>JBBDGP010003274.1:1200000-1840487 GCA_037952835.1 Lithobates septentrionalis
TAATACTTAAGACGTCATTAATCTCCACCCTTTTTTGTTGAAATAATTATATACTGATAGATCTGTATTCAATATATGGGAAGCCGTAAACACATCCCTTGATAGCGTAAATATTCCATCACTTTTTGTTCTTGTGATAATAATGTGTTCTTGTGATTCTCCCCAGTGGGGACACAGACAGAATTATAAACTTGACAAGGGTTCTAATTCTTCCCTATTCCATCTAAAACTAAAAAGGTAGCAATTTTGACTATACACTCACTTTTATTTTTCAGTTATGGCTGGACTGTACCTTTAACAAAAGTTTGGATATTTGATATGATAAATTAATATTAATTTAATATGCAATTTAATATTGAAAGTCTAGTGTGCATTGCTATTATCATTCCTGTTTGTTTGTATATATTTTGGAGCTGGGCACACAGTAATTTTAACGAAGCCTGTAAATAAGTGACCAGTATGATAGAACAGTAGTAATAACAAAAGTTTGTTTTTCTAAATGTATGTAGTGTATGTCACTAATTACAATACAGGAGGGCATAAACTGCACTGGGATACATTAAGAATGCTTTACTTGTAGACTTGGATGTAGTTTTGTAGGCATAAGCAATAAATCATCATGAAACTATAAGTGAAAATTACTGTTCAGTTGAGTTCCATATTTTAAAGGGCCATTAGATGGCAGCAATGCTCTATCAGAATTGTGACTGTTAATTCATCTTTTTGCTTTGTTTTTGTTTGAATTCTAGTAGCTGTAAGGGCTCCTGTAGATGTGCTTTTTTATGCATTTGATCAGCATTTGAAGTACACTTCAAACATATTCTGCAGATTTCCATTTACTTTAATGGTGTAGTGTGGAGGACCTTTATGAGACTTTGGTCCTACATTGTCTTTATTTGAAAGCAGCAGGCCCTATTGAGATCCATTTTTTCAGGCAATGAAACAAAGTAGATACATCTCATTCTAAACTGGATTTTAGTTAAACAGCTGTGTTTGAATAGCACTCCTTGAAATGCAAAATACATTTATTACAGTGGTTCTAAAGCCATAATGTATTTTACCATAATGCATTCTATGCATTAAAGGAGAAGTATGGACAAAGCTTTTTAGCCCCTACTTCTATGGAGAACTGCACTCCTGTGACCTATTTTCAGCCAACAGCAGGCTAAAGCCTACTGTTGGCAGATGTCACTCAGCCAGTCCAGGTGCTGAATCGATCCTGGCTTTACTGTGGGGATCCACCCAGCAGCCTGGACCGGGAGCTGGCTCAGCCTCTCAGCGAAACGCTGGGAGACTGATCCAGCCCCTCCCAACCCCTGCACAGCTCATTGCTCCAGTGAGCACTGGATGGGAGCAGCAGAGAGCCAGTGACTGACAGTCACAACTCTCTGCTCAGAGCTGAGGGGTGAACTGAGCGATCAGTTCTCATTGCAGAGCCAACAGGGGACATATGCAGCATCAATCTGACCTAGGTAATCATTATTTTTTTAATTTATTTTGGGAAACCCATACTTCTCATTTAAGGTAAAAACCTTGTCTTGGTCAGGGGTCAGGCTCGGAGACTAGCCGCTAATGCAGTAGAGAGGCTTCCAACGAACAGCATGATAAGTACAGTTGTGCTCATAAGTTTACATACCCTGGCAGGATTTATGATTTCTTGGCCATTTTTCAGAGAATATGAATGATACCACAAAAACATTTCTTTCACTTATGGTTAGTGTTTTACTAAAGCCATTTATTATCAATCAACTGTGTTTACTCTTTTTAAATCATAATGACAACAGAAACTACCCAAATGGCCCTGATCAAAAGTTTACATACCCTGGAATATTTGGCCTTGGTACAGACACAGAAGGTGGCACACACAGGTTAAAATGGGAATTAAAGGTTAATTTCCCACATTTATGGCTTTTTAAATCACAATTAGTGTCTGTGTATAAATAGTCAATGAGTTTGTTAGCTCTCACATGGTGCACTAAGCAAGCTATACACTGAGCCATGAGGAGGTACAAAAGAACAGTCAAAAGACCTGCGTAACAAGATAATGAAACTTTACAAAGATGGAAAAGGATATAAAAAGATATCCAAAGCCTTGAGTCAGTCAGTACTGTTTAATCGCTTATTAGGAAGTGGAAAATTAGGGGCTCTTTTGATACCAAGCCAAGGTCAGGTAGACCAAGAAAGATTGCAGCCACAACTGGCGGAAGAATTTCTCACGATACAAAGAAAAAAGCACAGGTAACCGCAGGAGAAATGCAGGCTGCTCTTCAAAAAGACGGTGTGGTTGTTTTTAAGGAGCCAATTCAACGATACCTGAACAAAAAAGAGCTGCATGGTTGAGCTGCCAGAAGGAAGCCTTTACTGCGCCAATGCCACAAAAAAGCCAATGAGGCATGTCAAGGTGTTGTTGGGCATATTGTAACCAGGCTTTTTTGTTGAACTTGTACAGTAAAGGCTTCTTTCTGGCAACTTGACCATGCAACTCTTTTTTGTTCAAGTATCATCGTATTGTGCTCCTTAAAAGCAGCCTGCATTTCTCCTGAGGTTACCTGTGGGTTTTTCTTTGTATCCCGAACAGTTCCTGTGGCAGTTGTGGCTGAAATCTTTCTTGATCTACCTGACCTTGGCTTGGTATCAAGAGATTCCCAAATTTTCCACTTATTATTAAGTGATTGAACAGCACTGACTGGCATATTTAAGGCTTTGGATATCTTTTTATATCCATTTCCATCTTTGTACAGTTCCATTACCTTGTTAAGGTCTTTTGACTGTTCTTTTCTACCTTCTCATGGCTCAGTGTCTAGTTTGCTTAGTGCATCGATGTGAGAGCTAACACACTAATTGACTATGTATACACAGACACTAATTGTGATTTAAAAAGCCACAAATGTGGGAAATGAACCTTTAATTGCCATTTTAACCTGTGTGTGCCACCGTCTGTACCAAGGCCAAACATTCCTGGGTATGTAAACTTTTGATCAGGGTCATTTGGGTAGTTTGCGTTGTCATTATGATTTAAAAAGAGTAAACACAGTTGATTGATAATAAATGGCTTCAGCCAAACACTAATCACAAGTGAAAGAAATGTTTTTGTGTTATCATTCATATTGTCTAAAAAATGGGCAAGAATTCATAAATTCTGCCAGGATATGTAAACTTATGAGCACAACTGTACATGAGCAGGTAACCTGGTTTATGCAGGAACCAGTCTTCACCAGAGCTCCTGATGGAGTTGATAGGTTTTGCTGCATGCTAGTGCCAAGTCACAGTCCTCAGGATCGCCTCACCAGGTGGTGAGCAAACCAGGGTCCAGTAGCAGATTTAACATGTAGTGATCAAGCAGACGAGTAGTCAGTAAGCAAGCCAAAGGTTGGTATCAAGTGGTTGCAGTTTGGTTCAAGCGGAAGTGTAGTCAAAGAACAAGCCTGTCATGATTTGCTGGATTATCATCAGCCTTTGATTCCTGTGTTCATGTGCCTTGTGCTTCTGCTTGTTTACCCGTTACTGACCCGGCGAAACACTGACTTGTTCTGGCTTCTCTCCTGTCTCTGACCCCGGCTTGCTCCACAGACCTGAATCTGCCTTTGTTCCTGATTGATGTCCTGGGTTTGACCCTTGGCCCTGGCTTCTGACTTTGCTTCCTGCTCTACCCATCTGTTAAGGTCTGCCAGCTCCTCCAGAGAATCATTTTCTGTGGCTACTTCTTTGCTCTCGGGTGTCCTCTCATCTGGAACAATCAGGCAGCTTCATCTTCAGGCAACCCGTGCTTCTTTGGGCACAGCACCCTCTGTCATCAATTTCAGGGGTGCTCTGCACTCAGCCGCAAGGGGAGCTGACCTCAGCCTCGAGTCAGGTACGTGACAAAGCCAAAGGTTGATAACAAATGGTTGCAGGTAGGGATCCAGCAGAAGCTTAGTCAAGGAACACACCAAAGGTTGGTAACTACCATATTTTTCCATGTATAACACGCTACTTTTTCCTAAAGTTGTTGACTGAAAATCGAGCAGCGTCTTATACACGGTCAGTCAGCCTGGGAGAGAGCCGCGCGGGTGCGTAGCTGGTCATAGTTTGACAACGGCTTCCTCCAATCACGAGCCGAATATTAGTGACGTCGGCTGGAGGTGAAGGCGGAGGTGGAGAGTGCGCAGATGCGATTCCGTTCGACGTGGAGACTGCGCAGATGCATCAGGGATCGGAGAGCGTTGCGGAGAGTTTTGAGCCCAAGATGTCACAGAATAATAAAAGTAAGAGATTGTCTTATTCTGCAAAATTCAAACTCAGTGTAGTTAGCTATGCAAAAGAGCATGGGAATAGAGCTGCAGAGAGACAGTTTGCACCTCCCCCCACTGAGAGTATGATCAGACAGTGGAGAAAACAGGAAGAGCAACTCCTTAAGATGCCAAAAAAGAAGAAGGCCTTAAGGGGAAAACCAGCAAAATGGCCAAATTTGGAGCAGAGGCTTAAGGCTTGGATTTTGGAGCAGCGCCAGACTGGCTTATGTGTGTCAACCAAACTTATTCAATGTCAGGCAAGCATGTTTGCAAGTGAAATGAACATTGTTGATTTTACAGGAAAGGCAAAATGGTGTTTCAATTTCATGAGGAGAGAAGGGTTGGCCATGAGAACACAAAGTTAGCTCAGAAAATGCCACCAGTCTATGAGGATAAAATCCAACAGTTTCACTCCTATGTCATACAACTTCAGAAAAAATATTATTTTGAACCAAGTCAGAGTGCAAACATGGATGAGGTTCCTCTCAATTTTGATGTGCCTTCCAACAGAACTGTTGATGTGAAAGGAATCAAAACAGTGGCAATAAAAACAAGTGGCCATGAAAAGACACACTAAACTGCCTCCTATGCTTATTTTCAAGTGGAAAACCTATCCTAAAGAGACAATACCACCTGGCATTATTGTGCAAGTTCAAGAGAAGGGATGGATGAATGAAGACATTATGGCCATTTGGTTTGCAAAGGTTTGGTCCAGAAGACCTGGAGGGCTCTTAAAGAAGCCAGCTCTGCTTGTCTTTGATCAGTTCCGAGCACATTTAACAGAAAAGACTAAAAGGGTTGCATCATATTTGCGAACACACCTAGCAGTTATTCCTGGTGGACTTACAGGTCAACTACAGCCACTAGATGTTTCAATCAACAAGCCTTTTAAAGTCCTGATGAGAGAAGAATGGAGTAGATGGATGCAAAAAGCAGGTGATAACTTGACACCGGCAGGAAGAGTGAAAAAAACAGCCATTACTGAGGTCTGCAATTGGGTCCTAAACTCATGGTATGGCGTCAAACAAGAGGTGATTGTGAAGTCCTTCGGAAAATGTGGAATCAGCAATGAAATGGACGGAACTGAGGATGATCTCACATATATAGACAGTGACTCAGAAGACAGCAGTGATGCAAAAGAAGCTGAAGAAATTCTGTCTGGAACTAGTGATAAAGAAGAGAACATTGATGCAACAGAGGCTGAATAAAGTGATATGCTGCATAATATACTGGTATGTAAACTTTACCTGCGGTAATTACTAAATACAACTGTGTTCTGTTTTACCTGTTTAAAATATTGATTTCTTAATTTTGGGTTGGAAAAGTGGGGGGCGTCCTATACATGGGGGCATCTTATACACGGAAAAATACGGTAGTGGTGGTGCAGATAAAGACGTGAAAGGAGCAAAACTTTCAGTGTCTGTTTTTCTCTCCCCATACCTAAATACTTAAGTCCTGTATCCATCCAACACTATACTTTCTGCAGGACTTCTCTTCTCTCTCCGCTCTCTCACAGGCTTGGCTGAGAGCAGCAAGAGTTATTGGCTCCTGCTGCTCTCACTCAAATGCAATGAGGAGGGAGTGGGGCTTAGTCATGCTGTGTGCCATCATAGGAAGCAGCTTCTTATGGTGGCACACACAGAAGAGGGGGAGCCTGGATCATTGGTGGGGGACCCCATAAGAGGAGGTTCGGGGCTGCTCTGTGCAATACCATTGTACAGAGCAGGTAAGTATTACATGTAGAGTATTACAAGGTACAGGTTGTCTTGTACCCATACACCAGGGATTACTGCTAACTGTGCATTAATGCGGATGTGTGTGCAAATGTATGCACACACATGTATTGCTATTGGTGGTGGCAAACAGACTATTTAAATAGGATAGTTACACATGGCCAGTAATGACTTGTATTCAGCAGTACCTGTTAACCTGTCTTCAGCATTTCCTGATTGTTTTCCCAATTTTGACCTGAGTCTTGAACTGCGATGGGTTTCTACATTTTCACTAAAAACTAGAGAATAGACATGTGCAATCCGAATTCGTCTTTTAACGAATTTTGACAAATTTGTTAATTCGTAAATATCCGAATTAACGAAAATCTGTTTACAAACAAATTTTTCCGATTTTTCGTAAATTCGAATATTTTAAAATTTTTAAGTTCAGAAATTCGAAATTTGAAATCCCGAAAATTTGAAAATCTGAAATAATAACTAACTAATAATAACTTAACTATTACTAACTATTAAATTATAGATATTTTAATTTCATTTCAAATTTGGCTGTTAGTGAATGTAACGAATACGAATTTATCCGAAGTTACGAATTATAGGAAATAATGAATGTCGTATCTAAACAAATGGAACGTAACAAATTAATAATAAGAAATAACAATAATAACAATAATAATAATAATAAAAAAAACTTTTTATTATTATTATTATTTATTAATATGCATTATTAATTTGTTCCGTTCCATTTGTTTAGATGTGGCATTCCTTATTTCGGATAAATTCGTATTCGTTACGTTCACTAACAGCGAAATTTGAAAGGAAATTCCAATACCTATAATTTAATAGTCAGTTCTTATTAGTTAGTTAGTTATTCTTTCGAATTTTTGGATTTTCTTTCTTATTTTTGGATATTCTAATTTCAAATTTTCGAATTTATGAATTGCGATCATAACGAATGACCCAAAAAACGAAAAAAAAAAAAAAATGGCAGTGCACTTGTCTACTAGAAAACGACAGGGAAATCATGCAGTTATTATTGATCATGAATATCTACATTGTTCAGCACCATTTAGTGGTCAGTGGTGGTGATTGGGACATTATATATATATAGATATATTTATATATATATATCTATATATTTATGTATAGATATATATATATATATATATATATATATATATATATATATATATATATATATATATATATCTATATATAGATCTATATCTATATATAGATATATATAGATATAGATATATATAGATATAGATATATATATATATATAGATATATATATCTATATCTATATATATAGATATCTATCTATATATATAGATATATATAGATAGATATCTATATATATAGATATAGATAAATCTGAGTTGATACAGTCCATTAAAAAATGAGGATACTGATAAAGTTTATCATATTTACACCCTAGCCTTGGAAGTCTGCAAAAGAGTTTTTGTTTTATTACTAGATTAGGAAAGAAGGTCATGGGATTAACTCAAGAAGCATTCTGAGAATACAAATAAAACTCAAGGTCATGTAAAGAAGGCTGTGAATAGGCAAGGCATATTTCCAGTATATCCTGTCTAATACTTTCAGTGTTTCGTATATACACATCCTAGACCTGTTTACTCTTGTGCAGGCAAATGCAAGGGTATGGACTTTTTGAAGTTTGTTATTAAACAGATGTTGCACACTTTTGTACATTTTGCCTAGGCATTTGAATATAATAAATCTTTTTTTTTTTTTTTAGTATAATTCTTTATTCAAAAGATTTTTTTCAATTATAACCAGCATATACATAATAACAAAAAAAGGGAATAAGCCTATTTTAGAATAAACAAATAAATAAAGTCAAAACCAACATCACTAAGCAGATATAACAAATAAACCAACACTAGCACTTATTAAATTTGTAAACTAAAAAATAATAATAATAGGAGGTTGGTACAGATTGTGAATTAATACACCAACCTAATGAAAATACATTATCAAAAAAAAAAAAATAGTAACCTCCGAAGTATATCTGATATGCAAAAATTACTTCAATTGTTAACCTATAATACATATACCTTGACTTATCTACTTTAGGATAGAAGAAACCTTTCTCTTGGCCCCTAACATTGGGGGTCAGGGGACAAAAACTACCAAAAAAAAGAAGAGAGAAAGAAAGAGCCTACCCCGCCCTCCTCCCAAATCTCCCTCCTCCAACCCGGCCCACCCAATCTAAACGGAAATGCAATCATCATACTGGGATGTACACGAAAAGGTCGTCCATGGCCGCCAGGTGTCCCTACACTCCTCCTCTCTACCATAAAGAGACACTGTCATAAATTCCATTGTCCTAATTTCATCTATCCTAAAGAACCAATGTTTCAAAGAGGGAGTAATCGTGGACTTCCACATGTCTGGAATACATGCCCGGGCACCATTCAGCATTTGCTCTATCAATGTCTTTTTATAGTGCTGAAAGGGCAGCTCATTTAAATGCAGGAGATATCCCAAGGGGTCCGTACCAAGGTCGACTAATGTCAATTATTTAATCATGTTCCTCATTTCATTCCAAAATGATGTAATTAAAGGGCACAGACAGAAAATATGTAATAGTGTCCCTGTCTCTTTATTGCAATGCCAGCATAGCTTAGAGATTTGCGGATAAAATTTATTAAGTGGGCCAGAACCCTATACTACCAATAGCTTGTATCCCTGTTCTTGAAACCAGCTTGCTATGGATGATTTGTGAGCCAGTGAAATAATCCTATTAATTTGCGGTCTTGTGAAAAAAAACTGAAGGTCCTCTTCCCAGCGGCGTATATACGAAGGAATTTGACCTTGTGGATGCTCAATAATCTGTTTATACAGAAGAGACAACATATGTGGCACATGTTCCCCTGCCGGACATAGGCGCTCAAAGAATGTCAGTGGCCTAACATATGATTCGGCTTCTGGCATAGACCTTAAATAATGTGACAGTTAAAAAGCAGACCAAGGGCTCAAGGGAGGCTGTGAGAGAGTAGAAAGATCTTGCAAAGACATCCAGCCCTGCTGGGTAACAAAGTGCATGCATCTAGATATACCTAGTCGTATCAACCCCCAAAGCTGTTTATTGTCATGCCCGGGCGTGAAGTCTGGGTTCTGAATCACCGGAGTTAATGGGGATGGATAGGGAGAAAGGCCTTTTGATGAGAGTATTTTGGTAAGAACTGCCATGGTAGCCCCGATTGTAGGATGCCTCTTCAATCCCTGATAATATTTATGAGCAACCCATGGGAGTGCAGACAGAGCAATCGATGAGGCATGTTGTTCCACTTGCACCCACAATTTGGTCTGCGAGGGGGTGCACCATGACACCACTCTGGACAGGTGTAAGGCTCGGTAGTATGAGATCAAGTCAGGCAGACCAATACCCCCCCCCCCC
This sequence comes from Lithobates septentrionalis, assembly GCA_037952835.1. Taxonomy (NCBI): domain Eukaryota; kingdom Metazoa; phylum Chordata; class Amphibia; order Anura; family Ranidae; genus Lithobates; species Lithobates septentrionalis. Next base: position 1,209,429 of record JBBDGP010003274.1, read on the forward strand.
CGTGATTTAGGCAAAACCAACAACGAGTAACGGCTTCTAGCGACTTTACTGCTCCAGAGAAATTTAATTAACAATGTCCGACACGAGAGAAAAAGGCTTGAGGTAATTTAATAGGTATCGCTTGCTTTAAATATAAAATCTGAGGGAGCAGTGTCATCTTAAAGAGGAAGTAAACCCTGATGGGTTTACTTCCTCTTTGTTTCCCTGCAAAGGTAAAGCATAATGGGCTACTATGCATTGCATAGTAGTCCATTATGTGTCACTTACCTGACACAGGAGCCTGCGATGTCACCGCTGTCCCCTCTGCTACGTAGAGTCCATCTTCTTTACGGGTATTGTGGCTCCAGCGCTGTGATTGGCCAGAGCGGCAATGACGTCACTCCCGCACTTGCGCACGGGAGCCGCCACTAACGGCACATCGCCGTTAGCAGCAGCATGCTCAGTGCGCCTGCGCGCCACTGTCTACAGCGCATGCGCCGTAGACAGCGGTGCCTGTCTTTTTGCAAATATCTCCTAAATCGTGTAGGTTTAGGAGATATTTCTTGGACCTACAGGTAAGCCTTAATCTAGGCTTACCTGTAGGTCAAAGTGGTCTGTAAGGGTTTACAACCACTTTAAATTCATTGCACTTCCCAGACCACATGAGGGCAAGGGTCTGCCATAGTTGAAAATGTGATTGCATTTTCAATAATAATGGGCAGAAGTTTGTCCCATATAGTAAGGCCGTATCCAGGGTCAATTTAACCCCCAGGTATTTCAAAAGGGACTGAACCCATTTGAACCGGTAGACACCTTGTAGTTTAGCAATACACTCCTTAGAAAGGAGGATACTCATCGCTTCACATTTAGCATCATTTATAGAAAAATTAGAAAGATCCTCATACTGAGCTAAACATTGAAGTAGACGTGGTAATGAAACCTCCGAATTAGTAAGAAAAAATAGGAGATCATCCGCATATGCGGCTATTTTATGCTCCATATTTAAGACCTGAAGTCCAGTGATCACAGGGTCTGATCTAACTTTGCAAAGAAAGGGTTCTAAAGTTAGCACAAACATTAAAGGACAAAGGGGACAGCCATGTCTCGTCCCATTAGACAATGAGAAATACTCTGATCCTGTCCCGTTAGCCAACACGGCCGCAGTAGGGCCAGTGTATAATGCCTGAATCCAAGACTGCATTCGTTCCCCTAGGCCAATATGTCTATTGCCGTGTACACACGGGTGGACATTTCGGCATCAAAGGTCCGACGGTCTTTTCGACTGACTTCCGACGGACTTTCTAACGAATAGACTTGCCTACACACGATCACACCAAAGTCCGACGGATTCGTACGTGATAACGTATGACCAGACTAAAATAAGGAAGTTGATAGCCAGTAGCCAATAGCTGCCCTAGCGTCGGTTTTCGTCCGTCGGACTAGCATACAGACGAGCGGATTTTTCGACCGGACTCGAGTCCGTCAGAAAGATTTGAAACATGTTCCAAATCTAAACTCCGTCAGATTTTCGACAGAAAAAGACAGCTGAAGGTCCGATGAAGCCCACACACGGTCGGATTGTCTGCCGGACTCGGTCCGTCGGACCAGTCCGGTCGAAAAGTCCGCTTGTGTGTATGCGGCATTAGAGTGGATCGTAGAAATTGCCAATCCACACGGTTCTCAGAGTGTGCAATGTGAATCAAATCTATTGCCCTTATAGTATTATCCCTGGCCTCTCTCTGAGGAATAAAGCCTGCCTGGTCTGCGTGGATAAGGTGAAGAAAATGTGGAAGTAACCTATTCGTTAGGACTTTTGAGAATAATTTTACATCAACCTTTAAAAGTGCTATAGGCTGATAATTTCTACATTGAGTATGATCTTTATCCTTCTTGGGGATCACAATAATGTGGGCCCTCAAGGCATCCTCTGTTAACTTACCATTAACTGAAATGGAAATATAGGCATGTAGAAAATAAGGAGAAAGGATGTCCTGAAAAGTTTTATAGTACGTAAGGTTTAGCCCATCTGGGCTGGGGGCCTTCCCTGATTTAGAGGATTCTATTGCCAAGGCCAGTTCTTTATTTGTTATAGGGGCTTCCATCCCTGCAATCACCTCTAACGGAAGTGAGGGCATACCCGATGATGTCAAAAAGGAAGATATCGAGTCTACCTGGGTGGGGCTTTGCTCGGTTTGAGTGTTTTGAAGATTATAAAGCCTAAAATAGAATTTTTGAAATTCCTGGGCTATAGCCGCTCTGACAGCTTAGTGCTGTATCATAACACAGAAAATCTAGCTTTAAAAATAGAGAAGCACAGGTCTTCTAGCAGCTTCGTTATCTCCTTAAACTGAACAATATATCAAAACTAGGCTTTGAAAGCTAGTAAATCAAATAAATATACATTATTTATATAAATGTGACATTCCCCAATGCCAGAACTGAAGAAGTGCAAATAGCTGCAAAAATGGCAAGGACAGCAGTCAACATTTCCCATAGAAGATGCCTTGTATTCTGATAATGATACATTATACAATAATACATTTGACACCAAATTGATTGTAATGTCCATTAGTAATCATGTCACAATCAGTGGAATAATCATCTGATGTATGGAAACTCAACTGACATCAAGGAATATTTGATTGAAACTATGAAACTGACAAGTCCTGAAAATAATAAATAATTAAAGGAAGCCTGTCAGGAAAGAAATATGGGAGTTGCTTTTGCTAACTTAGTTTTGTCATCCCATAGATAGCCTGATGATAGTTCTTCTACCTAGAGAGCAACTGACCAGAAACAAGCAGAGTCACCTGTCAATAAACTCTGAGTGAGCGTAGAAACATCTTATATTCATGTCAAACTGACGCCATCAACACATGCACAAAGCCCATTGAGACAGGCCACTATGCAATTATAGAAACCTAAAGGATAATCTCACCTATAGTTAGGGTGTAACGTATACTGTAACATGCTCCTATGCACCCGCCCCTGGCCTCCAGCACTCCCCGATCTGGGACAGTTGGCAGGGGTTCTTCTCCCTACTCCCTTTGTCACTTTTTGAAAATATAATGGCTTTGCAGGGCTTCGACCACACAGGCCTGTCATTCATTCACAGAGATCTGTGAATGAAAAAGCGGTTTGGCCACCTGTTTTTTCCAATGTGGCTTGATGGTGAGAACCTCGTCGGCCAGGGCAGCCGCTCGCTCGAGCGTGGCAGGGTTTCTTTCCTTCACCCACTCTCGCACTTCTGCGGAACATTGGTTATAGAACTGCTAATTCAGAAAGGTCTGAATAATGTGTTCAAGGGTTGGGGCCTGTTCTCCCTCCAGCCAGCGCCGGCAGGCCCGGGATATCTTGTGTGCATACATTTTAAAGGATGGTTCAGAGTGACATGAAAGGTCCCAAAATTGGATCCGGTGGGTTTCTGGGGTTACAGCGTAGTGTTCTAGCACAGTCTGTTTGACCATAGGGTAGTCCCGATTCCATTGGGTGTCCGTTGTCCGGTATGCGGCAGCTGCACCCCCTTCCAGCAGGCCGACCAGGTGCCCCACCCAGTCTATAAGGGGTACATTCAATAGTTGACATAAGTGTTTGAAGTCCTGGAAAAATCCTTCCACATCCCCTGTAGCTTCACAAAAGTCCTTACGAGTCACCCTTGGTGGGTCAGGTTTAAGAGCTCTTGGGCTGAGGAGAGAATCTCGTCCTCTGGGGTCTACCCTGGTTTCCCTCTCATGAGCTCTCCGGATTGCATCCCGCCTGTCCTCCGAGGTGGCTTCGGAGCCCAGGATGGTCATCTCCTTCTCATACCAAGCGACCCAGGGGCTCCTGGGGCTTGCAACAGCGGAGGGAGTGTGTTCTGTCTCTGGCTGAAGACCATCCATGCTGTCAACTCCTTGCATGTTGTCCATCCTTGGAAACAGTGTGGGTTAAACTGTCCAATGACAATAGCCACACAGGTCAGGCGTATTCAAGCTTATCAGCAGGGGCTGCTGGAGGAGTTCCCCCTCCCTCCACATGGACATCCATCCCATAATATACGTTTCATCCAAGGCAGACACAAACAATGGGATACAACCAGGCCCGGACTGGGACAAAAAATAGGCCCGGGCATTTTGGATTGAGCAGCCCATGACATGTTAACCGGCCCCTTCCCGACTCTCCACCCTGACAGATCCCCTGAGAGAGGGGAGGGGGGAACCCAGCAGAGGTGTGGAGGGGGGGGGGTGCGACCAGGAAAGAGCATGGGGGTTGGAGAGCACAGGGAAGAACCTTGAGAACATGGGGTGGGGCGAGAGCACAGGGGAGAGGCAGAGAACACAGGGAGGAAGAGGAGAGCACAGGGGGGCAGCGGAGAGCCCAGTGAGGACAACGGAGAGCATGGGGGATGTGGACAGCACAGGAGGGCTGGCGGAGAGCATGGGGTGATGGGAAGACCGGAAGAGCACAGGGGGGAGTGGCGGAGAGCAGGGGGGGAGGTGGAGAGCATGGGGGGAGGTGGAGAGCATGGGGGGGAGGTGGAGAGCATGGGGGGGAGGTGGAGAGCATGAGGGGGAGGTGGAGAGCATGGGGGGGAGGTGGAGAGCATGGGGGGGAGGTGGAGAGCATGGGGGGGAGGTGGAGAGCATGGGGGGGGGAGGTGGAGAGCATGGGGGGGAGGTGGAGTGCATGGGGGGGAGGTGGAGTGCATGGGGGGGGGGGGTGGAGTGCATGGGGGGGGAGGTGGAGCGCATGGGGGGGAGGTGGAGCGCATGGGGGGGAGGTGGAGCGTATGGGGGGGGTGGAGCGTATGGGGGGAGGTGGAGAGTATGGGGGGGAGGTGGAGAGTTTGAGGGGGTGGCAGAGAGCATGGGGGGGAGGTGGAGCGTATGGGAGGGAGGTGGAGCGTATGGGGGGGTGGCAGAGAGCATGGAGGGAGGTGGAGAGCATCGGGGGGAGGTGGAGAGTATGGGGGGGTGGCAGAGAGTATGGGGGGTGGCAGAGAGCATGGGGGGTGGCAGAGAGCATGGGGGGTGGCAGAGAGCATGGGGGGTGGCAGAGAGCATGGGGGGTGGCAGAGAGCATGGGGGGTGGCAGAGTGCATGGGGGGAGCTGGAGACTATGAGGGGGTGGCAGAGAGCATGGGGGGAGGTGGAGCGTATGGGGGGAGGTGGAGAGTATGGGGGGTAGGTGGAGCGTATGGGGGGAGGTGGAGAGTATGGGGGGGAGGTGGAGCGTATGGGGGGGGAGGTGGAGCGTATGGGGGGGAGGAGGAGCGTATGGGGGAGGTGGAGAGTATGGGGGGTGGCGGAGAGCATGGGGGAAGGCGGAGAGCATGGGGGAAGGCAGAGAGCATGGGGGAAGGTGGAGAGCATGGGGGAAGGTGGAGAGCATGGGGGGGTGGCAGAGAGCATGGGGGGTGGCAGAGAGCATGGGGGGTGGCAGAGAGCATGGGGGGTGGCAGAGAGCATGGGGGGTGGCAGAGAGCATGGGGGGTGGCAGAGAGCATGGGGGAGGTGGAGAGTATGAGAGGGGGGGAGGTGGAGAGTATGAGAGGGTGGCAGAGAGCATGGGGGGAGGTGGAGAGTATGAGGGGGTGGCAGAGAGCATGGGGGGTGGCAGAGAGCATGGGGGGTGGCAGAGAGCATGGGGGGTGGCGGAGAGCATGGGGGGTGGCGGAGAGCATGGGGGGTGGCGGAGAGCATGGGGGGTGGCGGAGAGCATGGCGGGAGGTGGAGAGTATGGGGGGAGGTGGAGAGTATGGGGGGAGGTGGAGAGTATGGGGGGAGGTGGAGAGTATGGGGGAAGGTGGAGACTATGAGGGGGTGGCAGAGAGCATGGGGGGGAGGTGGAGCGTATGGGGGGAGGTGGAGAGTATGGGGGGTAGGTGGAGCGTATGGGGGGTAGGTGGAGAGTATGGGGGGTAGGTGGAGAGCATGGGGGGTGGCGGAGAGCATGGGGGGTGGCAGAGAGCATGGGGGGTGGCAGAGAGCATGGGGGGTGGTAGAGAGCATGGGGGGTGGCAGAGAGCATGGGGGGTGGCAGAGAGCATGGGGGGAGGTGGAGAGCATGTGGGGTGGCAGAGAGCATGGGGGGAGGTGGAGAGTATGAGGGGGTGGCAGAGAGCATGGGGGGAGGCGGAGAGTATCTGGGGGAGGTGGAGAGTATGGGGGGGTGGAGAGTATGGGGGGTGGAGAGTATGGGGGGTGGCAGAGAGCATGGGGGTGGCAGAGAGCATGGGGGTGGCAGAGAGCATGGGGGTGGCAGAGAGCATGGGGGTGGCAGAGAGCATGGGGGGTGGCGGAGAGCATGGGGGGTGGCAGAGAGCATGGGGGGTGGCAGAGAGCATGGGGGGTGGCAGAGTGCATGGGGGGAGCTGGAGACTATGAGGGGGTGGCAGAGAGCATGGGGGGAGGTGGAGCGTATGGGGGGAGGTGGAGAGTATGGGGGGTAGGTGGAGCGTATGGGGGGAGGTGGAGAGTATGGGGGGGAGGTGGAGCGTATGGGGGGGGAGGTGGAGCGTATGGGGGGGAGGAGGAGCGTATGGGGGAGGTGGAGAGTATGGGGGGTGGCGGAGAGCATGGGGGAAGGCGGAGAGCATGGGGGAAGGCAGAGAGCATGGGGGAAGGTGGAGAGCATGGGGGAAGGTGGAGAGCATGGGGGGGTGGCAGAGAGCATGGGGGGTGGCAGAGAGCATGGGGGGTGGCAGAGAGCATGGGGGGTGGCAGAGAGCATGGGGGGTGGCAGAGAGCATGGGGGAGGTGGAGAGTATGAGAGGGGGGGAGGTGGAGAGTATGAGAGGGTGGCAGAGAGCATGGGGGGAGGTGGAGAGTATGAGGGGGTGGCAGAGAGCATGGGGGGGTGGCAGAGAGCATGGGGGGTGGCAGAGAGCATGGGGGGTGGCGGAGAGCATGGGGGGTGGCGGAGAGCATGGGGGGTGGCGGAGAGCATGGGGGGTGGCGGAGAGCATGGCGGGAGGTGGAGAGTATGGGGGGAGGTGGAGAGTATGGGGGGAGGTGGAGAGTATGGGGGGAGGTGGAGAGTATGGGGGGAGGTGGAGACTATGAGGGGGTGGCAGAGAGCATGGGGGGGAGGTGGAGCGTATGGGGGGAGGTGGAGAGTATGGGGGGTAGGTGGAGCGTATGGGGGGTAGGTGGAGAGTATGGGGGGTAGGTGGAGAGCATGGGGGGTGGCGGAGAGCATGGGGGGTGGCAGAGAGCATGGGGGGTGGCAGAGAGCATGGGGGGTGGTAGAGAGCATGGGGGGTGGCAGAGAGCATGGGGGGTGGCAGAGAGCATGGGGGGAGGTGGAGAGCATGTGGGGTGGCAGAGAGCATGGGGGGAGGTGGAGAGTATGAGGGGGTGGCAGAGAGCATGGGGGGAGGCGGAGAGTATCTGGGGGAGGTGGAGAGTATGGGGGGGTGGAGAGTATGGGGGGTGGAGAGTATGGGGGGTGGCAGAGAGCATGGGGGTGGCAGAGAGCATGGGGGTGGCAGAGAGCATGGGGGGTGGCAGAGAGCATGGGGGGTGGCAGAGAGCATGGGGGGAGGCAGAGAGCATGGGGGGAGGCAGACATCATGGGGGGAGGCAGACATCATGGGGGGAGGCAGACAGCATGGGGGGAGGCAGACAGCATGGGGGGAGGCAGACAGCATGGGGGGAGGCAGACAGCATGGGGGGAGGCAGACAGCATGGGGGGTGGCAGAGAGTATGGGGGGGAGGTGGAGAGTATGGGGGGGGGGGGTGGAGAGTATGGGGGTGGCAGAGAGCATGGGGGTGATGTGGAGAGCACGGGGTCAGCAGAGAGTATGGGTGCGGTGGAGAGCCCTGCGGGAGCAGCAGAGAGAAGCAGGATAGGAGGATCGGTGGGGGTGGCTGCATATAGAAGAATCATTTTCTCCATCTTCCTCCTGCAGTCTCGGAATGCCTGCTTCTCCTCTACCTCTCACAGGCATTCCGAGACTGCAGGAGGAAGATGGAGAAAATAATTGTTCTATATGCAGCCGCCCCCACCGATCCTCCTATCTAGTTCACAGGGGAGGCTGGACTTACGTTTTATGTTCCGGCACCTCTCGACATAACACAGGCTCCAAGGTGTCTGCTCTGGCTCCTCCCCCCGGCACTGACGGCTGACCTATACGTGCGGCCGTGCAGCCGTGGTGAGGCCGAAGGCGTCTCATTTAGCTCCTCCCCCCGGCGCCGATGGCTGAGCTCCGGGCGGCCGCGGAGAGGCTCAAGCCTTGGGCCATGCAAGGACTTGCAGCCTGGCGGCCCCAGCGGCCGCGGCCCACCGGGCAAATGCCCGGTTTGCCCTATGGCCAATCCGGGCCTGGATACAACCCCACCCCAAATGATCCCAGCAGGGGACAGCTCTCTGGGGTGTAAGGGACAAGGAGGGGCAGAGACCGTGACAAGTACCATCTGCCACAGCAGCAGACGGACTTGTAGTTTGAATGGGCTGCGAGCATGCTTGTATTTCATTCATTCTTCCTCTAACTTTGTAACTGAAAACCTGTATGTGGATACGGGAACAAAGCTAGAGGAGCCTGACATTGCACCCACATTGTTGATCACAGGTGCAATGCTCTGCAGGCTCCAGTTATATAAAAAAAAAAATACAAATAAATACACATTTTTTTACTTCCAAAAATTTGCATTTATTTATTTATTTTTTTTAAAGGTGAATTTCTCGTTTAAAGTATTATGTCAGATCAAAAAAAAATATGCAGTACATCTCTGTAATATGTGCACATGTTCCCATGTTTTAATTCCTTTATAGACTCTGCATGTACAGAAAATGATGTGTTAACCTGTCATAAATGCACTCAGCAGTTCAATTTTCTGTTGTGGGCTGACAACATCTAGCATTTTTGTGGACTGAGTGTGTGCAGGCGGAGGTACCTTTTGTGCAGAGAGCACTCATCATTGTCCGGGACCAGGTGGGGACTGCAGTCACTGTGTGTAGTAAAAATGCAGAATTCATCTGAAAGTACTGTCCCATATATCTACACACTGTAACTTAATGTAGGTTGCATTAGGAGGGACACCACAGACCCCACACCCTCTCCACCAGTCCAGTGTAACTCTGTTACCTCACTCCCAGTAACAGAATGGGGTCCCGTTCTGCACCTAGCATGACCTCATACATGCATTTGTTAACTCCTTCTACTCTGAAACGCAGATTTGTTTCTGGTTGCTACTGGATAAAGGCCGCTAGGGAGGGAGCCAAAACATCAACCCCCTCGCTACCAGAGGACCTGTCATGTTAGCTGGGTACCACGCTTAACAACTGATTGCTTTGTAACTTGCTCTAGATCTTGGTTACCCATAGCAACTACTTTACTTCTCTTGTTGATCTGCCGAGTAAACCTGTAGCACAGGGATATGCAATTAGCGGACCTCCAGCTGTTGCAGAACTACAAGTCCCATGAGGCATAGCAAGACTCTGACAGCCACAAGCATGGCACCCAGAGGCAGAGGCATGATGGGACTTGTAGTTTTGCAACAGCTGGAGGTCCACTAATTGCATATCCCTGCTGTAGCAGCCGAGCTTCATACCCCACCAGTAGCGGCCTGTCCATTAAGGGTGCCCAGGCGCTGCCCCCTCTCTCCACTCCACTCCCCTTTGTGGTAATGGATAGATTCATGCAGGGTCGGGACAAGGGGTGCGCAAGAGGGACAGCTGCACTGGGCACTGTGGTATCATGTGGGGTGGGGAGGCACCACAAGGAGATTGGGGGGAGGGGATTTATGTTGGGAGGGGGAATTTGGGGGGCAGCAGGTAGTAAGAATGGTTCTAGGAGGGGAGATTTGAAGAGGAGTGCTAGGAGTTGTGATTTAGGGGGATTGTGTTAAGAAGAGGGATGGGGGAAGAGGATTTGTGCTAGAAGGGGGGCTTGGGGGTTCGTGCTAGGATGGAGAAGTAGAATTTTTGCTGAGAGGGGGGAATCTGGAGTTGGGGGAGAGTATTTGTGCTCAAAGGGGAAATTTGTGCTAGGAGGGGGGGACTTTTTTTTTGGGGGGGGGGAGTATTTGTGCTGGGGGCATACTGGGAGAGAGAGAGAATGTGAGGTGAGGGGGGATGGGGGGGGATTTGTGCTGGGGGGGATCTCAGCAGGGGGTATGGATTTGTACTGGTAGGAGGGGGAATTTCTACTTAGAGGGTAAACATGCAGACTGGTCCTCAATTTTTTTTGGGGGGGGGGGGATTTTCCTGAACATAATGCTCATACATCTTGGGGTGGGGGGGCGCAATTTGGCATGTTTGCCCGGGGCTCTAGATGACCTTGTCCCGGCACTGGATTCATGCATAGCATTAATATATCCACGGCCGCCGCGCCCACCCCCTATTCATGCGTCCGGCCCCTTTCAGGGCACCGGGTGCATGAATTACAGTGGCAGAGGTTTTTTTTAAGCACCTGATTAGAGTCAGAGGCTCTAATAGGCTTCAAAATCGTGTGGGCTCGGGACGCAGAGGATGCGCTCCGATCCCACCTAGGTGTGTTACAACAGCAAATGAATATTCGCTGTTGAAACACTGAACCTCCATTTGTCCAATCAGATGCAGGTGTGAGACGGAAGCTGCTGTGATGACTCGGAGAACGAGAGGCCGCAGGAGAACAGCAGGGGAACGGGAGGCCGCTGAGCAGGGGAAGCCTCTGCAGAGCACGGGAGGCCGCCGCCGAGTGGGGGGAGCTGCTGGTGATGGGGTAAGTGTGATCGACCAACCTGGGGGGGGGGGGGGTGGCATACTGTTTTTCCACTGGCCACCACTGTACCCCACATGTGCTTTACAGATCCTGGTTCTTTTGATACGCCAGAAGATTTGGCTTTCAGTAAGTAACTGCTTGTTCGCTGAAAAATTCCAAGAGCATGGTCAATAATTTATTTACACACAGTATAAACCTATGCCAGCCTTTCTACTGTTTTACTTAAGAAAACTGTGCTGAGAGAAATATGTAGGCTGTAGTGGCTGACTTACCCATCTGAAAATACTACATGCTTGGCTGTAATGATGACCCAATGAATTCTTTACTTTCTCTGACCCACAAGAAATATGCAGAACAGTTCTGATTTCACAGCAGGCATGCTCATTTCAGGTCAGTAACTTTGAAGGCATGGACGACAGAAACAGCCAGGCAATTAGCATTCTTGGAAGGAGAATGGCAATGTCAGCCAGCACATTTCTCTCATAGCAGGTTACCTTACACTGTTTTCTTTATCTCCCAGTCTGTCAATGTGTGAATGGTTGCATTGAATTCCTGTTTAACTTTACACGCTGTCTGTATTGTTTACACGCTGTCTGTATTGTTTATCTTCCATATCAGCCAGTGATGCAGGCCTTTTTATGGTGAAGATTCAGTTCAGCAGAGAGTAAAGGATTTTACTGGGCAGTATCCGGGAAACCAACTTGTGTACTAAGTAAATGGCTCTGGAAAATTTTCATCCAGCAACAACATTGCTCTTGTCTGGCTGCCAAGTTCCATGTCAGCAAAGATATGACATATGAGGTGATTTTGTGTATTTTCCTCTGTTTGCTAATTCCTAAACTGGGTTGCACTAATGTCTTCTACAATTTTCATTTACTGGAATTCATACAATGCCTTAAAATCGAAACATGGAATATAGTATATTTTCTTGTAACAGATTTTACTCCAAGTAGCCAAGTACTACATTGTCATTTGTACATTTAAAGCAGAACTAAAGTTAAAAAATACAATATTGGTAGCTGGTAGAGTTTAAGGCTAGGTTCACACCGCTGCAATATAATTTTTATCCGACTTTCAATGTGATTATGTAGTGCTACTTGCTAGATGCAACTTGAATACAGCTTTGATAAGGTTTGTATATTCTGTGGGGCCAAAATCACACTGGAAGCCACACAAAGTAGTACAGGAAACTTTTCCAAAATCACTCAGTGATTTGCATTAATGTGAAGAGACACCATTGAAAACAATGTGATTTCCCTTTGCATGCGATTCAGTATGACTCAAGTTGCATCTGAAATCACACTAGTATGAAGCAGGCCTTCTGCCATAAAACCTCTTTTCCTTCCCACTAACAATCTTTTACTAATTGTAAACCGACAAACTCCAGGGCAATGTAAGTTCCACGCACATGTGTACAAGTGACATCATCAGTGGTCACCCAATGGCTAAAAAAACGAAGACTCTGGTGAAGAGGAGTGTGGAATTTGGCTTGAGAAAAGCAAAAAGTGCTCGATCACACAACTTCAGTTGAGCTGAGCTCACCTACATAGATCAATGCAGACTAAACACAAAGGTACATTGAAAACAATTGTTCATGCCACTACACTGCCTTGGGGTGGGTTGTACTGTGTTGCATAAGAATGCAGACATGCTGCATTTCTCCTAAATGCATAGCAGCTTGTCATGGATCACCACACTGCAGTGGTGCATAGAAATGTCATTTTTTGACACTTCAATAAAGTTAAAAAATAAAAAATGCAAGGCACTTCCTCCGCCAAAATGTCTGTACTCAAATGTGAAAAAGGTCTGTTTTAGCCTAGGGGCTGGTTTGAATGTCCCCCTAATGTAACTTGCGCATTAAAGAAAGAGCTTTAGGGATCACATGTGGAGTACTTCTGCTTTAATAACACCATCTTGCAGTAAGAGGACACCATGGCGCTAACATCTTTATGCAACTGATGTCAGAACTGACAAATGCAGCAATATTTAAAAAAAGAGCACGTAAACATACATCTGTCTTGCTGAATAAATTATTGCAATGTTCTTAAATACACGTTTGCCGGGGGGGGGGGGGGGTGTGTCCTAGATGGCGGAGTGACCAGACACACTTCCTGGAACTCTGCTGGAACCTTCTCCTACTTCACCCTGTACCTGAGTGAAAAGACGCCCGGAACAGCAGCATTTATCGGCGGATGCCTTCCAAATCCTCGGGCCGCGGCAAGGGTGCTAAGAAACTTCGCTTCCCCCCGGACACTCCAGCTATTACCGGCCCCAAGCTGCGGCCATGGCCTGCCTCTGCCATATGTGCCACTATGGCATCCCAGACGGACTCTCCTGCACAAGCCTTCGCCCCCCCTCCGGGGATACCAGAGGTCATGGCGGCTATTGCGTCCTGCCACACTGCCATAGCTACTTGTCAAACAACCCTCACCAGCAAAATAGAAGCAGTGCAGCTTGACATGGGACTTATCTGCCAGGATATGAACAAGGTCCGGTCCCGGTTGACTAATGTGGAGGGGAGAGTGGGACACGTGGAGGACTAAGTGGCGGAACATGATGATGCTCTCCGCACGCTGCAGTCCAAACCTAAAACCCTGGAATACAGCGCCAAGGGCGCAGAGAATCGCTGCCGCCGCAATAGTGTTTACATCATCGGATTGGCGGAGGGGGCTGAGGGGAAAAATCTCACGGTTTTTCCCGCAGGAGCTTCTATGCTCCCTCCTGCCTGCAGCCCAGCTGTCTCCCTACTTTACTGTAGAGAGGGCTCACAGTATGCCGCCACAGCCGGGCCCCCAAGGAGCCCCCTCCCTCGCACGTTTATCCTACGGCTGCTAAATTTCAGGGACCTGGATGAACTGCTGAGGGCAGCAAGAATGGCAGGAGAATTACACTGCAAGAATAACCGGCTCATGATGTTTCCAGACTACTCTATGGAGATACAAAAGCTTTGCAGGTCATTTGATGCAGTTAAAGCTGCTCTCCATGAAAGGAAAATCAAATACAGTGTGCTTTTCCCAGCCAAGTTGCGAGTCGTGGATGGGGAAACAGTGAGGTTTTTCACCTCTCTAAAAGATGCAGCAAACTGGATGGAACCCTGCCGCTGCAGGGATGAGGACCCCTGCTGTGACCACACTCTGAATCAGGCTCTACTGCTACGCCTCCCCCTTCTGGGTTTGCAGCCCTTCATCCTTCTTTCCCCCCCTGCTATCGCCAATGGCATCAACCCTATGGATGGAGGCTATGAAGCTTTTGTTGTTCTTAGACCCTGATCGTTGCCCAGTTTTGCCACATGTTATCTGGGGGTCTTAATTTTCAACCCCAGGGTACTTCGGGCCGAGAAATCCATTGTTGATGGAAGGCCACCCCAAGCTCTGTGCCACTGGCATGTGCCAGGTGAATACTCTGACTCAGGTACTATTTTCTCCTAACTCCAGCACCTCCTGGTGGGAACTATATGCATACTATACTTGCTACAACATTCCAGGATAAAGGTGCAAAAACTCACTACTATGGTATGACTGTTGCTCCACGTTTCATACACGTCTCCTGTGCTTCCAGTTGCCTGCGGGCAGGTTTTGGAGAACCAAGCAGACCCAGACTATGTGGGATCTGAGGGGTGGGGGGATGAGAAGGTCTGCTGTTTTTGACCATAAATGGACACTTATGCCCCGTACACACGGTTGGATTTTCCGACAGAAAATGTTCGATGAGAGCTTGTTGTCGGAAATTCCGACTGTTTGTAGGCTCCATCGGACATTTTCCATCGGAATTTCCATCACACAAAATTTGAGATCTGGATCTCAAATTTTCCGACAGCAAAATCCGTTGTCGTAAATTCAGATTGTGTGTACACAATTCCGACGCAAAAAATTCCACGCATGCTCGGAATTAAGCAGAAGAGCCGCACTGGCTATTGAACTTCCTTTTTCTCGGCTTGTTGTACATGTTGTACGTCACTGCGTTCTTGACGTTCTGAATTTCTGACAAGATTTGTGTGACCGTGTGTATGCAAGACAAATTTGAGCCAACATCGGAAAAAATCCATGGATTTTGTTGTCGGAATGTCCGATCGTGTGTACGGGGCATTAGTGTTTATAAGTTTGGTTAACTATTCTTATGTGTTTCTATCTTGAACAATGTTCCTTTACGGCATGGCATACCTTTTTCTACTAGGCAATATGGTGGGTCCTCAAGAAGGGAGGGCACAGTGGGGGTTGCTACTTTCCTATGTGTGGCAGTACCTCTGCCTTTCGCCCTTTGGAGTGCTGACCTACCCGCTTCCCATGCGTCACATTTTCATAATACCATCACTATGTCTATACAAACTATAATCTCGTGGAATATGCGGGGCCTAAACTCCGCTATGAAAAGACCCCTGGTATTTAACTACCTTAAAAAATACTCTCCCCAAAAAGTTGTACTCCAAGAGACCCACCTTGTTGGATGTCGTGTCTTGGGCCTTAAGAGGGCATGGGTTGGGACGCACTATCATGCCATGCACTCCAGCTACTCCAGGGGGGTCAGTGTGCTAGTGCATAGATCGCTCCCCTTCCAGCTTCTTGATCTGACGACAGATCCAGAGGGTCGATTTGTAATACTACAAGCTCTCATATCTAACACTTCACTGGTATCGGTGGGTCTTTGGTGGGTCTTTATTTGCCTCCCCGACTGATGTCTCTGTGCTTACCACTGTTATGCAAAAAGTGTTAACATATTGGGTTGATGATGTATTATGGGGGATTTTAACATGACTCCCTCTCCCGATTTGGACAGACTCTCCTCTACCTCTCGGTGGTCCCCTGAACTGGCCCAGTGGATGGGCGCATTCTATCTGGTGGTTGTCTGGAGTCATTACCATCCCACTGACCGAGAGTTCTCTTGTCACTCAGCATCCTTGCGGACGTTCTCTCGCATTGACTTGGCCCTCACCTCCCGGTCCATGCTGCATAGGATCTCTGAGGCCAGTATACTCCCAAGGGGGATCTCGGATCATGCAGATTGGGTTTGCCTCGGGGGCGCCGGAGGAGCAGATGTGGTGTCTGTCCAGATTCTGGATAGAGGACCCTGCCGTACAGGAACCTATTCAGGAGGGTATGTGCCCCTATTGGCTTGCTAATGTAGACTCTGCTACCCCTGTGATTACTTGGGATACCTTTAAAGCCTGGGCCCAAGGTGCTTATATATCCCGCATTGCTGCAGCACGCAAAGCGTCCCTACAATCCCTGGATGAGTTGCAGAGGGCAGTTAGCCAAAAAGAGGCCGCTTATGTGGCAAACTCGAATCCCACTACGTACGGGGATTGGCAATTTGCACTACAGCAGCTCTCCCTGTTAAGGATAGACATGACCCATAAATCCCGGCTACACATTGCTCAAAGAATATTCAAATTTGGAAATAAGAATGGTAGGTTGTTGGCTTGGCTAGCGAAGGGACAGTTTGCAGTAACCACCATTAGTGCAGTTAGAGACCACACTGCGGCTATGCTGTACACACCTACTGAGATTAACGACTGCTTCCTCCTTTACTACCGACAGCTTTACTCCACACGGGTCTCCTATACCACTTCTGACTTGAATTCATACCTTGACAGAGTCAGGTTCCCTATGAATGACGAAAAGACCTGTGCCAACCTAGACCAGGAAATAACATTAGAGGAAGTGCAGAAGGCCATGACCCAACTTAAGCCAGGAAAAACGCCAGGTGTTGATGGTCTACCTGCGGAGTTCTACACACAACATTTGGACCTACTTGCCCCCAGGCTTACCTCTCAGTTCAAACAATTTTTGCTCTTGGGAGAGCTGCCAGACTCTATGTCAGAGGCGGTGGTGGTGTTGGTGCCGAAGCCGGGTAGGAACCCTAAGGACTGTTCCTCATATAGGCCAATATCGCTTCTCAGTGTAGATGCGAAAATATTGGCGAAGATTTGGCAAACCGGTTATCCGGAGTCTTGGAAGATATTATCCATGTTGATCAAACTGGCTTTATACCGGGCAAAGGCACCGACATCAACCTCCACCACCTCTTTCTGAACCTCTCCATCTCTCATGCTAACACTGGGAGTAGAGTCATAGCCTCTCTCGATCTCGAGAAGGCTTTTGACTCGGTAGAGTGGTGTTACCTATGGGAGGTCTTGAATAGGTACGGCTTCGGCCCTCATTTCCTCCACTGGCTTAAAATGCTGTAAAGCTCCCCCACGGCCAGAATCTGCACTAATGACAGGTTGCCTGAATCCTTTCCACTGCAGAGGGGTACCAGACAGGGTTGTTCGCTATCTCCCTCCCTGTTTGCCCTGGCTCTGGAGCCATTGGCGATACTTATTAGGGAGTCTGACTTGGTTAAGGGACTGAAGGTGGGGCTGCTGGAGGAGAAGCTCTCCTTATACGCTGATGATGCGCTGCTCTACTTGCAAGATGCAGATGGTTCTATGACGGCAGCCCTGAACCTGTTTAACAAATTTGGTCACTACCCTGGGGGGGTGCGTATTAATTGGGATAAGTCCATTCTTTTCCCCTTGACCCTCAAGCATGAACCAATGCCCGAGATACTCAGCTGGTATGGGTCGAGCAGTTTAAATACTTGAGCATCCAGGTCAGAAGGGAGCCGGCTAGCTACTCCGAACTCAACATACTCCCGATACTCACCCAAATTAAGGAGAAGTGTACAGCGTGGTCCTCGCTACCCCTGAATCTTATGGGAAGAATTAATCTTCTGAAGATGATCTTCCTCCCTAAGTTTTTCTGTGTCTTCCGCAATTGCCCGACCTGGATGCCCAACCTATTCTTTAAAGAGGTGGAGAAATGTATGGGAAACTTCATATGGGGGAGGCCCTTCCTAGAAAGGTTAGATCTACCCTGACCCTCCCAGTGCATTGTGGAGGCCTGGCGCTCCCTGACTTGCGAGTATACTTCTGGGCTGCCATGCTAGTTACTGTGCACTGGTGGTTTTTACACTCGCGTGCAAATGCTGCGGTTTGTCTCGAAGCTAGTCTTCAAGAACTAGGAAATTTGTTTTATCGGGGACCCCGTACCTATACTGTTTTACCTCATCCCACTAGGACCACGCATAGAGGCTGGACTATCGCTAGGGCAAGATTTTCCTGCCCCAATAGGTGGTCTCCCCTCACCCCGTTGTGGGGCAATCCCAATCTCCCACATCTCTGCTCTATCCCTGATCCCCAGCTTTGGGCCAGATATGGGATTAAGATCCTGGGAGATGTTCTGACAGCCAACAGACTGCTCTCACCGACAGAACTCAAAACCCAATTTCGTCTACCCGGGTGGATGACATTCAGGTGCTTCCAGATGCGCCATGCTATGAGAGCTCAGTTCCCCAATATCCCACACCTAGCTTTGGACCCTATAGAAGGAAGACTGACCCAAGAACATTTATCCAAACCTTTATCTACCCTGTACTTTGACTTACTGGGAGTCCACTCTCCCAAAATGGAACGTCTTTGGGAGAGATGGAAGGCTGACATACCAGACCTGGACAGGGAAAAATGGGGTGACTGTCTTGGGGAAAGTGCTCAGGTGCTGATTTCCTCTAGGGATAGAGTGATTCAGGTAAACTTTTACATAGGGTATTCTTTACGCCCCAGAGGTTGCATAATGTATACCCTGAGAGATCTGAAAATTGTACTTGCTGTGGGAGTGACGTAGGCACATACATACACATGTTCTGGAGCTGCCCTAGAGTGGCTCGGTTCTGGAAGGAGGTGGTTGTGCTCATAAACTTCTGCCTCCAGCTGGCCCTCCCGACTACCCCTGAGCTGCTGCTACTAAGTATTCATGATGATGATTAAAGGCCTAGATACACCATGCTACTCATATCCTTTTTATTATATTATGCTAGAAGAGAGATCATACTAAGATGGAATT
Organism: Lithobates septentrionalis; assembly: GCA_037952835.1. Lineage (NCBI taxonomy): Eukaryota > Metazoa > Chordata > Amphibia > Anura > Ranidae > Lithobates > Lithobates septentrionalis. Next base: position 1,227,969 of record JBBDGP010003274.1, read on the forward strand.
CCTGAGCCCCTCCCTCTGTAGGTTCTTGGGAAAAATCTATTAACTTGGCTCTTCCTATGTATAAACTGACATATGTAAACAGAAACTGCCCCAAGAAATTCAAGAGAGTTTGACAACCATAGACCGTATAAATGGGATAGTGTCAGGGCTGGGCTCAGCCCTTCCTTCTCTGAGCTGGCCACTCAGCTGTCGGCTAATTGCCAGCTCCTTTCTCTCCACAGTGACTCAGCTGTTGATGATCTGCTCGTCAGTCCTGCCTACTTAAAGCCGTCCAGCTCACTTCATCTCTGCCTTTGCCTTTGGTCACATCTCAGAGACTTTCTCCTGCGTTCCTGTTGAAGAATTGCTCGGCTGATGTCCCTTCTGGCTCCTGATCCTGCTTGCTGTACTACTACGTTGATCTCTGGCTCTCTGACATTGGCATTGGCTGACTAACCGATCTGGTTACTGAACTCTGGCTATGTATTGACCTATGCTTACTCTGTTTACCTTTTTATTATTAGTAAACTAGTGTGATTAACTGTACTTCTGTCTCGGTCTGATTCATGGTTTCTGACAGTAGGCGAAGGCCATGAATTCAGAAGATGCAGTCAGTCCACTCGTTGGTAATATTTTTTCCGAATTTCATGACCAGGATCACCACATGGATCAGTTTGCCTTGTTGTTACAAACGCACCTGAGTCGCACGGCTCACCTGGAATCTTCCACTATGGCTGCTCCGGTACAACCTGTGTTGCAGGCTGTCCCTGCTGCTGCTGCAGTCTCTGTACAGGCAACCGCCTCGAGTATTACCTCTATAAGAGGCATGTCTGGTTTCGCTCCGCTTCCCCAGCGATTTGGGGTCGATCCAGTTCAGTTTAGATGGTTTTTCAACCAGGTTGAGATATACTTTGAGATGCTGCCCCAGGCGTTTCCCACAGGCAGAAGCAAAGAAGGTTTTGTGATATCTTTGCTTTCTGAGAGAGCCTTGGCCTGGGCAAACCCTCTATGAGAGATGCAAAAACCCGTGGTCCTGAGTTACCCAGAATTTGTGGCTTCCTTCAAAAGGGTATTTGACGTTCCCGCATGCCATGCTTCTGCTGCCAAGAGCCTCATGGCCATCAAACAGAGTACGAGAACTGTTGCCGATTACGCCATTGAATTCTGTACTCTGGCAGCAGAGGTTGCTTGGAACAATGAGACCCTTGTGGCTGTCTTCTCTCGTGGTCTCTCGGATAACATCAAGGATGAGATAGCAGCCCGTGATATACCCACTGAGCTGGAGAGGTTGATCACATTTGCCATCCTCGTTGACTCCAGACTCAGAGAAAGACTGTATTTTAAGGAGCACTGGCGCAAGCCTCCTGTACATTTGTCTCCGAGCTTTGCAGTCCCACCCTTGCCTCCCTCACCTCCCATGCCTCTTGGTACTGAGTCGGTCTGTGAAGACGAACCCATGCACTTGGGCTTCACGCGTCTCTCTGCGGATGAGAGAGCCCTTAGGATGAGGGAGAGATTTAGCCTTTATTGTGGCCAGGCTGGTCACTTTTTGAAGTCTTGTCCTACCCGTCCAGGAAGCGCCCGAACCTTGAGGTCCTGTCATGGACAGACCTTAAGTGGCGTTGTTTCATCTCCAGTTTCCCAGAAAGATAAGCCCCTGGTTTTGGTTACCCTGTCTTGGGCTGAGTCAGACTCAAGGTTGCCTTTGTTTCTGCTCCTGTGTTGGCACACCCTGATCCTACGATGCCTTTTACCCTATAAGTTGATGCTTCCGAGGCTGGAGTTGGCGCCCTTCTGTCTCAACGTCCTAACTCTGAGTGCGCTATGCATCCGTGTGGCTACTTTTCCAAGAAATTGTCACCGGCAGAGTGCAATTACGAGATTGGTGACAGAGAGCTGTTGGCGATCATTTTAGCCCTGAAACAATGGAGACATCTCCTTGGAGGTACCACTGTGCCAGTTCTCATTCTTACTGACCATAAGAATCTCACATTCTTGTCTGAGGCTAAGTGCCTCTCTCCCTGAAGGGAGCGATGGGCACTTTTCTTGTCGAGTTTTAATTACATTGTCTCATTCTTACCCGGTAATAAGAATGTAAGGGCTGACGCCTTGTCACAACAATTTTCCTCCACTTCCAAGATGGAGTCGGTTCCGGTTCCTGTGGTTCCTCCTGATCGTATTCTGCCTACGGTTCGCACCAGTCTTACTTCTCCTTTGGGTGCCAAAATTCTTGCTGCTCAGGTCGGTGCTCCTCCTGAGAAACCTTGTGACCGCTGCTTTGTTCCTGAGAGTCTCTGTTCTGCCGTGCTCCAGACTTACCATTCTCCCAAGGCTGCTGGCCACCCTGGGAAGAATCAACTCTTTTGGGCCATTTCCCAACAATTCTGGTGGCCTAGTCTACGTGCTGATGTAACCGCCTTCGTAGCTGCCTGTTCTGTGTGTGCTCAGAGTAAGACTCCACGACACCTTCCAGTGGGCCTCCTACAACCCATACCCAATGGAGAGAGGCCCTGGACCCACCTGTCTATGGATTTCATTGTGGAGTTACCCAACTCCCAGGGCAACACAGTTATCCTTATGGTGTGTCAGGTGCGGGTATGGAGATCGAGATGCTAAGAGGGCTCCCCTTGCGGCTAAGTGCAGCGCGTTCCTGGATTTGGGAACAGGAAGCGCAATGCCCAAAGAAGCACGGTTGGCCAGGTACTTGTCTGCAGTCCAAGGAGCTCAACCACGGATGGATGGTTAATGCTGGCAAAGCAGAACTTGCAGTGTCCAGGTAAAAGGAGAAACCAGGAGACAAGCCAGGGGTCATACATGGGTAAATCAGTCCAGAGAGAGTACAGGGGCGAGCAGAGGTCATGCACAGGCAGGGTCCAGGTACAAGCCGAAGGTCAAGCCGGGAGATCAGGATGCAGAAGCGGAGTCCAGAAGCAGGCCAAGGGTCAAACCAGGAGATCAGGAAGCAAGGTCAAGGCAAGCCGGGTCACGGCGGGTATTTACAGATCAGGAAGCAAGGTCAAGTACACAAGGAAGCTGAGAAGATAATCCAGCAACGTCCTGTGGTCACAGGCTGGTTTAAATAGGGCCACTGGCGCCAGCGTCAGTCACGCCACTTGCGAGCCGTTGCGCACGCGCTGTATGCGTGCCGTATTGTGCGTGTGCGCCGATGCATGCCAATGCGTGCCGCATTGTGCGTGCGTATGCGCCGATGCGCGCCGGCGTGTGCCAATGCACACAGACGCGTGGCGCACGCTCGTGCACGTCTCAGGATCATCCGTGGGCGTCCATGGAGGGTCTGGGCTACATTGCCAGTACTAGGACGGCCATGTCCCTGACATGGTGGTTGATCGGTTCTTGAAAATGTTGCATTGTATTGCACTCAAGAAGTTGCCTACTTCTAAGGAACTGGCTTCTATTTTTGCTTGGGAGATCTTCCGCTTACATGGGCTACCCAAGGTGATTGTCTCAGACAGGGGTAGTCAGTTTGTGTCCTGGTTCTGGCGAGCCTTTTGTGCACAGTTGGGTATTCAGCTTGCCTTCTCCTCTGCGTATCACCCGTAGTCTAATGGGGCTGCAGAACGAGCCAATCAGTCCTTGGAGCAATTCCTACGCTGCTATATTTCTGATCATCATAACAACTGGTCAGACCTTTGACCGTGGGCGGAGTTTGCTCACAAAAGTGCCTTGAGTTCAGCTTCCCGTTTGTCCCCGTTTATGGCGAACTATGGTTTCCAACCTTCCGTGTTGCCTGCCACGTTTGTTCCACAGAGTATTCTTGCATTAGAGGAGCATCTCCGTGGTCTTCGTTCCACTTGGGCACAAGTCCAGGGCCTTTCCATATCCTTCGCAGGATTAACCCAGTGGCTTACGCGTTGGACCTTCCTCCTAGTATGCGCATCTCTAATGTGTTTCATGTCTCCTTATTGAAACCTTTGGTCTGCAACCGCTTTACCACCTCGGTGCCACGTCCTCACCCTATACAGAATTAGAACCATGAGGAGTATGAAGTACAATCCATTGTTGACTCCCGTAGGTTTCGTGGGTGCATACAGTACCTGGTGCATTGGAAAGGGTTCGGTCCAGAGGAACGCTCTTGGGTCTCATCCTCGGATGTACATGCCCCTGTCCTCCTCCGTGATTTCCATAGACGTTTTCCCCTCAAGCCCGGTGGTCCTCCGAGGGGGAGGGGTCATTGAGGAGGGGGTACAGTCAGGGCTGGGCTCAGCCCTTCCTTCTCTGAGCTGGCCGCTCAGCTGTCGGCTAATTGCCAGCTCCTTTCTCTCCACAGTGACTCAGCTGTTGATGATCTGCTCATCAGTCTTGACTACTTAAAGCCGTCCAGCTTACTTCATCTCTGCCTTCGCCTTTGGTCACATCTCAGAGACTTTCTCCGGCGTTCCTGTTGAAGACTTGCTCGGCTGACTTCCCGTGTGGCTCCTGATCCTGCTCGCTGTATTACTACATTGATCTCTGGCTCTCTGACATTGGCATTGTCTGACTACCCGATCTGGTTACTGAACTCTGACTATGTACTGACTACGCTTACTCTGTTTACCTTTTTATAATTATTAAACTAGTGTGATTACCTGTACTTCTGTCTCAGTCTGATTCATGGTTTCTGACAGACAGTTCCCCTGAAACATTTCTTCTGGACAGGTTGGGAGCCAGGATCTCACGTGTTAATCCCAATCTTTCTCTTCCATGGAGTACCTGGTTTTGGGGGTTATGACTGCATTGTACTGATCTGTTAAATATGATTCTCCACTGCTGTGAGACAACTTTCTTGTACCTCTAGCTATTTGCATGTTGTACTTCATAAATTATACCATCCTATATCTTATTAAAGGAACATTCTGTTCATGTTTAAAAAAATACACGTTTGCCAAATACTCTTAATAGTATTCTGTTCAGAACATTTTAATTACTTATGTGACTTTCTTGAAAAACTAGTATGTCAGTGCCATGGGCAAACATATTAATGGTCTAGTGGTAAATGGATTAAAACACGCATCTCTGAATGCATTCAGAAAATATGAAGATTATGTACTGGTTGTGAAATATACATTATATATTATATGTCTATTTCTACTAGCCACTGGCCATTGTAGGTAACCATGGTACCAGAGCCTACAGATTACTCCTATGTAAAGACCATTTGTTTGTTAAGTGGTTGCATTGTCTCACTAATGTACTGGTCTTTGCACACTAGACTTTGGTATGTTCCTGACACTCATTATAGGAAGCCCCCTACGTGGATAGAATGTCTTAAACGTTACAGCAAAATTCCAGTTAAATATGAGTGGCGTGCAGAGGTTTGGTGATACCCGGGGCCAACTCCTTGATTGTATGCCCCTAAGAGCCAGTTCACACCTGAACGCACACGTTCCTGTGGGATTCCAGCGCATTTCCCTGCATCGTGTTTTGACAGCCCATTTATTTGAATGGGCTACAAATTGCACTGGACTGAGGGTGGATAGCCTATGTAAAGGTAAACCAATGAGAAGAGAGTTGCAGTAGTCGAGGTGAGAGATAACCAGAGTGTGACTTAAAAACTTTGTAGTGTCATTGGTTAAGAAAATATATATTTTGAAGATGTTACAGGGGTTGAGGAGGCACGATTTGGTCAGCAACTGGATGTAGGGCCAAAAGGAGAGTTGATTTATACCTAGTACTCTGGCATGCGGGGACAGACTGATAGTTGTGCCATCCACCTAGTAGTCAAGGGAAGGGGCACGTGGGGGAGGAAATATTATAAGCTCCCAGGGCAACACAGTTATCCTTATGGTGGTTGACCGGTTCTCAAAAATGTTGCATTGTATTCCACTCAAGAAGTTGCCTACTTCTAAGGAACTGGCTTCTATTTTTGCTCGGGAGATCTTCCGCTTACATGGGCTACCCAAGATGATTGTCTCAGACAGGGGTAGTCAGTTTGTGTCCTGGTTCTGGCGAGCCTTTTGTGCACAGTTGGGTATTCAGCTTGCTTTCTCCTCTGCGTATCACCCGCAGTCTAATGGGGCTGCAGAACGAGCCAATCAGTCCTTGGAGCAATTCCTACGCTGCTATATTTCTGATCATCATAACAACTGGTCAGACCTTTGACCGTGGGTGGAGTTTGCTCACAAAAGTGCCTTGAGTTCAGCTTCCCATTTGTCCCCGTTTATGGCGAACTATGGTTTCCAACCTTCCGTGTTGCCTGCCGCGTTTGTTCCACAGAGTATTCTTGCATTAGAGGAGCATCTCCGTGGTCTTCGTTCCACTTGGGCACAATTCCAGGGCCTTTCCATATCCTTCGCAGGATTAACCCAGTGGCTTACGCGTTGGACCTTCCTCCTAGTATGCGCATCTCTAATGTGTTTCATGTCTCCTTATTGAAACCTTTGGTCTGCAACCGCTTGACCACATCGGTGCCACGTCCTCACCCTATACAGGTTGAGAACCATGAGGAGTATGAAGTACAATCCATTTTTGACTCCCGTATTTTTCGTGGGCGCATACAGTACCTGGTGCATTGGAAGGGGGGCGGTCTGGAGGAATGCTCTTGGGTCTCATCCTCGGACATACATGCCCCTGTCCTCCTCCTTGATTTCCATAGACGATTTCCCCTCAAGCCCGGTGGTCCTCCGAGGGGGAGGGGTCATTGAGGAGGGGGTACTGTCAGGGCTGGGCTCAGCCCTTCCTTCTCTGAGCTGGCCTCTCAGCTCTCGGCTAATTGCCAGCTCCTTTCTCTCCACAGTGACTCAGCTGTTGATGATCTTCTCATCAGTCCTGCCTACTTAAAGCCATCCAGCTCACTTCATCTCTGCCTTCGCCTTTGGTCACATCTCAGAGACTTTCTCCTGCGTTCCTGTTGAAGACTTGCTCGGCTGGCGTCCCTTCTGGCTCCTGATCCTGCTTGCTGTACTACTACACTGATCTCTGGCTCTCTGACATTGGCATTGGCTGACTATCCGATCTTGTTACTGAACCCTGGCTACACTGACTTCGCTTACTCAGTTTACCTTTTTATTATTATTAAACTGGTGTGATTAACTGTACTTCTGTCTCGGTCTGATTCATGGTTTCTGACAGATGGTTTCTGACAGATAGTTCCCCTGAAACATTTCTTCTGGACAGGTTGGGAGCCAGGATCTCATGTGTTAATCCCAATCTTTCTCTTCCATGGAGTACCTGGTTTTGGGGGTTATGACTGCATTCTACTGATCTGTTAAATATGATTCTCCACTCCTGTGAGACAACTTTCTTGTACCTCTAGCTATTTACATGTTTTACTTCTTAAATTGTACCATCCTTTATCTTAATAAAGGAACATTCTGTTCATGTTAAAAAAAAATACACGTTTGCCAAATACCCTTAATAGTATTTTGTTCAGAACATTTTAATTACTTATGTGACTTTCTTGAAAAACTAGTATGTCAGTGCCATGGGTAAACATATTGATGGTCTAGTGGTAAATGGATTAAAACACGCACCTCTGAATGCATTCAGAAAATATGAAAATTATGTACTGGTTGTAAAATATATATTATATACTGTATGTCTATTGCTACTAGCCACTGGCCATTGTAGGTAACCATGGTACCAGGGCCTACAGATTGCTCCTACGTAAAGACCATTTGTTTGTTGAGTGGTTGCGTTGTCTCACTAATGTACTGGTCTTTGCACACTAGACTTTGGTATGTTCCTGACACTCATTAGAGGAAGCCACCTACATGGATAGAATATCTGAAACGTTACAGCAAAATTCCAGTTAAATATGAGTGGCGTGCAGAGGTTTGGTGATACCCGGGACCAACTCCTTGATTGTATGCCCCTAAGAGCCAGTTCACACCTGAACGCACACGTTCCTGTGGAATTCCAGCGCATTTCCCTGCATCGTGTTTTGACAGCCCATTTATTTGAATGGGCTACAAATTGCACTGGGCTGAGGGGGGATTGCCTATGTAAAGGTAAACCAATGAGGAGAGAGTTGCAGTAGTCGAGGTGAGAGATAACCAGAGTGTGACTTAAAAACTTTGTAGTGTCATTGGTTAAGAAAAGGCATATTTTGAAGATGTTACAGGGGTTGAGGAGGCACGATTTGGACAGCAACTGGATGTAGGGCCAAAAGGAGAGTTAATTTAAACCTAGCACTCTGGCATGCGGGGACAGACTGATAGTTGTGCCATTCACCTAGAAGTCAAGGGAAGGGGCACGTGGGGGAGGAAATATTATAAGCTCAGTTTTGGATAGATTGCGTTTGAGGAAGTAGTGCATATTAATATGTCTGTTAGTAAATTAATGATGCATGAGGAGACTGATGTGGTGAGCTGAGGGCTTGAAAGATAGATTTTGATGTCATCAGCCTAGAAATGGTATTGGAAGCCATGGAAGTTGATGGAGTTTCATTTCTAACATGTGTGTTTCCAAGTGTCTATGATTTCCAGAGGTTTTACCAGGTTTATACGTTTTGCCCTTACTCATTGTGTGGAAATGACAGTCCTGTTCTCCATATGTTGATGTCAGTCATGCCAGACAGTCTGACGGACATCAACATATGGAGAACAGGACTGTAATTTCCACACAATAGAATCGCTATGTTCCTGTTTATACTTGTATGCTCAGTTGCTCTATAATCTACTGTATGCCCTATGCTCAGAAAAGTACAAGAGCTTTTTCTTTTTTTTTTTCTTTAACATATTCAGGTGCTTTGATGTCCCATACATTTCAATGGGGGCACCTCTAAATGTTTAATGTGTGTGTTTTCAAATGTAGTTTTACGCAACGATAAGTTTGAAAAGGTGGAAAAATGTATCCCTGATAATACCCTAATGACCCATACACACGATCTGACTTTCCGACAACAAAACCGTGGAATTTTGTTCCAAGGTTTTTGGCTCCAACTTGTCTTGCATACACACGGTCACACAAATGTTGGCCAACAATTACGAACGTAGTGCCGTACAAGGCGATAAAAAGGAAGTTCAACAGTCATGTGATATCTCCATTACGAACGCTAGTTTTACAAGACTGAGCGCTTCCAGCTTGTACTTGATTCCGAACATGCGTGGACTTTTGTGTGACGGACTTGTGTAAACACGATCGGAAAGTCCAAAGACAAAAATTTTTTGGCGGAAAATTTGAGAACCTGCTAGCCAACATTTGTTGGGGGAAAGTCCGCCAACAAATGTTCGATGGAGCATACACACAGTCAGACTTTCTGCCAACAAGCTCACATCCAACATTTGTTGTCGGAAAATCCGATTGTGTGTATGGGGCATTAGTCCTTTTATAATACCCCATATCTTTTTAAGATCCCTGTCTGCCTTTCATTCCCAAATTTTACAACTTCACATCATTTAATAAAATAAACATAAACCAAATGACACCCATCTAATTTGATCTAAAAACAAGAACAAGGAATTCTGGGAAAATTACTTAAGATTTAGGATTGTTTCTGAAATTTGGAGACATTTGAAAACTATGCTGATTGTTGCATACAGTACTTGGTGTTTACATAATAGCTGCACACTGAGCATAGCTGCATGTTGGTAATATATATGTTGTCATTGTGCATGTTGTGAAATATATGTTTAAATCTGTACATTTGCCAGAGGTAAAGTGCACATTCCTTTACATTAAGCAAAACAATAGCCTCCAATTAATTACTAAACTAGCAGCCCCCACACCCCCCTGATGTTGGGACAGCAGGCCGGGAAACTTCTCCCCCGCACCAATTGTCACAATTTAAAAAAAAATGCAGCCATGCAGGGATCTGCCCACCTGGCCATGTCATTCATTCACAGTGTTCTGTAAATGGGAGAACTGACGGCTGATGAGCACTCTAGGTAGTTTATTGAATCTTCCTGTCACTTAGTAACTGTCTGCCCATACGATGTACGGGCAGATAGTTACACTGACAGTCTGCAAGAGCCTGAGATCTGCTGATCACGGGTGAAATGTTTTACAGGCTCCTAATTTTTTTACCTGCAAAAAGGCATGCATTTATTTATTTATATTTTTTTAAAAGAAACTTTGTTCTAAATCTGCTTCCTATTGTCTAGAAAGTATGTAAACACATTTTGTGCTGTTGGATTGAACACCAAAGCTATTGTATTGGGTTGTCCATATACAGGTATATACAGTCTATACGGTCATGTGAAAAAGTAATTACACTTCTTGACAAATAATTACTTTTTCAACATACTGTATGTGAACAGACAAACATTAGATCTTCATTCAAACAGTTCCTATAAATAAAGGTGGTATACTAGAATAAAGGTAGAATGAAAACATGTACCTTTTCAATAATTTATTTAACAAAAATATTAATAGATGTTATGATGTGTACTGGGGAAAAAGTAAGTATACTTTTAAATGGCAAAAATTCCTTGCATAAACTGCCTGTTTCAAATCCCCCATAACATTTTAATGGCATTCAAATCAGGGTTTTGACTAGTCCAGTCTATTCCTTGATGAATTTGCTAGTGTGCTTCGGGTCATTATCATGTTCAAAGCTCTATTTTCAAATTAAGTTACATTTTTTTATTTTTTTATTGCCTTATATTTTCACTAAGCACACTTTAATATGCAAAATTCACAGCTGACACAGCAAGGTTGATCTGAAGGCAAGAACATTGTTCATGTTTCAATTGAAGTTGCACTCTGCAAGAGAATTTTCCACAGAACTTCTTTTGAGGGCCTCAGAGAGCTCTTTTTAACCTAACATGATGACACCACACACATCCATAACCAAGAGGTCACCATAGCCTAGATATCTGAGGTAGGGCCAGTTCACCTGAATTGCACAAGATGGAGGTCTGTGTTCCTGTGCAATTCAGTCCAGCCCAGTTCATTTGAATAGGCTAAAATTGCACTGGATCTCACCAAATTCACACTGCAACCCGATCTCATGGTATTGTGGTACCATGTGATCTAGTTCAGGCAAACACACTGCGTTTGTGATCTGCGTTTGGGGTGTTGTTTTGAGTACATTGATACCTGTGCAGATTGCACACCCAGTGCGTTCTGAATGCAGTGCTGGAAATGTGTACAGAATGTGGGTTTCCCACACCGTGTTCTAGTGAACGAACCCTAAATTAGACAGGTTCCATCTACGTAATCCCTAAAAGGTTCTAATCATTGGCAGCTAATTTGGAATACCTGATTCTTGTTATGGATTTGAAGTATTGATAAATGTACGTAAGGTGTACTTATTTTTTCCATATGACAAATCTGTGTTTTCATTAAAATAGATTATTGGAATTAATACACAATAGGCCCAATTCACAAACATATCACATCAGGATAAGGAAGGACACTTATTTTCTGCCGAGTGCAATGAAATTTAAAAATTAAAGTCACAAGGATAAATTAGAGCATCTTATTCTTGTGTTAAGGCTTTGTACTATGAGTCATAATTTGTTTGAATATGTCACTTTCATCTGTAGGCACTGTTTGAATGAATATATAATGTGTGCTTGTTAAAATATTTTGAAAACGACAACAATTTCCATTGGGGGAACCTACTTTTTCACATGACTGTATCTCCCTGAGAATAATGTGGCCATCCCTAAAGAGTCACTCCAGCTATAATACTTGGTTGTCAATGACATAGACAGACATGCAAAGAAAAGAAACAAGCCCAGCTCACAGAAACAACTTTCTTAACAAGCTGAAATATACACGTGTGCAATATTGAGCATAATTTCTATCCAGAGGCATTCAAGATCACCCACTAGGGAGGTCAAAGAGAGTATGAATATCTCATGTGATGGCAGAATCAGGAACATTGCCTGGGGGTAGTGTGTCTTCTAAGGCCACACTTAGAAAGCACGATCGCACTTCATAACAACTTAAAGGATCCTTTTACAATATGTATATACCAGGATTAAATGAGCCAAAGTAATAGAAAATGATCTTTTCAAAAAGCGTGATAAAGGTATAGACAAAAGATTTTCCTGTATTGTATTTCTAAATGCATATTAATCAGTAATCTGGGTTGTAACTAGAAATCACAGGGATCCATAGCTAAAAAAAAATGTTTTCCATTCTTTACTTTTATTTTAAGACTGCACATGGAAAATACAGAAACAGCCTCACACATATGTCCAGTGAAATACCGTGATCATACAAAACATAACAAATCGCTGATACTACTTTAACCAAAGTCCAAAAGAACATATGAAAAGGCAGCCCGAGTAACCAGGCAAGAACAAGTCCCTGAATCCCGTGTGGCATTTTGCACAGAGAAAAACACAGTAAAGGAATTAGGCAAAGAAAAGCATGTAATAGCAGGAAAGGGGAGGAGGAAAAAATGGAGAGGGGAGGGAAAGGAAAAAAAAAGTGGGAGGGGAGAAGAAAGGGGACAAGGTATGGGGGGGGAGGAGGGGGAACCAGTCAGTCTTCCACCTCACAAAGCCCAAAGCAAGAGGAACCCTCTGATCAGTCTCCAGGGTGAATAATTTGGGTCAGTAAAGCCCTGTACTCCTCAGAATAAACAAATACGTGCCAGTAGAACCATTTTTTTAGGAATTTATCATAGACACCTCTCTCAACCAGATCCTCCATTTCGTTAATTTCAGCAACTCTTTTCAACTAAATGTCTTTGGACGGTGCTTGCATCTGTTTCCCAAAAGAGGGGAATGCAACTCTTTCCTGCGTTGATCAATAATGGCAAGATAGAGCGGCTATAGGCCTTTCCAGAAGAGTGGTGATGATGCAGAAGGAAGAGAGCGGGTTCCCTTGGCAAACGTGATTAGTGCATTTTTGGGTGATGCGATGGACGTCCGTTCAATATGCCTGTAGATGACGGCAGGACCAGAAAAAAAGGAGAATGAGCCAGTCTCCTCTCCACCATAGCTAAAATTTTAATGGGCCCCCAACAGAGAAAAACACTATTGTACAACACTGTAATTGCCATGACGTGATGGTGTTTAGAATGGAGTGGTGTGGAATATAAAATGTAAAGCACAGCATGGGACACAGAATGGGTCTGTATGGACAGGGAATGTACAGTATAATACATGGGCAGTGTGAAATATAAAACATGCAGCACAGCATACAGGAAGGGTCAGTGTGTGAAATATAATTTTTCGCAACAATGTTCAGATTGGGGCAGCATGGAATATAAAAACATAGAGAATGAGGCAATGAGAAATATAAAATGTACAACAGGTTTAAAGAAAAAGCCAGTGCAGAATAGGGGACATATAGCATGTCATATGGAATAAGTCAGTGTGCAGAAATTGGTACATACAGCATGTAATATAAAAAAGGAGGTGCAGAATAGGGAATGTGCAGCATGAGGTACAGAAGGAGGTATGAAGTAGGAAACATACAGCATTATGGCATATGGAATGTGGTTTTGCAGACTATGACAAGTACAGCATGGCTTATGAAATGAGGCATTGTGGAATACAGAATTTAAAGTATGGCAAACAAAAAGAGGTGATGTGGAATAGGTCATGCACAGCATAGTATACAAAACAAGGGGGTGTGGAATAACGAGGGTACTGTATGGCATATGGAGTGAAATGTTTCAGAATAGAGAACAGAGAGCATGACGTGGAATAAAGTGGTATGCAACAGGGAATGTACAGCAGAATAGCTCAGTAATTACAGAAATCTTCAAAATGGCTTAGTAGTGCTGGGGCCATACACCAGTAGATATTCATTCAAATGTTTATACACAAATTCTGAAAAATCTTTCCCCACAGCATTCAATCTTGCCATCATTGAGACAATTAATTTTGTTCGAAAGCCATTCAAATTGCAGCCAGACTTGCTACTTGAATGGAATCCCAGACGTGTCAAACTGTTTTTTATTTGTGCCTGGAACGTGCACATTACAATATGTACTAAAATCACATTGAAGTTATAATTTTGTTTACTCGGGAAAAAAATTTCCATCCTGCTCATTTGAATTCTCTCAACACTTTGGTCTAAAATGATTGTCAATTTGACCGCTCTAAAAATTAGAAAATCGAATGTTCCAAAAAAAATGTTCCAATAAAATTTTTCTAGTGTATGGTCAGTTTAAGTCTGACCTCATCAAGACCTTAATCAGCTCGTCCACTTGCTGCTGTCACTTGTAAATATAGAAGCTGGCAGAGGAAATCATCAACTACTACTCTGCAGCAACCTGTATTAGATGATATCAGTCAGAACTGCAAAAGAAGTAAGTAATGAATGACTTCTGCCAAGTTCAGTATTTACAAGCAACAGCATTAAGTGGGTGAGCTGTCACAGCTGATCTGGTGCTGTATTTGAGGAATTTTCTTCCACCCACCTCCTCTCACCCTGGGGCCCCTCGTCTGGCTGAGGCTATGATGGTAGTATCACCCACCAATGCATGGAATAGACAAATATGGAAGTGTTTGATATACCATATGGTTCTTTGACAGAGTGTGATGCAAAAAACAATAAATATGAGCTTATATATTTTCTTATGATTTAACATCCCGTACTTGGATAAATGTTATTGTTTTGTGCAGCCGGTGGGGTTCAGCATTTAATTAAAACATTTTATCTTGTTTACCTGAAAGTGAAACATTCTTAGCTTTTCTACAATAGAGGAAAATGTCTGTGAGAATCTACAGAAAGAGACTGATGCCGCGTACACACGGTCGGAATTTCGGCCTGCAAAAGACCGTTGAAATTTTTTTCATCGGAAAATGCGACCGTGTGTATGCTCCATCGGTCTTTTGCTGGCGGAATTCCAGCCAGCAAAAGATTGAGAGCATGCTCTCAATTTTTCAGTCGGGAAAGGTTCCTATCCGAAAATGCGATCGTCTTTTGCGACGCGCAAAATCCCTACGCATGCTCGGAAACAATTCGACGCATGCTCGGAAGCATTGAACGTCATTTTCTCGTTGTAGTGTTGTACGTCACCGCATTCTTGATGGTCGTAATTTCTGCGAACTTTTGCGTGACCGTGTGTATGCAAGGCAAACTTGAGCAGAATCCCGTCGGAAAAGCCGTCATATCTTTTTCCGACGAGAAAACCGATCGTGTGTATGCGGCATCAGACAGCAGACGGGTTCCCTGACCTTGTTAGCCATATACAAACCTCTGCTCTCTTAGCCAAGCTAAATGTAATACATTCTGTAAGGCTGACAGGGGTTTTCATCCTCAGTAATATTTGTGTTTATTTTTACTGGCTGCTTGTGTAGTCTAAACTGCAGGGGATCGGCAGCTGAAGACTGCCTCCAACAAATGTTTTCATTCTTCATTCGACAGAAAATCTGATAAACTTAAGTTCCTATCTACCCTAGAATAAACTGCCAAAGAAAGCTGGCACCCTGTAAACCAGGGAATACAACACCACACTCACTGCTGAAAGATAATGCCTTAGGTGACTAAGTGCTAAGACCCCTTTCACACTGAGGCGGTTTTCAGGCGTTATAGCTCTAGAACTAGCCTCTAAATAATGCCTGAATACTGCCTCCCATTCATTTCAGTGGGACTTGTCTCTTTCTATTTGCTGCTTATTCAAGTGCTCGTTTAATATGCTGAGGCTAGCTAATGTCTACCAAACACATAACTTAAATCAATTTTATTAATATTTTGGGAATAATAATAATTGGGGGTACAAGTTGAGATACATTTAGGAAATGTGGGGCTGTGGTTCAAAAGTAAACTTTTAAAATGATAAATGTTCTGAAACGCATGAAAACAAATGCAAAAGTGAACCTAGCCTTAGACCTGTGTAGCGGTACCCCCGCAGGAGCCTGAAAGTATGTTGTTGCGTACTCTGCCTCTCAAACCCAATAACAGTCTCAGCTCCTCTTGGCACACCTGGCAATAGTGTAAGTGCAATGACCAATGAGAAACACACACATTATAATAAAACACAAAAATTGTCTTCACCGCAATATTTCTGTGGAAAAGTAACAGACAGTAACAGTATATATATTCAAGTAATCAACTGGAAAAAAATAACTCAGATTAAGAGCAATATAGCGCAATACTATATTCAGGCTGCTCCTAGGGGATTCCAAACCTGAGAATGTCCCCAAGAGCAGAGGCACACTAAAGCCCCTTTCACACGAACGATCCGTTCAGGTCCGCCTGTCTGTTTTTTAGGCGGACCTGAACGGACCCTCCATAGACCTCTATGGAGCATCGGATGTCAGCGGTGACATGTCCGCTGACATCTGACCTACTCCGATCCGAAAAAGTGTAACGGAGGAAAAACATACTTTTCCATCCGTTATCGGATCGGATGACGACGGACTCTACGGTCCGTCATCATCGGATCCCCCATAGGGGAAAGCGGCGCTCTGACAGGTCCATCACTGCACAGTGTGCAGAGACAGACCTGTCAACTGCCTGCTCAGCGGGGATCGGCGGAGTGATCCCCGCTGAGCAAGCGATGTTCACGGGGCGGATTATCATGGATCCGTCCTGTGTGAAAGAGGCCTTAAATGGCAAATAAATGACAATATGACACTTTATATTGAATTGGTTACCTCTACTCAAGTTTGGCTCTATGAGTCCAGGCAGAAGTAGAGCAGAAGACTGACCCTCTTTATGCCAGACTTCTCTCTTCTGTCGCCTGACACCACAGGCCCAACTACAAACACTGTATTCAGTTCAATATTCAGTGGCTTAACTTCCCAGGTAAACTATCACGCACACCCACTACATATACAGAGCCCTGAACATGTATGTGTGTGCCTGTATGGCACCAATAACTTCAGTCTCTTGGAAGGAAGATGAGGCTTTGGATTCTTCAGCTAGCCACTCTAGTCTGTGCGCTTAAACTCCTGAATAGCAGGAACAAACAACACAATTGGCCTGGACTATCAAGTGAAGAATGCAAGATCTTTCTCAGCAGGGTGAAAGGACAATGGTGTCTGTATACAGTGTCTCTGTTTCTAAATGGCCTTAAGTTCTGTAGCACTACAGGTGTCAGCAAAGTGGCTAAGAGCAATGATGTCTGTATACAGTGTCCATACAAGATACAAATCTGCGTGTCTTTTCCTTGTTTCCTGCAAATGGGCAAATGCCCCCTCACCCAATCCTGCGATCAAGGCCCAAACGAACGTCCTGGAACAGGCAGGCTCTTCTAGTGTAAAAAATAAACACCATCTCGCGCAATGGTATATTAGCACTCAGCCTAAAAAACAGGTTGACAATAATGTGAAAATAAATAATGAAGTCCAGGAAAATGGTCAAAAACTAGGAAGCGGTGAGTCTACAAAGACTAGACGGTTGAAAAAGTGAAATATATAAATGACAGTAGTCCATACACAGATGTGGGTAATATATCAATAAGGTGACCACTTCTCCAATATGTCAAATCCTAAACTCCAATCCCATCTGTAATGTACAGTACCTGACCGCAAGAATGTGTTTCCAGCGCGATCCCATCGTGCTGGTTCTTGGCGACAGGGTACTGTACATCTCGCGCTGGCTCGCTCATCGGGAAAGGAAAACTGCGTTTTTTTCCTTTCCCGATGAGCGACAAGCATTGCTGACAGGTGTCTGGTATGAATCATGAGGGGGAACGCCACGCCAAATTTTAAATAAAAAACCAGCATGGGTTACCCTCCAGGGGCATACCAGGCCCTTAGGTCTGGTATGGATTTTAAGGGGAACCCCCTACACTGAAAAAACGGTGTGGGGTCCCCCCCAAAATCCATACCATGACCCTTATCCGAGCACGCAGCCCGGCCGGTCAGGAAAGGGGTTGGGGACGAGCGAGCGCCTCCCCCCTCCTGAACCGTACCAGGCCGCATGCCCTCAACATGGGGGCTGGGCGCTTTGGGACAGGGGGCGCCCTGCGGCCCCCCACCCCAAAGCACCTTGTCCCCATGTTGATGAGGACAAGGGCCTCTTCCTGACAACCCTGGCCATTGGTTGTCAGGGTCTGTGGGCGGATGGTTTATTGGAATCCAGGAGCCCCCTTTAATAAGGGGGCCCCCAGATCTTGGCCCCCCACCCTATGTGAATGAGTATGGGGTACATCGTACCCCTACCCATTCACCTGGGGGGAAAAGTGTCAATAAAAAAACACACTAGACAGGTTTTTAAAGTAATTTATTAGGCAGCTCTGGGGTCTTCTTCCGACTTCTCCCGCTCTCCGGGCCTCTTCTCCCGGTGTTCGGTTCTTCTCCCGCTCTCTGACCTCTTCTCCCCGTGTCCGGTTCTTCTCCCGCTCTCCGGTTCTTCTGCCGGGCTCCTCCGCTATCTTCTGCTCTTTTGCCGCTCTTTTGCTAGCGGTGGCCCGGTCTTCTCCGTCATCTTGTTCCCTCTTCTCTTCTTCCGATCTTGTGCGAGGTGCGCAACGACTTATATAGGCATGGGGCGTGGTCACCACGAAGAACCGGACACCGGGAGAAGAGGCCGGAGAGAGAGAAGTCGGAAGAAGACCCCTGGAGCTGCCTAATAAATTACTTTAAAAACCTGTCTAGTGTGTTTTTTTATTGACACTTTTACCCCCAGGTGAATGGGTAGGGGTACGATATACCCCATACTCATTCACATAGGGTGGGGGGCTGGGATCTGGGGGCTCCCTTATTAAAGGAGGCTCCCAGATTCTGATAAGCCCTCCGCCCACAGACCCCGACAACCAACGGCCAGGGTTGTCGGGAAAAGGTACTTGTCCTCATCAACATGGGGACAAGGTGCTTTGGGGCAGGGGGGCCGCAGGGCCCCCCCTGCCCCAAAGCTCCCACCCCCCATGTTGAGGGCATGCGGCCTGGTATGGTTCAGGAGGGGGGGCGCTCACTTGTCCCCACCCCCTTTCCTGACCGGCCGGGCTGCGTGCTCGGATAAGGGTCTGGTATTGATTTTGGGGGGACCCCCACGCCATTTTTTCGGTGTAGGGGGTTCCCCTTACAATCCGTACCAGACCTGAAGGGGAACCCATGCCGGCTTTTTATTTAAAATTTGGCGCGGCGTTCCCCCTCACGATTCATACCAGACACCTGTCAGCAATGCTTGTCGCTCATCGGGAAAGGGAACACAGTTTTCCTTTCCCGATGAGCGAGCCAGCTCTGCGCTTGCTCCCGCGACGGGGCTTGCAGGTGTCAAATCTTGCCGATAACAGCGGCGAGATTGACACAATATCGTGGTCACCTACTGTATATCCAGTAGAAAATTAGCTCACAGAACTCTCACCTCAAATCTGTATATAACCAGCATCAGCACCATATCGGCAGCCTTTGACCTTCTATTTGACCTTCAATTCCTCCATCCTTCACTAGGGCGTCTCCGTCTTTAAGTAATTCTCCAAGTATCATGCACCGAATATTGAGATTAGGTGATGGACACACCGTGTCCGGCCCTATGTGCTCCAATTGTGATAAAAATCGCCAAAGGAGGGAAGCCTGTTCTTTACTCCCAGCGGGCTGGTAGTTGTAGTTCCCCAGCAGTTCAAACGAATGTGCCACTTGAGCCCTGGGACTACAAATGCTTTGTTCCCTGGTGGTAAAAACTTTGCTGGCAGGATGTTTTTTAGCTGGCACTGGAGGGAAACAGTCTCACTGCAACAATGGTGTAGAGTGTCTTCTGATATTGCAGGTAAGATAACCAGCTTCCTGCTATATCTGATTCCAAGGATTTATTCACATTTCATTTTGGAAGTTTACCTGCAAATAAGGCTAAGCAATATTTTAGTTTTTATTCCAGTTTTAGAAAAAAATTCAAGATTGAAAAATGAAAAGAAATCAACAGTGTTACATTTCATATTGACTTGTGTAGCAACTATATGTGCAATATAATTTTTTAAATGAAAGTAAGTTCCCTTTAATATAACAGATCCAATGAGAATGAAACTCTTAATCGTGACTCTACGTTTGTCTTTTTTTTTTTTTTACTTTTTTATTAGGTTGAGTGCGTGCAAACAGAGATTACAACAAAACAAAAAGCCCTTAAGGCAACAAGGAGTGTTTACCTGGCTTTAGACACGTACACATGGCACACAGTACATGAGAACACATACAATAGCAGGTTAGTGTAGGAAGAAGCCACTAAATGATGTAACCAGATGATTACTCTTCCTCCAAAAAAGCAATCCAGACATAATAAGTGCCTAAGACACAGTGAATATTCTTTACTTGGTTCCCGCATTATTTCCAATTTCTCTTGCATTTTTCAGACAGGCTAACTGGGTGATTTCACACATTGAAAAGTCACAATTAATCTTGTATTTGCTTGCCAGAAAGAAAAAAACACTGGTGATTCCGCCCTACTGTATTAGCATTGCATTTCCCCCAAAAATGGGTTTCTCAAGTTTACATCATCCTTTTATATTTACGAAAACTGGCCTTTTTTCCTTTTTTTTGGGGTATCTTATTTCATTGTATCTATTGCATTTAAAGATGAAAGCTGTTTCATCATAGATTCTAATGAGTCGTCCTACATTTTATTGGACTGTAAACTAAAATCCCCAAAAACAAGCTTCGAAGTTTTATGTTGGATAAAAGATCCTGTGAGCTACCAGAAAAATTCACTTTAGGTATTATTATATATGCAATAATTTTTCAGCTGCTGACACTGTTCACAGTCCCATAAATATGTTGTGCTAAATAAATAATAAAAAAATCAAAGTGCCGCACTATATTCTGCAATCAATATACATCCTGTGGGTCAGTGCAAAAATACATAACCAGTGTTAAATATTAAACCAAACAAGTATATAGTGCAATATATTTCTATTCCATACATGCAAAAAAGTGCTACTGTACTAGCAACATATAAAAGTACACATTTAGAAACGTATTAAATAAATAAATTGTTCTGTCCCATATGTGCACTAAAGTAAAGGGTCCTTGTGATAGTGATCCAAAATTATAAGTTTGGTCAAATAACGCTGTTGAACCACCCCTGGGCACTGTGGTGTCGTGGACTCTACAGGTTCCTGAGCCGTTCCATGAGTATATCCTCGGTGCATATATAAAAGATAAGCTACATGGTGCTTTATCATTTAAAACCACATTTATTTTAAAAATTAAAAATCAGGGTACTCACACACTGAAGGTGCTTGTAGCGCACCAATCTATGTCAAACAGATCTGTGTATAACTCAGTTGAAGCCGTAGGTCCATTTGTTTGTCCACAGCTGCTTATCTTAGCAATGCTGCTACTGCCTACACCAGTGGTCTCGAAGTACCGGCCCGCGGAGCGGTTATAAATGGCCCGCAGACAGGGCAGATCCTGGACGGGTTTGCACCGCAGAGGGGGAAGCGCCGAGGAGCTTTTTCTCCGTCTCTGTGTCCTCTCTGCTGCACGCTGCTGCAGCCCAGAGAGAGAACAGAGCGGAGGAAGGAGCCCCGCCCACCTAGGCACTGGTGATCGATCAGAGCTCCGGATCCAGTGTCCTACTGCCACCTCAGGGCGGGAGATTGTGTCCCTCTCTGGGTGCCGTGTTGAAGCCAGGAGCTGACTTGAGGAGAGGTGAGTGAGCCATCACACTGAGGCAAGTCCTTAGTGGGGTGACTGGGGTAGAAATCTGTGTGTGGGGGGTATTTATGGAGTGTGGGGGGTATTTATGAAGTGTGTGGGGTATTTGTGCAGTGTGGGGGGTATTTATGAAGTGTGGGGGGTATTTGTGCAGTGTGGGGTTATTTATAAAGTGTGGGGGGTATTTATGGAGTGTGGGGGGCAATGCTGGGTTTAATAATGCGTTTTGCTGACATCAGTGCTGGGTTTAATAATGAGTTTTGCTGACATCAGTGCTGGGTTTAATAATGCGTTTTGCTGACATCAGTGCTGGGTTTAATAATGCGTTTTGCTGACATCAGTGCTGGGTTTAATAATGCAATTTGCTGACATCAGTGCTGGCTGGGTTTAATAATGTGTCTGCTGTTAGGGTCTCAACTGCTAACTCACCTAAAGCAAACTTGGCTCATCTAACACAGAGCAAACACTGCCAAGCATCTGGCAGTAAGCAGTGACTGGTAGCAAGCAGTAACTACAACTGTATATAGTTTATTGTTTTTGAAGTTTGAAAGTTTGCATGCAGCCCCCATGGGATATGAAAACTTCTCATGTGGCCCACAAGCAATTTGAGTTTGAGACCCCTGGCCTACACCGTCCTGTCCCCTTCCCAACGTGTAACGGATATCTATGATGGACTTTATTGAGCATTTTAGTGCACATATGGGACAGAACAATTTATTTATTCAATAAGTTTCTTAATGTGTAATTTTATATATTGCTTATGTTGCTAGCACTTTTTTGCATGTATGGAATAGAAATACTGTATATTGCACTATATACTTGTTTAGTTTAGTATGAAACACTAGATATGTATTTTTGCACTGACCCACAGGATGTATATTGTTTGCAGAGTATAGCACAGCACTTTTTTTTTTTAATCAAAGTTTTATGTGACTGGTGAAACATTCAATAACTGTGTGCTTTGTAAGAACAATTGTGTATCCAGTGTGGGATCTTCATCAGAGCCCAGTAAGCTATGTTTTGTGCAATTGTATGTGTGGCTTTTCTGTTTAGTAAAGGATTGATACACTACAGAGGTCTAAGTTTCCTTGGCTTCTACCACAAGAACCTTTTAAAAAGACTGAAGCAAAACACTCACGCAGCATGTTTAGCTGCATTGTTTGGTCAGGGCAACATTTTTGGATGGATTACTAGCCAAGCCTAAGATGGACCAGACTTATGAGCAGTGCATATATAAGGTATCTCACAAAAGTGAGTGCACCCCTCACATTTTTGTAAATATTTTATTATATTTTTTCATTTGACAACACTGAAGAAATTACACTTTGCTACAATGTAAAGTAGTGAGTGTACAGCTTGTATAACAGTGTGAATTTGCTGTCCCCTCAAAATAACTCAACACACAGCCATTAATGTCTAAACCGCTTGCAACAAAAGTGAGTACACCCCTAAGTGAAAATGTCCAAATTGGGCCCAAAGTGTCAATATTTTGTGTGGCCACCATTATTTTCCAGCACTGCCTTAACCCTCTTGGGCATGGAGTTCACCAGAGCTTCACAGATTGCCACTGGAGTCCTCTTCCACTCCTCCATGATGACATCACGGAACTGGTGGATGTTGGAGACCTTGTGCTCCTCCACCTTCCATTTGAGGATGCCCCACAGATGCTCAATAGGGTTTAGGTCTGGAGACATGCTTGGCTAGTCTGTCATAAACCAGATGTGACCAGAACTGTGTGACTGCAACAGAGTGAACCAGACATAAATAGGTGAAAGTAAGTTTATTAAGGTAAATGCATATACATGTGAACACACCACCAATACAGAGTGAACAAACCAAACAACCAAACAGTGATAATACACAAACAGCATATGTAGCAAAAGGGAGTACCAGAATTGTAGTCAAGCCAGGCCAGGGTCATAAACAGGAGATCAGTAGCTGGGAAGGGAAACAACAGGACAAGAGAGGATGGATGGATCACAGGAGGGATGGGTCAGGTACAAGGCTCAGGGTTCAGGTAACAGACAGGAAACAGGATCAACAGGTTCCAGGAATCAGGCTTCAGGTTCAGGAATCAGGTTTCAGGATCAGAGTAATAGGATGCAGGCTGCAGGTCAGGGCTCAAGGACAATACCAGGGCAACATGAGTGTGCACTTGCCGGGTATTTATACTGCAGCTGCTAATTAAGGTCAGATGACACCTGTCTGCAGAGGGGAATACCTGCTCCACACTGCCAGGATTCCTCCGCTGGTGGACGCCAGTACTGCAGCCCAAAGGTGATAGAATACCAGCAGGAAAAAGCTCTTCTGACGCCAAATGATTGATATTACCAGTGGGGGAGACCTTTCCTGACCCCCCCTCGAAGGAGCGACCTCTGGATGCTCCAACTAGCCGTTGCTGGGGAAAGTCCATGGTGTCCAGCCGGGCAGCAGGCACCTCAAGCTGGGCAGCCAGCAGTGGCACATCAGGCTGGGTAGCGGACAGGAACACATCAGGCTGGGCAGTGGGCAGGAACACACCAGGCTGGGCAGCAGACGGGAACACACCGGGCTGGGCAGCGGACAGGAACACATCGGGCTGGGCAGTGGACAGTAACACATCGGGCTGGGCAGCGGACAGGAACACATCGGGCTGGGCAGTGGACAGGAACACATCGGGCTGGGCAGTGGACAGGAACACATCGGGCTGGGCAACAGACAGGAACACACCAGGCTGGGCAGCAGGCAGGAACACATCAGGCTGGGCAGCAGGCAGAAACACACCAGGCTGGGCAGCGGACAGAAACACACCAGGCAGGAACACATCAGGCTGGGCAGCAGGCAGGAATACACTAGACTGGGCAGCAGGCAGGAACACATCAGGCTGGGCAGCAGGCAGGAATACATCAGGCTGGGCAGCAGACAGAAACACACCAGGCTGGGCAGCAGACAGGAACACACCAGGCTGGGCAGCAGACAGGAACACACCAGGCTGGGCAGCAGACAGGAACACACCAGGCTGGGCAGCAGGCAGGAACACATCAGGCTGGGAAGCAGGCAGGAACACACCAGGCTGGGCAGCGGACAGGAACACACCAGGCAGGAACACATCAGGCTGGGCAGCAGGCAGGAACACACCAGGCTGGGCAGCGGACAGGAACACACCTGGCTGGGCAGCAGGCAGGAACACATCAGGCTGGGCAGCAGGCAGGAACACATCAGGCTGAGCAGCAGGCAGCAACACACCAGGCTGGGCAGCGGACAGGAACACACCAGGCAGGAACACATCAGGCTGGGCAGCAGGCACAGGCATTTCAAGCTGGGCAGCAGGCACATCAAGCGGGGCAGCAGGCACTTCAAGCTGGACAGCAAGCACTTCAAGCTGGGCAGCAGGCACATCAAGCGGGGCAGCAGGCACATCAAGCTGGGCAGCAGGCACGGACACTTCAAGCTGGGCAGCAGGCACTTGAAGCTGGGCAGCAGGCACGGGCACTTCAAGCTGGGCAGCAGGCACGAGCACTTCAAGCTGGGCAGCAGGCACATCAGGCTGGGCAGCAGGCATGGGCACTTCAAGCTGGGCAGCGGACAGAGGCACTTCAAGCTGAGCAGCAGGCACTTCAAGCTGGGCAGCAGGCACTTCAAGCTGGGCAGCAGGCACTTCAAGCTGGGCAGCAAGCACTTCAAGCTGGGCAGCAGGCACATCAAGCGGGGCAGCAGGCACATCAAGCTGGGCAGCAGGCACATCAGGCTGGGCAGCAGGCACTTCAAGCTGGGCAGCGGACAGAGGCACTTCAAGCTGAGCAGCAGGCACGGGCACTTCAAGCTGGGCAGCAGGCACGGGCACTTCAAGCTGGGCAGCAGGCACATCAGGCTGGGCAGCAGGCACGGGCACTTCAAGCTGGACAGCAGGCACATCAGGCTGGGCAGCAGGCATGGGCACTTTAAGCTGGGCAGCAGGCACATCAAGCTGGGCAGCAGGCACGGGCACTTCAAGTTGGACAGCAGGCACTTCAAGCTGGGCAGCAGGCACATCAAGCTGGGCAGCAGGCACATCAAGCGGGGCAGCAGGCATGGGCACTTCAAGCAGGGCAGCAGGCACGGGCACTTCAAGCTGGGCAGCAGGCACATCAGGCTGGGCAGCAGGCACAGGCACTTAAAGCTGGGCAGCGAACAGAGGCACTTCAAGCTGAGCAGCAGGCACGGGCACTTCAAGCTGGGCAGCAGGCACGGGCATTTCAAGCTGGGCAGCAGGCACATCAGGCTGGGCAGCAGGCACGGACACTTCAAGCTGGGCAGCAGGCACATCAAGCGGGGCAGCAGGCACAGGCACTTCAAGCTGGGCAGCAGGCACTTCAAGCTGGGCAGCAGGCACGGGCACTTCAAGCTGGGCAGCAGGCACATCAGGCTGGGCAGCAGGCACGGGCACTTCAAGCTGGGCAGCAGGCACGGGCACTTCAAGCTGGGCAGCAGGCACATCAAGTGGGGTAGCAGGCACATCAAGCGGGACAGCAGGCACATGCACATCAAGCTGGGCAGCAGGCACATCAAGCAGGGCAACAGGCACGGGCACATCAAGTGGGGCAGCAGGCACATCAAGTGGGGCAGTGGGCACTTCAAGCTGGGCAGCGGGCACTTCAAGCTGGGCAGCGGGCTCATCAGGCTGGAAAGCGGGCACATAAGGCTGGAAGGTGGGCACATCAGGCTGGAGTGCGGGCTCATCAAGCTGGAAAGTAGGCACTGGCTCCTCGGGCTGGAACACTGGCACCTCCGGCTGGAAAACTGGCCCCTCAGGCTGGAACACTGGCCCCTCCGGCTGGAACACTGGCCCCTCAGGCTGGAACACTGGCCCCTCAGGCTGGAACTCTGGCGCTTCAGGCTGGAAGGCGGGTACCAGGACATCAGGCTGGAAAGCGGACATCAGGACATCGAACTGGATAACAGGCACTGGGACATCAGACTGGATTGGATTAGCTGGTGCAGAGGCAGGTTGGGTTACTGGCAGGATCGTTTTGGTTGGAAAAAACTTTTGTTTTTTCTTTGGCTTAGCCACTGAAGTTAGCTTAGCTAGGTGAGGGGTGCAGCAGGCTGGAAAGGAGGATTGGGATATGGTAGAGAAGAGGTAACAGTAGCTGGGGGAAGTTCCTGTGGGTTTGTAGGCAGCTGAAAAGAGGCAGGTGGGTTGAATGCAGGATAGGTACAGGGAGCAGAGACCAGATATGAGTATTTGGTTGGGAGCAGCATATACTGAGCTGCAACTGAGGTTGACATGGGTGATGGGGAAACATACATTTGGGTAGGCTGGTGTTTGGTGGCAGAGGTGGTTTGTTTGGCTGGAGCTGCTTGCACCATGTCAGACCATGCTGAAAGTATAGGTTGTACAAACTGTGCTTTTAAATCTCCCTGTCTAACAAAAGACTGAGCAGACATAATGCACTCAGCAATCACCTGTGGGGAACAGGCTGAGTAGTGCTCACAAAAATCAGCTGGATCATCTTCAAAAAGCCATACTAGGGATACAACCTGATTCATATCAAAAGGAGGAGTGAAATCATCACGGCCCTCTGGAATACAGGGCAGGGCCAGCTCAGTACAGATCTTGATCAAAGGCTGCACCTCCACAAACAATATATAACCCTGATCGACCAGGGAGTGAGCCAAACGTATAGTTGCAAACAACTGGTCACTAGACCATCCTTTCAAAGCCCGGCGGCAATAATCACCACTTTCAGATGCCAGCAGAGAAAAATAAATAACCTCATCGGCATTCATGTTTGCAACTAAACTGAGTCAAAAATGGTTCCCCTGTGCAGCCACTTCCGGTCAGGGATGGCCCTGCTATTCTGTCATAAACCAGATGTGACCAGAACTGTGTGGACTGCAACAGAGTAAACCAGACATAAATAGGTGAAGGTAAGTTTATTAAGGTAAATGCATAGTCAAGCCAGGCCAGGGTCATAAACAGGAGATCAGTAGCATAGTTGCCAACAGTCTAGATTTTCCCGGGATAATCCCGATTTTGGGACCCTCGTCCCGATCGGAGGCTGTCCCGAATCGGGATTTGCCCAGGGAAAATCGGGAATGTTTGCAATTTGCGTTTTTGGGAAGCTGGCTTCAGTAGAATGGCAGCCGGTCCCCCCGCCGCCGCTTGATCGCTCCCCCTTATGTTCAGTAGAGAGGGGAAGGGGGCTCGATCCGTGCAGCCAATGAATTGGCTTCTCCTCTCACACGGATCGGCCTCTCCACTGAACACACGGCGCCGGCCGCTACACCGGCGGCTGCTCTATGTGCTCACTGCTGGGGCCTGGGGGGCGTTATGGGACATCAAGCTGGGCAGCAGGCACATCAGGCTGGGCAGCAGGCACTTCAAGCTGGGCAGCGGACAGAGGCACTTCAAGCTGAGCAGCAGGCACGGGCACTTCAAGCTGGGCAGCAGGCATGGGCACTTCAAGCTGGGCAGCAGGCACATCAGGCTGGGCAGCAGGCACGGGCACTTCAAGCTGGACAGCAGGCACATCAGGCTGGGCAGCAGGCACAGGCACTTTAAGCTGGGCAGCAGGCACATCAAGCTGGGCAGCAGGCACGGGCACTTCAAGTTGGACAGCAGGCACTTCAAGCTGGGCAGCAGGCACATCAAGCTGGGCAGCAGGCACATCAAGCGGGGCAGCAGGCATGGGCACTTCAAGCAGGGCAGCAGGCACGGGCACTTCAAGCTGGGCAGCAGGCACATCAGGCTGGGCAGCAGGCACGGGCACTTAAAGCTGGGCAGCGAACAGAGGCACTTCAAACTGAGCAGCAGGCACGGGCACTTCAAGCTGGGCAGCAGGCACGGGCATTTCAAGCTGGGCAGCAGGCACATCAGGCTGGGCAGCAGGCACGGACACTTCAAGCTGGGCAGCAGGCACATCAAGCGGGGCAGCAGGCACAGGCACTTCAAGCTGGGCAGCAGGCACTTCAAGCTGGGCAGCAGGCACGGGCACTTCAAGCTGGGAAGCAGGCACATCAGGCTGGGCAGCAGGCACGGGCACTTCAAGCTGGGCAGCAGGCACGGGCACTTCAAGCTGGGCAGCAGGCACATCAAGTGGGGTAGCAGGCACATCAAGCGGGACAGCAGGCACATGCACATCAAGCTGGGCAGCAGGCACATCTAGCAGGGCAACAGGCACGGGCACATCAAGTGGGGCAGCAGGCACATCAAGTGGGGCAGTGGGCACTTCAAGCTGGGCAGCGGGCACTTCAAGCTGGGCAGCGGGCACTTTAGGCTGGGCAGCGGGCTCATCAGGCTGGAAAGCGGGCACATAAGGCTGGAAGGTGGGCACATCAGGCTGGAGTGCGGTCTCATCAAGCTGGAAATTAGGCACTGGCTCCTCGGGCTGGAACACTGGCACCTCCGGCTGGAAAACTGGCCCCTCAGGCTGGAACACTGGCCCCTCCGGCTGGAACACTGGCCCCTCAGGCTGGAACACTGGCCCCTCAGGCTGGAACTCTGGCGCTTCAGGCTGGAAGGCGGGTACCAGGACATCAGGCTGGAAAGCGGACATCAGGACATCGAACTGGATAACAGGCACTGGGACATCAGACTGGATTGGATTAGCTGGTGCAGAGGCAGGTTGGGTTACTGGCAGGATCGTCTTGGTTGGAAAAAACTTTTGTTTTTTCTTTGGCTTAGCCACTGAAGCTAGGTGAGGGGTGCAGCAGACTGGAAAGGAGGATTGGGATATGGTAGAGAAGAGGTAACAGTAGCTGGGGGAAGTTCCTGTGGGTTTGTAGGCAGCTGAAAAGAGGCAGGTGGGTTGAATGCAGGATAGGTACAGGGAGCAGAGACCAGATATGAGTATTTGGTTGGGAGCAGCATATACTGAGCTGCAACTGAGGTTGACATGGGTGATGGGGAAACATACATTTGGGTAGGCTGGTGTTTGGTGGCAGAGGTGGTTTGTTTGGCTGGAGCTGCTTGCACCATGTCAGACCATGCTGAAAGTATAGGTTGTACAAACTGTGCTTTTAAATCTCCCTGTCTAACAAAAGACTGAGCAGACATAATGCACTCAGCAATCACCTGTGGGGAACAGGCTGAGTAGTGCTCACAAAAATCAGCTGGATCATCTTCAAAAAGCCATACTAGGGATACAACCTGATTCATATCAAAAGGAGGAGTGAAATCATCACGGCCCTCTGGAATACAGGGCAGGGCCAGCTCAGTACAGATCTTGATCAAAGGCTGCACCTCCACAAACAATATATAACCCTGATCGACCAGGGAGTGAGCCAAACGTATAGTTGCAAACAACTGGTCACTAGACCATCCTTTCAAAGCCCGGCGGCAATAATCACCACTTTCAGATGCCAGCAGAGAAAAATAAATAACCTCATCGGCATTCATGTTTGCAACTAAACTGAGTCAAAAATGGTTCCCCTGTGCAGCCACTTCCGGTCAGGGATGGCCCTGCTATTCTGTCATAAACCAGATGTGACCAGAACTGTGTGGACTGCAACAGAGTAAACCAGACATAAATAGGTGAAGGTAAGTTTATTAAGGTAAATGCATAGTCAAGCCAGGCCAGGGTCATAAACAGGAGATCAGTAGCATAGTTGCCAACAGTCTAGATTTTCCCGGGATAATCCCGATTTTGGGACCCTCGTCCCGATCGGAGGCTGTCCCGAATCGGGATTTGCCCAGGGAAAATCGGGAATGTTTGCAATTTGCGTTTTTGGGAAGCTGGCTTCAGTAAAATGGCAGTCGGTCCCCCCGCCGCCGCTTGATCGCTCCCCCTTATGTTCAGTAGAGAGGGGAAGGGGGCTCGATCCGTGCAGCCAATGAATCGGCTTCTCCTCTCACACGGATCGGCCTCTCCACTGAACACACGGCGCCGGCCGCTACACCGGCGGCCGCTCTATGTGCTCACTGCTGGGGCCTGGGGGGCGTTATGGGAGGGTCTGCTGAGGGTGTCTGCACTGATGGAGGGGGTTCTGCTGAGGGGGTCTGCACTGATGGAGGGGGTTCTGCTGAGGGGGTCTGCACTGATGGGGTTCTGCTCTGAGGGCGTCTGCACTGATGGAGGGGGGTCTGCTGAGGGTGTCTGCACTGAGGGGGTCTGCACTGATGGAGGGGGGTCTGCTGAGGGGGTCTACACTGAGGGGGTTCTTCATCCGAGGGTTCTGCACTGATGGAGGGGGGGTCTGCACTGAGGGGGTTCTGCTCTGAGGGGGTCTGCACTGATGGAGGGGGGTCTGCACTGATAGAGGGGGGTCTGCTGAGGGCATCTGCACTGATGGAGGGGGGTCTGCTCTGAGGGGGTCTACACTGATGGAGGGGGGTCTGCTCTGAGGGGGTCTGCACTGATGGAGGGGGTCTGCACTGATGGAGGGGGGTCTGCTGAGGGGGTCTGCACTGATGGAGGGGGGTCTGCTGAGGGCGTCTGCACTGATGGAGGGGTGTCTGCTCTGAGGGGGTCTGCACTGATGGAGGGGGGTCTGCTCTGAGGGGGTCTGCACTGACGGAGGGGGGTCTGCACTGATGGAGGGGGGTCTGCACTGATGGAGGAGGTTTGCACTGATGGAGGGGGTCTGCTCTGAGGGGGTCTGCACTGATGGAGGGGGTCTGCTCTGAGGGGGTCTGCACTGATGGAGGGGGGTCTGCTCTGAGGGGGTCTGCACTGATGGAGGGGGGTCTGCACTGATGGAGGGGGGTCTGCTGAGGGGGTCTGCACTGATGGACGGGGGTCTGCTCTGAGGGGGTCTGCACTGATGGAGGGGGGTCTGCTCTGAGGGGGTCTGCACTGATGGAGGGGGGTCTGCTCTGAGGGGGTTTGCACTGATGGAGGAGGGTCTGCACTGCTGCACTGATGAGGGGGGTCTGCACTGATGGAGGGGGGTCTGCACTGAGGGGGGGTCTGCACTGAGGGGGTCTATACTGACTCTGCTGGGGGCACCTGATGCAAGGAGGGACTCTGCCGGGGGCACCTGATACGTGGACAGACTCTGCTGGGGACACCTGATGCAAGGACAGACTCTGCTGGGGGCACCTGATGCAAGGACGGACTCTGCTGATGGCACCTGATGCAAGGATGGACTCTGCTGGTGGCAGGCGACGTGGCAGGTGACACGCACAGGGATCCCACTGATTCTGCATTATGGTGAGTTAAATGATTTATTTTTATATTACAATGTAATAATAGAAATAATGCGCCTTAATCATCCTGACACCATAACAATCATGGTGCCGGGATGATTGAAGCGCTAACACCAGGTGTTTGGAGTATCTTTATCTGCTGATTGTTAAACTTTCTAGAATACACATATTTCTATTGTTGTGTAGGATCTGGGGCTGCTGTCCCTTCATTCCTCACTCCCCCTTTCCCTCTCCATCCCTTATTCATCTCAGACTCTAACCACACCCCCTTTGAGCCACGCCCATTTAAGCCACGCCCACTATTCACATAAACCATGCCCATTTTTCGCGAAGCGCGCCACAGTTTTGTCTTTATTACAAAGCCACGCCCACAAACGCATCCCCCGCCCCCTAATTATTATATGGCTCTGCCTACAGCCAAAAAAGTGTCCCACATTTTTTTTTTTGCAATGTTGGCAACTATGCAGTAGCTGGGAAGGGAAACAACAGGACAAGAGAGGATGGATGGATCACAGGAGGGACAGGTCAGGTACAAGGCTCAGGGTCCAGGGTTCAGGTAACAGACAGGAAACAGGATCCCCCGCGGCGGCGGGGGAGAAAGATGACATCTCTCATTGCCCGCACCGCTGTTCTGCCCTCCTCCTTCTGATGGCAGGCAGCATGGCAAGGGACATCCCCATCTGGTGGCAAGTGACATCCCCATCTGGTGGCAAGTGACCTCCCCATCTGGTGGCAAGTGACATTCCCATCTGGTGGCAGGCATGGTGGCAAGTGACATCCCCATCTGGTGGCAGGCAGCGTGGCAAGTGACATCCCCATCTGGTGGCAGGCAGCGTGGCAAGGGACATCCCCATCTGGTGGCAGGCAGCGTAGCAAGTGACATCCCCATCTGGTGGCAGGCAGCGTGGCAAGTGACATCCCCATCTGGTGGCAGGCAGCGTGGCAAGTGACATCCCCATCTGGTGGCAGGCATGGTGGCAAGTGACATCCCCATCTGGTGGCAGGCAGCGTGGCAAGTGACATCCCCATCTGGTGGCAGGCAGCGTGGCAAGTGATATCCCCATCTGGTGGCAGGCAGCGTAGCAAGTGACATCCCCATCTGGTGGCAGGCATAGTGGCAAGTGACAAGCGATGGTGGCAAGTGACACGCTCAGGGCTCCCAATGATTCTGCATTATGGTGAGTTGAACTATTTCAGTTTAAATTACAATGTAATGATAGAAATAATGTGTTTCAATCATCCTGACACCATAACAACCATGGTGCCGGGGATGATTGAAGCACTAACACCAGCCATTGCCTTGAAAATTTGCCTGCGAAAAATCCTTACCCCTCGCGCGCTTACCCTGAAGTATTTTTAGTCTGTACAATTAAAGCCAGTTATTTTCAGTGTTCTCATGTATGGAGATATGTTTTTAATTGATCTATTGTAGAAGTCATCGATAAAGGACGTGGTGTGTGTGTATGTGTGTGTGTGTGTGTGTGTGGGGGGGGGGGGGGGGGGGGGCGGCATTGAAGGACCCGGCCTTGGGGCGGCAAAGGGAGTAAATCCGGGCCTGTACACATCTGTTATCGCTTCCCCTAGAATATCCAGGATACAGTGTTTATGGTCTGTAGGAATAATAATCTGAAAGGTGTTGTTAACTGTGGTGACAATAGTTTCCCATTAGCGGTGCAGCTTCGGGCACCACCACAGTAAGTGTTTTAAGTCCCCCCTGTCTCCACACTGAGCACAGATAGGATCTAGACATAAGCCCATGAAGTACTAAATTTTAGTGAAGAAAAAAAATCATGGGTAAGAATTCATTCACATTGTTACAGTGTGTTACCGCACATGCTTAAACATATTTTATTTTGTGTGTTAACAGGCATTATGTAAAGGCAGACAATGCATTATTAATAGGCTGACAGCTCTCCACAACACAGGCAAAAATGCACCTGCACCATTCTCTTTTCAAATAATTTATTGAGAATACAACAATACAATTTTACAGTACTGGTTTTAAATTTATGTAAGGTTACAAAATATGAGGAAAAGGAACTTCTCAATAATAACTTAGAATAATAATACTTAAGTTATCTTGTAGAAATCAGTAAGAAAATCTATTATCCAGTGTACATATCTGAATTATATGGTTATAACAATTAATAGAGCTTTTGTAATTGGAAAAATAAATAAATAAGTAGATAAATATATATATAAAAAAAATACAATATGTCACAATAGTGAGACATAAAATGCAACTAAATTAGATAAATTGGGTATTAATGAGATGACCTAGAGAGACACCCAAACAACCAGGGCCAAGGTCCAGGCTATTTGGCCCGGCATATCCCGGGTGTATGGGTGTCCCTCCAAAGCATCCCCATCAAAGGTATAGTTAGTTTGCATCCGAAAAAGACATAGTTTGCCTAACCAAATAATAATTTAATAGAAATAGATAAAGATATATTTTTTTATTATACATCACTAAAAATAAAATTTAATAAGTGGGAATATATGGTGGGATCTGAAATGGTTACGGAGGGAATTTGGGGTCTTCAGAGAGAAGCGAGTGTTAAGTATTTATGGGAACATGTAATAATATAGACCGTGAAGGTTGTAGATCTCATTAGGGTAAAAGAAGTGAATAGTTCAAATCCGGTGGTAGTATGTGTGTTATCCATGGAAGCCAAAGAGATTCAAATTTGTCCAGTTTATCAAGTATGATTGCCTCCATTTTAGCATGGATCATAGCTTGAGTTACACGTTGTTTTACAGATATGTCACAAAGCTTATTGGTTTTCCAGGCTTTTGCTATCGATTGTTTTGCAGCTGTTGTGACATATAGTAAAAGTTTAAATTGACGTTGAGTTATGTTTCGTGGCTTATTATTTAGGAGGGCTACCAATGGATCCGGTTGTAATGTGGTTTCAAACATTGTAGAGAGAATTTGAAATATTTTTGACCAATATGTTTGTACTATTGGACAAGTCCACCAAATATGCAGATGTGTACCAATGTGGCTGCATCCGCGAAAACAGTGAGGGGGGTATTGGGGAAGGTATTTTGATATACGTGCTGGCACTAAATACCACCTGGTAAGAACTTTATAATTTGTTTCTAGGGCAACTATGTTGGGTGTGGCTGATTTTGTAGATTGCCAGATTTGTGACCAATCCAGTGAGTCTGGAGGAAGGTTTAAATCAGCTTCCCATTTGGTAGTATAAGACGGGGGAGAGGAATTTGTTTGTGAAAGTAGTTGAGCATATATGTCAGAGATAAGTCCTCGTCTGTGTGGATCTGACATACATGATCGTTCAAATGAAGTATATTCTGGAGTTGTCAAGTTTGTGGGGATGTTTTGGGATAAAAAGTTTTTAATTTGTAAGAATCTAAATGTTTCATTACTGGGTATGTTGTGTGTCTTGCTTATTGTAGGAAATGAAATAAGTTTATCAGAGTCGTAGAAGTGATGAACTCGTGTAAGACCCACATTTATCCAAGCTTTAAAGGAGGAAGGTAAACACCTGCACCATTCATTCCAAAGCAGCATACTATGCACTGTTTTTACATATGTGAATTGTGGTGTACCATAACGTAGTACATTGTGTTGCACTGTATTTTTGTGTTGGGTGTAATTCAAAATGAATAGCAGCACATCACAACACACATATGTGTTTCGGTATGTGCTTTACATGTGCACTGCAATGTGTGTGAATACAGAATAAGAATTTTGGTTATGGGGGGGTTTATCAAGTAAGACAAATTGATATGTTATTCCTAGTGTGAATACTCCTGCTTCTTATTCATGAAAATACAAGCATACTTGGACCCATCTTGTGAGTAGTAAAATTAGGGTAAACAATTGAGTGTAAAATAAGAAAAGTCACTGCCACTCTGACTTTTTTCTCTCTTCAGTACAACAGTGCCCCTAAAAATATCCATAAAAATGTCCCCGTGTTTCCATATACAACTCATCACCAGTGTCCCATGAAATCTACCTAAACATGCACCTTCATCAAGCACCACAACAACACTATTGTCCCTTGAAATATTTCAAAGAATTTGTGTGCCCCCATTAACTGCTTGGCATCACAACGTCCCTAAACTCTATCCATGCTTCACTATTCTGGGGAAATAACTGTCACCATTCAGACTCAACAATGTAGTGTCTCTGGAAATATTACTTTTATCAGATTCAGTGGGGTCCCTGCAAGTACCAGTTTACTTTCTTACCAAGAATACCTTCTGTGACAGAACCAACCATTACAGGGGCTTTTGGAGGGGACTGCAGGGTATCCTCTTGCCTACTGACTATGGGCCCTGGCATTAGAGGGAACTACAAGAATTTAGGAAGATGTCCTGTTATATAATGCAAGATGACATTACCACGTTTAACAGTTAGGGAAGCCATGATGGTCTCTTCAAATTTGAAACTCAGTGAGAAGATGTATGTGAAAAGAAAGCTGGTTAATGAGATTTGGACAGCCCTGGATCTTCATGAATACTGGTTCTGAAATGTCTGGGTGGGCACTGATACTTAGGCTTGTCTAGGTGACTAGTTGTTAAATAGATTACTGTTTAATTAGCTTACAATTTATGCTTATGTTAGCTGTTCCCTAGATGTACTGTTAGATGTATTGACATTACTGTTTACAGTATGCATTGTTTAGGACAATGTGATCAAACTCTTAACTGATCTTGTGTGATTCTGTGTGAATTTACAATAAAGTCAGTTCCAGTTTGCACCTAAGCTAGTGTCGTCTAGTTCTTGGGTGCAATACTCAGCTACCTGGTTCCTGGTTACAGAGTGGAGGAAGCTGTATCTTGGTGGAAGCACCCAAGCGGAGAGCTAATAATCAAAAGAAAATTGGAGGTACAAAAAGGTCTTGTCTAAAGAAAAACAATAGTTTACCAACGTTTCAGATGGTTGAAGTTCAATTCCATCACATTTTTAAAAAAATGTTTTTATATTAGATTATAACAATTGGTTGTGTTACACAAGATACAATGTCCAGTACATAATCAGTCTAGACTGAGAGTCTAGAAAAGTTTCATGCGTGGTATTGCCATACTCAGGAGGAGTTGCAAAATGTGGTTTGGGGTGAAATTCTAAGTACTGTATGTCCATACTGTGTGTGAGAAATAGCCTATTAAATTGACAACTTTAAGTAAAAATTGTATTTCCATTTTCTTTATGCATTTTACAAAAACTTATGGCCAAACAATAAAGTCTTCAAAGTCTTCAAAAGACGCATCGTGCAGAGCATACTAGCTCATTATGTAATAATCACCTAAGATTGAAGCCCTCGCTGCTGTGCCCGTACACAGCACCGGCCGGCGACATCACTCCCAGGGGTTATTTCCGGATATAGCGGCTCCAGCTCTGTGATTGGCCGGAGCTGTGATGACGTCACTCCCGCCCATGCGCGTGGGAACCGCCGGTAAAGGCAAACTCACTGAAGCAAATGGCACCTACGTGCCATTGCTTCAGTTTGCTTCAGTACGCATGTGCCGATGACGTTGGCACATGCAAATACAGGGGATATCTCCTAAACCTTGCAGGTTTAGGAGATATCCTGGGTAGCTACAGGTAAGCCTTATTTTAGGCTTACATGTAGCAAAAAGTGGTCTGTAAGGGTTTTCAACCACTTTAAGGATGACAAAGGACCATAGAAGAAGTATTTATTGATGGTAATTAGACTTGAGGGGGTATTCATGGAAATGGTATCCTGTTTACCTGGTAAACACTAATGTGAGGTTATTGCCGGTAATTACAAGTAGAGTCTTTTCACCTGGATTAACAATAAGATCAAAAAGTATTTTGGGTTGACCTAGCAGAAACCCCCCCAGTAGCAGACTAGTATTACAGGGGGACGATTCAAGCTGGCAGGCAGTCTTTTTATTCTCCATGAAGATGAGGGCCACAGGTCTAGATATAATCTAGGGCAAATGGGACTCTGAAGGCTACTGTTCGTTGTCATATTTACTCTGTTGGATTTTGTCATCTGTTGCAAGGGTTTTGTGAACTTTGTTCATCTGCATTGGAAGTCAATAAATGCATCTCTTTGTAAGAATCGGGTTGCTGCTGGAAATCATTCGCATCATACTAATAATTTTTATGTCCGCCGGCCACCCACAATCGCTCCTCAGAAAGACAGAATGGGGATCTGTCAATGTAAACAGACAGATCCCCATTCTGACAGGGGAGTAGATAGAGATCTGCTGTTCTTAGTGATCAGGAACAGCGATCACTCTCCTCCTCTAGTCAGTACACTGCCCCCACAGTTAGAAGCACCTCCCTAGGGAACACTTAAACCCTTGATCGCCCCCTAGTGTTAACCCCTTCCCTACCAGTGACATTTATACAGTAATCAGTGGCTATTTTTAGCCCTGCTAAAAATCACAGATCGCTGCCATTACTAGTAAAAAATAAATAAATAATAAAAATGCCATAAATCTATCCCTATTTTGTAGACGCTATGACTTTTGCGCAAACCAATCAATATACCTTTATTGCGATTTTTTTTACCAAAAATATGTAGAAGAATACATATTGGCCTAAACTGATGAAGAATTTTTTTTTTTTGGGGGGGGGGGATATTTATTATAGTAAAAAGTAAAAAATATTGTTTTCTTTTTTTCAAAATTGTCCGCTTTTTTTTGTTTATAGCGCAAAAAATAGAAAACGCAGAGGTGATCAAATACAACCAAAAGAAAGCTCTATTTGTGGGGAAAAAAAGGACATAAATTTTGTTTGGGTACAACGTCGCACTTGTCAGTTAAAGCGACGCGGTGCCGTATCACAAAAAATGGCCTGGTTATTAAGGGGGCAAATCCTTCCGGTCCTTAAGTGGTTAAATACCACCAAAAAAAGCTCTGTCGCAACAAAAAATATAAAAATTTAATTTGGGTACAGTGTTGCATGACTGAGTAAATGTCATTCAAATTGTGACAGCACTAAAAGCTGAAAATGGCAGGAAGGGGGTGAAATTATCTGGCCTAGAGGTGGTCAAAAACCCAAAACCAAACTGTAAGCTTTCCAATCATTAGATGTAGTGGCTTTCATTCAATTTCTTTCTTTAGGCTTTTTCCCTCTGTTTTCAGATATTGATCTGGCCAGTAAGTGTCTTGTCCTTTCTTTTCTTCCCCACTCTGGTCCTATATAGACCACTTAAAATGGTTAGTAAAGCAGCCAGTTATCTTTGTTGGGGGAAACTCAATCCCTTTCTGACCCCACCGATGTACTTGTATTGTTTTCACTCCGTGTACTTAGCTGTTGTTTGTAAGTTAGTCATAAATAGTAAGCCAGGTATATATTACATGACTTTAAGGCTGGATTCAAACCTGAGCCTCCTGGGACCTCCTGTTCCTGCTCATGCTTTTTTGCGCATTTTGGATCATTTCCACTTGTCATACATAGGGCAGCCCATTCACTTAAATGGACTGCCCTACATGCGACAAACGCCCCATAGAAGCTAAAAACCTCTTTTAGAGCAAAGTGTGGCGCATTATTTCTCCCGTGTTTTGGCACAATTGTAGCGAGTTTCAGTTGCTATTAATAATTAATGGCATTGCAAGCGCAACTTTTTCTGTGCACTGTTCGGAAACACCAGGTGTGAATGGAGTTTTATTGAAATTATTGTCCAGCAAAGATGGTTGACTAAGCCAAATTGTACAAAAACATTATTGTTATGTATGTCTTGCCTCATTGCAATTCCTAAATAAACAAAATATACCACAAAAAGAAAGGAAGGACTCCCACTATGCCACCATCCAATAATTGTATAAAAGGACTGAAACGAGTTATAAAAACTCTGATCAAAAAAGAGCGGAATTTGTAGGCATAACATGAGACAGAAAATTAATAAAACATGATATCTTTAATACATATAATAAAAAAATACATTAGAACAGACAAAGACACCTTTACTAGCTGACAAGGTCAACAGATGCCCAATAAAAGGACATGGAAAAAGAAGATCTAAAATATATAATATAAGATCTGTAATGGACAAAAAATATATTGTATAAAGGTATCAGTGGATAGTATCCATGGACTTTTCCATGCCTTCTTGTCAACGCATTTCGCAACTTTAATAGCTTCCTCAGGACATACTGGGTAGGTGCTGATGAGCCTTGAGACCAAAAGAAGGGAGAGACCACACAAAACAAAGCAAAAACAGACTCCTTCCCGCTGAAGAGATTGGTGAAGGTAAAGGAAGATCCAATGATTGTGTGACGCTTAGGTTAAGGAGGAGAAAGTATTACCTCCCTTGTACCCAAGGACACAGATGATTCTATTGACCAGGAATACGTTGGTTCAGTCAAAGTGGAATATTGAATGAGAAGAAAAATTGTTATATATCAGACATCCCATTGCATATGTTGATATCAGGATGTAATAGATGTGGTGTAATCACGCCTAATAGGGGGGAACACGAAAAGTGCCTTAATATGTCCACCCGAAAGAGGTCCCAGTCACCAAAATGATGTGTATATAGAGCCTTATTTATATGTACCAGAAGAGGTCCTCATAATAAAGGGGGCTTATTAGCCACTGCCGTAAGTCCCAAAGCGGGATATGAGCTACCTCTTTGGAAGAAAAAATCGTAGCAAGGGTATTCCTGTCGGACCTTATATTCTATATTTTAGATCCTTCTTTTTCCATGTCCTTTTATTGGGTATCTGTTGACCTTGTCAGTTAGTAAGGGTGCCTTTATCTGTTCTAATGTATTTTATTATATGTATTAAAGATATCATGTTTTATGAATTTTCTGTCTCATGTTATGCCTACAAAATCCGCTCTTTTTTTGATCAGAGTTTTTATAACTAATCAATCCTTTTATACAACAAAAAGAGTTAAGATAAGTGTCTCCAGTTTTTTTTTAATTCTGTAACCATCATACAAAGAGACAAAGGAGTTGATTTGCTAAAGCTGGAATATGCAAAATCTGGTTCAGCTCTGTATAGAAGCCAATCAGCTTCCAGGTTTTATTGTCAAAGCTCAAGGGCGAATTCACACTATGCAAGCTGGCAAATCGCAAAGCAGCTGGAACGATCACCGCTCTGGCTGTGCTAGGGGCAGTGTGATGTGCGGTTCAGCGCATCACACTGCTCCTTTTTTTTTTTTTTTCATTTTTTACACGCTTTATTTGAAGTGACATTACAGTGCGATTTAGGCTGCAATAAGATGCACATGTCTGTATTTTATCTCAGCACGCTGCAGCACAGCACTAGGCTGCATTGCAGTGTGAATGGGACACATAGGAAACAATTGTTTCCTGTGTGTCCCTGCGGTGACAGGCGTTTTACCATGCAGTTAAACATCTATCACCGCACATTGTGTGAATTGACCCTTATTAAACAAGTTAGATGCTGATTGGCTACCATGCACAGCTGCACCAGATTTTGCAATCTCCAGTTTTAGTATATAAAGCCCAAAGAGACAAGAGTTCTAAGGCTGGCCATACATTATACAATCTTCTTGTACAATTTTCCTTTAGATTGACCAAAACCATATAATAATAGGTCAAACCTCGTGATTGAAGGTAAATCTAAAGAAAATTGAATAAAAAAATGGTATAATGTATAGCCAGCTTAATACGTCAGAAAGCAAGCCTTTAGCTGACCATACATTATACAATTTGCTTGTTCAATTTCCTTTAGATTTACCTTCCACTATGTAGTAGAAGGGCATGCCTGATTGCACACAAGTTAAAAGTGTTTAGGTTTGCCCTCATAATATTGGTAAATCTAAGGAAAGTTGTACAAGAAAATTGTATGGACAGCCTAAAGCCTCGTACACACGATCGGATTTTTGTCCGGGAATTGTGTGATGACAGACTGTTTGCCTAAAATCCCACCGTTAGTACGCTCCATCAGACAAATGTTGGCCAACTTTACGCCAACAAATGTTGGATGGCAGGCTAGTAAATTTTTGGCAGACAATGGTCTGTTGTCAGATTTTCGTATCGTGTGTACACAAGTCCATCACACAAAAGTCCAAAGTACAAACATGTATGCTCGGAATCAATGCTCATCAAACACAACATTAATAGAAGGTGCCCAAAGGGTGACGCTCAAGAGCTGAAATTCCACGTAGTACTTCACTACATTCGTGTTTGTTGGCCGACAATTGTGTACCATTTGTATGCAAGACAAGTTCACAGCACACTCCCTTCGGAAAAAAGTTTGGCGCTTTGTCTGCCAACATTTCGATCGTGTGTACGAGGCTTTAGGCTTGTAGGAAACAGTCTTCTTTATATACATTTTTTCTTTATATACATTTTTGAGCAGACAGCATCCAACTTGTCATTTCAGAGCATTTCTTTATTTAAGATGCACAGATAAAGGTTCACAAAGACACGTAAGCAGCCCATACATTAAAAAAATGTTTTTGTTTAACCAGCGGGTTGGACAATTAAAAAAAGACCTAATTCCCTCATCAAGATAATCGAGATTGATGGAGGAATCCTTCCCAGTTGTGAGTCAGTGATGATCAGGAAAAACCCAACAGGGTGGTTGTACAGAAGTCGATCGGTAGACAGCCAGCCTGCCCATACATTGATTGAAATTCGTCCCATCCCTGCTCGGTTGAATTTCGATTCATGTATGGTTGACTTTAAAACACAAGTCTTGTCAACAAGTTAACATACACATTGAACAATGAGTGAAACTCTCCTAAACTACCATAGTTTTGCCTTACTGACACTCCCAAACAAAATAATAAAAATAGAGTAATACAAATAAATAAATATATAAAAATTTGACATCTGTGTTGGCACCCAATTATTTATGAGAACGTCAA
This sequence comes from Lithobates septentrionalis, assembly GCA_037952835.1. NCBI lineage: Eukaryota > Metazoa > Chordata > Amphibia > Anura > Ranidae > Lithobates > Lithobates septentrionalis. The sequence continues at coordinate 1,270,234 of JBBDGP010003274.1, forward strand.
GGACACAACATTTTATGGAACATATAACAGAGTCAAATTTTCCTTCTAATGAGTCAGTTCGGGGGTAGAAACGTTTGTAAATCTTTACAAGCTCACACTTCATAGTTGATGTCAAAGACAAAGAACGTTTGCAGCACATTTGCACGTATGTTTTTATTTTTCTGATGAAAGGTTGCGTGGCTCCAAGTGAGGCCGTGCAGTGAAGATCGCTGGATCAGTTCTGGAGGTAAAATTTCTCCTAGTTGGCGGCACTCAGGAAGGTGGGGGAAATTATTATAGGGCCAAAGTAAAGTAACACATGCAAAAGTTGACACAGCTGCACACCCCAAAAAAGCATTGCAAAATTACCGTAGTGGAAAAATTTCCCCAGGGGGCTTTTAAGCAGCAAAATATTTCTGAAACAATGTTTAGTAAATTATTATAGGGCCATGATACAACAGTACAGTTTGGGATATGATGGGATGGTAATTGCATCACATTGAACCAAATTAATAGTAATAATATACAGCACTACTATGTCCACACTGCTCAGGCTTTTAAATACTCTGCTTAAAATGTATGTAAACCCTTATAACTAATTACTCTTATTTGCCCAGGTTTTGTGCTTAACCACTTGCCTACTGGGTACTTAAACCCCTTCCTGCCCAGGGCCATTTTCAGATTTCAGCGCTGTCGCACTTTGAATGACAATTGCGCGATCATGCAATGCTGTACCCAAATAACATTTATGGAATTGTTTTCACACAAATAGAGCTTTCTTTTGGGGGTATTTAATCACTGCTGGGTTTTTTATTTTTTGCTAAAAAAAAATAAAATATTGAAAAAAAAAAAACAGTTTTATAGTTTGTTATAAAATTTTGAAAATAAGGTAATTTTTCTTGTTCATTGATATGCACTGATGCGGCTGCACTGATGGGCACTGATGGGCACGGATAGGCTGCACTAATGGGCACTGATAGGCTGCACTGATAGGCACTGATAAGGTGGCACTGATGGGCAATGATCAGGTGGCACTGATGGGCACTGAGAGGTGGCACTGATGGTTACTGAGAGGTGGCACTGATAGGTGGCACTGATGGGCGGCACTGAAGGGCACTGATAGGTGGCAGTGACAGGTGGCACTGGTAGGTGGCACTGATAGGTAGCACTGATGCGTGGCACTGGTGGGCACTGGTAGGTGACACTGATAGGCAGCACTGATTGATGGCACTGATGAGGCACTGATGGGCAGTGATTGGCAGTACTGGTGGGCATTGATAGGTGACACTGGTGGGCAAAGGTAGGTGGCACTGTGGGCACTGATAGGTGGTACTGGTGGGCACAGACAACGTAGCGGTGGCTCTCTGTATGGGGGACCGATGTACCTCTGACAGAAGCCAGTGATCAGCTTTTTCCCCTCATGCTATCAGCGTGAAGGAAAAAAAACCCCGATTACTGATCTTCTGTTTACATCACGTGATCAGCTGTCATTGGCTGACAGCTGATCATGTGGTAAGGTGTAGGGATCGTCCCCTTACTCTGATCTGTAATCAGCTGAGTGTCATAAACTCAGTAATCACGGAGCGCGCCGCTCACAGGGACGTGCTGACAGCGCATGCTCCGGAGAACATCTATTGACAGCCTCCCAGCAATTAAGTCCCGAGCTGCAGCCATCATTCGGCTATAGTGCTGGTGGGAGGTGGTTAAAATATACAATTGGAAGCAGTTTATTATATCTGTTAAATTAGTGCAAAAATACCTTGTGACCTTGTCAAAAAATTTCAGCTCCTGTGTCTTCTGTACTCTTCCAGTGTTTTCTCAAGGAGTCTAATCAGCCCTCCAAGATCTCATCTTGGATTACAAAACAATTATTGTCTATGTTGTATATGTAGCAAGGTCCCTAGCCTCCTTCGGTCTAATGAGAACCTCCAGGGCCAGAGATAGCTGACATCCTTCTGTATATGGTGGGTTGCATGGCATGGGTGTAATGCAAGGTAGATTGATTGGGTGCCAGACACTTCTTAAATGCAAAAGAGATTTTATTTCTCCTAACAGAACTTTGGGAGAGAGGGTTAGGGCCAGAACACCCTTAGGTAGTTGCAAGATTAATTGGCAGACTCAGAGACTTCAACAGGAGGACAGCCATGCAGGGAAAGGCATCCAGCAAGACACCACATCTGCATATATAGGAATGCTGTCTCCTATGGCAGCTGTCTTTAACAGTTCCTAACACAAAGTGTAACAGTTCCATCACTTCCACTACAATCACTTGTTGTAGTTCTTCAGCCCACTGAGCTCCCAGTCTCTCACTAGACTAGATGATTCACTGCCACTGAATCCCTTGAGCTCCTCCAATCTTCACGGTAGTATCTTCTTCAAGAGTCACCTCTGCTTCTCTGCTGGGACCCTAGCTTGGCACGCAAGATACTTCTCAAGCTTCACCCCACTGGCCTGCTCATCCCTGGCTTGACACACAAGGCTGCTCTGCAAGCGTCACCTCCGCTGGCTGGGTCCCTGGCTTGATACCCACTGAAGTTTCCCGATTCTTCACTGTCCCTGGTTGGAGAGAATACTGCTCCGGTACTTGCTTCAGCTACTCACTGTAGTCCCTGGTAATAAGGTGGATTGTCCCTTAGTGGCTACAGCTTCCCCTCTACCTCCGACCACGACAGGTTCTCCGGCTGAACCGTCACTTCTGGTTGGACTGCAAGCCGTAATCCCAACCCTGCGCTGCTCTCTTGCTTCTGGATAGGCCCTAGCCTAGCAGCCAGATGTGCCTGGGATAGGCCCAAACTCTGGCCTAGCAGCCCAGCAATACAACACACGTCCACCCAGACAGCCGTCTAGGTGGCACAGAACACCGATTACCTGACTCCACCCAAATATATAGGTTCTGCCCATTGGCTGGGATACCCCATGTACCCATAATCTGACCTTGCATTGCCCTTCCCAGATCTAATGCCACCAAGTACTCGGCCACCTAGCTGCAAAAGAGAGAAGTGCAGCAAATACAGACTAATGCCCTGTACACACGGTCGGACATTTTAATCGGACATTCCGACAACAAAATCCATGGATTTTTTCAGACGGATGTTGGCTCAAACTTCTCTTGCATACACACGGTCACACAAAGCTATCGGAAAATCCTATCGTTCTGAACGCGGTGACGTAAAACACGTACGTCGGGACTATAAACGGGGCAGTAGCCAATAGCTTTCGTCTCTTAATTTATTCTGAGCATGCGTGGCACTTTGTGTGTTGGATTTGTGTACACACGATCGGAATTTCCGACAACGGATTTTGTTGTCGGAAAATTTTATAGCAAGCTCTCAAACTTTGTGTGTCGGAAATTCCGATGGAAAATGTGTGATGGAGCCCACACACGGTCGGAATTTCCGACAACAAGGTCCTATCACACATTTTCCACCGGAAAATCCGACCGTGTGTACGGGGCATTAGAGTGAAATCAATTAAACCTCAACAATTAGCCAAGGCAGCTATACCTGGCAGCAGTGGCAGGTAAAGTTAGGAGCAAGCCTACTTAAGCACCAGGGTGCTACATCCTCCCCCTGCCCACAAAACTACGTCTCGGTTTGCAGAAAAATAATTTGAGCTCTCAAGCCTGAGAGCGAATGTCCTGGCAAAAACTGGGATGGGTGGGGAAACAAGGAAAGAATAACAAAGTAACAGTGTATGTGGCATACCACATGAAATAAACATAGTATCACATGAGAAATGGTAAATCACATATGACAATGGAATATTAAAAATATTTATATACAGTTTTAAAGGCAAGCAATAGCAATGATATTGCTTCCTATCTATCAAATATATACAGTAATGACAAGATATAAAAAGCGTTAGTGTTGTCGTCAGGTTAGATCCCTGTCTCTCTTTATCCAAGGAAGACGCACCGACACAGCAACACCTGAAAGAGAGTAAACAGCTATGCAAATTCATCCTATCCTATTGTAACATGGTGCAATATATACATACGTGATTGAATGATTTTCAATTGTCCTCAGCCGAAGACAGCATAGCAGTGTAAATAAACCCTATTAAATATCTGCGGTATATACATATTGAAAGCAGACCCCATTCTCAGCCAAGAATGTCACCTCCTTTCCTAATCAAAAAAAAAAACTTTCACTTAACAGATTCTATTAAATGCTTACTATGTGAATAAAGTTCACTCAGGTCAGTGCCACTCGTGCCACCTGGTGACCAACACTAGGAACAGTTCTGATGCATGGGTTGATCCATTACTCACATGAATGATAGCAATTTGCCTTGTTATCACAATCTATTCTAACTAACTACACACCCAGTGTCCGTGACATGTCGCAGTCCATCAATTTCACTCGGGGTGGACAATACTTCCCAGAATTTTCCCTTCTTCTTTAGGGAAAACTCTGGGGACAAGAAGGCACAGCTGCATTTCAGGCAACAAGCAGCCAGGCCATGGTGCAAGGGACCACACATCGGGACATAGGTCCCCTTGCCAAGGGATCCTCAGTCTGTCCCCATGACAGCCGGGGATAAAGAAGATTTTATTCCTTACTTGAGAGTAGGGATGAGCTTCGTGTTCGAGTCGAACCCATGTTCGACTCGAACATCGGCTGTTCGACCGTCCGTCGAATTGCGAACGTTATGGGCCGTTCGCGCCAAATTCGTGTGGCGCGTCACGGCCCATAATTCACTGCGGCATCGCAGTGCATTGCTGGCTGATGATTGGCCAAGCATGCACTATGACCCGCATGCTTGGTCAATCACAGCGCCGTCAGTAGAGAGAGCTGTAATTGGCCAAAGCCAGGGTGGCTTTGGCCAATTATGGCTCAGGGGATTTAGTACACGCCCCACACTATATAAGGCCACCTGCACGGCGGCCCTGTGTAGTGTGTTCCGGTGTGCTGATAGAGAGAGAGACAGACAGTGTCATTTGATTTGAGTTAGATAGATTAGGCTAGATCTGTTCCTGCTATTTACATTTAGTGCAGTGCGTCCTGCTCACAGTGTTCAGCTAGATCCGTTCCTGCTATTTACATTTAGTGCAGTCAGTGCGTCCTGCTCACAGTGTTCAGCTAGATCCGTTCCTGCTATTTACATTTAGTGCAGTGCGTCCTGCTCACAGTGTTCAGCTAGATCCGTTCCTGCTATTTACATTTAGTGCAGTCAGTGCGTCCTGCTCACAGTGTTCAGCTAGATCCGTTCCTGCTATTTACATTTAGTGCAGTGCGTCCTGCTCACAGTGTTCAGCTAGATCTGTTCCTGCTATTTACATTTAGTGCAGTGCGTCCTGCTCACAGTGTTCAGCTAGATCTGTTCCTGCTATTTACATTTAGTGCAGTGCGTCCTGCTCACAGTGTTCAGCTAGATCCGTTCCTGCTATTTACATTTAGTGCAGTGCGTCCTGCTCACAGTGTTCAGCTAGATCTGTTCCTGCTATTTACATTTAGTGCAGTGCGTCCTGCTCACAGTGTTCAGCTAGATCCGTTCCTGCTATTTACATTTAGTGCAGTCAGTGCGTCCTGCTCACAGTGTTCAGCTAGATCCGTTCCTGCTATTTACATTTAGTGCAGTGCGTCCTGCTCACAGTGTTCAGCTAGATCTGTTCCTGCTATTTACATTTAGTGCAGTGCGTCCTGCTCACAGTGTTCAGCTAGATCCGTTCCTGCTATTTACATTTAGTGCAGTGCGTCCTGCTCACAGTGTTCAGCTAGATCCGTTCCTGCTATTTACATTTAGTGCAGTGCGTCCTGCTCACAGTGTTCAGCTAGATCCGTTCCTGCTATTTACATTTAGTGCAGTGCGTCCTGCTCACAGTGTTCAGCTAGATCCGTTCCTGCTATTTACATTTAGTGCAGTGCGTCCTGCTCACAGTGTTCAGCTAGATCTGTTCCTGCTATTTACATTTAGTGCAGTGCGTCCTGCTCACAGTGTTCAGCTAGATCCGTTCCTGCTATTTACATTTAGTGCAGTCAGTGCGTCCTGCTCACAGTGTTCAGCTAGATCCGTTCCTGCTATTTACATTTAGTGCAGTCAGTGCGTCCTGCTCACAGTGTTCAGCTAGATCTGTTCCTGCTATTTACATTTAGTGCAGTCAGTGCGTCTTGCTCACAGTGTTCAGCTAGATCCGTTCCTGCTATTTACATTTAGTGCAGTGCGTCCTGCTCACAGTGTTCAGCTAGATCTGTTCCTGCTATTTACATTTAGTGCAGTGCGTCCTGCTCACAGTGTTCAGCTAGATCTGTTCCTGCTATTTACATTTAGTGCAGTGCGTCCTGCTCACAGTGTTCAGCTAGATCCGTTCCTGCTATTTACATTTAGTGCAGTGCGTCCTGCTCACAGTGTTCAGCTAGATCCGTTCCTGCTATTTACATTTAGTGCAGTGCGTCCTGCTCACAGTGTTCAGCTAGATCTGTTCCTGCTATTTACATTTAGTGCAGTGCGTCCTGCTCACAGTGTTCAGCTAGATCCGTTCCTGCTATTTACATTTAGTGCAGTGCGTCCTGCTCACAGTGTTCAGCTAGATCTGTTCCTGCTATTTACATTTAGTGCAGTGCGTCCTGCTCACAGTGTTCAGCTAGATCCGTTCCTGCTATTTACATTTAGTGCAGTCAGTGCGTCCTGCTCACAGTGTTCAGCTAGATCCGTTCCTGCTATTTACATTTAGTGCAGTCAGTGCGTCCTGCTCACAGTGTTCAGCTAGATCTGTTCCTGCTATTTACATTTAGTGCAGTCAGTGCGTCCTGCTCACAGTGTTCAGCTAGATCCGTTCCTGCTATTTACATTTAGTGCAGTGCGTCCTGCTCACAGTGTTCAGCTAGATCCGTTCCTGCTATTTACATTTAGTGCAGTCAGTGCGTCCTGCTCACAGTGTTCAGCTAGATCCGTTCCTGCTATTTACATTTAGTGCAGTCAGTGCGTCCTGCTCACAGTGTTCAGCTAGATCCGTTCCTGCTATTTACATTTAGTGCAGTGCGTCCTGCTCACAGTGTTCAGCTAGATCCGTTCCTGTTATCTTCCTACTGACAGGCAGGCTTGTCTGGTTACAGTATATAAAGCTACCTGAAGAAAATTACAGGTGTTCTATCCCAGCTTAGTGCAGCTACAGGCCATTAGTATGTCTGGAAGGCCAAGAAGGAGAGGCAGACAGTCACAAGCCAATAAGAGAGGGCAAGCAGGCTCTGTGTCTAGTGCTGGTCGTGGAGACGGTGCATCCTCATCAGCACGTGGCCATGGGACACGCTTGGCCTTTTTTTCGGCAGCTGGCCGTGTTGAGCCGCAACATGCGGAAGACTTGGTCGAGTGGATGACCAAGCCGTCCTCATCCTCCTCATCCTCTCTCACCCATGCCCAGGGTGCTTTGTCTGGCAAAGCAGCGGCCTCTTCCCTCAGCTCAATGTCATCAGTGACTCCTTCCCTAGCTCCACCATGTCCTCCTGAGGATTCCCTCGAACTGTTTGACCACAGTGTTGGGTACATGCTCCAGGAGGATGCCCAGCGTTTGGAAGGCTCTGATGATGATACTGAGCTCGATGAAGGCAGTAACATGAGCACGGACAGAGGGGGTGCCCAAGAAGGACAGCAATCTGGCAGTCATGCTCCCCCTGCTGCAGCATACTGCCAGGTTTGCTCCAGTGATGAGGAGGGAGGGGATGATAAGGTCACTGACTTAACGTGGGTGCCTGATAGGAGAGAGGAGGAGGAGGAGGAGGAGGAGGCGACACATCACCAACGAGGCAGGATGCCCTCCAGGGGCCAGCCTAAGGGCAGCACATTGACTGCATCACACCCCAAAGCTCCACATGTGCAGGGCGCTGCAGTCTCTGCGCGTTATTCAAAAAGTTCTTTGGTGTGGGCCTTTTTTGAGACGAGTGCATCAGATCGCACCGCTGCTATTTGCAACATATGTCTCAAGCGTATCTCGCGTGGCCAAAACATCTCCCGCTTGGGTACCACATGCTTGACCAGACATATGTTGACCTGCCATGCAGTTCGTTGGCAAGCATATCTAAAAGACCCACACCAAAGAACAAAGAGGATCTCTCCTTGCTCCTCATCAGCTGAGATTTCCAACCCCACTAGACCTTCAGTCCTCTCTGAGACCTGCAGTGAGAGGAATGAAGGTGTAGAATTAGGTGTGTCACAGCCAAGTACTTGTGGGCAATCTGCTTTTGGTACACCGACGTCAGATTGTACCAGGCAAATTTCCCTGCCCCAGCTGCTGCACCGCCGAAAGAAGTTTGCTCCCAGCCATCCACATGCCCAGCGGTTGAATGCTAGCTTGGCAAAATTGCTAGCACTTCAACTGCTGCCTTTTCAGTTGGTAGACTCTGCCCCCTTCCGTGAGTTTGTGGAATGTGCGGTTCCTCAGTGGCAGGTACCCAAACGCCACTTTTTCTCACGGAAGGCGATTCCGGCTCTCTACCGGCATGTGGAAGGCAATGTCCATGCCTCGCTGGACAGGGCGGTCAGTGGTAAGGTGCATATTACCGCTGACTCATGGTCCAGCAGGCATGGACAGGGACGTTACTTAAGTTTCACGGCGCATTGGGTGACTCTGCTGGCAGCTGGGAAGGATGCAGGACAAGGTGCAGTAGTGTTGGAGGTTGTTCCGCCACCACGCCTCCAAAATGCTGATTGTGACACACCTCTCTCCTCCACCCCCTCCTCTTCTTCTTCCTCCATGGCCTCTTCCTCGGAACCAGCGGTGCTCCGTAGGCGTTCAAGGGGCTACGCAAGTACGCAGGCCAAAAGATGCCATGCGGTGCTTGAGCTGGTGTGCTTGGGGGACAGGAGCCACACTGGGGCAGAGGTTCTGTCAGCTCTGCAGGGGCAGGTTCAGAGGTGGTTGACGCCACGCCAACTTAAGGCAGGAATGGTGGTTTGCGACAATGGCACCAACCTCCTCTCTGCCCTCCGACAGGGACAACTGACCCATGTGCCCTGTTTGGCTCACGTCCTTAACTTGGTGGTGCAGCGGTTCTTGGGCAGGTACCCGGGCTTACAGGATGTCCTGAGGCAGGCCAGGAAAGTCTGTGTGCATTTCCGCCGGTCATATAGCCAGTGCTCGGCTGACGGACCTCCAAAAGGAGTTTAACCTGCCCAAGAACCGCCTAATCTGTGACATGCCCACCAGGTGGAACTCAACGTTGGCCATGCTGCAGCGGCTGCACACGCAGCAGAGGGCCATCAATGAGTACCTGTGCGACTATGGCACCAGGACAGGGTCAGGGGACCTTGGTTTTTTTTCCCCACGCCAGTGGGCCATGATCAGGGATGCATGCACTGTCCTGTCACCATTCGAGGAGGCCACGAGGATGGTGAGCACTGACAGTGCATGCATCAGTGACACTGTCCCCCTTGTCCACCTGTTGGAGCACACGCTGCGTGGAATAATGGACAGGGCACTTGAGGCAGAACAGAGGCAGGAAGAGGAGGACTTCCTTAGCTCTCAAGGCCCCCTTTATCCAGACAGTGTTCCTGCGTGCCCGCCGATCACACAGGAAGAGGACGAGGAGGAGGAGGAGGAAGATTTTGTCAGTATGGAGGTGGAGCCTGGCACTCAGCATCAGCAGTCTTTAAGGGATCAGTCCCAAGGAACATATGGACTTGTACGTGGCTGGGAGGAGGTGGCTGCGGACGTTGTTGTCCTTAGTGACCCAGAGGACTCCGGACCGAATGCCTCAGCAAACCTACGCTGCATGGCCTCCCTGATCCTGCAAAGCCTGCGTAAGGATCCTCGTATTCGTGGTATCAAGGAGAAGGACCAATACTGGCTGGCAACCCTCCTTGATCCACGTTACAAGGGTAAGGTTGCGGACCTTATCTTGCCATCGCAGAGGGAGCAGAGGATGAAACATCTTCGGGAGGCCTTGCAGAAAGGTCTGTGCAACGCGTTCCCAGAGACTGGGAGGTTACAAACTCCAGTTTCTGGACAACGTGTTGCTGAGGCTTCGGTCAGTCAAAGAAGGAGCGGTGGAGAAGGTGGCCGTCTGACCGATGCGTTCAGACAATTTTTTGGTCCGCAGCCCCAAGGTATGATCGGTTCCAGCAACCATCGCCAGCGTCTGTTTTACATGGTGCAGGAATACCTAGGGGCAAGATCAGACTTGGACACCTTTCCCACCGAAAATCCTCTGGGTTACTGGGTCTTGAGGATGGATCACTGGCCAGAGCTTGCACAGTATGCAATTGAGCTACTGGCCTGTCCTGCATCCAGCGTTCTTTCGGAACGCACATTCAGTGCTGCTGGAGGCGTGGTAACCGATCACAGGGTGCGTCTGTCCACTGACTCGGTCGATCGGCTGACCTTCATAAAAATGAATCAGTCTTGGATCACCACCAGCTACCAAGCACCTGATGCTGATGTAACTGAATAATTTTTTTCAGATCCCTTCAAAGACTGCCTATGCTGATGCTGAGTGACTATCCCTGAGTAATTATCCTCTTCCTCCTCAATCATCACGCTGATAGCTTGTAAGAACATTTTTGGTTCTGGGCGCCACCACCAGTGCCTAAGGCACAATTTTTCAGCCCCTGTTTAACAGGGGCGTGTAATTACAATTTTTGATGTAATACTTTGCAGCAGGGCTCGTTCCTGCATTCCAACTAGAGTGTCTGTGAGGGGTTGCAGTGTTGTGGCACCAGCACCAGTGCCTAAGGCCCAATTTTTCTGCCCCTGTCTAACAGGGGCGTGTAATTACAATTTTTGATGCAATACTTTGCAGCAAGGCTCGTTCCTGCATTCCAACTAGAGTGTCTGTGAGGGGTTGCAGTGTTGTGGCACCAGCACCAGTGCCTAAGGCCCAATTTTTCTGCCCCTGTCTAACAGGGGCGTGTAATTACAATTTTTGATGCAATACTTTGCAGCAGGGCTCGTTCCTGCGTTCCAACTAGAGTGTCTGTGAGGGGTTGCAGTGTTGTGGCACCAGCACCAGTGCCTAAGGACCAATTTTTCTGCCCCTGTCTAACAGGGGCGTGTAATTACAATTTTTGATGCAATACTTTGCAGCAGGGCTCGTTCCTGCGTTCCAACTAGAGTGTCTGTGAGGGGTTGCAGTGTTGTGGCACCAGCACCAGTGCCTAAGGCCTAATTTTTCAGCTCCTGTTCAACAGGGGCATGTAATTACAATTCTTGATCTAATATTTCACAGCAGGGCCCTGTGAGGGCTTACAGTGTTGTGGCCACAGCAACACCTAAGGCCCAAATTTCTGCTGAGTATATAGGGCAGGACCCTACTTTCAAACATCTAACTTACAAACGACTCCTACTTGCAAACGGAAGGAGACAACAGGAAGTGAGATGAAATCTACCCCTAGGAAGGGAAATTCTCTCCTGTAAGAGTTAATATGGGAAAACAATTTCTCCTTTCCACTGATGCTTTCCAATCCTTGTTCCACAAAAAAACCCAAATTTTCAAAAAACATTTTTCATTGGGACAAAAAAGTGAGGTGAAATCTTCTGAAGAGGAGGAAAGACAGCAAAACAAATGTCACAGGGGTGATAACCCTTCCCTATGTTTTCCAAAAAGCTTAAAAAAGATTTTTTGGCTGGAGCTAAACACGTTAAAAATGTACCCGTTCAAAATTACAAAGAGATTCTACTTAACAACAAACCTACAGTCCCTGTCTTGTTTGCACCGCCTGTATACTGCTGTTCAGAGTATATAGGGCCTTTCCTTATTTTAATTTGGGTGCGGGGTTCCCCTTAATATCCATACAGGACCCAAAGGGCCTGGTAATGGACTGGGGGGGTACCCATGCCGTTTGTCTCACTGATTTTCATCCATATTGCCATGACCCGACATGACATTAAACCCGCAAGCAGTTTTAAATGAGATTTTTTCCTTTAAAAATGACATTTGGTGCAGGGACTGTTCTAAACATGGGAAACACGCGTCACTTTACAGGCATACTATAGACACCCCCCAGGTACGATATTTAAAGGAATATTTCACTTTTTTTTTTTTACTTTAAGCATCATTAAAATCACTGCTCCCGAAAAAACGGCCGTTTTTAAAAGTTTTTTTTGCATTGATACATGTCCCCTGGGGTAGGACCCGGGTCCCCAAACCCTTTTTCGGACAATACCATGCAAATTAGCCTTTAAAATGAGCACTTTTGATTTCGAACGTTCGAGTCCCATAGACGTCAATGGGGTTCTAACGTTCGTGCGAACTTTCGGTCCGTTCGCGGGTTCTGGTGCGAACCGAACCGGGGGGTGTTCGGCTCATCCCTACTTGAGAGACAACAAATGCTGAAGGTCACAGGTAGCTTTTCAGGGTGGAGCACCCTATCAACTTCAACTTTAGCCAATGTGGCTCAGGAGGGCACTCCCTGTATTACACTCCCTGTGTAAATATTCTGTAGGTTTATCTTGTATGGTTTATCATATGTATAAATAGGCCTATAGTCATGAGGTGGCTGATCAGATCATATGATCATACTTTACAACAGCTGCTTTATAATAAACACTCTCTTTATTCCATGAGCATTCATTTATTTGCATTGTGCAGACACACTGCACCGTCATTACCTCAGTGGAATAGTAGTAGGCGGTTAAATATATTACACTTGGTGGTTTGACTCCCCTCCCTGAATGTATATGAAAAGTTGCATAATACTGACACGTGACTGTGGCTCAGTTTAGCTGGATAAGGTGACAATCATTTTTAGCTGATGGTTTAATGTATATGATATGGATAGCTCTGAAAACTATCACTGATGACACTATGCATTAATAGCTCTCATAATTCTTTAAGCTGGGACTTTTTGAGACTTTATGAAACTATACATAGTTACATAGTTACATATTTACATAGTAGGTGAGGTTGAAAAAAGACACAAGTCCATCAAGTCCAACCTATATATGTGATTATATGTCAGTATTACATTGTATATCCCTGTATGTTGCGGTCGTTCAGGTGCTTATCTAATAGTTTTTTGAAACTATCGATGCCCTCCGCTGAGACCACCGCCTGTGGAAGGGAATTTCACATCCTTGCCGCTCTTACAGTAAAGAACCCTCTACGTAGTTTAAGGTTAAACGTCTTTTCTTCTAATTTTAATGAGTGGCCACGAGTCTTGTTAAACTCCCTTCTGCGAAAAAGTTTTATCCCTATTGTGGGGTCATCAGTATGGTGTTTGTATATTGAAATCATATCCCCTCTCAAACGTCTCTTCTCCAGAGAGAATAAGTACAGTGCTTGCAACCTTTCCTCATAACAAATATCCTCCAGACCCTTTATTAACTTTGTTGCCCTTCTTTGTACTCGATCCATTTCCAGTACATCCTTCCTGAGGACTGGTGCCCAGAACTGGACAGCATACTCTAGGTGCGGCCGGACCAGAATCTTGTAGAGCAGGAGAATTATCATTTTATCTCTGGAATTTATCCCCTTTTTAATTAATGCCAATATTCTGTTTGCTTTGCTAGCAGCAGTTTGGCATTGCATGCCATTGCTGAGCCTTTCATCTATTAGGACCCCCAGGTCCTTTTCTATCCTAGCTTCCCCCAGAGGTTCTCCCCCCAGTGTATAGATTGCATTCATATTTTTGCCACCCAAATGCATTATTTTACATTTTTCTACATTTAACCTCATTTGCCATGTAGTTGCCCACCCCATTAATTTGTTCAGATCTTTTTGCAAGGTTTCCACTTCCTGCGGAGAAGTTATTGCCCTGCTTAGCTTAGTATCATCTGCAAATACAGAGATTAAACTGTTTACCCAATCTTTCAGGCCGTTTATGAACAAATTAAACAGGATTGGTCCCAGCACAGAACCCTGGGGGGCCCCACTACCCACCCCTGACCATTCCGAGTACTCCCCATTTATTACCACCCTCTGAACTCGCCCTTGTAGCCAGTTTTCAATCCATGTACTCACCCTATGGTCCATGTCAACGGACCTTATTTTGTACAGTAAACGTTTATGGGGAACTGTGTCAAACGCTTTTGCAAAATCCAGATAAACCACGTCTACAGGCCTTCCTTTATCTAGATGGCAACTCACCTCCTCATAGAAGGTTAATAGATTGGTTTGGCAAGAACGATTCTTCATGAATCCATGCTGATTACTGCTAATGATACCATTCTCATTACTAAAATCTTGTATATAGTTCCTTATCATCCCCTCCAAGAGTTTACATACTATCGATGTTAGGCTAACTGGTCTGTAATTCCCAGGGATGTATTTTGGTCCCTTTTTAAATATTGGTGCTACATTGGCTTTTCTCCAATCAGCTGGTACCATTCCAGTCAGTAGACTGTCAGTAAAAATTAGGAACAATGGTCTCGCAATTACTTGACTGAGTTCCCTAAGTACCCTCAGGTGCAAGCCATCTGGTCCTGGTGATTTATTAATGTTAAGTTTTCCAAGTCTAATTTTAATTCTGCCCTCTGTTAACCATGGAGGTGTTTCCTGTGATGTGTCATGAGGATATTACACTGCAGTTTTGGTTACTGAAGCCCCCCGATTCCCTCGTGAAGACTGAGGAGAAGAATAAATTCAATACCTTCGCCATCTCCCCATCCTTTGTAACCAGATGTCCTTCCTCATTCTTTATGGGGCCAATATGGTCTGTCCTCCCTTTTTTACTGTTTACATACTTAAAGAATTTATTGAGATTTTTTTTTGTTCTCCTCCTCTATGTGTCTTTCATGTTCTATCTTAGCTGTCCTTATTGCAACCTTACATTTCTTGTTGCATTCTTTATAAAGTCTGAATGCTGATGATGATCCCTCAACCTTGTATTTTTTGAAGGCCTTCTCCTTTGCTTTTATATGCATTTTTACATTGGAGTTAAGCCATCCAGGACTTTTGTTCGCTCTTTTAAATGTATTATTTATTTATGGGATGCATTGGCTAATGCCCTTATTAATATGTTCTTAAAGCAAGCCCATCTCTCCCCTGTGTTCTTTGTTCATAAGATTTTATCCCAATTTATGCCTTCTAGCAAGGTTTGTAGTTTAGGGAAGTTGGCTCTTTTGAAATTCAGTGTCTTTGTATTCCCGTTATGTTTCCTATTTGTGTGATTTATACTGAAGCCAATTGACCTGTGATTGCTGTTACCTAAATTGCCCCGTATTTCCACATCCGTGATCAGGTCTGTATTGTTGGTAATCAGTAGATCCAGTAACGCTTTATTTCTAGTTGCTGCGTCTACCATCTGACCCATAAATTGTCCTGCAAGACATTTAGGAACTGGCGAGCCTTAGATGAATGCGCGGTTTCCTCTGCCCAGTCTATGTTTGGATAATTAAAATCCCCCATTATGATAACACTTTCCATCCTTGTTGCTAATCCAAATTGTAATAGGAGATCTGTCTCCCCTTCCTCCCTCAGGTTAGGGGGCCTATAGCATACTCCCAGTATTATTTTCCCCTTAGCTTCATCCCTTTGGAGCTCTACCCATAAGGATTCCACCTCCTCCCTAGCTCCCTTAGTGATGTCATCTCTCACATTCACTTGTACATTATTCTTGATATATAGACATACCCCTCCCCCTTTTTTACTGTTGAACCAGGTCTCTGAAATTCCCACAAAATCCATATCCTCCTCATACAACAGTATCTCTAGTTCACCTATCTTGTCCTCCAGGCTCCTGGCATTGGTGAACATGCCGGTCGTTAAGACCGGTCGCATATTATCCTCTTATTGGGTGTTCCAGATTGCAACTAGGACTCGCTACTATACTTACCATGGGTTTATATGCTTTGGTCAACCTACCACTAATGCCCCCAATACTACCTGCTTTTCAGGTGTGGCACGATGTACCATAGTATTCCTGAGATTACTACCTTGGAGGTCCTTTTCCTCAATTTAGCTCCCAAGTCCCTAAAATCGTTCTTTAGGACACTCCATCTGCCTCTGACTTTGTCATTGGTGCCAACTTGCACTATGACAGCTGGGTCTTCCCCAGCCCCTCCCAGTAATCTGTACATACAGTTTGGCGTTTCAGGTCTTTGTTACAGATTGGCCTCTCTGTCCTTCTAAGAATTGAGTCCCCTACCACCAGAATCTGTCTTTCCTTTCCCTTCACTTCCCCCCCACTCTCACTGGAGGAGTTCTTCCCCAGCAGCTAGGAGAGTCCCTCAGCTCCAGCAGTGCTGGTTCCATGACTGGTTTCACCAATGTCACTCAATGGAGCGTACTTATTGGGATGCTCCAACCCTTGATCAGCCTCCCTGGCACTTCTCCCTCTACCCTTCCTGACTGTCACCCATTTACTCTTTCCTAGTGCCTGCACCTCTTTGTCTCCACCCGGCTCTGTGCTGGCCCCTGCCGGCACCTTTCGTGCACGTTCCTGGCTCTCCTTTAGTATGGAGAGACTTCTCAGTGCTGACAGTTGCTTCCCCAGATTCAGAACCAGGGCTTCCAGGGAAACAATGCGCTTACATTTTGCACAGCAGTATTCACTCTCGATCGAATGATCAAGGAATGCATACATGCCGCAAGATGTACAACGAGTCGCCTCTCCACACCCGCCGGGCATCGTACCTATTAAATTTAATGAGGATTGGGGATTATACCCTGTCCAAATAACCTAACAAATAGCTTCCTGACACTAATACTCAACAAGACACTTCAGAGTTACTCAACTCGCAGACCTACGTGCACTCGCAGATCTACGTGTACTCGCAGACCTACGTGTACTCGCAGACCCACGTGCACTCGCAGACCCACGTGCACTCGCGGAACTACGTGCACTCACAATACACAAGTACACAGTACACAATACACAAGTACTAACGATCCACACACACTACTCAAACACTCAGGTACTCACACTACACAGGTACTATGACCCCTATTATAACCTCCTGTTTTTAACTCTCGTTTTTAACTCACCACTTAGTCCAGTTCCACTTGGTCTAAGTTCCAGCAAGCTCAAAGATGAGCAGTCTCACAATGAGTTCTACACAAGGTTATAGAGGCCTCAAGCACCAGTGACCAATTAACCACTCCCCTTAATTAGTAGGCTAAAGGAAGCAAAGCAAAAAAAAGCTGTTTAAAAAGTGTCAGAAAAAGGTTTTAAAAAGCCACAAGGAAAAGCCCCAAAAATAACCTAAAAAAATGCAGCCCAGCAATCACCAGCAGTCAAAAATCAAGACTTGTTCACTCTCCACTCAAGGTCCCCACTGTTTAGCTTCCAACCAGAAGTCTGGCCTATAGACTATTTTACACTGGCTTGTGATTAGGGTCAGATATGTGATCTTGGAGGGTTTCTTGCAGATCTGCAGACCCTGCTCCTTTAAATAATTTTTATGCCTTGTACTGTCTAACTAATCACAATCATGTGTTTCAAGCAATGTCATTGTCATAAATAATAATAAGTGACGTTTTCTTAATCCTATATTGCATTGATTTTCTGTGAATGTTTGGCTTAATTTAATGGTATGAGTTGCAAGAGAGTCCATAAGTGAACAGAATCTTTTTTTACTGAGTGGCGATTTAATATTAAAATACTGTACTTCTTTATTAGGTCTTGCCTGCATCGGACTATTTAATTGCTAAATATTATATGCTTTGTGCATAGTTAGCGTCACTCTTTGATATACCAATACCTTCTGTGACAACTTCTCTCACAAGTAAATAAGTCATTTTTAGTAGGTCATTAATAATTCCATTATTTTGAAACAATGAAAGTTAACTGTAAGTGGGCTTATTATGATTCAAATAAGTTAATTATGTCATGCAGACATTAGACAGACCAAATAATAATTAGCCTGTGTATGGTAAAAAGCAAATTATCCTGTCTGATGACCTTTAAACTTGTGGAATGGAAAACCTTAAAAATGGGTGCTTTTACCCATATATGCAGAAAATCATATAATGACTGTTCTTTATATGTTAAACAGCTTTCTTCCAGAATGAGCTATGATTTAAGCTGATGTCACAGAGGCAATTCTACTGCTAGCGGGACATTACTAGTAGCAGAATCACTCAGGAGCAGCTTCTACTTACTTTTACAGAATTGTTCCTCACTAGTCCAGCTTGCGAGGAAATGATTTAATTGAAACAGGTAAGTTAGGGATCCTTTTTTTGGTCAGTTTTTGACAGGGACAGGATCACTAATGGGGCATGGCCATTGGAGAGGGACAAGGGTCAAAGAAGCATAGAACAGGCCAAAGTATACAAATAAAATCAAGAAGCAGAACTGGAAAACAGGCCAGGTCATGACATGCAGTAGAAAACTGTACTTGGGCAAATGGAACAAGAGTTCCATAAATAATCAGCGAAGCCAATAGGGCAATGAATAGGTGCACATGGAAACTTATTCATTTAAAAGGTATAAAAACCTATGTGTGTAGAGCAAGTAAGCATTGAGCAGGTATTTGTATTGGCTATCTTTACTACAAAGCTTGTCATTAAAGCTGAAGTTTGAAAAACGAAAAAGTACTCCCTTGTCTAAATGAGCTCAGCCCCACTGCAAAGGAAGACTTTTTAGTTTTGCGGAGATCAGCTTTAACATGTTTTTTCTTGGCAGTATTTTTCAATGGATACACAATATGATTAGTGACCTACTTGGCATCCTATAAAATAGCTGTCAGTGACTATGACTAATGCCGCGTACACACGAGCGGACTTTACGGCGGACTTTGCCCGGCGGACTTTTCGTCGGACTTTGTTGGCTCCTTGCGCCGGACTTAAAAACGGACGGACTTGGCCACACACGCTCACTGCAAAAGTCCGCTGGTTTGGAACGCGGTGACGTATAGCACGTACGACGGGACTAGAAAAAGGAAGTTCAAGCCCCACTCCGGCACCCTTTGGGCTCCTGCTAATCTCATGTTTATCTCGTGTTAGTAGAAGTTTGGTTAGAGACGATTCGCGCTTTTCACACTTCAGCTTATTTCGTTCGTTTTCTGCGGTTCAGTTTGTGCTTGTGAGGTTTGTATCTGCTTTTCAGTGCGTGTTGGTCAGTTCGTAACCTGCCTTGCAGGCCGTTCTGGTCCGCTCGTTCCTGATTTTCAGGTCGTTCTTCATAGGCCTTGCTGTTCTTCAGTGCGTTTGTTATAAGTTTGTTTGTTTGAGCAGCCGACCGTTTTGAAGCCATGTCGAGTGGACGTTCTCGTTCTCGAGTTCGTGCTGTGTGGGGACTTGGTGTTGGGGTTAATACTTTGACCCGAGTCCAGTCCATGAACAGGGTGAGGAGGAGTTCATGGACCAAGAATTGGTTGCGCCAGCGTGACCAGTTCTGTAATATGCCTTTGCTCCGTGAGCTCTGTGAGAATAATCCTGAGGATTTCAGGAATTTTCTCAGGATGACGGACCCCGTCTTTGAGCATCTGCTGGCTATGCTGACCCCCTATATCAGCAGGCAGGATACCTGCATGAGGCAAGCCATCAGTGCGGAGCAGAGGCTAGTTGCCACGTTACGTTACTTGGCGACAGGGAGAAGTCTTCAGGACTTAAAGTTCTCGACAGGCATCTCCCCCCAGGCTCTGGGGATCATAATCCCAGAGACCTGCTATTATTCAGGTCCTGCAGAAGGAATATATGAAGGTAAGTTTTATCCTTTAACATTACATGATATGTATTAAATGTTTTTTGATGTATTGTAGAACTGTCCTCTTTACCTAATTGCCATGCTTTCAATCTGCTGTGAATGTCCCCTTTATCTTCGTGCATGCCTATTTTAATCATTTATTGCCCTACATGCATAATTTCTTTCATTAACCTCCCCACCATGCAATGCTGGGTCCATTTATATCTCTAGCCTATAGTCCATTGAACAATGTATATTGTCTGCTCCATTGTCTTGTTTGTCCCTCCCCCACCCCACCAATGTTTCAACCAGTCAGGTGTGTTTGTTAACCTAATTAGAACCCCTCCCCCACCCCACAAATGTTTCAACCAGTCAGGTGTGTTTGTTAACCTAATTAGAACCCCTCCCCCACCCCACAAATGTTTGAGCCAGTCAGTTGTGTTTGTTAACCTAATTAGAACCCCTCCCCCACCCCACAAATGTTTGAGCCAGTCAGGTGTGTTTGTTAACCTAATTAGAACCCCTCCCCCACCCCACAAATGTTTGAGCCAGTCAGTTGTGTTTGTTAACCTAATTAGAACCCCTCCCCCACCCCACAAATGTTTGAGCCAGTCAGGTGTGTTTGTTAACCTAATTAGAACCCCTCCCCCACCCCACAAATGTTTCAGCCAGTCAGGTGTGTTTGTTAACCTAATTAGAACCCCTCCCCCACCCCACAAATGTTTCAGCCAGTCAGGTGTGTTTGTTAACCTAATTAGAACCCCTCCCCCACCCCACAAATGTTTGAGCCAGTCAGGTGTGTTTGTTAACCTAATTAGAACCCCTCCCCCACCCCACAAATGTTTCAGCCAGTCAGGTGTGTTTGTTAACCTAATTAGAACCCCTCCCCCACCCCACAAATGTTTGAGCCAGTCAGGTGTGTTTTTTAACCTAATTAGAACCCCTCCCCCACCCCACAAATGTTTCAGCCAGTCAGGTGTGTTTGTTAACCTAATTAGAACCCCTCCCCCACCCCACAAATGTTTCAGCCAGTCAGGTGTGTTTGTTAACCTAATTAGAACCCCTCCCCCACCCCACAAATGTTTCAGCCAGTCAGGTGTGTTTGTTAACCTAATTGGAACCCCTCCCCCACCCCACAAATGTTTCAGCCAGTCAGGTGTGTTTGTTAACCTAATTAGAACCCCTCCCCCCACATTCAAATGTATCAATGGGCCATCAGAGGGGGTGAGTAATCTTATAAGTGTGCCTTATGTTTTTCAACATTTCAATTACAAACACACATATTCATAATATTTGACTGCTGTTGTTTACTAATGTTTTGGTGTAATCTGATATACAATTTTTTTATTAAAGTCCTTATCTTATTTTTTTTGCACTCCACAGTTTCCTTCAAGTCCACAGGAATGGCAGACTGTGGCCTCCCAGTTCACTGACCGTTGGGACTTTCCCAACTGTGTAGGGGCGATTGACGGGAAGCACGTCCGGATTGTGCCACCACCGCATTCGGGGTCTTATTTCTATAACTACAAGGGGTTCCATAGTGTAGTTTTGATGGCGGTGGTCTCGGCACATTTGGAGTTTATGTTTGTGGATGTGGGTAAGAACGGCCGGATGTCTGATGGAGGAGTCTTTGCACAGACCGAGCTGTGCCATCGTCTCCAGACCGGTGGCCTGGAATTGCCACCTGATGACGATAATGTGGATGGACTCCCCTCAGTTTTTATTGCTGATGAAGCATTTGCTCTCTGTGAGAACTTGATGAGGCCGTTCCCCCAAAGGACACTCACCCCTGAGAGGAGGGTATTTAATTATCGGCTGGCCAGAGCAAGAAGGGTTGTGGAGAATGCCTTTGGGATTCTGGCCAGCCGGTTCCGTTTATTCCTTACTTCTATTAATTTGGCGGACTATAAAATCAACAACGTCATCCTTGCTTGCTGCATCTTACATAACTTTTTAAGGAGACATTCAGCTACATATCTATCCTCTGTTGGGCCTGAGGCCAGACTGGAAGAGGCTAGCACTTTGACAGGCCTAGAAATTGGCCGTATTGGCTTGGCCCCCCGAACCGCACGTCAAGTGCGTGACCGTTATGTTAATTATTTTAATGGTCGGGGGCCATTGCTATTCAGCAACAGCTGTAAGTTTCTTACAAAAATAAAAAAGAAAATTGGTTTATCTAAATATCTTGTTTTTATTGTTGTTTACCTTTAAGTTATGTCTGTCTCCTAGTGCACTTGTAGTAGTGTCAAGTGCATTTAGCTTTAGTTAATCAGGCCCACAAAAACAAACCCCAAATTTTGACTTCAAGAATCAGCCACACACATTGTATAGGGTAAAAAATTTTACTTGGTGCACATTGAAAGGTGCATTTTTTATCATATTTTTTTTTTTTTCTTTTTATTTTTTTAGAAAATATTTTACGTTGTGTAAAAAAATTATCTTTTACTAAATTAATTAAGGCATTTTTTCACAAATATATAGACCTTTATCTAAAAAGATTTACATACACAACAGTGTTTTTATAAACAAAACTTACAATAAATTAACTTACAAAGTTCAATATTTCGAGAACGGTGCATGTAATGTCACCCTTGCAGAAATTGGTCATTTATAAGATGCTCAAAATTGAGCTTTACTAAAGGCTCAAGTCAACATGTGCTATCTCCTATCATGGGAGAGCAATGTACGTGTTTTGTGTGTGCAATCCCATTTTTGGTTCCTCTCACCACCCAAGATTTTTCAGGATGAAGGGGTTGCAAACACAAAACAAGTACATTGCTAACCCATGATGGAAGATAGCACATGATGACACACCGTGTGCATCACACAATGTAAATTTGGGTATACCCCAAAAATTGAAAAAACAATCTTAAAAACAAAACAACTTCCCAAGGAAATGAAGAACATGATTG
The DNA here is from genome assembly GCA_037952835.1 of Lithobates septentrionalis. Lineage (NCBI taxonomy): Eukaryota > Metazoa > Chordata > Amphibia > Anura > Ranidae > Lithobates > Lithobates septentrionalis. The sequence goes on from JBBDGP010003274.1 coordinate 1,292,622, forward strand.
ATGTTTTTAGGCCAAACGTGATTATATTCGGCCCAAAACATCAATCATGTTCTTCATTTCCTGTTGCATGGAGTCCAGGCGAAGTTGCATGCTGTGAATTTGGTCACGCATTTTATCGATCTGGCCATTCCACAGCATTATCTGGCCAATTAGTCTTTGCGCACTGTCTGTGGTGAAGTGCTCTGCCGCTTGGCCTTCCACAACCAGAAACTCACCTAAAACGAGTGAACAAAAACAAGGTTTACAATATGCACGCCAAAATACAGTAACTCAAGCTGGGGTGTCAGTCACTCACTTGGTGGGCTTGAAACCTCGCACACTTCCTCCACCTCTCCTTCCTCAAGGTCGTCGGGTGGGCGTGGTCTTGGGCTGGGGCTTGGGGTATCTTCTGCCTCAGGCTGGTGACTTGGGGGGTCCTGAGATCCTTGGACTGTTGTCTGAGTCTTTTCTCCCCTATGAGATTTGAACAAAAGGTATAGTTAAAACACACTGATCTTTTAGGTTTTACTAAATAAAGTAAAACGTTGGTTATGATTTTTGGCCAATTTTTCATCATAATAAATGTTGAAGACAGGATGAACATTACCTCTGAACAACAATTATAAATAATGCTTATTTTCGGGCAAGTTTCACAGATGCTGACACCTCAATGATCTCCTATGTGTATTACCCCTCTAAAATTTAGTTATGGTCACCTAGTACACTAGAAAATGCATTTCCTGGGCAAAATGCGTGGGAATGCTGAATAGCTAAATTGCTAAAATGACCGCCATCAAAACTGCCCCATCATATTCCTCTATTATAAATCAGTACATGGTGTGTCTGTCCCCTCCCCCCGGGCTCTGTAATCAGAGCTGAGATGCTCCAGCCACCTCCCCCCCTGTGTATAACAGAAGCTTTGGTAACCATGGCAACAAAACAAACACAGTACACTCTGATTAATGTCTAAAATTTCCGGAAATGACCTCTAAACAAAAAGCTTTTTCTAAAAAAATGAAAAAGATATCAAACTGAAAGGATATAGCCAGATAGCTGAATATTTTGTGAACATTTTAAAGTTTGTTTGGTGTCTCTAGGTGAAAGTATGAAGGAGCTGAAACTTTTGGGAGCGGAAGAAGAATTTAAGGATTTCAAGCATGCTCCCATTGAATTCAATGTTTAAAAAAGTGATAAAAACCTTAATATTTTAAAAAGTATAAATGGTAGAAAAAAAGTTGAAAAAGAGCACACATCAGCTAAAAGAGACGAACATTTTAATAGTTGAATGGTTTTAATAGCTGAAAGTATGCAGAAGTTACGCAGAGCCAAAAAACGTACGGAATAAAATTAAAATTAAATTTAAAAATAAATAAAATCGAAGAACAATAGTGGGACTGCTAAATCATTCCCACTAACTATAGTGCTCGTGAGTCCAGATGTGGAAACAGCTGCTGTGTCCTGTCCCTACATTACACTGAATCATTTTTGATGAAGCATTATATTTTCAAACACATCTACACCACATCAACTCATTGTGGGAATTCGACAAATTATCAAGCCATAAATGTATGTCCAACCCTGTCCCATCGTATTTGGCGAAAAAATAACGTCACTTTATAAAGTATCATATCTATTCAAAAGAACGGTATTTACGAACGATGCAGAAAAACCGCCAAAAATAAGGATCAGCATGCAAGTTCTGTATCTCAATAGTAAAACACAAGTACTTACTTTTTTTAAGCAGCTTCTTTATTCGCCAATATTGTTCTGGCTCCCGACTTTTGATGTCAGACCACCGCTTCCGCAATTGTTCTTTCGAACGTTTTGTACCAAATTTCTCTTCAAGAGCGGTGACAACTGAGGACATTAGTTTGTCCTTCCTCATATTGGGTCGTGTGTACGGTCCTTTTTTGCCATCGTAGTCCTCCCTTCTCAATATGGACACCATCTCCACCATCTCTTCAAAAGCCATGTTGGTGGCCTTATATCTCCTCCGGGATGTGGATGTTTGGGGCTCCGGGCTTTCCTCCGCGCTACTTCCACTTAATCGCTCCGCCATCTTTTGCTATCTACTCCCACTGCGCAACGAAGAGTGAAGGGGCGGGGCCAAATCGTACTTACGAACATCAGGGGCGGGCGACGCAGGCGGAGCATGACACATGCGCAGTGTATATAAAGCTATTACGATGGCCTACGTATGTCCGTGCGGAAGTAGCGAGCGTCACAAACGAAGGTAAGATTAAAGAGTGTGTGTGTGTGTGTGTGTGTGTGTGTGTGTGTGTGTGTGTCCCCTAGATTACAACACAAACTAATCCTGAGATTTGGGACTGACATTTAAGTTTTGATCTTGTGTCTTGTCTTGCAGAAAAAATGAATCCCTTTAAAGAGGAAGAATTTTTGTGCCAATTTATTGAGCTCTATGAGGACAAGAAAAACCTGTGGGAGGTCAAACACCCCCTATATTATAATCGGGATGTTAGGAAGGCAACACTGGGCACACTTTTAGAGTTTGTGAAGACTCGACTCCCCCAGGCAGACCTCAAGTTTGTGGACAGGAAAATAGGTATCTTGCGTAACATGTATAAGCGGGAACACAGAAAAATCCAGGAGTCGCTCAGATCCGGGGCAGCAGCTGACCAAGTTTATGTACCCAAGTTGTGGTATTACCACAAACTGCGATTCCTGGATGAGCAGACCGAAGCCAGGCAATCACTTTCCACCCTTCCCCCCACCCTTCCCCCCACCCTTCCCTCCAGCCTTCCCTCCACTCTTCCCTCCAGCCTTCCATCCACCTCCACCCCAGCTGAGGAGTCCCAGGATGAACTGGGCCTTTTCACCATTGATGAAGTGGATGCGCCCAGCTTCAGCCAGGTATCCATTTTTTTTTTCTTTGGGGATTGTGTAAATGTTATTAATGATGTTAAGGTGTTAATTTTGAAAGTGCTTCATAAAAAATCACTTCTGCACAAAGAGTAATATGTAGACATATCACTAGACAGTAGTGGCCAAATATATACTTCACTTCAGATCTTGTTGATCATCTGAAATAATGGTGTTGTCAAATAGATAGCCTTTACTATTTTGTGTAATTATATTTGAAAGTTATGAGCTGAAAATTGTGTGTGATTGCATAACAGAAAATTACAACTATGTCCCTTTTTTTTACACAGGATGACCTCAGCCAGGAGGAGGCCTTGCCCAGTGGGAGAGAGGAGGAGGCCTTGCCCAGTGGGAGAGAGGAGGAGGCTGTGGCTGGGCCAAGTAGAAGCCACACGGAGTGTCAGGTGCCTCCCCTCCGCATTCTCCACAAAAGGCCCAGGAGAATGACACCAACAGAGCAGGAATCCCTGGCCCTCATACGGGAAGCAAGCCTCATCCTCAGTAAACCACCCAATGCTGAGGAGGCGTATGGCACCTATATAGCCAGCAGATTGCTGGAGTTGGAAAAGGGCCAACGCCTCCTCTGTGAGGGTCTAATTTTTCAGGCTTACCAGAAGGGCTTGAGAGGGGAGCTTACTGCTACCACGTATCTGGCAGATGAAGCCACTTCTCCTCCTCCTCCTCCTGCCCCAAGTACACCACCAGAGGCCCAGCCTCCGAGGAAGGCTGCAGAAAAGCGTGGAGGGAAGGTTGCAGAGAAGCGTGGAGGGAAGGCTCCACGGAAGAGTCGAAAGTGATTGCCTGGTTTCTGTCTGGTCTGACTGTGCTCCCTGTGCTCCCTATAGTCGCAAGATACGAATTTTCTTGTCCTCAAACTTGATGTGTGTCCTGGGGGACAAAAGGCTTCCCAGATTCTAAAAGTGTCTCCAGTGTTGCCTTCCTAATTTTTTTGAGAATAAAATAAATACATTTTTGTTTACCTTACATTCTTGCCTATGTCTTTTGATTAAAAAACGCCATTTTGTTTGGGAGTAGGCAGGTACAGGTCGAAAAGACTATGGGGTTGATTTGAGAAAAGCAAATAGTCTGTGCACTTTGCAGAGGGCAGTTGCCCTCTGCAAGTGCAATTGCTCCAGAGCATCAGAAATTATTTAAAAGCTTGACTTTGCAAAGAGTACCCAATCCTGTGCAAGTAAAAGAAAAAAAAAACATTTTTGCTTGCACATGATTGGATGATGGAAGTCAGCAGAGCTGCTTCACATTTAATAAAGCTTGGGAGCAACTGCTCTTGCAGAGGGCAAATGCAATTTACAAAGTGCACAGGCTTTTTCCCTTTAGGAAATCAACCCCTATGTGTGTTTTTGACAAAAGGCTTAAATCATTTAGAATATCAAGTGAAACGTTCACTTGAGAAATTGCACAGCAAGTGCACTTGTTGGAAGTGCAGTCGCTGAAAAACTGAGGGGAAGAGCTTAAATTCGGGGAAGCTCTGCTGATTTATTCCGAAAATCATGTCAAATAAAAATTAATTGTTTTTGTTTGGGCTTCCTTGCATGTGCCCCTCGGATCCACAGCGAACACACTTCAAAATGCTCTTTATGTGGAATTATATGTATAATTAGCACTTGGAGTGAAAAATGATTTTGCCTTTGTTAAATACACCCCCCTATGTCTAATGAACAAGGGACAATAACCTCATTAAGGTTCTTTAAAACAACACAAAATATGAATGTTAATTGTGGTAACTTGAAAATACACACAAAAAATGTGGTTAGCATTTAACACACATTGTAAAATAGCTAAGTGTTGAAATAAAAAAAAAAAAAAAAAGAGACCAAAATCAAATTTAAAATTTTAAAGTTATGGAGATCTGGCTGTTACAAAATATTATATTAGTCATGGCAGGAGGATAAATCATGAAGAAAGTAGTTTGTGAGAACTCTGTGTGAATATAAAGCAGAAAAACAACTTCATTCCTCTCGCATTATCAATCCTAAAAAAAGGCTGTATTAAAAGACGACAGAAGAGGAATGTGCTAGCTTCAAGACGAAGGCTAGTTTTACCAGACCGAGCGCTTCCGTCTTGTAATTGCTTCAGAGCATGCGTCAGTTTGAGTTCGTCGGACTAGCACACAGACGATCGGTTTGTCCGCTAGAAAGAAGAATCCGTCGGATAAATTTTAAACAAGTTTCAAATCTAAGTCCGTCCAACTTTTGAGAAAACAAAGTCCGCTGGAGCCCACACACATCGAATTGTCCGACGAAATCCAGTCCGCCGGGCAAAGTCCGCCGTAAAGTCCGCTCGTGTGTACGCGGCATTATACTTCCTCTTTGTTCTTTCTTCCCTAATTATTGTGGCACACATCCACAACCAACAGAGATGATCAACATAGTAACAAACATGTTTTATATTACTTAGTAACAGCATCATGTTACAAAGGTGCAAATGAAATGTGGTAGTAGAAATTACTAATTTTAAATCACACTGATTATCTGTTTAATGAAAAACCACAGAAATGTGCCAGGTAGGGACTAACATACTCTGACACATTTTCTAATGTACTGTAATATCTGAAAATAATGTAAGCCAAAACATTAACGATTTGTGACATCCACCCTCCCTGCCAGCTATGTTTAGGGAGGCTTCACACTGCCCTGCTGCGGTCTTGCTGCATTTTGGGGAAAGAGCAGCTAACCCGTGAGCTTTGTGAAGCTGAAGCGCAGGGTTGATGAGATGGTTGCAACCCACTAAACACACTGAACAAATGGGAGCAAGACTTTATCTAACACATTTTGCCCTCCAGTTCCTTAGACGTTGCAGCACTTCTTAAGCATACCACTCAGCAGTGTCATGTCACTTGTTCAGGATTGCGCTATTAACTCAGATCCTCTCAACTTCTCCCTGAACTTGTTGCTTGTCTTTTCATTAGAGTGAGCCCTTTTTTTTCCAAGTTATTCCTGCCAGAGCTCTCTCACCCTCTCGAACTGGGAGTACCTGGAAGCCACTCAGCATCACCATTAGTGCACCACCGAAAGGGCCCCAACCAAGCTGGCAGAAATACCTATTTTTCTTCTTTTTTTGTGAGACTATTCCATCCTGTATCATAGTATTCACATGGACTTTATTGATTTCTAACTTACTGGAATAGTGAAGTCCTGCAGGCAGACTTGGACCTAACAAAGTCAGTCCAGGGCCTAAACCAGCATAGCCTCCAGGTGTTTATACTATCTATTCTGGCTGCCCTTTTGATACTCTGTTACAGTTTAAGCTGATTGGTAAAACCTGGGCCCAGTTACTTTGGGAGTTGCTTCCCATATACAAATTTGGTACAGAATACAAAACAACATAGACACCATATGTGATATTGTGTAAATGTCTCTACAAATGTATGAGGGTACCCCACTGAAAGGGCGTACTCAGAAATGAAGAAAAAAGTCAATAACAAAGAGTGATGAAGTGAAGTCAGGGCTGGGGTTCCATCAACATTCTAGATATCCAATCTGAGGTCATCAAAACAGTAGGTAGGTGTAGGTACGCTTACCGGAACTGGTGGACTCTAGTGCCATCAGCATACAGTCAATCGAGCAGTGTGCCACCACGGGCAGGTGTACAGATACACCTGCCTGTGGTGTGGAGGGTTAAATAACGATCTATTTTTAAGTCCGCTATCCACTCCTACTGTAGCTGCTGCTTTCTTTGTTCTTAAATTGTAATTATTAGACAGAAAGTATTTCTTTATGTTAAGTTTTCTGACATACTTGTGTATGTCAATGTAAATATTAAATTTATTCATAGGTTTTGTTGATGTGCATTTTAACCCCGCATTCAAAATATTGGTTTATTTTTGTGTTAATTTCACTTTAGATAGATTGTAGATTCCACTTAGTCCCGGTCCCTTCGTCTTTTTCTGCTGGACTCTCCGTCAAAGCCCTGGAGAATAGAAAGGACATAATCATCCGTTCGGCGGATAAGGGAGGAGGAGTGGTGATTATGGATAAAACCTATTACCACACACAACTCTCTAATATGCTTAAAGATGAAAATACATATGAGCAACTCAATAAGGACCCTACTACATACATACTAATATGTATAGGGAGGACCTGCTGAATCTAGTAGACTATGGATTTTAATGCGAGTCCTCACAAAAAAAGAAAAACTATACTTATGCCCCAGTTTTAACAGAATACCAACTATATATACGGTTCCCAAAATTCACAAAGATCCAGAAAGACCTCCAGCCAGACCTATTGTTAATAGCATTGACTCAGTCACATCACGAGTCGGCCAGTATTTAGATCATTTTCTACAGACAAGTGTTGTGACTACAAAGGCATATTTGAAATACATCACAAGCTTTTTGCAGAAGATCAAAAATGTAACCTTCCCTAAGGATGAGGAAATATACTTGGTGACAGCCGATGTGGCATCATTATATACAATAATCCAGCATGATGACGCGCTCTTGGCTTTGAACTGGGCCTTTAGCAATAGGGATGACATTCCCTTCATCCAAAAGAATTTCTTAAAGATGACACTGGAGTATTGTTTAACCCACAATTACTTCTGGTATGGACTGGGGAACTATTATAGCCAGAAGACCGGCGTTGCAATGGGCGCCAAGTTTGCGCCAAGTCTGGCGAACTTATTCATGAGCGAATGGGAGGACAAATGGGTGTATCTAAATAGAAGGAAAGAATTAGTGTTCTACCAACGCTACATAGATGACCTGTTAATCATATGGCAGGGCACGGAATCCTCATTAATTGAATACTCCCAATGGCTAAATAGCAATACGAACAACATCAAACTGGAATTTAACTGGAGCCGAGAGCAGATACATTACCTGGATGTTATGGTAATGAAAGGTGAGAACCAACTTCACACCAAAGCATATTTTAAAAGCACAGACTGCAATAGCTATATTCCGGTACAGAGTGGGCACCACCCTCAGTGGTTAAGGAATATACCTAAGGGCCAATTTATGCGTATACGTCGTAACTGCACCTCTGATGCTGACTATTTCACCCAAGCAGAACACATCAAACAACGATTGATAGAAAAAGGCTATAAGATCCAGCATTTAAACAAATTGATTACAGAGGTAGGCTGCAATTCACAGGACTCCTACTTGGTTCCTAAAGTAAAGAGACAAGATTCCAAGCATGAATGGGGATTTATAAGTGGGTTTCACGAACAGTATCTCGAAATCGAGGCAATTATAAGGAACCATTGAAACATACTATGTATGGACAAGGTACTAAGTAAAGTGTTACCAGAAAACCCTCCATTTATATATAGAAAAAAACCCTCATTTGGTGATCAAGTGGTGAAAAAAGTGCTCAACCCTCCAACCAGAACCAAAATGTTTTGGGACCGATCAGGGTTCTATGCCTGCAGAAAATGTAAATCTTGCCAACAAGTAGCAACTCATTTGAGAGGCCTGACAAGTTTCGTGTCAACAGAGAATGGTAAAGAATTCCAAATTAAAGAATTTATTTCATGCATGTCCACTCATGTAGTGTATGCCCTAGAATGTCCATGTGGCCTCATGTATATTGGACGCACAAAAAGAACATTGGGCAAAAGGGAATCATTGCACATTTATAATATCACTATAGGATACAAAGAGCACAGTGTATCCTTACATTTCAGGGAAAAACGTGATAGAAATCCCATTAGCCTCAAATTCTGGGGCATAGACAAACTACACCCCAGATGGAGAGGTGCCAACATGGTAGGAGAAATCTCCAAAAGGGAATCTCAGTGGATATTCTTGGCCAACACACTTAGTCCTAATGGACTAAACATAGAATTGGATCTGAATTGCTTTATAAGCAATTATTAAAGGCAACAGACGTTATAGTTTTTTTAAATTTTTTTTACCATATACATAATCCCGCGTATGAATGATTAAAGGTATCTCTTTTTGGGTTCCCCAGAATAGAAGTGGTATTTTTAGCTTTTTAACTTATTTCTTAACTAATATATGTTTATATTCTTTCTTTTTTGGTTTCTTTTTTGGTTCTCTCTTGAGTGTGCATATGTATTAGTGTATTTAATGCGATTGTGTTTTGCATCCGCATATGTAATTAGGTTTTTTAACCTTATCTGGAGCTTGGGGCGATACACTCCAGTTTAAGATAAAAAACAATTACAGCATTAATGAGGAGGCATGCTCTAGTGGTATCAGTAACTGCAATTAGTCAGAACCACTATGCAGATATAAACTCTTGCCCCTCACAAATTTACTTGGCAGTAAGACCCAAGGCACGATCCATTGTGATCAACATTTTTATTATGATAAGATGATTTTAAATTTATTCGATTTTAATATATTATATAGATACAATATATATGCGGTATGACAGCAATACACTAATAATTGGTTCTGATCTCATTCTAAATGGGAGACAATCTTGAATGTAACAACATAACCTTCAAGAAATAACACCAAATGTATAGTATTTTTATGCATTAGTAATGTATTATAACAGCCTATAACTATAGCGCTGATATAGAGAGAACCATAGTGGATGGATGGGATGCTGAGCGCCAGCTCTGCACTGTCCATAGAAGAGGGGGCGGGGATGCGGTGATGCCTGCGATGACGGTGTCGAGAGGTCCCGCCTTCTTGAGCTATTTAAATGGAATGGTCGTGTTGCGTGGCCACGTCCTCTGAAGACGTAATGACGAAACGCGTCAGACCGTGACCTCGGGACCCAGCAGCCAGACCCAGACTACGTCATCCCGGGACTCATCCAGGTGGGCGGGACGTTCATTTTTCCGACCAGCGGTGAGCTGATGCTGTCTTACGGACAGGCTGATTTTATCCTAAGCGCTTTTAAACTTTTACTATTTGGTAAGCGCAATATTGTAGCAGGATGATTGGTTTGTTTCAATAAAGGATATAACACTATGGCAAGCATTACCTCTGTTTCCTTGTATGACACATTCACCAACTTAATGAACAAGGAGAACTGACCTCTATCAGCAGGAGCAGAGCAGATCATCCCTGAGGAGAGATAACACAGGCACACCTCACTTCCACCGCAGAATGGATCACGATTAGCGGCAACAGAGCAGATTGTTCCTGGGAGAGATATCACAGGCATATCTTATCCTTACCTCTGGTGAGCATATACACAAAGGGGTTTCTCACGAGGTGACATGGTGAAGGTATAGAGTCAGACAAAAGGATGCACTGGTGAAGAATCAAAGATTGGATCGTAAGCCATCTGTTGCATGCATGATTTATTACCCAAAAGACTTTTTCTGCACTAGCCTGCTTTTATGTTTCACAGATACTGTGGACTAGGACTTCTTGAGTTTTATGTTACATGTTGACTAGTAATAATCACACTTATGGTTGGTAAATCCACTCTAAAGCGCTGTTAATATTTTCTCTTGTGGGAAGGTATATTTGTTTATTTCATCTTGTTTATTTTTATAATAGCAACTAATAAGTGTAAAAAAAAAAACTATCACATATCCATTTAGAGCGCTGGGATCAGGGATTCCTTCTTGTTCTCTGATTTTTTGTTTTTCATATGCTACATTGATATATATATTTAATGGTAACTTGTGGGCTTAGTGCTGAATTTTTTTTCTCCTTTCTTTCTTTTGTTGCTATTTTGTTGAAATTGTTAAATTTTTAGTTCTTTTATTCTGTGTGACAGTGTGTCTCTATGTTATTCTGTACTTGTAAAGAAAAAATCTCTAATTAAAATTTAATTAAAAAAAAAAAAAAAACAGGTGGTGAGGAGACGACATAACACCTCCTCACTGCCTGTCAACACCCTCTAAAAAACAATCCACCACATCACTCTTCAGAGGGCAACACCAGTGTAAACGAGCCCTTACTGTGTACTTGCCACACCTATACCTGTAATTCTTGGCAAGCAGTCAACCGTGACAACTTTCAAAGTTCTGTGACACATTTTAGAAAACTGTCTACCTATATTTACCGCAGCTCTGCTACCTGACTCCCACTTCACTAGTATTCATGATGGGAAAAAAAGGGGGAAGTTCCTTGGATGACAAGGAGATGCAAGGAAAGGAAATTTATGATAAGTTTTGATAGACAATTTTCCAAATTCCTGGCACTCCTCATGTCAGTTCATCATGGGACAAAACCAACAATAAAAAAACTTTACGCCTAATTCACCTCTGTTTCATTTATGAAGGAGGCTGCAGCGTAGATTGGGTTTAATTTTATTTTAAACCTGGGGTGTAGTGATCCCTTTTAAGCAAAAGCTTGTGGCTATGCGGCATATCTTGGAAAGCATAAGGGTAGCGTCCAGTTTCCATGGCGCCCAAGACTGTGTATATAAGTGCAGGTAGACTAACTGGCTCTGTTCCCGCTGACAAAGTTGCGCTCCCAGGATGTAACACGTATGGGGGAGGAGCTACGTATGACATCACCTGCAGCCATCTTCTAGGTTGATTGTTTGTTCCTTGAGCGCTCCATACATGCACTTGGTACAAGTACTTGACTTAATCCTTTTTGAAATAAATATACTATTAAGCAGAGAGCACAAGATGTTGTTCTATTTAATTGCATATATGCCACGGAGGGATCTTTGCCACTGATTGACCATGGGAGGATTTGTACCCCCATAGTGGGGAAAGCACATACAGACCATTCTGGTCTTATTAAGGAGGTGAGCGGCTGCTGATGTCTTTAGTGGGGGGGGGCTGGACTCACTCTGACACTTGCATGCTTGTTTCTGAACGCATATCCTCACAGTGGCAGATATTCTGGAGATTCGAGCAAATCATGGAATCTTTTTGACAAAGGGACTTTTAATATGTCTTATTGGTTGGGTTTTGCGCTGCACTGTTTTGTTGCATTTAGAAACAGTAAACAATGCATTTCAATGGTTATAGTCTCTGTTGTTGCATCACAAGGTTTTCTCTATATGATTATTTGAAAAGACGGCTTATATTTTCGGCTACTGGCCCTTTAAAAGTCTTTGCTGAACTGTAACCCGAGCAAGAAGGGGTGTGTAACAGCTGAACGGTTAAATCAAGGGCTGGCAAAAAAGTAGCATGCGCTCGTTGCCTAATCTAATTTGTTAGACCCTGCCTTCTAGAAATGCATTTAGGGAATTAAAATCCAGTTACATAACAGTGCAGAATGCTATTAGTAAAAATGCTACTCTACTAAAAGCTATACATTTGCCTTTGCTTAAAGGGGTTGTAAACCTTTTGCGTTTTACTTACCTGAGCCCTGGAAATTGACCCGACGGGGGCGTGGTGTCTCTCTGGCCAGGGTTCTCGGCTCTTCATTGGATAGATTGATAGCAGTGCAGCCATTGGCTCCCACTGCTGTCAATCAAATCCAATGACGCGGGCGCCGGGGGCTGGGGCCGAGTCATATATTCAGCGGCTATGGACTCCGAATGCTGGACTTGGGAGCGTGCCCGCAAGGTAACCCCCTCAGGAGAGCGCTTCTCCTAGGGGGTTATCTGATGTGGGGAGGAGCCGAGAGAGCCGCTGGGGGACCCCAGAAGAGCAGGTTCGAGGCCACTCTGTGCAAAACGAGCTGCACAGTGGAGGTATGATATGTTTGTTATTTTTAAAAAAACGAAAAAAAAAAAACGAACAATCACTTTAATGTTGAGAAATCTGCATATAGTTTTAATCATACTTCCCAAATAATATACACTTTGAGGAACTAACCCTCTTTTGAGACCAAATCACTCTGTTCCTCATGCTTCCTCAGGTGTCCTTCTTTTTGGTCTGATGTGTACATCTCCATACAAAATTGTATACTTTACCACCAAAAGTGTTTCTGCACTGAACTGTTTATCTAAGCTCTAGATTACTGCATTTGTTATTTTGAACAGCCAATATTAAGGAAAAATAGAGGTCAAAAAAGCACTTGTGGTTTAGCCAATTATTTTCTACATATTAGAATTTTGTGGTCTGTGTAACTGGGACTGTGGCATGGATGTGTCCTTTTTTTTCATACTGTGTGCTAAAGGGTGTCCCCCTTTATCTATATATAGAAAGATGGCATGTATGTATTAGAAGGACTCTATATCATTATGAAGTTGCCTAGCTGCATGCTAGTGAGGGAACATTTTTATAAATGTCACAAACCAATTTAAATAATTAAATAGCTTTTTTAGGAAGCAATGCTTTAAAGGAGAGTCATTTGTTACCGGAATTTCCAATTCACTAATCAAAAGGCTGTAGGTAAAGAGTAGGGGTGGGCAAACGGTTCGGCCTGAGCATAAGTTCAGGCTGAACTTTCGTTGTTCGGACGTTCGGTGAACATCCAAACAAACGGGTCATTCGCCCCCCCCCCCCCCAAACTGACCACAGTGCATTGCGGTGCTGAACAGTGCATTGCAAGCTCTGATTGGCTGAAGCAGTGAAAGCTTCAGCCAATCAGGGCACAGAGCACTGTCAGAGTCATGATTGGACACTGTCATCATGACTCTATCCAATCATGGCTCATTCCCGCCCCACAGTATAAAAGTATTCTTTCAATGGCAGCCATTTTCAGTGTGATTTCGGCATGGAGAGAGATAGAACAGGGCTCTGCTCAGTGCTATTAGTTAGTTAGTGTGCTATACTGTGCTATTTTGCTTCAATTGTCAGTGTAGAATATTAGTTTAGTGTCAGTCTAGGGATAGTGTGAGTGTAGTGAGGAGGATCACTATTCAGTTTTGCATAATGTGCAGCTAGAGTAGGGACAGCACAGATAGTTTCACTGTAGTCTAGTGATACTGTGTCAGTAATCTTTACAATAGTGTATAGCTAGAGTAGGGACAGTTTAGATAGCGTCAGTGTAGTGACCGTCTATTTGATTGCGTTACTGCCAGTTTAACGCCATTTACTTCTGTGTGCGTTACTGCCAGTTTAACGCCATCTACTTCTGTGTGCGTTACTGCCAGTTTAACACCATATAGTTCTGTGTGATTTACTGCCAGTTTAACGCCATATAGTTTTGTGTCCGTTACTGCCAGTTTAACGCCATATAGTTTTGTGTGCTTTACTGACAGTTTAATGCCATATAGTTTTGTGCGCTACTGCAAGTTTATCGCCATTTACTTCTGTGTGCGTTACTGCAAGATTAACGCCATTTACTTCTGTGTGCATTACTGCCAGTTTAACTCCATATAGTTTTGTGTTCGTTACTGCCAGTTTAACGCCATATAGTTTTGTGTGCATTACTGCCAGTTTAACTCCATATAGTTTTGTGCGTGTTACTGCCAGTTTAACGCCATATAGTTTTGTGCGTTACTGCAAGCTTAATGCCATTTACTTCTGTGTGCATTACCGCCAGTTTAACGCCATATAATTTTGGGGGTTACGCCATAGAGTTCTGTGTGCATTACTGCCAGACAGTTTTACGCCATATAGTTCTGTGTGCGTTACTGCCAGTTTAACGCCATATAGTTTTGTGTGCGTTACTGCCAGTTTAACTAAATATAGTTTTGTGCGTTACTGCAAGTTTAACGCCATTTACTTCTGTGTGCGTTCCTGCAAGTTTAATGCCATATAGTTCTGTGCGTCACTGTACGTTTGGCGCAATATATTGAAGTATATTATACTGTAACCGTGGAGTGTGTCTGTGTAGTGTGAGTTCTCCAATTAAAGTGCACCAAACACCTCTTTACATTGTTTAAAGTGCATCTACGTACAGATTTCAACTTCTTCTTTACATTTGCTTATAAGCACCGCCCCCTCCCTCCCAATAATGTCTGGGAGGACAACAAGGAGAGGCAGACGTTCCCTTGGCACTGTAAGAGGGCCAGCTACAAATGTATCCATAGGCAAAGGTGGACGTGGTGGTCAGTCCTCATGCAGGGCATCATTTCCTCTGTTTAGTGAGTTTGCCTGTGCTACATGCAGAGGAGGTGGTGGACTGGCTTACTAAACCTTCCTCATCCACCTCATTCTCTGTCACGCAAGCAGAGACAAGTGTGCAGTCCCCTGCAGTTGCCAGAGTGGATAAACCACATCCACATCTATTCCTGCCGTAGCACCACCATCAGCCATGGAGGAGTCAGCTGAGTTATTTGACCACAGCGTCAGCCACTTGCGCCTTGATGATGCCCAGCCATTACTGGATTCAGATGTTGCTTCTGAGGTTGAGGATGGCAGGAACATGAGCCTAGAGAGAGGGGAGAGTACTGGTAGACAAATTGGCATTCATGTTCCCCCAGCCGCAGGGTATTGCCAAGTTGTCTCCAGTGGTAATGATGATGATGAAGATATAGGAGATGGAGCTGATGATGATGATGATGATGAGGTCACTGAAGTGACTTGGGTGTCAGATAGAGCAGAGGAGGAAACTGAAGGTGAGGCGGCACAACCCCAAGGAGGCCGACATTAGGAAAGCGTAGAGAGCAGCCACTCTATTTCATCACATTCTGCAGCTATTATCTTCTGGCCCACTCCCCAAAGCTCAGCTGTCTGGGCCTTTTTCAGCACATCTGCAGCAGATCGCACTGTTGCTATCTGCAAACTGTGTCTCAGGCACATCAAACCTGGCAAAAACACCAGCCATTTGGGTACCACATGCTTAACAAGGCATTTAACGTCCAACCACTCAGCCCATTGGCAAGAGCACCTAAAAGCCACACAAAAGGGGCACAAATCTGTCCCCCCTCCTCCTCCTTACCCACTTCAGTCTGCCCTGCTATACCGAGTCACTACCTCTTAGCAGCCTCCACTGACAGGGATGATGGTATAGCACAGGGTGTCCCAGGTCCTAGCAGCACATCTGCTAGCAGCACATCACCAGCTGTAGACTGTAGCCGGCAAATTTCTCTGCCCCATCTGCTGCAGCAGAAAAAAATACAGTCCCTGCCACCCACATGCCCAGTGTCTAAATGTAAGCTTGTCAAAGCTGTTGGCTCTCCAACTTCTGCCTTTCAGCCTGGTGGATTCTGCCCCCTTCCGTGAATTCACACAATGTGCTGTACCACAATGGCAGGTCCCCAGTCGCTACTACTTTTCACGTAAGGCCGTTCCATCTTTCTACCATCACGTGGAAGGGAATGTTCTGGCATCGTTGGCCATAAAATCCACCTTACTGCTGACACATGGTCCAGCAAGCATGGGTAGGGGCGATATATATTGTTCACAGCACACTGGGTAACGCTGCGTGCAACTCGAAAGGATGCAGCATATGGCTCAGTGCTGCAGCTTTTTGTGCCCCCACATGTCCATACAGCCGGTGGTGATGATGCAAGCATGGGCAGAGACGATATATTTTGTTCACAGCACACTGGGTAACGCTGCGTGCAACTCGAAAAGATGCAGGACAGGACAGGGCTCAGTGCTGCAGCTTTTTGTGTCCCCACGTCTCCATACAGCCGGTGGTGATAAAGCCAGACCTGTGAGCTCTATAACCTCCTCCTCCTCCGCCACCACCATGCCCTTCTCTGCAGAATTGTTCTATGAACATCAGGTACCCCCTAAGCGTTGAAAGGGCTATTCCATGAGTCAGGCTAAAAGGTGCCATGCAGTGCTTCAGCTGGTGTGTTTAGGTGACAGGAACCACACTGGAGCAGAGATTCTTGCAGCCCTGCAGGGACAGGCCCAGAGGTGGTTCACACCACCACAGCTGGAGCCAGGAATGGTGCTGTGCGATAATGGCTCAAACCTTCTGTCTGCCCTTAGACAGGGAAAGTTGACACATGTGCCATGCCTGGCACATGTCCTCAATTTGGTGGTGCAGCATTTCCTAAATACGTACCCAGGGTTGCAAGATGTGCTAAACCTGCCCAGAAGAGCCTGTAGCCATTTCAGGCGGTCATACACAGCCAGCGATTGGTTGCCTGAAATTCAGCGGGAAATCCACCTGCCCGTAAACCGTCTGATTTGTGACATGCCCACTAGGTGGAACTCGACTTTGGCAATGCTGCTATACATGCAGCAGAGGGCTGTTAACGAGTACCTTTGCGAGTACGGCACGGCGACAGGCTCAGGCCGCCTCTGCTTTTTTTCCCCAATGCCGATGGCTGATCATTAAGGATGTAACAAGTAATCGGCGCAAAATATGACAGCTGTATCCAGATGACAGTAATGTACAAAGATGAGTTTTAAAAAAAAAAAATATATATATATATCTCATAAGTTTTGCATGAGAGCTGAGTCCGTGATGTAACACTGTAAGTGGAGGGGGCAGAAGTTATGTGTAGAGTCCACATTTAAGGCAGCCTTCCATTGGGGGTGAAAGCCATTATCCCAAGAGTACTGCAAAAAACAAGGAGAAGGAGGCGCCTCTGGGTGCAGACGTTTGAAACAAATTTATTAAAACAAAGCAACAAGTGCTATTACACTCACATTTGTGTGGTCAATATTAGGCATAAAAATGTTCCAGATCAATCCAGGGGGTTCGTGGAGTCATCTCATCTCTGCTGGTAGATGTAGGGGTCTGGGCAGTCTTAGGGCGCTGGATGTACTCGGCCGAGCAGTAGAGACAGGCACCAGAGCGAGGCTTGAATGGCAGCCGATCCAGTCGAGGGATGATGACGTCACACGATATGCAACGCGTTTCCTAAGCTGGCACGCCGTGAATGGTGTGACGGCGGCGCTCCTTTGTCAAGCCTATCCGATCATTAAGGATGCATGCACTGTATTGTCACCATTTGAGGAGGCCACAAGGATGGTGAGCCGTGACAGTGCATGCATCAGTGACACAATCCCTGTTGTGTTCCTGCTGGAGCAGACTCTGGGTGGCATTATGGACAGGACACTGGAGGTAGAGCAGCAGGAGGAAGAGGAGGACTTCCTTTCCTCTCAAAGCCCACTTTATCCAGACACCATCATTCCTATGTAACAGAACACACAGGAGGAGAGAGGGGAGGAGGATGAGGAGGAGGACTCTGGCACTTTCATAGGCTTTGAATAAGAGGGAGACATGCGTCAATCTGTAAGCGATAGCTTTCCAACCCCAGGACCCTTGGGAGTAGTACGTGGCTTGGAGGAGGAAGTTCCAGATGCTGTCATCCTGAGTGACCCCGAGGAGTCTGCTTCTCAAGCCTCGGCAAATGTGAGGCGCATGGGCAACCTCATGCTTCAAAGCCTGCGAAAATGTTAGGATTATTCTTCTCCTGTGATCAGACAAACTCCAGATGTATTGAAAAGCAGACAATTTATTTCAGATGTGTCACACAAAAGGATGATGCTTACAAGACAAAAGATGCAGTAAGAATCACACAAAGATGTACATCCCCCCTCCTAATATCTACAATAACGCTTCTATTGACTGAGGAAACACAGATAGCGTGCCTGGTACAAAATGGTACTTTATTTGGCTAATTAGTGTTTCCTGTACAGTCTTGTTTTACCATATATGGTTAAGCCTAATCATCCTACAACTTACTATGGAGTTAGTTAAAGCAAACGATATAGCAAGTTAATACAACATGCTCAGAAGTCATCTTAAAAATCAGTCTCAGGGTTATTGTTTTTCTAATAATTTTTCTAATAGTCACACAATAAACATTTAAAACTTTTCTAACAGAAAGGACCCAAGAATACGTGGCATAAAGGAGAAGGATGATTACTGGTTGGCAACCCTCCTTGACCTCCGTTAAAAGGGGAAGGTCTCAACTCATCCTGTCCCCACAGAGAGTGCAGAAGATAAAATCTCCTAAGGACACATTAAGAGGATTTTATTGAACATTGTTCCTGACTCCAGTAGGTTGTCGTGGAAAACGTAGTTTTGAGTCTTCTGTTGGTCAAGAGAGGAGCGTTGGAGAAGGCATCCGCCTAAGTGAGGCATTTCGGAATTTTTTTAGTCCTCGCCGTCTAGGGCTGTCAGCTTCCACATCCCATCGGCAGCGTCTGCATCGCATGATGGACGATTACCTCAGGGCCAAAACAGAGACGGAGAGCTTTCCAGCTGATGATCCACTGACTTACTGGGTCATGAGAATAGACCACTGGCCAGAACTTGCCCAGTAAGCTATTGAGTTGTTGGGCTGCCCTGCATCCAGCGTGCTTTCAGAATGGGCATTCAGTGCTGCAGGAGGTTTTGTTACTGATCATAGAACGCGTCTGTCCAAAGTCTTCAAGAAACATGAAAAGAAATCCTGGACCGTTTGACTTTTATAAAAATGAATCAGTCCTGGATTACCAGCTATGAAGCCCCTGATGCTGATGTCACTGATTAAGTTTTTTTGGGATGTGAA
This sequence comes from Lithobates septentrionalis, assembly GCA_037952835.1. Classification (NCBI taxonomy): domain Eukaryota; kingdom Metazoa; phylum Chordata; class Amphibia; order Anura; family Ranidae; genus Lithobates; species Lithobates septentrionalis. The sequence goes on from JBBDGP010003274.1 coordinate 1,311,644, forward strand.
ATCTCTGCAGGACTTCGAGGTTGCCTAGCTTTGAGGGTGTTCAATCATTTTATCTGGAAGAATGTTTTTGGTATAGGTTTCATGGGCACAATTATAACCCAAAGATCAATTTTTCATCACCTGTTTGACAGGTGCATATCATTGCAATTTTTTTTGCCTTCATCAAGAGCACCTCTATAGGGTTACGGTGGGAAGGCGTCCCCGACACCCAAAGAGTAATTTTTCTGCACCTGTTTGACAGGTGCATATAATTGCAAATTTTTACAGCAAGGCCAATTCTTTCTTTCATCAAGAGTACCTCTATAGGGTTACGGTGGGAAGGCGCTACCGACATCCAAAGACCATTTTTTCTGCACCTGTTTGACAGGTGCATATCATTGCAATTTTTTACAGCAAGGCCAATTCTTGCTTTCATCAAGAGTACCTCTAGAGGGTTGCGGTGGGAAGGCGCCACCGACACCAAAGACCAATTTTCATGCACCCGATACTTCTATCCAAAGTCAAAGTGACACCAGAATGTATCCAAAAAATCTCTAATCTTGTTCCCAGTGCACTACATTGTGGCCTTATCATACACACTGGCTCCCCAGCTGTTGCTGAGCAAAATAAAGGCAGCTTGCAGGGAAAATGTCTCTTTTTTTGGCTTTATAAATTTAATTATTGCTACAGCAGATTCTAGACATGGTACAGATCTTCCGCTTTACAGATAGACTAAGGGGACCCCCCAAGGCACTATATTGGAAGGAATTTTTCATTTTTATGCTTTCACTTTAAAAATCGAAAAATCATTGCTCATTTAAAAATGAAGTTTTTCACAAACTTTTTTTTATTGATACATGTCCCCCAGGGCAGGACCCGGACCCCTATAACCATTGTATGCCCAATTACTTGCATATAAGCCTTCAAAATGGGCACTTTTGATTCTTGATGGTCCCATTGACTTTAATGGGGTTCGTTATTTGGGTCCGAACTTTCGCAGTGTTCGAAAGTTCTGGTGCGAACCGAACAGGGGTCCGTTCGGCCCATCCCTAGTAAAGAGGTGATGGTCAAATTTTGCTTTAATCACAGAGAATATTATAACTACTTTTAGTTGCTATTGAACTTTTTCTGCTCTTTAATTCTGCTGATAGTAGTGCATCCAGAGTAAGGCCTGGCTCACACCTTTGCATTTTTTGTGCATTTTCAGTTTTGCAGAAACACACTACAGTCCATTTAACATGGTTTCCTATGGATGTAGTTCACATCTGTGCATTGTATGGAAAGGGCCAGGGACTTTTTTCTGGTTTTTGGTTCCATAGACTTTAATGGATCAAAAATGTGTATTGAAAAACGCAAAATGCACCTGGAATATGCAAACCACAACCTGCACAGGTGTTAACCAGGCCTTAGATACAACGTTATTTCAGATTATTACAAATGTGTTTTTCTTTGTTCCAGTGTTGGCCATACAGTATTACAGAGGTCTGAAAAACCACAAGAGTTTCAGAACAGAACTGCAAATATTTTGGCTGACAGAAATAATTTGTATATATGTGTTGGGGTTCTTTAAAGCAGATCTTCATCCTCATTTGCATCTTCCCTTCTCTGCACCCTTCCTCCCCTCTGTTTTTCCTTATTTTTTTTACCTTTTTTTACTGAAATACTTCTGACCTGCCCCATTATGCACATCATTTGCCTAGGCGATTGATGTGCACATTGCCCGCTGTGCCTCCCAGGATATGCACGTCACATATCCCAGGAGGCATTACCTTTCACTGAGAAAAGAGGGGCGAGGCAGGCCTAGCGGTGAGTCATTAGAAGAGCCACGGGCTGAACCCGGAATAGCCACGGGCTGAACCCGGAATAGGCTTCACGATGACATCACATATGAAGATGGCAGTGCAGGACTGAGTTTGGGACAGAAGGGAAGAGGATCTCAGCAGGACAATACTGGATCCACTGAGCCCGTGAGTATGTTTACTGTGCAGGACCCGCAACCAGGTAAGCATGGGTTTTTCAAAGAAAAAAATGAGGGGGGAAGGTAAAAGGTCTTCTTTAAGGGCCATTAATCTTCACTTCATTCTTTAAATATGTATTCAATACCCCAGGGGACCAAGTGCATGTAGCACATGGTCCCATTAAAAACCATTCTGCAGTTGTTGAGCAGAGTGTATGTTTACTAGCAGCTGCAGATCTATCACACAGCCCCATCAGCCCCACCTGTCTGTTCCTTCAAAATAGTAAACAGTCAGTCAGCTTTATGGGGCTGTGTGATAGGTTTGTGGCTGCCAGTAAACATACACTGCACGGACAGATCTATAACACAGCCTCATTGGGCTGAATGATTGTTCAATATTGAATTTGTACACGAACAATTGTGGGGTTGTTTACGGTGTGAATCTTAGAGAATGGGCGCTGACTACAGTGCTGGCTATATCTCCCCCATAAGAATTCCCATAAATTGAGTTTTAGCCTGACGTGGAGCTAGGGTACAGAACAAACAGAAGTAAAATGGCTCTCTTAATGCACAAGGAGGCTAAGAATCAGAGTAGTAACATGTACTACATGCACTTGGTCCCCTGGGTATTTATTAAAGATTTAAAAAATGAACAGATACTTTTTCTTCAAGCACCTCCCTACCACTTTATAGTAAAAGCAAGGGCGAGGAGGTGGACACCTATTTCTGGAGTGATGTTTATAAACGTCACTCCAGAAATAGGCACCAGGTGGCCATTTGTTCTGTATCTAGTGCATCATTACCAGTCCCGTGGTTTAACCCCTGCCATAACTGCATTTTTTTATGTTTCCCCAAAAAATGTGTACTTTCTTCTACTTTCTTGCCTACTTTCTACAAAGGGGCAATTTGGCAGTGTTCATAGTGTCCTGACATGTTTTAACAGAAAATAAGGGAAACAGGTATTTTTCCTTTAGTAAAAAAAAAAAAAGACAGTGGTTATTTATACAGTCTCCTACATATATATCCTCTGCATTTCAGTCTAGCCAAGCTTATACCTGACTGCAGGCCATTCCTGGTGTAATTTTTCTAGTAAACAGGCGGTGTTTTGCTAATCCAATTTTACAGCATGTCTGGAAGGCCACCAAGGAAAGGCAGACGCTCACAGGCCACTAAAAGAGGGCAAGCAGGCTCTGTGTCTGCAGCCAACAGTGCTGGTCGTGGACAGGGTGCATCCTCAGCACGTGGCCGTGGGGCACGCTTGTCCTTTTTTTCTGCAGCTGGCCGTGTTAAGCCACAACATGCAGAAGAGTTGGTAGAGTGGATCACAAAGCCGTCCTCATCCTCCTAATCCTCTGTCACCCAGGCTAAGACAAGTTTGGCTGCCAATGCAGCTGCCAAAGCAGCCTATTCCATCGGCTCAATGGCATCAGTCACTCCTTCCCTAGCCCCACCATCATGTCCTGAGGAGTCCCCCGAACAGTTCGACCACAGTGCTGGGTACAAGCTGCAGGAGGATGTGCAGCGTTTTGAAGGCTCCAATGATGGTACCCAGGTTGAGGATGAAGGCAGTAACGTGAGCCCAGAGAGACAAGAAACTGGCAGTCATGTTCCCCCAGCTGCAGCATACTGCCAGGTTTGCTCCAGTGGTGAGGAGGGAGGGGATGATGAGGTCACTGACTCTATGTGGGTGCCTGATAGCAGAGAGGAGGAGGAGGAGGCACATCTCTGAGGCATGATGCCCTCCAGGGGCCAGCTTAAGGACAGCCAACCGACTGCATCACACCACAGAGCTCCGCATATGCAGGGCGCTGCTGACTCCGCACGTTTTTTAAAAGTTCTTTGGTGTGGGCCTTTTTTGACATGTGTGCAGCAGATCGCACTGTTGCTGTTTGCAACATATGTCTGAAGCGTTTCAAGCGTGGCCAAAACAGCAGCCGCTTGGGCACCACATGCTTGACCAGACATATGTCGAGCTCCCATGCAGTCCGTTGGCAACAGTACTTAAAAGACCCACATCAAAGAACAAGGTGGACCTCTTCTTGCTCCTCATCAGCTGGGATCTCCAACCCCACGATACCTTCAGTCCTCTCAGAGACCTGCACTGAGAGGAATGAAAGTGTAGAATTAGGTGTCCCAAGCACTTGCGGGCAAACTGCTAGCGGTACACCTAAATCCGATTGTAGCAGGCAAATTTCCCTACCCCAGTTGCTAAACCGTCGAAAGAAATTCGGTCCCAGCCATCCACATGCTCAGCGGCTGAATGCTAGTTTGGCTAAATTGCTAGCACTCCAACTGCTGCCTTTTCAGCTGGTAGACTCTGCCCCCTTTCGAGAATTTGTGGAATGTGCGTTACCTCAGTGGCAGGTTCCCAAACGCCATTTTTTTCTTGGAAGGCCATTCCGGCTCTCTACCGGCATGTTGAAGGCAATGTCTTGGCCTCGTTGGACAGGGCGGAAAGCGGTAAGGTGCATATTACCGCTGACTCATGGTCCAGCAGGCATGGACAGGGACGTTACCTTTCTTTCACGGTGAACTGGGTAACCCTGCTGGCATCTGGGAAGGATGCAGGACAGGGTGCAGTAATGTTGGAGCTTGTTCCGCCACCACGCCTCCAAAATGCTGGTAGTGGTAATTCTGCCACACCTCTCTCCTCCACCCCCTCCTCTTCTTCTTCCTCTATGGCCTCTTCCTGTGCAGATTTGTCCTCGGAACCAGCGGTGCTCCGTAGGCGTTCTAGGGGCTTGCAAGCACTCAGGCAAAAAGATTCCATGCGGTACTTGAGTTGGTCTGCTTAGGGGACAGGAGCCACACTGGGGCAGAGATTCTGGCAGCTCTGCAGGGGCAGGTTCAGAGGTGGTTGACGTCACGCCAGCTTCAGCCAGGAATGGTGGTTTGCGACAATGGCATCAACCTCCTCTCCGCCCTCCGACAGGGACACTTGACCCATGTTCCCTGTTTGGCTCACGTCCTTAATTTGGTGGTGCAGTGGTTCTTGTGCAGGTACCTGGGCTTACAGGATCTCCTGAGGCAGGCCAGGAAAGTCTGTGGGCATTTCCGCCGGTCATATAATGCCAGTGCTCGGCTGATCTTCAAAAGGAATGCAACCTGCCCAAGAACCGCCTCATCTGTGACATGCCCACCAGGTGGAACTCAACGTTGGCAATGCTGCAGCGACTGCTCACGCAGCAGAAGGTCATCAATGAGTACCTGTGGGAGTATGGCACCAGGACAGGGTCATGGGAGCTTGGCTTTTTCTCGCCACGCCAGTGGCTAATGATCAAGGATGCATGCACTGTCCTGTCACCATTTGAGGAGGCCATGAGGATGGTGAGCAGTGACAGTGCATGCATCAGTGATACTGTCCCTCTTGCCTTCCTGTTGGAGCACACGCTGTGTGGAATAATGGACAGGGTACTTGAGGCAGAACAGAGGGAGGAAGAGGAGGAATTCCTTACCTCTCAAGGCCCCCTTTATCCAGACAGTATTCCTGCAGGCCCACCTATCACACAGGAAGAGGAGGAGGAGGAGGATTATGTCAGCATGGAGGTGTAGCCTGGCACTCAGCATCAGCAGCAGTCTTCAAGGGATCGTTTTCAGTCCCCAGAAACCTCTGGAATTGTACGTAGCTGGAAGGAGGTGGCTGCGGATCATGTCATCCTTAGTGACCCAGAGGACTCCGGACCGAATGCCTCAGCAAACCTATGCTGCATGGCCTCCCTGATCCTGCAAAGCCTGCGAAAGAACCTTCGGCTTCATGGTATCAAGGAGAGGGATCAGTACTGGCTGGCAACCCTTCCTGATACACGTTACAAGGGTAAGGTTGCGGAACTTATCCAGCCTTCGCAGAGGGAGCAGAGGATGAAACATCTTAGGGAGGCCTTTCAGAAAGGTTTGTGCAATGCATTTCCAGAGCCTGGGAGGTTGCAATTTCCTGGTCCTCTTGGACAACGTGTTTCTGAGGCTTTGGTCAGTCACAGAAGGAGCGGTGGAGAAGGTAGCCATCTGACCGATGCGTTCAGACAATTTTTTAGTCCGCAGCCCCAAGGTCTGATCGGTTCCAGCAACCATCACCAGCGTCTGATTTACATTGTGCAGGAATACCTTGGGGCAAGATCAGACTTGGAGAACTTTCCAACCGAAAATCCACTGGGTTACGGGGTCTTAAGGATGGATCACTGGCCAGAGCTTGCACAGTATGCAATTGAGCTACTGGCCTGTCCTGCATCCAGCGTTCTATCTGAATGCACATTCAGTGCTACTGGAGGCTTTGTAACTGATCACAGAGTGCACCTGTCCACAGACTCGGTTGATCGGCTCACCTTCATAAAAATTAATCAGTCTTGGATCACCAGCTACCAAGCACCTGATGCTGATTTTTATGAATGTTAGATTCCTTCAAGACTGCCTATGCTGATGCTGAGTGACTACCCTGTTATGCTAAGTGACTATCCTATTCCTCCTCAATGTTCATGTTGATAGCTTCTAAGAACATTTTTGGTTCTGGGTACCACCACAGTGGCTAAAGCCCAATTTTTCTGCCCCTGTTTAACAGGGGCGTGTAATTACAATTTTTGCTGTAATATTTTGCAGCAGGGCTCGTTCCTACGCTCAACTAAAGTATCTGTGAGGGGTTGCAGTGTTGTGCCACCAGCACCAGTCCCTAAAGCCCAATTTTTCTGCCCGTGTAATTTCTGGGCGTGTAATTACAATTTTTGCTGTAATATTTTGCAACAGGGCTTGTTCCTGCGCTCAACTAGAGTATCTGTGAGGGGTTGCAGTGTTGTGCCACCAGCACCAGTGCCTAAAGCCCAATTTTTCTTCCTCTGTTCAACAAGGGCGTGTAATTACAATTTTTGCTGTAATATTTTGCAGCAGGGCTCGTTCCTGCGCTCAACTAGAGTATCTGTGAGTGGTTGTAGTGTTGTGGCACCAGCACCAGTACCTAAGGCCCAATTTTTCTGTCCCTGTTTAACAGGGGCGTGTAATTACAATTTTTGATCTAATATTTCACAGCAGGGCCTGTTCCTGCGCCCACCAAGAGTAACTGAGAGGGCTTACAGTGTTGTGGCAACAGCACCACACCACCACCAAAGGCCCAATTTTTCTGACCCTGTTCAACAGGTGCATGTAATTACAATTCTTGATATAATATTTCACAGCAGGGCCCGTTCCAGCGCCCACCAAGAGTAACTGTGAGGGCTTACAGTGTTCTGGTACCACCAACACCTAAGGCCCAAATTTCTGCAGAGTATATAGGGCAGGCCATATAGTATATACAGGGGGTCCCCTACTTTCAAACATCCAACTTACAAACGACTCCTACTCACAAACGAAGGGAGACAACAGGAAGTGAGAGGAAATCTACCCTAGGAAGGGAAATTCTCTCCTGTAAGAGTTAATATGGGAAAAAGGTGTCCCCACTGATGCTTTATTATCACCAATCCTTGTTTCCCTAAAAACCCCATATTTTCTAAATACAATTGTCATTGGGACAGAAAGTGAGGTGTAATCTTCTGAACAGGGGCACAGACAGCAAAACAAATGTTACAGGGGGTGATGATAACCCTTCCCTATGTTATCCAAAAAGCTTAAAAACAGATTTTTTGGCTGGAGCTACAATTAAAAAATGTACCTGTTCCAAATTACAAACATATTCAACTTAAGAACAAACCTACAGTCCCTGTCTTGTTTGGACCACCTGTATACTGCTGTTCAGAGTATATAGGGCCTGGGGGCCCCACGCCTTTTCTTTTTTTAATATGGGTGCAGGGTTCCCCTTAATATCCATACAAGACCCAAAGGGCCTGGTAATGGGCTGGGGTGTTACCCATGCCGTTTTTCTCAATAATTTTCATCCATATTGCCGGGACCCGACATTGCAATATAGCCACAAGCAGTTTTAAATTACTTTTATTCCTTTAGAAATGTGATTTTGTGCAGGGACTGTTCTAAACAAGGGAAACACGCGTCACTTTACAGGCATACTATAGACACCCCCCAGGTACGATATTTAAAGGAATATTTCACTTTTATTTTTCACTTTAATCATCATTAAAATTACTGCTCCCGAAAAAATGGCTGTTTTTAAAACTTTCTTTTGCATTGATACATGTCCCCTGGGGCAGAACCCAGGTCCCCAAACCCTTTTTAGGACAATAACTTGTATGTTATCCTTTAAACTTCGCACTTTTGATTCCTCACGGTCGAGTCCCATAGATTTTAACGGCGTTCGAATGTTCACGCGAACTTTCGGTCCATTCGCATTTTCTGGATGCGAACCAAACTGGAGGTGTGTTTGGCTCATCCCTAATCACATGTAGTCACACATATGCCTTTTAGGATTTAGGTTTCTGTTGTCAGCTTCACAACTTTAACAGCTTAGACAGAAACGAAAGAAGAGCAGCAGCATAACTGCAAACATGTATCCTTAGATGCAGACAAGCAAAGAAAGTGTTTCCACCGCTCAGGCTGACACTGACCCAGGTGTAAGTGGAAGTTTCAGAGCAGAAGAGCAGTCCTGAGTGCGAAACGCGTCAACTTATCTGTACTTTCTGCATGACAGTCTTGTTATTTTGATGATCCCATTTTTTCAATAAAGTGAAGTTTTTTGATTACATCCGGTGTGCGGCATCCAAATCTTCTCCTCCATTCATAACTGCAAACATGCAGAGCAAAAAATGCTGAAACAGTATGTTCCTGAACAATTGGGTACTTGTCAACTGCAGAGATGCCTTCATAAAACATCACATTGTGTGACATTACAACTGCATATATAAACAACCGCCTCAAGAACGCCTAGAGTGCCCTTTGATTCCTGCTTCCTTTCTCTTTAGTATACACTGCAATACTGTGTCTTTGTTATGTTATCTCTTATCTGACCAAACCCCATCTGCTCATGTTTTTCCATGTCAGATGGATAAACCCAATAGCAAGCAAACTCATTAATGCCTTAAATCCCATGAGATTTTGTTGTGACAAATATGTAGTTAGCATGGGTTACTGTAGTTGTGAAGCTCGTTATATTGCTTTTTGGTGTAATATACTGTATGTCATAAATTTTAAGCAAAAGCACATATGTATTGGCTTACCAATCATTTTAATTTTATGATACTGAAAAATCATTCCATTAGAGGTCCAATACTGAATAGTGGGAGTCATCCCGCTAGGACTATCACTGGTTTTGTGTTTCCTCTGTTGATAGTCTGTTGCTCCACTTGAGTCTGTTGAACACCTTGTAACTGCTTTTTGCCTTTTTGGTGCAATGCTGCTCTAGTGTTGGGAACCCCCTAAAGCAATGGAAACACCTCGGGAAACTTAATAAAATAGTGTGGCATTAAATTAATATGTAACAATAATATTCTGCAAACCTATATATAGAAAACTTCAATAAAGAAATAAAGAATAAAGAAATAGTCCCATCATAAAGTGCAAAAATAATGAAGAAATGTTCATGAGTTGTGTAAAATCTCCAACATGATGAGGAGTATATAATCCCATGCCGAACTGAAAGTGTAAGTAGGGGGCGTGACCGGAAGCTGCCCTGTATGGACGCCTGATCCTCTAGCTCTCCACCGGCCTGCAGCCTAACGGCCTATTAGGGGGATTTTAAGCACCTGTATATGGGTGGAAATCGGAGAACCCGCTCTTCTAACCCCAGGGGACCATCCGTGCCACCCTCCGGATCCTCCGCGACCCTCCGGGAGTACTTTAAACCTCCCTCCGGCTCCGACGGCGGGATGGACAAGATGGCGCCGCCGCCATGCTCTCTCCCCACGATGCTGCAGCAGCCACCGAACTCTCCTCCGCTGCTGTACCCACAGAACACGCTGATGCTGGATCAGGAGAGGAGCGGTTCGTGCTCCCGAGACCCAGGAGGGGTGAGTCCACCACAACCTTATACGCCCCATAACGGGCTACAGCATGACCCCCGGGACACTATACAAGGCCTCACAGCAGCCAGCTACACCCAGTGCTCTGAGGCCTACCCGCGGCTGTTACGAACAGCTTCAGACCCGGCTCTTTCAATGGGAGGGGCGGTGTCCCCCTCACCCTCACTGATTTCAGGAGACTTTCCCCCGCTACCGGAGCCAGAGTATGCTCGGGCCTTGGGTCCCAAACAAACTGGAGAAAGCACCCCCCTGCAGGAACGCCATTATGTCCCGGGCCTGCCTCAGCCACAAAGACAAGCACGGCATAATACCTCCACCACGATAGAAAGAGGCACAGATCAGGCATTGTCCTATGCACAAGTGACTAACTCTCCAAATCTGACCCACAGGGATGGCTTAATAACAGCTTCTCATCCCCCTTTCTTAAGAGGGGGTAACCTGCAAAGCACCCACACTCAGCCTTGTGAGGCACCAGGATCTGAGCCCCCCCTTGCCCCACGAGGGGAGCCCCCTTTCTTGCACTGTCCCCAACAACATATGGGTGATGACCCATGACTCCAGCAAACCACCACATGGCAAGCATGTCTCCAAGCCATACCCACTAAAGAGGACTTTAAACTCCTTATTGAAGAAGTTAAATCTGCATGCAGGGCGGAAATCCAAACAATTCATGCCAACCTCAAACATCTATCTGAGAGAGTAGAGATGGCCGAAGAGGAGATTCGGGAGACCAAACTGGCTATGCATCGCACTCAAATGCAAGGAGCTGATCACCACCTAATGCTCAGGAATATGCAACGCCATATTGAAGATTTAGATAATAGGGGTCGTAGAAACAACATTCGGATTAGAGGTCTACCAGAACCGGAGGGCCCGGAGGATCTCCACGAAACCCTGCAATCTTTATTCAACAACTTATTGGGGGACCCCCCGAATAAACCTATAGAGATGGACCGAGCCCACCGTGCCCTACGACCCAAAGGACCAGCCTCCAGACCACGCGATGTCATATGCAGAGTCCACTCCTTCCCCTTAAAGGAAGACATCATGCAAAAAGCCCGAGACGCCAGGAAGGTGGTTCATGGAAATGCGCCAATACAGCTATACCCCGATCTTTCCTGGATCACCCTACAAAAGCGTAGAATCCTCCAGCCTCTACTAGCCTCACTACAGGAAAACCGCATAACCTATCGATGGGGCTTTCCCTTCAGTTTAACAGCCTGCCATCAAGGAAAATCCGCCATCTTACGCTTCCCGGAGGACCTGGATAACTTTTGCAACACCCTAGAGATTCCTATCCCCCGTCTTCAAGAGTGGGACTTGGTAGAAACACCAACGCCTCCGCCAGTGATCTGGCAGAAGATACCTCCAACAAAATGACCCAGGGACAGAGACTCTCTTCGAGGGTCTACTAAGCATAGGAATGGATGACTACCATATTGGGTCCGCCTGGCCCACCCATTAGCTATATCTGCACCCCCCCCCCCCTCTTAGGCCCAAAGCCTGTTAATTCCTGCTTCACGTCAGGCACTTTTCGTTGGAGACTTGACAGTAGTGGTTTCCTTGGTCACTAGTCCCCCTTTAGGTTTACCTAACCAAAGTTCCCCCTTTTATTTCCTATTGTTATAGGAGGTTTTTTGAATACTGATGTGTTTGATTATGAGGTTCTCTATGTCCCCCCGGACTGGGCTCTTTATGGGGAGCCCGCCCGGGGAGACTTATTGGAACTTAATGGATCCCGGGCGCTTTGGATTGCTTGGGATCTCTTTGCAATGTTTGCTTCTTTTGATTGTGTTGATGACTAATATCTCTTTCCTTTTTTCCTCTCTCCTCATTCTTTTCCTCTCCCCCCTCCTCTCCCTTTCCCTGGCACATCATCGGCTCTGGAGGGCTGACCGGACATGTCCTACGTATGGATCCCTCTCTTCCCGGGATGCTGGGACACCCTCGCGGCGGGATAAGCTAAGTAACGCTGAGATCACACATACCCACAATAATGGTTAAAATAATATCATTTAACGTTCATGGCCTGAATTCAAATAAAAAGAGGCATCTAGCTGCGAGGGAGCTCAGGCAGTCTGGGGCGGATGTTGCCCTGCTGCAAGAAACACATTTTAATAAAGGAGACACCTTCACATTTGCATCCAGATACTACCCTCAGGTCTACCAGGCGTTTAGTCCCCGCAAAAGAGCCGGAGTGGCGATCCTGTTCAAAAAAGGCTCCCCCTTCAAATGCACTGAATCTCTCATAGACCCACATGGACATTATATTATCTTACGGGGCCAATGGCAAGAGCAAGGGGTCACTATCTGTGTACTGTATGCCCCTAATACTCACCAAATACACTTTTTAACCAGAGTACTAGTGCGCATATTTAAATCCCCCAACGACTACTTGATCATTGGAGGAGACTTTAATCTATGTCAGTCGGTGGGTCTAGATCGCCATGTAATGAACCCTACAGAACCCCAATCCCGGGTGGCTCGGGAAGCACAATTATTTCGCCAACTTACTAGGCGTTATGCTCTTTTTGATATATGGCAGGCACTACACCCAGGTGACAGACAATATACATTTTACTCTTCTCCTCACCGCATGCACTCTCGTATAGACTACCTGTTTGTTAACAATGCCACCCTTCGCGCCACTATGGACACTCAGATTTTACCCATCTCCTGGTCCGACCACGCCCCTGTGACTATGTCCTTGAAGATGGGTACTTATACACGTAAGCCATGTCACTGGCAATTAAACAACTTTCTTCTACAACACACTCCATCTAAACTAGAACTCGAGTCAACCTTACAAAACTATTTTCTTGAAAATGACACACCAGATGTCACCTTCACCACTCTCTGGGAGGCCCACAAGGCGGTCCTCAGGGGGCGGTGTATAGCACTATCCTCGGCCATGAAGAAAGATGCAAAGGCATCCAAACTTCAGGCGGAGAAGGATCTTAAAACCTTAGAACTCCAACTACAGACTTCGCCATCCCTACCCCTTCTTAAAAAAATTGTTTGCTTGCGTACCACACTTCGGGATCTAGCGCTAGGCCAGGTAGAGAAAGCTCTCCTTAGACTAAAGCAAACGTATTACGACAAAGGCAATAAAGCCCACTCACTACTAGCACGTAAATTGTCAGAGAGATCACATATGACCACCCCTCATCAAATAAAAAATAGAAGAGATACACTTCTCTCACACCCCCAGGAAATAGCTCAGGCCTTCGGAGAATTCTACACAACCCTATATAATGACCCTGAAATTCCACATGACCCACTTTCCCCTGACTTAGCTGAGCGTATGCAACAATATTTAATAGACAGTAATATTCCTAAACTTCAGGCATCAGATCTACTTTCCCTCAACGCCCCGATATCGGTAGAAGAACTGACAGCCACCATTAAAAGCTTATATATATCAAAAAGTCGCGCTAAAAACTGAAAGTGACAACAGGCAAATGCCTAAAAACCTCATAGGGATATGGGGGTGGATACTAATCACTGAATGGATAAGTGATATAGAAATACTGAGCAATGAAAAAACACATTAAAAAATAAACCAAACTATGTGTTGTTAGTTGAATGGGACACAGATAGTAATAACTATGTCCGTGTGAAAAAAATCAATATTGCATGACCCAATAAATGATAAGTGAATATCTCAAATACCTATGCGAATACTAAAGTGACAAATCTGTGACTAAAAAACTAAACCATGATGAATAGGGGAAAATAATAAAAAGAAAAATATATTAAACCCAACAAAAGTCCGTGACTCAAAAAAAATTGTTAATGATAAAAGTCCATCCGTGTTAAATAAACATGCATAAAAAGGACTTGTCTCCAAGTGCTCTGTGAAGTAATGTAACCAAATCTTGCTGTGGTGAGAAATAGAGTGCGTAGACAGACCTCCACCTCTTGAAAAAATGCTGCCTCTTACCAGATAGAAATGGTCTCTTAATTACAGGAGACCCAGGAAGCGGATGGCTGCAACCCCAGCCAGGGATCTTTAATGCAGGCACTCAGCGTCCAGATCCAGGGACTCTCTCCCACCAGCCTCCGCAAATAAGGATATGTCACCATGCAAAAACAAAGTGCTCCACATAGTATAAAACCAGCGTTTTATTGAATAAAAAATTAAAGGTTGCACTTACAGAAATGTAGCAGTATAAAACGTATAGAAAAAAGCCAGCCGGCTCCAAAGTAACCCGTGTCTTCCGGGTGTGAGAATCGCGGTGTCGTCGGGACGTAGCTCCTCCTCCCTATGTCGTTTCGTCACAACAGGACGTGGTCACGGGATGTGAGCAGCGTCCCGACTCACCGCTTATATAGACATATCAACATCATCTCATTGCCACAACAGGATGAAAGCGCCATCTTGTCTGAGGGAAACAGTATGGGCAAGGACAAAACGTTACCTAAGTAATGGATGTTCAGGGCACAAAAAATGATGATATATAGAACATCTTTATCAAAACTGTAAAAATCAAACATATGTGGCCAAAAACTTGCAGAGTCACTGCTGCAATAGATTGATGGATTAAAGCAAAACAAGGGAAAAATAATGAAATAAGAAAATAAGAAAAAATTAGGAAAAGCATGCAGTCCCCTCATAATTACAGGGCTGTATGCGTAAATAAGTATTGACTATTATGTGCACATGTTGCTGTGACAGAAACAGGTGCACTACACTTCAAAATGTCGACCTCAAGTGTGAAAAAAATGTATTTACTTAAAAAATTATGATAAAACTTATATTGAGAGATACACTAAAAATAATAATAAAAATGAAATTAGAAAATAAAAAATAGGTCAAAACTAGGGATGAGCTTCGTGTTCGAGTCGAACCCATGTTCGACTCGAACATCGGCTGTTCGACCGTCCGTCGAATTGCGAACGTTATGGGCCGTTCGCGCCAAATTCGTGTGGCGCGTCACGGCCCATAATTCACTGCGGCATCGCAGTGCATTGCTGGCTGATGATTGGCCAAGCATGCACTATGACCCGCATGCTTGGCCAATCACAGCGCCGTCAGTAGAGAGAGCTGTAATTGGCCAAAGCCAGGGTGGCTTTGGCCAATTATGGCTCAGGGGATTTAGTACACGCCCCACACTATATAAGGCCGCCTGCACGGCGGCCCTGTGTAGTGTGTTCCGGTGTGCTGATAGAGAGAGAGACAGACAGTGTCATTTGATTTGAGAGCTAGATTAGGCTAGATCTGTTCCTGCTCTTTACATTTAGTGCAGTGCGTCCTGCTCACAGTGTTCAGCTAGATCCGTTCCTGCTATTTACATTTAGTGCAGTGCGTCCTGCTCACAGTGTTCAGCTAGATCCGTTCCTGCTATTTACATTTAGTGCAGTCAGTGCGTCCTGCTCACAGTGTTCAGCTAGATCTGTTCCTGCTATTTACATTTAGTGCAGTGCGTCCTGCTCACAGTGTTCAGCTAGATCTGTTCCTGCTATTTACATTTAGTGCAGTGCGTCCTGCTCACAGTGTTCAGCTAGATCTGTTCCTGCTATTTACATTTAGTGCAGTCAGTGCGTCCTGCTCACAGTGTTCAGCTAGATCCGTTCCTGCTATTTACATTTAGTGCAGTCAGTGCGTCCTGCTCACAGTGTTCAGCTAGATCCGTTCCTGCTATTTACATTTAGTGCAGTGCGTCCTGCTCACAGTGTTCAGCTAGATCTGTTCCTGCTATTTACATTTAGTGCAGTCAGTGCGTCCTGCTCACAGTGTTCAGCTAGATCCGTTCCTGCTATTTACATTTAGTGCAGTGCGTCCTGCTCACAGTGTTCAGCTAGATCTGTTCCTGCTATTTACATTTAGTGCAGTGCGTCCTGCTCACAGTGTTCAGCTAGATCCGTTCCTGCTATTTACATTTAGTGCAGTCAGTGCGTCCTGCTCACAGTGTTCAGCTAGATCCGTTCCTGCTATTTACATTTAGTGCAGTCAGTGCGTCCTGCTCACAGTGTTCAGCTAGATCCGTTCCTGCTATTTACATTTAGTGCAGTGCGTCCTGCTCACAGTGTTCAGCTAGATCCGTTCCTGCTATTTACATTTAGTGCAGTGCGTCCTGCTCACAGTGTTCAGCTAGATCCGTTCCTGCTATTTACATTTAGTGCAGTGCGTCCTGCTCACAGTGTTCAGCTAGATCCGTTCCTGCTATTTACATTTAGTGCAGTGCGTCCTGCTCACAGTGTTCAGCTAGATCCGTTCCTGCTATTTACATTTAGTGCAGTCAGTGCGTCCTGCTCACAGTGTTCAGCTAGATCCGTTCCTGCTATTTACATTTAGTGCAGTCAGTGCGTCCTGCTCACAGTGTTCAGCTAGATCCGTTCCTGCTATTTACATTTAGTGCAGTCAGTGCGTCCAGCTCACAGTGTTCAGCTAGATCCGTTCCTGCTATTTACATTTAGTGCAGTGCGTCCTGCTCACAGTGTTCAGCTAGATCCGTTCCTGCTATTTACATTTAGTGCAGTGCGTCCTGCTCACAGTGTTCAGCTAGATCCGTTCCTGCTATTTACATTTAGTGCAGTCAGTGCGTCCTGCTCACAGTGTTCAGCTAGATCCGTTCCTGCTATTTACATTTAGTGCAGTCAGTGCGTCCTGCTCACAGTGTTCAGCTAGATCCGTTCCTGCTATTTACATTTAGTGCAGTGCGTCCTGCTCACAGTGTTCAGCTAGATCCGTTCCTGCTATTTACATTTAGTGCAGTGCGTCCTGCTCACAGTGTTCAGCTAGATCCGTTCCTGCTATTTACATTTAGTGCAGTGCGTCCTGCTCACAGTGTTCAGCTAGATCCGTTCCTGCTATTTACATTTAGTGCAGTGCGTCCTGCTCACAGTGTTCAGCTAGATCCGTTCCTGCTATTTACATTTAGTGCAGTCAGTGCGTCCTGCCCACAGTGTTCAGCTAGATCCGTTCCTGCTATTTACATTTAGTGCAGTCAGTGCGTCCTGCTCACAGTGTTCAGCTAGATCCGTTCCTGCTATTTACATTTAGTGCAGTCAGTGCGTCCTGCTCACAGTGTTCAGCTAGATCCGTTCCTGCTATTTACATTTAGTGCAGTGCGTCCTGCTCACAGTGTTCAGCTAGATCCGTTCCTGCTATTTACATTTAGTGCAGTGCGTCCTGCTCACAGTGTTCAGCTAGATCCATTCCTGCTATTTACATTTAGTGCAGTGCGTCCTGCTCACAGTGTTCAGCTAGATCCGTTCCTGCTATTTACATTTAGTGCAGTGCGTCCTGCTCACAGTGTTCAGCTAGATCTGTTCCTGCTATTTACATTTAGTGCAGTGCGTCCTGCTCACAGTGTTCAGCTAGATCTGTTCCTGCTATTTACATTTAGTGCAGTCAGTGCGTCCTGCTCACAGTGTTCAGCTAGATCCGTTCCTGCTATTTACATTTAGTGCAGTGCGTCCTGCTCACAGTGTTCAGCTAGATCTGTTCCTGCTATTTACATTTAGTGCAGTGCGTCCTGCTCACAGTGTTCAGCTAGATCTGTTCCTGCTATTTACATTTAGTGCAGTCAGTGCGTCCTGCTCACAGTGTTCAGCTAGATCCGTTCCTGCTATTTACATTTAGTGCAGTGCGTCCTGCTCACAGTGTTCAGCTAGATCTGTTCCTGCTATTTACATTTAGTGCAGTGCGTCCTGCTCACAGTGTTCAGCTAGATCCGTTCCTGCTATTTACATTTAGTGCAGTCAGTGCGTCCTGCTCACAGTGTTCAGCTAGATCCGTTCCTGCTATTTACATTTAGTGCAGTGCGTCCTGCTCACAGTGTTCAGCTAGATCCGTTCCTGTTATCTTCCTACTGACAGGCAGGCTTGTCTGGTTACAGTATATAAAGCTACCTGAAGAAAATTACAGGTGTTCTATCCCAGCTTAGTGCAGCTACAGGCCATTAGTATGTCTGGAAGGCCAAGAAGGAGAGGCAGACAGTCACAAGCCAATAAGAGAGGGCAAGCAGGCTCTGTGTCTAGTGCTGGTCGTGGAGACGGTGCATCCTCATCAGCCCGTGGCCATGGGACACGCTTGGCCTTTTTTTCGGCAGCTGGCCGTGTTGAGCCGCAACATGCAGAAAACTTGGTCGAGTGGATGACCAAGCCGTCCTCATCCTCCTCATCCTCTCTCACCCATGCCCAGGGTGCTTTGTCTGGCAAAGCAGCGGCCTCTTCCCTCAGCTCAATGTCATCAGTGACTCCTTCCCTAGCTCCACCATGTCCTCATGAGGATTCCCTCGAACTGTTTGACCACAGTGTTGGGTACATGCTCCAGGAGGATGCCCAGCGTTTGGAAGGCTCTGATGATGATACTGAGCTCGATGAAGGCAGTAACATGAGCACGGACAGAGGGGGTGCCCAAGAAGGACAGCAATCTGGCAGTCATGCTCCCCCTGCTGCAGCATACTGCCAGGTTTGCTCCAGTGATGAGGAGGGAGGGGATGATGAGGTCACTGACTCAACGTGGGTGCCTGATAGGAGAGAGGAGGAGGAGGAGGAGGCGGCACATCACCAACGAGGCAGGATGCCCTCCAGGGGCCAGTCTAAGGGCAGCACATTGACTGCATCACACCCCAAAGCTCCACATGTGCAGGGCGCTGCAGTCTCTGCGCGTTATTCAAAAAGTTCTTTGGTGTGGGCCTTTTTTGAGACGAGTGCATCAGATCGCACCGCTGCTATTTGCAACATATGTCTCAAGCGTATCTCGCGTGGCCAAAACATCTCCCGCTTGGGTACCACATGCTTGACCAGACATATGTTGACCTGCCATGCAGTTCGTTGGCAAGCATATCTAAAAGACCCACACCAAAGAACAAAGAGGATCTCTCCTTGCTCCTCATCAGCTGAGATTTCCAACCCCACTAGACCTTCAGTCCTCTCTGAGACCTGCAGTGAGAGGAATGAAGGTGTAGAATTAGGTGTGTCACAGCCAAGTACTTGTGGGCAATCTGCTTTTGGTACACCGACGCCAGATTGTACCAGGCAAATTTCCCTGCCCCAGCTGCTGCACCGCCGAAAGAAGTTTGCTCCCAGCCATCCACATGCCCAGCGGTTGAATGCTAGCTTGGCAAAATTGCTAGCACTTCAACTGCTGCCTTTTCAGTTGGTAGACTCTGCCCCCTTCCGTGAGTTTGTGGAATGTGCGGTTCCTCAGTGGCAGGTACCCAAACGCCACTTTTTCTCACGGAAGGCGATTCCAGCTCTCTACCGGCATGTGGAAGGCAATGTCCATGCCTCGCTGGACAGGGCGGTCAGCGGTAAGGTGCATATTACCGCTGACTCATGGTCCAGCAGGCATGGACAGGGACGTTACTTAAGTTTCACGGCGCATTGGGTGACTCTGCTGGCAGCTGGGAAGGATGCAGGACAAGGTGCAGTAGTGTTGGAGGTTGTTCCGCCACCACGCCTCCAAAATGCTGATTGTGACACACCTCTCTCCTCCACCCCCTCCTCTTCTTCTTCCTCCATGGCCTCTTCCTCGGAACCAGCGGTGCTCCGTAGGCGTTCAAGGGGCTACGCAAGTACGCAGGCCAAAAGACGCCATGCGGTGCTTGAGCTGGTGTGCTTGGGGGACAGGAGCCACACTGGGGCAGAGGTTCTGTCAGCTCTGCAGGGGCAGGTTCAGAGGTGGTTGACGCCACGCCAACTTAAGGCAGGAATGGTGGTTTGCGACAATGGCACCAACCTCCTCTCTTCCCTCCGACAGGGACAACTGACCCATGTGCCCTGTTTGGCTCACGTCCTTAACTTGGTGGTGCAGCGGTTCTTGGGCAGGTACCCGGGCTTACAGGATGTCCTGAGGCAGGCCAGGAAAGTCTGTGTGCATTTCCGCCGGTCATATAATGCCAGTGTTCGGCTGACGGACCTCCAAAAGGAGTTTAACCTGCCCAAGAACCGCCTAATCTGTGACATGCCCACCAGGTGGAACTCGACATTGGCCATGCTGCAGCGGCTGCACACGCAGCAGAGGGCCATAAATGAGTACCTGTGCGACTATGGCACCAGGACAGGGTCAGGGGACCTTGGTTTTTTTTCCCCACGCCAGTGGGCCATGATCAGGGATGCATGCACTGTCCTGTCACCATTCGAGGAGGCCACGAGGATGGTGAGCACTGACAGTGCATGCATCAGTGACACTGTCCCCCTTGTCCACCTGTTGGAGCACACGCTGCGTGGAATAATGGACAGGGCACTTGAGGCAGAACAGAGGCAGGAAGAGGAGGACTTCCTTAGCTCTCAAGGCCCCCTTTATCCAGACAGTGTTCCTGCGTGCCCGCCGATCACACAGGAAGAGGACGAGGAGGAGGAGGAGGAGGAAGATTGTGTCAGTATGGAGGTGGAGCCTGGCACTCAGCATCAGCAGTCTTTAAGGGATCAGTCCCAAGGAACACATGGACTTGTACGTGGCTGGGAGGAGGTGGCTGCGGACGTTGTTGTCCTTAGTGACCCAGAGGACTCCGGACCGAATGCCTCAGCAAACCTACGCTGCATGGCCTCCCTGATCCTGCAAAGCCTGCGTAAGGATCCTCGTATTCGTGGTATCAAGGAGAAGGACCAATACTGGCTGGCAATCCTCCTTGATCCACGTTACAAGGGTAAGGTTGCGGACCTTATCTTGCCATCGCAGAGGGAGCAGAGGATGAAACATCTTCGGGAGGCCTTGCAGAAAGGTCTGTGCAACGCGTTCCCAGAGACTGGGAGGTTACAAACTCCTGTTTCTGGACAACGTGTTGCTGAGGCTTCGGTCAGTCAAAGAAGGAGCGGTGGAGAAGGTGGCCGTCTGACCGATGCGTTCAGACAATTTTTTGGTCCGCAGCCCCAAGGTATGATCGGTTCCAGCAACCATCGCCAGCGTCTGTTTTACATGGTGCAGGAATACCTAGGGGCAAGATCAGACTTGGACACCTTTCCCACCGAAAATCCTCTGGGTTACTGGGTCTTGAGGATGGATCACTGGCCAGAGCTTGCACAGTATGCAATTGAGCTACTGGCCTGTCCTGCATCCAGCGTTCTTTCGAAACGCACATTCAGTGCTGCTGGAGGCGTGGTAACCGATCACAGGGTGCGTCTGTCCACTGACTCGGTCGATCGGCTGACCTTCATAAAAATGAATCAGTCTTGGATCACCACCAGCTACCAAGCACCTGATGCTGATGTAACTGAATAATTTTTTTCAGATCCCTTCAAAGACTGCCTATGCTGATGCTGAGTGACTATCCCTGAGTAATTATCCTCTTCCTCCTCAATCATCACGCTGATAGCTTGTAAGAACATTTTTGGTTCTGGGCGCCACCACCAGTGCCTAAGGCACAATTTTTCAGCCCCTGTATAACAGGGGCGTGTAATTACAATTTTTGATGTAATACTTTGCAGCAGGGCTCGTTCCTGCATTCCAACTAGAGTGTCTGTGAGGGGTTGCAGTGTTGTGGCACCAGCACCAGTGCCTAAGGCCCAATTTTTCTGCCCCTGTCTAACAGGGGCGTGTAATTACAATTTTTGATGCAATACTTTGCAGCAGGGCTCGTTCCTGCGTTCCAACTAGAGTGTCTGTGAGGGGTTGCAGTGTTGTGGCACCAGCACCAGTGCCTAAGGCCCAATTTTTCTGCCCCTGTCTAACAGGGGCGTGTAATTACAATTTTTGATGCAATACTTTGCAGCAGGGCTCGTTCCTGCGTTCCAACTAGAGTGTCTGTGAGGGGTTGCAGTGTTGTGGCACCAGCACCAGTGCCTAAGGCCCAATTTTTCTGCCCCTGTCTAACAGGGGCGTGTAATTACAATTTTTGATGCAATACTTTGCAGCAGGGCTCGTTCCTGCGTTCCAACTAGAGTGTCTGTGAGGGGTTGCAGTGTTGTGGCACCAGCACCAGTGCCTAAGGCCTAATTTTTCAGCTCCTGTTCAACAGGGGCATGTAATTACAATTCTTGATCTAATATTTCACAGCAGGGCCCTGTGAGGGCTTACAGTGTTTTGGCCACAGCAACACCTAAGGCCCAAATTTCTGCTGAGTATATAGGGCAGGACCCTACTTTCAAACATCTAACTTACAAACGACTCCTACTTGCAAACGGAAGGAGACAACAGGAAGTGAGATGAAATCTACCCCTAGGAAGGGAAATTCTCTCATGTAAGAGTTAATATGGGAAAACAATTTCTCCTTTCCACTGATGCTTTCCAATCCTTGTTCCACAAAAAAACCCAAATTTTCAAAAAACATTTTTCATTGGGACAAAAAAGTGAGGTGAAATCTTCTGAAGAGGAGGAAAGACGCAAAACAAATGTCACAGGGGTGATAACCCTTCCCTATGTTTTCCAAAAAGCTTAGAAAAGATTTTTTGGCTGGAGCTAAACACGTTAAAAATGTTCAAAATTACAAACAGATTCTACTTAACAACAAACCTACAGTCCCTGTCTTGTTTGCACCGCCTGTATACTGCTGTTCAGAGTATATAGGGACCTTTCCTTATTTTAATTTGGGTGCGGGGTTCCCCTTAATATCCATACAAGACCCAAAGGGCCTGGTAATGGACTGGGGGGTACCCATGCCGTTTGTCTCACTGATTTTCATCCATATTGCCAGGACCCGACATGACATTAAACCCGCAAGCAGTTTTAAATGAGATTTTTTCCTTTAAAAATGACATTTGGTGCAGGGACTGTTCTAAACATGGGAAACACGCGTCACTTTACAGGCATACTATAGACACCCCCCAGGTACGATATTTAAAGGAATATTTCACTTTTTTTTTTTTACTTTAAGCATCATTAAAATCACTGCTCCCGAAAAAACGGCCGTTTTTAAAAGTTTTTTTTGCATTGATACATGTCCCCTGGGGTAGGACCCGGGTCCCCACACCCTTTTTAGGACAATACCATGCAAATTAGCCTTTAAAATGAGCACTTTTGATTTCGAACGTTCGAGTCCCATAGACGTCAATGGGGTTCTAACGTTCGTGCGAACTTGCGGTCCGTTCGCGGGTTCTGGTGCGAACCGAACCGGGGGGTGTTCGGCTCATCCCTAGTCAAAACTTATGCGATAAAAATAAATGCATATGTAACTTGTTTGTATTACATGTGATTAAGGAACCGTTTTCCCTGAAACAAGAGGGCACTCCATAGACAACCAATCAAGAACTCCACATATATCATTAGAGACAGACTTTTACGCTTATAAGCGTAAAATAAAATCATAAAAAGGAACTGGTAGTGACAAAAAACTTGCTTTGTGTTTTGTGTTTTGTGTTTTGTTTTTTGTTTTTTGTTTTTTGTCACTACCAGTTCCTTTTTATGATTTTATTTTACGCTTATAAGCGTAAAAGTCTGTCTCTAATGATATATGTGGAGTTCTTGATTGGTTGTCTATGGAGTGCCCTCTTGTTTCAGGGAAAACGGTTCACATGTAATACAAACAAGTTACATATGCATTTATTTTTATCGCATAAGTTTTGACCTATTTTTTATTTTCTAATTTCATTTTTATTATTATTTTTAGTGTATCTCTCAATATAAGTTTTATCATAATTTTTTAAGTAAATACATTTTTTTCACACTTGAGGTCGACATTTTGAAGTGTAGTGCACCTGTTTCTGTCACAGCAACATGTGCACATAATAGTCAATACTTATTTACGCATACAGCCCTGTAATTATGAGGGGACTGCATGCTTTTCCTAATTTTTTCTTATTTTCTTATTTCATTATTTTTCCCTTGTTTTGCTTTAATCCATCAATCTATTGCAGCAGTGACTCTGCAAGTTTTTGGCCACATATGTTTGATTTTTACAGTTTTGATAAAGATGTTCTATATATCATCATTTTTTGTGCCCTGAACATCCATTACTTAGGTAACGTTTTGTCCTTGCCCATACTGTTTCCCTCAGACAAGATGGCGCTTTCATCCTGTTGTGGCAATGAGATGATGTTGATATGTCTATATAAGCGGTGAGTCAGGACGCTGCTCACATCCCGTGACCACGTCCTGTTGTGACGAAACGACGTAGGGAGGAGGAGGTTACTTTGGAGCCGGCCGGCTTTTTTCTATACTTTTTATACTGCTACATTTCTGTAAGTGCAACCTTTAATTTTTTATTCAATAAAACGCTGGTTTTATACTATGTGGAGCACTTTGTTTTTGCATGGTGACATATCCTTATTTGCGGAGGCTGGTGGGAGAGAGTCCCTGGATCTGGACGCTGAGTGCCTGCATTAAAGATCCCTGGCTGGGGTTGCAGCCATCCGCTTCCTGGGTCTCCTGTAATTAAGAGACCATTTCTATCTGGTAAGAGGCAGCATTTTTTCAAGAGGTGGAGGTCTGTCTACGCACTCTATTTCTCACCACAGCAAGATTTGGTTACATTACTTCACAGAGCACTTGGAGACAAGTCCTTTTTATGCATGTTTATTTAACACGGATGGACTTTTATCATTAACAATTTTTTTTGAGTCACGGACTTTTGTTGGGTTTAATATATTTTTCTTTTTATTATTTTCCCCTATTCATCATGGTTTAGTTTTTTAGTCACAGATTTGTCACTTTAGTATTCGCATAGGTATTTGAGATATTCACTTATCATTTATTGGGTCATGCAATATTGATTTTTTTCACACGGACATAGTTATTACTATCTGTGTCCCATTCAACTAACAACACATAGTTTGGTTTATTTTTTAATGTGTTTTTTCATTGCTCAGTATTTCTATATCACTTATCCATTCAGTGATTAGTATCCACCCCCATATCCCTATGAGGTTTTTAGGCATTTGCCTGTTGTCACTTTCAGTTTTTAGCGCGACTTTTTGATATATATATGGTTTATGGTTTACTACTTTTTAGTCGCAGCTTATATTTATCAGTGTAAGCGCAATTTTTGTTTTTACCTTACCATTAAAAGCTTACCACCCCGCAAGTACCCCGGCCCCGATGGCCTCCCTTATGAATACTATAAGACATTTCTTCCAGTCCTCTTGCCCCATATGTGCAAGTTGTATAATGCCTTTCTTCAGCAAACTCCTATTCCCTCAGATATGCAGAGATCATTCCTCACGTTGATCCCCAAACCTGAAAAGGATCCTTCATTGTGTGCAAGTTATAGGCCAATCGCACTACTAAACTCTGATTTAAAAAATTTTTCTAAGCTCCTCTCGATGCGGTTGAACCTAATACTTCCCTCCTTAATACATAAGGATCAGGTGGGCTTTGTCCCCCTCCGTCAAGCGGGGGACAATACGAGACGGATTATTGATCTCATAGATGTGGCAAACAGGGACGGCCTAGAAGCATTGGTCCTAGGGCTGGATGCTGAAAAGGCCTTTGATCGCCTTGGATGGCCGTTCCTGTTTGCCACACTGAAATACATGGGGTTCCGGGGCCCTTTTTTGTGGGCCATACAACACTTATATACAAACCCCTCCTCTCAGGTTAAGACGCCCTTTGCTTTATCATCAGCTTTTTCGATAGCTAATGGAACGCGCCAGGGATGCCCTCTCTCGCCGTTGTTATTTGCACTATGTGTTGAACCTCTGGCAGCGGCGGTCCGCAAAAATCCAAATATACACGGGGTTCCAGTACGGGGCAGGGATTTTAAACTAGCACTATTCGCGGACGACATTATACTTACCCTGACTCAGCCTAGGATATCACTCCCTAACTTACATGCTGAGCTAGATTTATACCGTTCCCTATCCGGTTACAAAATAAATGTGTCTAAGTCAGAGGCCCTTCCCGTAAATATCCCCCCAGTAGAGGTTCAGCATTTACAGCAATGCTTCCCCTATCACTGGAAAACCACAGCCCTGAAATACTTAGGAGTGCAGATCACCCCGTCCTACACCACCCTCTATAGAGCCAACTTCCTTCCCCTCTATAGATCTATAAGGGAGTCGCTGCAAAAATGGAAGGTCCACCATATATCCCTCCTGGGGAGGGTAGCTTCTGTAAAGATGACCATCCTTCCCAAACTTCTGTACCACTTCCAGATGCTTCCCATTCCAATCCCTCGGTCGGATCTGAAGAAGCTTCAGACGGATCTGGTGAAGTTTGTTTGGAACTACAGGAGGCACAGAATACCTCAATCAGTATTAATGGCGGCGCGCTCAGAGGGTGGACTGGCGTTCCCTGACTTGAACAAATATTACCAAGCAGCCCAACTGCGGGCCCTGGCATCCTGGTTTCCCCAACGGTCTTACAATAGATGGACTGAAATTGAAAAAATCTGGCTGGCACCCATACACCCAAATAGCTTACTCTGGAATGCAAATGTGGAGGTGGAATCGGCCCGGCTTCTGGGCCCTATGTCACTTCTTCGCTCTCTCTGGCGTAAACTTTCCAGAACTCATAAATTGGGATCGGAGAGATCACTCCTCACATCCTTTCTTTATAACCCCAGACTGCCTGCAGGCCTTACACATCAAATGTCCTCACCATGGGCAATCAGGAATTTATTCCATTTTGGTCATCTAGTACACCCCTGCACGCGAAAATTGCTCTCATTCAACGATCTCCAACGGAAATTTAACCTCCCCCGTCAGGTATTTTATGGGTACCTACAGATCAGGCACTATGCTCAGTCGATAGCCCCGAATTTACAATTCTCAACTCCAACAGTATTTGAGAACCTGATGTTAGAGGGCTCCGCACGTAGAGGATTAATATCAGATATTTACAAGGTGCTAAATTCATATTGCTTTGCCACCCAGGGTAAGCATACATATATGCTACGATGGGAAAGAGCACTGGGAGAAGAGATACCAGAAGCGACCTGGCAAACAATTTGGTCTCAAGCAGCCAAAAGCTCTCTCTGTACACTCTACAAGGAGAACGCCTATAAAATCATTTTCTTTTGGTATATGACACCTGATGTCCTCCGAGCCATCTACCCCTCTAGCTCAGATAGATGTTGGAGATGTCAGGGAGACAGGGGAACGTTATACCACATTTACTGGTCCTGCCCCAAGATAGTGCCTTTCTGGATGGAGGCGCAATCCTTACTAACCCGCTTACTGGGAGTACAGGTTCCTAGAACCCCTAAATTATTCCTCTTAGGAGTATCTGGTTTACGGATACCCAAGCACTCCAAGAAACTGCTCCGGCACATCCTGACAGCCGCGAGGTGTCTCATAGCCCTCTACTGGAAGAGAAGGGACCCGCCTACCCAAACAGATCTATATGCCAGAATCAAGGATATAGAGCTAATGGGAAAAAATGACTGCTAGATTGCAAGACAGATTGGAAGTACATGATAAGGTCTGGGAAGACTGGCATAGGCGAGAAGATCCTCCTTGAGCCATTGGTGGAGCCTCCCCCATCCTCTCCCTCCCTCTCCTCCCCTCTCCTTCCTTTTCTTCTTTACTCTTTCTTTCTTTTTTTGTGCTTATTAGACGATGTCAGGGTCCATGTCTATATGTATATGTTGACTATTGCACTATATATGGTAACTAATCTAAGCTTTATACATCTGAATGATTGTCTCTTGATGCCGGCTATTTGCCAGTTTTGTCTCTGGCATAGCAAATTTTATACAACAAGATACCATTGTCTTTGTAACTTACCTGATTTTTGGATCAATAAAATGTTATTTGAAAAAAAAAAGTGTAAGTAATTGCCTCTTACCCTAAAGTATAAACTCGGGGTTAGCAACCAGTAGATTGCGATCTACCAGTAGATCGTGGAGAGGTGACTGGTAGATCCTGGTCTGGGCTTGCTGACCCACCATCCAAGAGCATCAGACAGAGTGCAATGCAGAGGGACTACTTGTAAAGTTGGAGCTGTAGTAGGGAGCAAGAGCCACATAAGCTGATATCTCCTCTGTAGTGCTAGCTCCTATCCCATGTGGAGGGATACCAACTGCACTCCACCTCTTATCACGACTAGCAGTCTCCAGAGTGGTGCCAGTAGCAGGAATGAAGAGATCTTCAGGTCAGTGTGAAGCAATACACTGGGCATAATGGTATAGGGCTGCTTTCACACTGATGTGCTGTGGTTCACCCACACTGCGGGTACCGCGCAGTGCATCTGAAAATTTCCTGGGTTAGCACAGCTAACCCGGGAAATTTTCAGGTGCGCTGTGCTGCACCCTCGGTGTGGGTAAACCACAGCACATCAGTGTGAAAGCAGCCTTATAGGGGCCTCAGGTAGTAGTAGTAGTAAGGGTTCATTCACAAGTGCAGTAGGTACTGTTGCTCCCCTGAAAAGTGATCAGAGTGTGTTTGACAGGTGCTGAGGAGGTGATATGTTGCCTCCTCACCACCTGATTTAAACCCATGATTGCCATGCAATGCATGCAATTCAGGTGTGAGGAAGAGACACTGTGCCCGGTGATCTTTGACTTCTCCCATGTTGTCCAGGTAGATCTCCACCTCATTAGGTTGCCTACCCCTGGTATAAACCATATAAAGTTCAATCAAATATAAATAAAGTGCTCAAGTCATAAAGTGCTTGTCACGACTGTGATATCACTCCATGCCAAGTAGCTAAATCAGCCTCTTACCAAACAATATGGACCATTACAATAAAATGGTCAAGAGTGCTTGTGATAATCAAAAGTGTCCTCATGCCGCTTGTCTTCCCCTTACTGCGATGTCAGCCAGTTGCGAAATGTAAAGCAACAGAGACGAACTTCATAGCGTAATATGTTAAAACAATGCCTCTTTAGTAATAGAAATGCACTTACAAGACCTCCGTTCTAAAATAGCTAAAACATCCCAAGAGCTTTTTTCAAGCAGGTGGTCTCCGAATGCCAATATCCCAGCAGACAGATATCGTGATGACGTCACATGTAGGCCACACCCGACGCGTTTCGTCAGAAGATGGCGACTTCAATGAGATTGGCCAAATGGAGCACATTACGCTATAACACTTATAAAGTATCCCAGGCCATGCTAATCAGCAACGCAAAATGCTTAAAAAGACATCGTGTGGTTGAAAAAAAAAACAACAGCCAAAAATGTGACGGTAATAATGTCAAACTAAAAATCAAAGGCCGTCTGTAGAGAGAACCCTAAATAGCAGAACAAACAAATCTTTATTAAAACACAATATTATAAAAATCATTTAAAATATATCTAAAATCTGATCTATACCGATTCTGTAGGTTCTTCAAATACTATAGATGTACATTAAGTTTACATATGTTATAAAAAAAAACCAATACAATAAAAAAGAAATAAAAATAGGTGTACCATAATGAATAGACAATTAATAAACTAATATTAATAAAACAACCAAATTTGACATACGTTTTAAGCTGGTGAATCCATCTAGTTTCAAGACGAGAAATTTCCCTCTTGACATTACTTCCTCTCCAATGAGAGGAATATTTGTCAATGGTCATAAATAGCGTGCCAATAGAATTTTTATTATGGCATGTGGCAAAACCACAGCTTGTGGAAGAGAACCCCACATCATTACCGCTCTAACAGTAAAGAACCCTCTACGCAGTTTAAGGTTAAACCACTTCTCTTCTAATTTTTGTGAATGGCCACGTGTCTTTTTAAATTCCCTTGCGCGGAAAAGTTTTATCCCTATTGTGGGGTTACCAGTATGGTATTTGTACATTGAAATCATATCCCCTCTCAAGCGTCTCTT
Source organism: Lithobates septentrionalis (assembly GCA_037952835.1). Taxonomy (NCBI): domain Eukaryota; kingdom Metazoa; phylum Chordata; class Amphibia; order Anura; family Ranidae; genus Lithobates; species Lithobates septentrionalis. Next base: position 1,341,054 of record JBBDGP010003274.1, read on the forward strand.
CTCCAGAGAGAATACATTCAATGCTTGCAGCCTTTCCCCATAGCTGAGATCCTCCAGTCCCTTTATTCAATTTTTTGCCCTTCTCTGGACCCTCTCCAGTTCCTCCTGAGGAATGGTGCCCAGAACTGGACAGACCAGAGTCTTGTTGAGTGGGAGAATTACCATTTTATCTCTGGATTTAATCCCCTTTTTAATGCATGACAATATTCTGTTAGCTTTGCTTGCTGCTGAGCCATCTACTAAGACCCCCAGGTCCTTTTCCATCCTAGATTGCCCCAGTGGTTCTCCCCCTAGCGAGTAGATTGCATTCATATTTTTGGCACCCAAATGCATTATTTTACATTTTTCAACATTAAACCTCATTTTCCATGTAGTTGCCCACCCCATTAATTTGTTTAGCTCTTCTTGCAAGGTTTCCACATCCTGCGTAGAAGTTATTGCCCTGCTTAGCTTAGTATCTTCTGCAAATACTGAGATTGAGCTGTTTATCCCATCCTCCAGATCAATTATGAATGGATTAAACAGGATTGGTCCTAGGACAGAACCCTGGGGGACCCCGCTTTCCACACCAGACCATTCTGATTACTCCACATTTATCACCGCCCTCTGGACTTGCCGATGTAGCCAGTTTTCAATCCATGTACTCACCCTTTGGTCCATGCTGACCGACCTTAGTTTGTACAGTAAACATTTATGTGGAACTGTATTGAATGTCTTAGCAAAATCCAGATACACAACATCCACAGGCCTTAATTTATCTAGATGGCAGCTCACCTCCTCATAGAAAGTTAGTAGATTGGTCTAGCAAGAGTGATTCTTCATGAATCCATGCTAATTACTGCTAATAATAGCATTTTTTATTACTAAAATCTTGTATATAGTCCCTTATCATCTTCTCTAAGAGCTTGCAATCTATTGATGTTAGGCTAACTGGCCTGTAGCTCCCAGGTTTATATCTTGGCTCTTTTTTAAATATTGGTGCTACATTGGCTTTTCTCCAATCAGCTGGTACCATTCCAGTCAGTAGGCTGTTCATAAAAATTAGGAACAATGGTCTGGCAATCACTTGACTGAGTTGCTTAAGGATGCTCGGGTATAAGCCATCTGGTCCCGGTGACTTATTAATGTTAAGTTTTTCAAGTCTATTTCTAATTGTATCCTCTGTTAGCCATGAGGGTGCTTCCTGTGACGTGTTATGAGGATAAACATTGCAGTCTTAGTTACTGAATGAATCCCCCCGTTTCCCTTTGTGAAGACTGAGGAGAAGAATAAATTCAAAACCTGCGCCATCTCTCTGTCTTTTGTAACCAGATTCCCTTCATCATCCTTTATGGGCCAATATGTTCTGATCTCCCTTTCTTACTATTCATACACTTAAAGAATTTTATTTTTTTTTTTACTCTCCTCCGCTAAGGTTTGTCTGTAACATCCTCACTTTTTGTCCTATGTATTGGTACCTGCATGAACATTGTATCAAATACACAACATTTTTGTTTTGCATGTGATAAAAGAATTAATGTTATATGTTCTACCTGTTTCCCAGATCTGAAAACTAGTAAGCTTTCTCTCTTGAAAGGAGTTTATTAGGCAAACAGCAAACTTCCTACAAGGGAAAAAAATCTTTCAAATCATGAAAAAATCCTCACAGGAGGATCTATGACACTGGGGGCTATTACATTCCTCAATAACTGCCATTCCATAGGAGGAGCAAGTTATCAATGAACCGCCCCCAGAAAACGAATTCAGGGTGTCAGCTATCATAAATTACATCCTCCTGCCATTTGGCAATAAACAAATTGGCCATACTCGGTGCAAGTTTAGCACATGTTGCTATACCACAATTTTGTAGGTCATACCGTATTTATCGGCGTATAACACGCACTTTTTTCCCCTTAAAATCAGGGGAAAATCATGGGTGAGTGTTACACGCCGATCCCCGCTAATTGTGACATAGGGTGTAGTTTTAAATATGGCGCAGCGGAGTTCGGAGGGACTCGGCGGCGCTGAACGAGCGCCGCCGAGATCACAGTGACTGGGCAGAGCCGAGATACACATAGCCGAGTGTTCTCGGCTCTTTTCGGTGCCGCTCACAGTCACGCCCAGTCCCGCCGATGGACCTATGTTATGTCCATCATAGGGCGGGACTGGGCGTGACTGTGAGCGGCAACGAGAAGAGCCGAGTACACTCAGCTATGTGTATCTCGGCTCCGCCCAGTCACCGAGTCCCTCTGAACTCTGCGGCGCCATATTTAAAACGACATGCTTTGTGTATGTCGGCGGCGATCATGTAATGGACACTGGGGCAAGGCTGCACTGACCACTGGGACAAGGCTGCACTGGGGCAAGGCTGCACTGGGGCAAGGCTGTACTGACCACTGGGGCAAGGCTGCACTGGGGCAAGGCTGCACTGACAAGGCTGCACTGGGGCAAAGCTGCACTGACAAGGCTGCACTGGGGCAAAGCTGCACTGACAAGGCTGCAATGGACACTGGGGCAAGGCTGCACTGACACTGACAAGGCTGCAGATGGACACGATAACGCTGCATTGATGGGCATTTAAATGTAAGTTTGTTTTCCTTAAACTTCCCACCTAAACTTGGGGTGCGTGTTATACGCCGGCGCGTGTTATACGCCGATAAATACGGTAATTACCCTCAAACCAGAAATAATTACCCATGCCAAAACTGAGCAAGTCCAAAATTAATTGGACCAGTCCCACTGATAGGTTGCATTTTTTGCAGAAGAGCAAAAAATACTCTTCTGCTTCCAGTCCATGTCTGTGTGAGATGACAGTGTATAATGATGTAACATCGGTAGTTGCCAAAATATACAAATTTTTTCACTCAATTGCCCTAAGTAAATTAAACACATGTGTTGAGTCCCTTAAATAGGGATGAGCCGAACACCCCATAGTTTGGTTCGCACAAGAACTTGCAAACAGACAAAAAATTTGTGCGAACATGCAGTTTAAAATTGCTCATGGCTGTAATGTATTGCCAGATCCCGGCAATATACATAAAAAATAATTTAAAAAAACAGCATGGGTTTCCCCCCCAGTCCAGACCAGGCCCTTTGGGTCTGATATGGATATTAAGGTGAACTTCACAAACAATTTTTCTTTAAAAAATGGCATGGGGGTCCCCCCCAAAAGCCATACCAGACCCAAAGGAGCTTGTATGGACGGGGGGGGGGGTTGTTGGGGGAACTCATGCCATTTTTTTCCTAACTCTGTCATAGGGCCCTCTTAACCACTTCAATACACTATATTATATATTGTACACTGCTCTATATGCCCTGCACTGTATTATATATACTACACTAAGTGCACTATATACTCTAACCTGCAGTATATATACTATACAGACTGCACTATACACTGTGGACTGCAGTATATATACTATACGGACTGCACAATATACTCTGCTGAAAAATTGGGCCTTAGGTGTTGGTGGTCCCAGAACACTGTAACCTCTCACAGTTACTTTTGTTGGGTGCAGGAACGGACCCTGCTGTTAAATATTATTTAATTTTTTTAAATTACATTGCCCTGTTAAACCGGGACAGAAACATTGGGCCTTAGGTGTTGGTGGTGCCAGAACACTGTAGCCCCTCACGGTTACTCTTGTTGGGTGCAGGAACGGTCCCTGCTGTTAAATATTATTTCAGAGGCTGCTTGCCCTCTTTTTTTTGGCCTGTGAGTGTCTGCCTCTCCTTGGAGGCCTTCCGGAGATGATGGGTATTTTTTTTTTTAACACAGCACTACACTGTATTATATACTGTGTACACCGCCTGAAGAGTATTTGAAACTGTACACACTGTATTATATACTTTGTACACCGCCTGCACTGTATTTGAAACTGTACACCGCAGAATGCACTGTATATATAGGCTACGCTGAATGCAGAGTATATATATATATATATATATATATATATATATATATATATATATATATATATAATGTGTAAGTTCATATTACATTTTGGGTTCACAAGCTTACGCCCTTCTTCATGATCTGAGGAAGGGTGTAAGCTTGTGAGCCCGAAACGTATGAGCCCAAAACGTAATATGACCTTACACATCATGTAATGTTTGTTTGAACTTTGGTTCAATAAAGAAATTTTAAGTGCAGCGATCCTCTGGACTTTTTCTTATATTTTGATCGCATTGCACTAATTGAAGACTGGGTGCGGCTTGCCTCTACTTTGTAAAGTTTATATATATATATATATATATATATATATATATATATATATATATATATATATATATATATACCAAATACACTGACTGTACAGACTGAATATAGAGTTTACCCTGTAAATATAGGCTACGCTGGATGCAGAGTATATAGAGTTTACACTGTATATATAGGCTGAATGCAGAGTATATATATATATATATATATATATATATATATATATATATATATATATATACATATATACATATATATACACACTAGTCTGACTGTATATATATATATATATATATATATATATATATATATATATATATATATATATATATATATTGTGAGGGGTTAGCTCGGCAGTGTGTGTGTGTGACCTCTTGGATGGGTTCACCACACAAAATCAGGCACAGCAGACAGTGTTGTAGGTGAAAAAAAAACAAAGGTGCGGTTTATTTATGCTATATGCAGTGAAAAATGTAACAGCAAAACAAAAAGAAACATGAAAAGAAATCCTGGTCAGTTTGACCTCCTACTACACACGTAGATTCCCTGTCTAACAACTGGGTGCAGCCTTGTGCCCCAGTCCCTATCTCTGTTTTAGAAGTTTGTCACACAGGCGTCACCGGTCACCGCACAGGACAGATACCACACTCCCCAGTCTACACAAACACAGAACTGGTTTCAGGATGGAGCATCTCCCTAAGCATTCTGGGGTTTTTTGTATAGGTCTTAATGAGCCCACTTACTTCAGCTGGGCTCATTACCTCTTCTCCTGCAGGACTCCCACCACTCCCCCTAGTGGTATAAGTCAGCATAAAGCCTGAACCTAGGACATACATATTTTCCATCCTGGATGCAACCAGGTGATTTTACCTGCCTGCTGTCACTATATATATATATATATATATATATATATATATATATATATATATATATATGTGGCGCTGGTAGATTTTCAATCTACTGCTTATAGGTAAATTTAGTGGGTTATCTGTTTATACATAGTCAGATTTGCCTCTGTTCCAGCTTGGCTGAGTTGCATGTAGTTTCACACTGTACCTGTGGGTGTCGTTGTCACCATGGGTCGGTGTTGGAAAGGCAACACGTTGAAGCGTATGAGTGCTCCTCTGTCCCGGGGATAACTCCGTGGAGGTGGTCCTCCGAGTTGCATTCTGGGAGAGGGTATTTATGGGGCAGACGCCATGTTTTAGGGTTCGTTTCGTTCCGCCTGCTGGCCCTCCTGGCCGACAGGTATGTGCTAGGAGTACTACCTCGCGGTCCTCCGATCGGGAGGCCCGCATCGCTGCAGCGTGTAGGTGGGCCCAGAGGTCTGTCTGGGGCCTACCACAGCAGCAGAGGAATGGTCCTGGGCTGTCTGTCCTGCGGGAAGAAGCTGGACAACTGAGAAGATCCCAGGGGAGGACCCGTCATGGAAGGATCATGCAGAGTGCTGGTCTGGAGAGGGGCCTGGTGACTGAGTTGGAGGACGCATCCTAAAGTAATCCTACCGCATAGTACTGCCGGGTTGGCTTAAAGGTTCTAGTGCTGTGTTTGCTATTCATCTAAAACTACTATGTCTTGTGGCAGAGGATTGTACGGGTTTTGTTCCAATCAAGTCTGTGGCAGAGACTTTTGTTCGTGCTGCGAACTGGCTGCTAGGTTAGTGAGAGAAACCTATCCAGGCGGGCAAAGATTCAACTCTACAGAGAAAGTATATTCATCTACAAGTTTCATTTCCAAATACTACACTAAGAAAAGGTATTTGAACTTCCCTGCAACTCTCCTTCTACCTCTTTCCTGCTACTTCCTTCAATCTACGTTTATTAAAGCATTGGAAAAGATACCTAAGTGTCCGGTGCCTACATTGTTTGGTGTTAAACTCAACAGGATCCTAGACCCGGTTCTGGTGAAATAGAGGTAACGAAGGTGACGGTAATAGCCCACTATAAACCAGCAGCTCCACCGTGAGTTATTACTACATATATATATATATATATATATATATATATATATATATATATATATATATATATATATATATATATATATATATATATCAATCAAATAAACTGCCACTAACTGACTAACTAACCTGCCTGCCTAATCTAGCTCAGTCTCTCTATCTTCGTCCACTATAACACACTATAGGGGTGCTGTGTAAGCAGCCTTATATAGTGTGGGGCGTGGACTTAGTACCCCTGAGCCATAATTGGCCAAAGGCAGCCCGCCTTTGGCCAATTATGGCTCTCGCTGAGGAGTGTGCTGTGATTGGCCAAAGCATGCAGGTCAGGTGTATGCTTTGGCCAATCATCATACAGCAAAGCACTGCGGTCTTGTAGTGCATTATGGGGCGCTCGAATTTGCTGCGAACGCCCCATAAAATTTGCTGTTCATCTCGAACTCGAAGCTCATCCCTACCCTTAAATATGAAGGAGTCTTAGTTACTAAAGATTGTAAATACTCGTCTATATATTTCCCAATTCTTGAGGTGCCCGAGTCAATGCCACTAATGATAGGGTGGCCAGGTGGGTTACTAGGGTACTTGTGCATATTCCTTAAATAATACATGACCGGTACTCGCGGTGCAGATGGGACCAAGGATTGTCTTTCCTTTCTTTTCAATATGCCATCCGTATATCATTTAGTCCCCAGGTCATGGAGTGACTTTTTTAATTTATGGGTAGGATTATTAGCCAGAGGGACATAGGTGTTAACATCTGGTAGGATGTTAGACATCTCTTTGTTATATGCTTCTTTACTGAGGAGGACTATGCCTCTCCTTTTATCCGCAGGCCGGACAATTAAATCTTTATGATCACATATTTTCCTAACTCCTATCTCAAGATCATGATTTTTCTTCCGATTAGATATTTTAAGTGAATCGCGATCTTTAAGGACAAGATCTTTGAAAACCGATATGGATGAAGCTAAAGCTTTTGGGGGATTGCATAGGACAGGCTGAAATATCTAACATTTATGTTAGCTGTTATTCTATTTTTTACTGGATTACTTTTGATGTGCATTTTCCTATTAAACTTCTGGACATTAATAAAAGTTTCCAACTTGTTAAGCCTCTTTGATGGTGCAAACTTCAGGCCTTTATTTAAAGCTTACTGTTAATTTTTAGTTAAGGTCACCCCACTAAGAATAACAATTCCCCTATCTTTCACATCCTCCTTCTTTTCTGATCCCCTTCTACTCCCCCCTCTGGTGCCCCTCTTTGTTCGTAGCACCTTTTGATGCTCTAAGATGGCCTGTGAAAATTTGAGTGATTATTCCCCCTCATACCAGGAGAGGATTGATAAATCATATTATGTCTGGGGGCCATCCCAATAAGTTCTCACTGGGGGTCTGTGCAGGATGCTAAGTAAAGATCCTGTCTTCATCATAAGGATCTGATTCCCTTCCGGCTAGGGTCTGGAACTGATTATATGTGGATGGATATCCCCCACTATAATTTGATCCATATCGGCCTTGTTCATTCTGGGTACCATAGATATTTTGTCTCCAATTGTTCTGAGTCGTATATCCTGGTCCCTAATATTAACAATAATTGCCCCTCCTTGGTGAATTATACTGGGCAGGTTCATGACAATCGTCCCTTTCAGTCCCTCGTGGCTGTCGGGACTAATTGATCGTATGGGGTCTAGTCTCTTACTGTGTTATTTTGTGATAGGGGGTTTACTCTCGACCAGAGAAGAACCATTCTCTACAACTTGTCATTTAAAACAACATTAGAAGTATAATCTTGTAAATCCCAATTGTACTTTTCCTTTTTCTATTTTTTGTTTGAGCTCCCCTTTTTCTAAAATCTTTTTAAGTCTATCAGACCTACTTTTATATTACTCCGTATATGGGATTTGTTTTTCTTTAAGAGAACAAATTTCCTTATCCACTGTAAGTAACTGTAAGTTCTTTTTTCCACCTACGAGGAACTGCAAGATTTATAGACCCGCCTCATCAAAATATACAAACCACTCTTCCAATCCTGCTTCAAACTATTGGGGACTAATATCCCATCTGAGACTGCAAAGTACAATTTTATGTGAAATGTATTATTCTACAAAAACTATATCCCGGTTTGTATGAATTTATGAAATCATAAGGTTTTAAAGCCTCATGAATCCATCCTCTGTTGTGACCTTGCCATAAAATACAACCTCTGTTTTGATGTTATGACTACTTCTATAATCAAATACATCCATATTTATGGAAGACCCCTGCTGCACAAATTTTGTATCAAATACAAAGCAATATAAAACAAACAAGAAAATGCGCTGGGGAGAAACAAATACCAGGACAAAGCAGCCTACACAAAAATTTGTGATTTCAAATTTGTAGAAAAAAAGTATAAAATAGTGTGGCGCTAAATCAATGTAACAATAATAAATCTGCAAACTTATTACGCATAAAGAAACTAAATAAATAAATAAAGTCCCAATTCATAAAGTGCAAAAATAATGAAGAAAAGTCCAGAAATTGTGTAAAATCTCCAACATGATGAGGAGCATATAATCCTGTGCCAAAGTTAAAGTGTAAGTAATGGCCTCCTACCCTAAAGTATAAGGACCATATGAAACTCAATCAAATATAAATAAAGTGCTCAATCTATAAAGTGCTCCACCTCTTATGGAATGGCAGTATGGAAACTTTGCTGTTCAATCTTAATGTCAATGATCTAGGTATCACATTCTTTTAGCCATTACTGACTTTTGCGAGGCTTTGCTTCTTCATGTCAAATCCCCCAACAAGGGGAACAATGAGCACAACAGTAGTGGTGTTCTCAAATCCTATTCCCTATCTTATGAGACTAAGGCAAAGTTCCTTCAGATCCCACACTGCTGGTACACAAGTTTGAGGCTATAACCACAGGAGTGCCCAGACACCATCAGGAAGTGCACTGCTAATTTTCAGAAGGCATTAAATACAAAAGGGTTCATTTTTCAGGGTAATGCTTAGGCACAATTAGCATTTATAGAAGATTCATATATAACAGAACAAATCATCTCTGTTTTAAGTTCAAGTCTACTTTAAGTCCATTCCCTAACCTTCCCTTCTATTTTTAATGTCCCGATAAAGGGGCACATTTGGTCCTCCAAATTGTGCCGGTTATTTTTCACTAATTATGACACCACAAAGCTTCTAATTCACTCCCTGGTGATCTCTCGCCTTGACTACTGCAACTCCCACCTCATTGGCTTACCTTTACATAGGCTATCCCTTCTTCAGTCCTTCATGAATGCTGCTGCCAGGCTCGTCCACCTTACTAACTGCTTAGTGTCTGCTTCCCCTCTCTGCCAATCCCTCCACTGGCTTCCACTCACCTAACAAATTAAATTCAAGATACTTACAACAAATTACAAATTAACCTAGTTTCAAAATACCAACCAAATCGTTCTCTTCATTTCTCCCAAGACCTCCTGCTCTCTAGCTCCCTTGTCACCTCCCCCCATGCTAATCTCCAGGACTTCTCCAGAGCATCCTCTGGAACTCCCTACCGCAATCTGTCTGACTATCTCCTACTCTGTTCACTTTCAGACGATCCCTGAGAACACATCTCTTCAGAGAGGCCCCACCTAACAACTGTACATTTGCTTCCTCCATCAGCCCATCCCCTACAGTTATTAACTTTTGTATCTCTTGACCCTTCCTCTTAGATTGTAAGCTCTAACAAGCAGGAGCCCCTGATTCATACTGTATTAAACTGTATTGTAATTGTACTGTCTGCCCTTATGTTGGAAATCGCTAAAACTGTCGGCGCAATATAAATCCTGTATAGTAATAAAATGCTTAGCTCTTTCTCTGGCTTTGGAAGCTTTAAGTTTTAGGGAAGTGACCGGTCTAGTGTCAAAACCCTCTACATCATTGTGGTATTTGTATGATTGGAAGTACAGTATATCTGCAAAATATATTTTGGATGTATAATAATGTGGTGGTAGGAATTCCTATGGCTCATGTTTTGGGACTCCTCCGTCATATGCTAACTAGGTCTTTGTTGTGATAAACCTCCTGACCAGTTGGACCTGTTATAAGAGGAATTTCATGGACGTAAATCATTGCCTAACTGTACACAATGGAAAACGCTATAGAAATTTTTCCTCAAAAGAAACCTGTTTAGTTAGCTGCCACTAGAGAGTAGATGTGCACAGCTGATTATTTTACTTGATGAAGCATGAAAGGGATCGTCAGACCAGCACGTCAGAAACTCCACCAGTGTTAAAGCGGTAGTAAACCCGCTGACTTTTTTTTTCCCCTACACCTGTAAGGGAAAAGGCATAATGAGCTAGTATGCACCGCATACTAGCTCATTATGAGATACTTACCTTAGAACGAGGCGCCGGCATCTCACCCGGTCCACGCCGAGGGAGCTGACATTTCCCCTTGCCTTCCGGGTATCGCTGCTCCGGCGCTGTGAGTGGCCGGAGCCGCGATGTCGTCACTCTCACGCATGCGCGGGAGACTTTTTTTCCGGCAAAGTCCGGCGGCTGCCGGGCTTTCAGCCGAGAATCCCCTGTGCGCATGCGCCGCTGCAGTCAGTGGCTTATTGCGAGGGGAATATCTCCTAAACCGTATAGGTTTAGGAGATATTTTTTTTACCTACAGGTAAGCCTTATTTTAGGCTTACCTGTAGGTAAAAGTTTAAAAAGTAGCTATACAACCACTTTAAGCAGGGCAAAGATTATGCAATTTTCTTTCCTGCAACCAAAGATTTCCATAAAGAAAATCACTCGATTCCCCTATTAACACAGTTAGTGTTGATGGTCTTATCGCTCCATTCCCCTATCAACACAGTGAGTGTTGTTAGTCTTATCCCAAACAGTTAGTGTTGATGGGGGAATCCCTCCTGTGGAGATATTATGTTCTCTCGGCATTGGGGCACGGGGAGCGGTCTCTGCCAGGAGAACAAAGTGATTGCTGCTAGCAACCGCTGGCAAAAAACACATGCTAGAAATCCAACATGCTGGTTGTACCCAAGTCGATCAATAAATCAACTTGGGTATAATAAGCCTGCCCACAGAGGAATCGAATCTCGGCTGGCTTTAGTGACTGGCAGTATAGGGATAGGATATACAGTACACAAATACATGCACATGCATGGAAGACACCTGGCTGCATATACTGATTGGACATAAAGGCTGTATTCCTGCTAAAATTGTGCATACTCTGTTGGATTTGTCACCTGTTTCTGGAATCTAATAAATGCTACTGTCTCTGGAAAAGAACAGAAGATTGTTTGTCCTAGGTATGTGGACTGAATATTATTTTAAATACTCCTACAATCTGTTACAAACCATGAAATCAGGCCGAGACAGAAGTACAGTTAAATCACACTTGTTTAATAATAAAAATAAAAAGAACAAACGTAGTAAAAACATAGCCAAAGTTCAGTAACCGGAACGGATAGTCAGCCAAGCCAGAAGTCAGGGATCAATGTAGTGGAACAGCAAGCAGGATCTTCAGCCAGAAGGGATGTCAGCAAAGCAAGCCTTGAACAGGATCGCAGGAGATAGTTTCTGTGATGTTGACCAAGGCGAAGGCAGAGCTCCTCTGGGCTGGACTGCTTAAGTAGGCAGGACTGACGAGCAGGATATCGTCAACAGCTGAGTAACTATAGAGAGATAGGTGCTGGCAATTAGCCAACAGCTGAGCTGCCAGCTCAGAGAAGAAAGGGCTGGGTCCAGCCCTGACAGTACCCCCTCCTCAATGACCCCTCCCCCTCGGAGGACCACCAGGCTTGAGGGGAAAACATCTATGGAAATCACGGAGGAGGACAGGGGCATGTATGTCCAAGGATGAGACCCAAGAGTATTCCTCCGGACTGTATCCTTTCCAATGCACCAGGTATTGTATGCACCCACGGAACCTACAGGAGTCAACAATGGACTGTACTTCATACTCCTCATGGTTCTCAACCTGTACAGGGTGTGGACATGGCACCAAGGTGGTAAAGCGGTTGCAGACCAAAGGTTTTAATAAGGAGACATGAAATACATTCGAAATACGCATATTAGAAGGAAGGTCTAATGTGTAAGCTACTTGGTTAATCCTACGAAGTATACGGAAAGGCCCAATAAACTGAGGTGCGAACTTCAGTGAGGAAAGACGAAATCGGAGGTTGCGAGATGACAGCCAGGCCCTCTCCCCAACCTGGTAGGAAGGTGCAGGCAGGCGTCTGCGGTCAGCATGGAGTCTGTACCTATCATTAGTATGTTGCAAAGCCTCCTAGACTTGTGCCCAAGTGGAACATGGAAGGTTGGAAACCATAATTCGCCATAAACGGGGACAATCGGGAAGCAGAATTCAAGGCACTGTTGTGAGCAAACTCTGCCCATGGTAATAGGTCTGACCAGTTGTTATGATGGTCAGAAATATAGCAATGTAGGAATTGCTCCAAGGACTGATTGGCTCGTTCTGCAGCCCCATTAGACTGCGGGCGATACGCAGAGGAGAAAGCAAGCTGAATTCCCAACTGTGCACAAAATGCTCGCCAGAACCGGGACACAAACTGACTACCCTTGTCCAAGACAATCACCTTGGGTAGCCCATGTAAGCAAAAGATCTCCCGAGCAAAAATGGAAGCTAGTTCCTTAGAAGTGGGCAACTTCTTAAGTGGAATACAATGACACATCTTTGAGAACCGGTCAACCACCATAAGGATAACTGTGTTGCCCTGGGAGCTGGGTAACTCCACAATTAAATCCATAGACAGGTGGGTCCAGGGCCTCTCTCCATTGGGTATGGGTTGTAGGAGGCCCACTGGAAGGTGTCGTGGAGTCTTACTCTGAGCACACACAGAACAGGCAGCTACAAAAGCAGTTACATTAGCACATAGACTAGGCCACTAGAATTGTTGGGAAATGGCCCAAAAGAGTTGATTCTTCCCAGCATGGCCAGCAGCCTTGGGAGAATGGTAAGTCTGGAGCACGGCAGTATGGAAACTCTCTGGGGCAAAGCAACGGTCACAAGGTTTCTCAGGAGGAGCATAGACCTGAGCAGCAAGAATTTTATCACCCAAAAGGAGAAGTGAGACTGGTGCAAAGCCAGAATACAATCAGGAGGAATCACAGGAATCGGAACCGACTCCAACTTGGAAGTGGAGGAAAATTGTTGTGACAAGGCGTCAGCCCTTACATTCCTAGTACCAGGTAAGAGATAATGTAATTGAAACTTGACAAGAGAAGAGCCCATTGCGCCCTTCTGGGAGAGAGGCGTTTAGCCTCAGACAAGATTGTAAGATTCTTATGGTCAGTAAGAATGAGAACTGGCACAGTGGTACCTTCAAGGAGATGTCTCCATTCTTTCAGGGCTAAAATGATCGCCAACAGCTCTCTATAACCAATCTCGTAATTGCACTCCGCAGGTGACAATTACTTGGAAAAGTAGCCACAAGGATGCATAGCGCTCCCAGAGGTAGGTCATTGAGACAGAAGGGCGCCAACACCAGTCTCAGAAGCATCAACCTCAAGGATAAAAGGTAACGTAGGATCAGCATGTGCCAACACAGGAGCAGAAATAAAGGCAACTTGAGACTCTCAAAGGCCTTAATGGACTCCGGAGACCAACTCTGTGGGTTACCGTCCTTTCTGGTCATATTAGTCAGGGGCTTGACCAGAGACAAGAAGTTACGAATAAACTTCTGATAATAGTTGGCAAAGCCCAGGAAACGCTGCAGAGGATGTAAACCCACGGGTCGGGGCCACTGTACAACTGCTGAAAGTTTCTCTGGGTCCATCGAAAAACCAGCAGTGGAAATGATATACCCCTGGAATTTAACCTGTTCATGATGGAACTTGCACTTCTCCAGTTTACAATAGAGATTGTTCTCTCTTAGTTTCTGAAGCACACGACAGACATCTGTGTGGTGGCTCTCCAGGGACTTGTAAAATATGAGGATATCATCGAGATAAACCACCACACATAACTGCAACAAATCTCGGAGGACATCGTTAATAAATTCCTGGAAAATTGCTGCTGGGGTGTTACAAAGGCCAAAAGGCATTATGAGGTACTCATAATAGCCTGTTCTGATATTAAACGCAGTTTTCCACTCGTCACCCTCCTTAACCCTCACAAGATTGTATGCCCCTCTAAAAGCAAGCTTTGTGAAAACCGTTGCTCCCTTGAGGCAGTCAAATAATTCCGTAATCAATGGAATCGGATAGGCATTCTTAATCGTGAAACGATTGAGACACCTATAATCAATACAAAGTCTCAGTTCCCCACTCTTCTTCTTCACAAAGAAGAAACCAACACCAGCAGGAGACGAGCATTTGCGGATGAAACCTTGAGAAAGTGCGTCTGCAACATACTCCTCCATGGCCTTATCCTCTAAGACCGACAAAGTGTAAACCTGGTCACGAGGCGGTATGGCACCAGGTTGAAGGTCAATTGCGCAATCATACGGCCGGTGTGGAAGCAAACTACCGGCTTGACCTTTGTCAAAGACATCGCTAAAATCGCGGTACTCCTCCGGCAGAGAGGAGAGTGAAGAGGTGCACAGGACCTTGGCTACCTTCTGGAAGCATGTCTCACTGCATTGTGGTGACCAGCAGAGAACCTCAGCACAGAGCCAATTAAAAGAGGGGTTGTGCCTCTGTAACCAAGGATAACCAATAACCAGCAGAATCTTAGATGAGGAAATAACTTGGAATTGGATTATCTCATGGTGAAGAGCCCCTACGGCCACGGACAATGGAACCGTCTCATGAGTCACATGGGCAGGCTCTAGAGGTCTCCCGTCAAGAGCCTCAATGGCAAGTGGAGTGTCACGCAGCTGCAGCAGAATCGAGTGCTTCAATACAAAGGCAGCATCAATGAACAGGCCTGCAGACCCAGAGTCGATTAGAACCTGTATCTCGACGGACGACTCAACCCAAGAAAGGGTGACCGAAACCAGGGGCTTCTGGATAACTGGGTATGAAACAACGCCACATAAGGTCTGTCCATGACAGGACCTCAAGGTTCGGGCGTTCCCTGGACGGGTAGGAGAAGACTTCAAAAAGTGACCTGCCTGGCCACAATAAAGGCACAATCTCTCCCTCCTCCTAAAGGTTCTCTCATCTGCAGAGAGACACGTGAAACCCAAGTGCAAGGGTTCACCTTCACTGACCGACTGGGTACCAGGAGGCATGGGAGGTCAGGGAGGCACAGGTGGGACTGCAAAGCTCAGAGACAAACGTACAGGAGGCTTCCGCAAGCGCTCCTTAAAACAGAGTCTTTCTCTGAGTCTGGAGTTAATGAGGATGGCAAATGTGATCAACTTCTCCAGCTCAGTGTCTATATCTCGGGCTGCTATCTATCTTTCTAGCTATCCTTAAAAGTATACGAGAGACCGTGAGAAAAAAGCAGTCACGAGGGCCTCATTGTTCCACGCAACCTCTGCTGCCAGAGTATGGAATTCAATCACGTAGTCGGCAACAGTTCTCGTACTCTGTTTGATGGACATGAGGCAGCAGAAGCGGAGCGTGCGGGAACGTCAAATACCCTTTTAAACTAAGCCACAAACTCAGGGTAGCTTAAAACAACAGGCCAGGGCTCTCTCAGAAAGCAAAGATATCACGAAACCTACTTTGCTTCTGTCCGTGGGAAACGCCTGGGGCATAATCTCAAAGTATATTTCAACCTGGTTGAGAAACCCTCTGCATTGGACTGGATCGCCCCCAAATCGATGGGGAAGCAGAGCAGAACCAGACATACCTCTTATAGAGGTAATACTCGAGGTGGGTGCCTGCACAGAGACTGGAGCAGCAGCAGGGTCGGCCTGCAACATAGGTTGTACCGGGGCGGCCACAGTGGGAGATTCCAGATAAGCCGTGTGACTCAGGAGCGTTTGTAACGCCATGGCAAACTGATCCATGCGGTGATCCAGTTCATCCAATCTGGAAAAAATATTACCAACAAGTGAATTGACTGCATCTTCTGAATTCATGGCCTTCGCCTACTGTCACAAACCATGAAATCAGGCTGAGACAGAAGTACAGTTAAATCACACTTGTTTAATAATAAAAGTAAAAAGAACAAATGTAGTCAAAACATAGCCGAAGTTCAGTAACCGTAACGGATAGTTAGCCAAGCCAGAAGTCAGGGACCAATGTAGTGAAACAGCAAGCAGGATCTGGAGCCAGAAGGGATGTCAGCAAAGCAAGTCTTAACCAGGAACACAGGAGATAGTTTCTGTGATGTTGACCAAGGCGAAGGCAGAGCTCCTCTGGACTTGATGGCTTAAGTAGGCAGGACTGACGAGCAGGATATCGTCAACAGCTGAGTAGCTGTGGAGAGATAGGAGCTGGCAATTAGCCGACAGCTGAGTGGCCAGCTCAGAGAAGGAAGGGCTGAGCCCAGCCCTGACATAATCATACGTGTTATCAGAACATTTTCGTGCTCACCACATCCACACCATCAAGTGGAAGTGCAAACAGCTTTGGGGACCCCACACCATCGATTTATTCTGCCAATTATCCAATATCTATGTGCACCCTGGTGATACTTAAAGTGATTGTAAAGGCAGAAGGCTTTTTATCTTTATGCATTCTACGCATAAAGATAAAAAGCCTTCTGTGTGCAGCAGCTCCCCTCAGCCCCCCTATTACTTACCTGAGCCCATCTTGATCCAGCGATGACACCCACTGGTGTCAATTGAAGTCGGTGAGCCAATGAGGTGAAAGAGGGGGCGGGGCCGGGCCATGGCTCCGTGTCTGAATGGACATAGGGAGCTGCAGCTTGGCTCGGGTGTCCCCATAGCAAGCTGCTTGCTGTGGGGGCACTAAACAGGAGGGAGGGGCCAGTAGCACCGAAGAGGGACCCGAGAAGAGGAGGATCTGGGCTGCTCTGTGTAAAACCATTACACAGAGCTGGTAAGTATAACATGTTTGTTATTTTTAACACAAAAAAATGAGACTTTAGTATCACTCTCTTCCTTATAGAACAGTCATGTTGAAGGGTCTGTAATCAGCAAAGTACACTTTTGCGTACTCGGCGCATGCTTACTCACAAGTCTGAACTTGTAAAAGAATTTAAACTTACTCAAACCTAACTAGTTCTTTCACTAAACATTTCAATACCTTCACCAAATACTGAATTGTGTTTACTAAATAAACTACATTTGTAAATACTGGCTTAGAATTGTGAATCCATATTCAGAGCAATGCTTCCAGTAAGATCAAAAATCAAAGAGTTTAAAGGTTATTCCAATATGGTCACCACCCTGAACATCTGCAGACAACTAAATCAGCTGATCAGTTTATCTTTTTTTTTTTCTTTTTCTTCTTTTGCATTATTTAACTATGTTATTTCCAGATTGCAGAACAAAGAGGATTTGGGTTAACAGGCATTTGACTGGGTGGAATGTTCTAAAGGGATGTTTAAAGGGGGGAAGAATAAACTTATGTTTACACTTATAGATGAGAACCATAAATTGAGAATCATGAGCATAATCTAACAAAATACTCAAAAACAAGAAGCAACTAGGACATGGGAACATTTGATCAAGATTAACATTAACATCAACATTTGGCATGTTATAACATCTCCTATTTTTCCGAGAATAAAGGACCTCTAGGCTGTGCAATATTTACATTGACTTGCATTTACATAAATATCAAGTTCACATGGGTAGCAAAAACATGGTATGCCACGGTGTAGTTTTCCTTCATTGGTTATCATGAGAGTAAATGACATTTGGAGTTTTCATCCCAATATAGAGAAAAATGTACTAAGTAGGACTTGTTTCATTCCTGTGCCAGAGACAGGGTTACCATTGCCATCACTCTTTGACCATTGCCATCACTCTAGATTTTCCTATTGTCCCTCTTCTACATTTTATAAAGAGAACAAGTAATGTCTAGATGAATGGGAGCTAGCTTAGATGCACACAGTTCTTGCTCTTTCAGTTTTTTTTCCTTCAAACAATGCAACCACATTCTAAAAATCCCAAATCGATGTGCTTATTTCATATCTTAAACCATTTAATCTTCCATAGAGTGCTTTTTGTAATGTGCTTGTGTGAACAAAGAGACAATCCACCACTGTGTGTAATGCCTCATCACCTTGATCTTTGACCTAAAATAGATCACTTTCACTTAATCAAAGTGTTGGTGCAGCTCCACTTCACTCATGGGGTCCTTTTAACCGCTTCAGCCCCGGAAGATTTGGCTGCTGAATGAGCAGGCCATTTTTTGCGATTCGTCACTGCGTCGCTTTAACTGACAATTGTGCAGTCATGCGACGCTATACCCAAACAAAATTGACGTGCTTTTTTCCCACAAATAGAGCTTTCTTTTGGTGGTATTTGATCACCTCTGCGTTTTTTATATTTTGCCCTATAAACAAAAAAAGAGCAACAATTTAAAAAAAATAAAAACACAATATTTTGTACTTTTTTTCTATAATTAATATCCCCATTTTTTTTTTTTAAAGAAAATTTTTTCTAAGTATAGACCGATATGTATTCGTATTTTTGGTAATAAAAATCGCAATAAGCATATATTGATTGGTTTGCGCAAAAGTTATAGCATCTACAAAATATGGTATAGAATTATAGCATTTTTATTATGAATTTTCTTTTTTACTAGTAATGGCGGCAATCTGCAATTTTTATCATGACTGTGACATTATGTCGGACACATTGGACAATTTTGACACATTTTTGGGACCATTGGCATTTATACAGCGATCAGTGCTATAAAAATGCATTGATTACTGTAAAAATGTCACTGGCAGTGAAGGGGTTAACACAAGGGGCGATCAAGGGGTTAACTGTGTTCCCTGCTAAGTGTTCTAACTGAAGGGGGGATAGGACTTGCTAGGGAAAGAGATAGATCGTGTTCATACTTTGTATGAACACACGATCTGTCTCTTTTCCTCTCAGAGAACCGAGATCTCAGTGTTTACACACCGAGATCCCAGTTCTCGCCACGTCACGAGCGATCGCGGAAGCCCAGCGGTCATCGCGATCGCAGGGCACTCGCATCGGCTCCAGGGGCGAGCAGCAGGTGCGCGCGCGCGCCCCTAGTGGCCACAAATAGAAGCGACGTAACATGATGGCGATTCACGTAGCCGAGCCATGTTGCTGCAGTACAACTGCGGTGGCTGGTCAGCAAGCAGTAAAGAGACCAATCCTTGCCGTCCCCACTGCAGATATCACTCAAAAGAAGGGGACAGATTTCATAGCACAACCCCATACAGTGGGGCAAAAAAGTATTTAGTCAGTCACCAATTGTGCAAGTTCTCCCACTTAAAAAGTTGAGAGAGGCCTGTAATTGTCATCATAGGTATACCTTAACTATGAGAGACAAAATGTGGAAACAAATCCAGACAATCACATTGTCTGATTTTTGAAAGAATTTGCAAATTATGGTGGAAAATAAGTATTTGGTCACCTACAAACAAGCAAGATTTCTGGCTCTCACAGACCTGTATCTTCTTCTTTAAGAGGCTCATCTGTCCTCCACTCATTACCTGTATTAATGGCACCTCAAACAGTCACACTCCAAACTCTACTATGGTGAAGACCAAAGAGCTGTCGAAGGACACCAGAAACAAAATTGTAGACCTGCACCAGGCTGGAAAAAAACTGAATCTGCAATAGGCAAGCAGCTTGGTGTGAAGAAATCAACCATGGGAGCAATAATTAGAAAATGGAAGATATACAAGACCACTGATAATCTCCCTCGATCTGGGGCTCCACGCAAGATCTCACCCCGTGGGGTCAAAATGATCACAAGAACAGTGAGCAAAAATCCCAGAACCACACAGGGGGACCTAGTGAATGACCTACAGAGAGCTGGGACCAACGTAACAAAGGCTACCATCAGTAACACACTACGCCGCCAGGGACTCAGATCCTGCAGTGCCAGACGTGTCCCCCTGCTTAAGCCAGTACATGTCCGGGCCCGTCTGAGGTTTGCTAGAGAGCATTTGGATGATCCATAAGAGGATCAGGAGAATGTCATATGGTCAGATGAAACCAAAGTAGAACTGTTTGGTAGAAACACTCGTCGTGTTTGGAGGAGAGAGAATACTGAGTTGCAACCAAAGAACACCATACCGACTGTGAAGCATGTGGGTGGCAACATCATGCTTTGGGGCTGTTTCTCTGCAAAGGGAACAGGACAACTGATCCGTGTACATGAAAGAATGAATGGGGCCATGTATCGTGAGATTTTGAGTGCAAACCTCCTCCCATCAGCAAGGGCATTGAAGGTGAAACGTGGCTGGGTCTTTCAGCATGACAATGATCCCAAACACACCGCCCGGGCAACAAAGGAGTGGCTTCGTAAGAAGCATTTTAAGGTCCTGGAGTGGCCTAGCCAGTCTCCAGATCTCAACCCCATAGAAAACCTTTGGAGTGAGTTGAAAGTCCGTGTTGCCCAGCGACAGCCTCAAAACATCACTGCTCTAGAGGAGATCTGCATGGAGGAATGGGCCAACAAACCAGCAACAGTGTGTGACAACCTTGTGAAGACTTACAGAAAACATTTGACCTCTGTCATTGCCAACAAAGGATATATAACAAAGTATTGAGATGAACTTTTGATATTGACAAAATACTTATTTTCCACCATAATTTACAAATAAATTCTTTCAAAAATCAGACAATGTTTCCACATTTTGTCTCTCATAGTTGAGGTATACCTATGATGACAATTACAGGCCTCTCTCATCTTTTTAAGAACTTGCACAATTTGTGGCTGACTAAATACTTTTTTGTCCCACTGTATATGTATATTAAAAACATTTATTTGCTAAACTTATGCACAAATTAAAAACATAGTAAGTAGTATTCCCAATCTCAAAATAGTGTTTCTCATCCCACTTCTGGTTTCCACGTTACCCGGAATGGACGTCAATGGCACCTCCTGACATGTTGCGTCACTGGTCACGTGACTTCATCCTGTGTTACCTTGACCCCGTTTTTTTATGCCAGATCTGAAAGGTTTTAACTTTGCCCACTCCACCTAAACCCTAACTTACCCCTAAAACATATTAGGTTGCCAGCACTGAAATGAGATAAAGCTTCACTTTCATACCACCCTTGCCTCGCTTTGAGGATAAAGGGAGGGATTTTTGCTAGCTGGTGAATTTAGCTTTTGAGGAACTAGGATAAGCCATGGGTTTGACCCATCCTTTTTCCACATCATTATAGGCAAATGGAACATATAAGTGGCTCTATGTAATGTTCAGTCACTCTACTATTTATTTATTTTTTAATTCTTTATTTAAATTTTACATAATATAAATACAAAAACACCTATCAATTGAGGGGAAAAAAAAACATACAACCAAATATGCCTATCTCGCAGGACAGTAATAAAACCCCTCAATTGTCCCACTCCAACCCACCCTCCCACCTCCCCCCCCCACCTCCCACAGATTATTCACTTACAAATAGAAGCTTGGCGAGTTAAAGTGCATCTGTACTTCTATTACTGCATAATGGCTTCAACAAAACTCTCAGATTTTTTAAAGGCTTCCCATCTGCCCCATCTACCCCCCCCCCCCACCCTGCTTGATCTCTATCCAAGTGGTCTACTACATCAGATTTCTCTAGATTATAAATTTCATTAACTCTTGAGATCCAATCCCTAATCCTCGGCCCCTCCACTTCCTGCCATTTCTTTGGAATTACGCTCTTTGCTGAATTGAGCAACACCGGGATTAGTGAGGTTTTGTACCATCTATTTGAGCCCTCAGACCCATGGAACAAACAGACCCATGGGTCAAACGGGATAGCCTTACCCGTTATCACTTCTATCAACCTAATCACCTCCCACCAAAATATTTTGATTTTTGGGCATTCCCACCATAAATGCGCCATTGTTCCCGGGGCCACACACCCTCTCCAACAATTAGGTGATCTATCAGAAATAAATTTGCTAATTTTAACGGGGGTCATATACCACCTGGCCAGACACATATAGTTGCTCTCCGTCGTTTTCATATCGACTGCTGTTCCATGCATTGCCCCCAGGATGCTCCCCACCGCTCCTATCTCGCAGATTACACCCAGTTCTTCTTCTCATTTTTTAATGAATGGCGGTATCTCCAGTCCTCCACTACTTAACAGAATTTTATAAATTGCAGAAATATTCCTCTTTGCTATATCCCTACAAAATAATTTCTCTATCGGTCTATAATCTACTTCCTCCCTCAAGGGGCCAGGTAGACTTCTAACAAAATGCATGAGCTGGCCATACCGCCACCCATTTACCTTCATTAAGTGTCCCCTTGTGATGCTAGTTCCTGAAATGTGTGAATTTTCCCTCTATTAATAATGTCTTTTAATTGTGCTTCCCTATTCAAAATCCAGTTTCCTCCCACCTTCTCCGGTGGAAAGTAGGTATTGTCTTTTAAGAAAATTAAGGGAGAATTATAGTTCTTATTAGTGAGGTGGATCTGATCCCATATTTTAAATGTGAGGTGCGTTATATAGTGTGTGTCTGGGCCTAAATTTCTGTAGTGAGGGGTATTCCAAATCATGTGATTCAATCGTGAATTTCTTAACCCTAATTCTAAATTAACCCACCTTTTTTTATTACTTCCTTTTGCCCAATCTAGTGCCCGTGATAATACAATCGCTTTATAATAATTTCTAAAGTCTGGGATAGCCAGCCCTCCCTGTGCTTTTTCTCTACTCAACACTGTGTACGCTATCTAGGTTTCTTATTGTCCCATACATATCTACTTATTAAATCTGTTAACGTTCTAAAAAAGTTTTGAGGTAAGGGAATAGGGAGCATCTGCATCTTGTAGAACACTTTAGGGGCTAACACCATTTTAACGATGTTAATTCGCCCTATCCATGAGACCGGGCGATATAATATTCTTTTAATTTCTGATCTAATTTCATTTAGAAGAGGAATGAAATTAAACTTATATAACTTCCTAATGGAACCTGTAAGCTTGACGCTCAGGTACTTTTTATTATCTCTCCAGGGGAAGTGAAACACCTCACTGAGTCTAGCAACTTTCTGTTTGTCAATATTAATTTTTAACGCTTCTGATTTCTCAAGATTGATTTTGGAGTTTGACAGCTTACTAAATTTCCTCAATGTGGACAACAAGTTGGGGATCGTAATTCTAGGTTTAGAGATATAAAGAAGAACATCGTCGGCGAAAGCATCCAATTTGTGCTCCTCATTTCCCACTGAACAGCCGCTAATATCCAGGTTTTTTTGGATCGTAGCTAATAAGGGTTCTAAGGTTAGGACGAATAGAAGCGGGGACAACGGGCATCCTTGTCTGGTCCTGTTTTCCATAACAAACTGTGCTGAAGGTAAATTATTGACCTTCACAAATGCAGTTGGTTGATTGTACAGTATTTTAATCCATTTAATCCATTTTAGCATTGTTGGCTCTATTCCCATCACTTCAAGTGTTTTGATCATGAAACCCCCGTCTACTCTGTTGAATGCCTTCTCGGCGTCTATCGACAGAAATAGACCTGGGGAACCACTTGATTTAATTGCCTCCAATATGAGAAGAGACCGCACCCCGTTATCTCTACTTTCTCTCCCTGGGATAAATCCCACCTGGTCCGGGTGGACCAGGTAGGCCATTTTTTCCTTGAGCCGAAGCGCCAACATCTTGTCATATAGTTTAATGTCCGCATTTAAAAGCGCGATCGGCCTATCGCTAGAGCATAGGGTGCGGTCTTTCCCCTCCTTAGGAATTAGCGTCACTGATGCAGTAAACGCACCCCTACACATTTCTCCCTGCTTCCCTAGCCCGTTCCATACCTGACATAGCCATGTAACCAGGGAATCTTTAAATTTTTTATAGAAGCTGGTTGTAAAACCATCCGGCCCAGGACTTTTACCCGAGGGGGATGATTTTAGGGCCAAACATACCTCTTCTTCAGTTATCGGTCTCTCTAGTTCTATTTTATCTTTTTCTGACAGAGTAGGAAGTCCCGCCCCTTTTAAGAAGTCTCTCACCTTCTCTTCCTTATTTCCACCACATTTTTCCCTCTGCCCAACCGAGTAGAGGGATGAGAAATACTGTCTAAATTCTTCTCCTATCTCTTTGGATGTATGTCTCATTTCGCCTTTTTTATTTTTGATCTTCTCTATAAAGTTCTCATCCTTTTTTTTTTCTTATAATTGATGCCAGTTGTTTCCCTACCTTATTTCCCCCCTGGTAGTTATCTTTTAGATGTTTATTCATAATCTTATGTGACTCTTTTTCCAATAAATCCCTCAACTCTTCTCTTTTAATTATCAATTGCTGTAATACGGGCCTATCGTTTCCCATGGAGGCTTTATGAAGTTGTTCTAGTTGGTGGATTTTGGCTATGAGACTTTCTTTCCTTTTAGTTCTCTCTCTCTTCTCCCCCCGCGCCAATGGATATTAAGACCCCCCTTATATATGCCTTAAAGGCCTTCCAAATAACAGCCCCCGAGATCTCTCTAGTATCGTTGTTTAGGAAAAACGCATCTATTTCCTGTTGGATTTTCTCGACTATCTTATCTTCCTCCAGGAGTTTTTCATTTAAACGCCAAGTGAATGGGACCCTATGAAGCCCTTTTATCTTTACTTTCATCGTAATGGGGACGTGATCTGACAGTGTCATAATTTCTATCTTCGACTCCTCAATAGAATCCAGTAAACTATGGTCTACTATCATGTAGTCCAGCCTTGAATAGGTCCCATGCACCGGCGAGAAGAAAGTGTAATCCCTCTCCTTTGGATGCTGCACCCTCCATACATCCATCAGTTGGCATTCATGTAACTTTCTCCCTAAACTCAATAACAGATTTTTACTTGCCTCCCGTGTCCCAGACGACCTATCCAAGGCTGGATTTAAACAGCAATTAAAATCTCCTGCCAGTATCACTTCCCCCTCTTTAAATTCCATCTATCTATTCAGGGTCCGGGAGAGGTATTTAATCGGATCTCTGTTCGGACAATAAACATTAGCCAATGTGTAGATCCTTTCCCCTAATTTTACCTTTAAAAACAAAAAAAGGCCCTCTGGGTCCACCCTCCTCTCTAACAATGTGTATTTAGTCTGTTTCGAGAATCCGATAACCACTTCCTTTGCCCGTTTGATGGGTGTGTCACAATAAATCCAGACCGGGAAATTTCTTGAGTCAAGCTTAGTACCCTCCTCCAACACCAGGTGCATCTCATGCAAGAAAACAATATCTGCACCATAGAGCTGTAATTCTTTTAACACTTTGCGCCTTTTCCCAGGAGAGTTTAACCCTTTTACGTTATATGACAAACATTTAACTTCTATGCTCCCTGATCTTCAATGATACTCCTGTTTCAATCGCATTCGCCTCAACCTTTCCCCATATTTGGCCCAAGAACGGAACCAAGGAAAAAATGGGAAAAATCTGCGGGAACCCCTCTCCTCCTCCTCACCCCCCCAACCACCTCTTCTCCCTCCCACCCCCCCGCCAATACCTGACCTTGGGGCCGCGGCGTCCAGGTATCCGCCATATCAGCCTGCGTAGGGCAGTAGGGTGGAGCTCTCACAGTGGGCCAAGGTGTTCCTCCCCCTCCCCCCCAAACAAGGAGAGGGGGAGGAAGGGTGCGGAGGTCTCTTTACCATTCCCTCCTCCTCTCCCACCCCCCCACCACCCCCCAGCCCCCTCCCTACCCCCCACAGCCTATCCTTCCTCCTCTTCTTTGCCTCAACCCCCCCCTCCCCCCTTCTCCAGACCGCTCATCTAATTATGGAATCTCCCCACCTAGAATAGATGGTACTGTAATATTTAAATTCCTGCAGAAGTCTTGTAAGTCCTCTATTTGGTTTAGTCTGAAATTTCTCCCATCTTTTGTTACGTTTAATGCTAAAGGATAACCCCAGCTATACTTTAAATTGGCCCCCCTCAGAGAGTCCAGTAGAGGTCTTAAATGTCTTCTCCTTGCTAGGGTTCTGGCTGATAGATCCGAAAAAATTTGGATTTCACCATTATTGTACTTCACCGGTTGAACGCCTCTTAATTTACTCCAAATCTTTGCCTTGTCCTCATATTGATGAAACCTTACAATAACGTCTCTGGGTATAGCCTCTCTTACGCTTGGAGGTTTTCTAATCCTATGGACTCGGTCCAATTTTAATTCTTCCTCTAAACTTCTTCCCAGGAGTGGATTAAATATTTCTTTCATCTTGGAGAACAAATCCTCCCCTCTCTGTTCTGGAATGGATCTGATCCTCAAATTTTGCCTCCTGCTTTGATTTTCCTGTTCCTCCAATTTATATAGCAACTCCCGCTGACCTGACTGTAATTTTTTGACTTGTTTTTTTAGCTCTGAGATCTCGAGCGCTTGTTGTTCTGATGCTTCCTCCACTGTTTCCACTCGCTTTAAAAGGTGCCCCATGTCTGTCCTTACATTAAGGATCTCTGCCTTTATGGCGGTCTCTAATTTAGAAAACATGTCCTGCATCTCTGTTTTTGTTGGTGGTGCATCCATATATGCTTCTGTGCTTAGATCTAGAACAGCTCCCGGGAGTGTCTCACCTCTGGGGGTCCCCCCTAAGGCTCCTTTATGTTTTGCAGAGTCTTTCTTCTTATCTTTCGTGCTTTGTTGCCTATTGTCCATAATCGGGCTTTTAGGTTGCGCTTCTTTTAAATATTTTTGGATGGAGCTTGAATTTAAGCTGTCTCTAGGCTTTTTAGCTTCAGATGCCTTATGTGAGCGTCCTTTCATATTCTTCGCCCCCTGCTCAGCGCCACTTCTTTGTTTCTCGCTTGTGGGACCTTTAAACTAGTGTGCTACTCTCAACACTGTGCATGCCGACCATATTCGCTCAGTCTAAATTGTTTTTTTTTTTTCCAGTTCTACTGAGCCCCCATGCTATTCTGCGATACAGCATTACCTCTTTTTCCTTAATGATTTTTTAGAGAAAACAAAAGACCTCTGAGAGACATAGGCAAATTCCTTATACTACGAAAATAGAGTTCAGCTTCAGCTGATCCTACCTGGGGCCGTCCAGTCTTAAGGAGGAAATCAGGCAGCGTTCCAGGCTTTTCATATGCACAGCGGGGGGGGGGGGGGAGACAGGAGCATTCTCTGGAGAAGGCTTAGGATTCTGGGGACTTCGAGGTCGGTCTCCTCTCTACACTTGTACAGGCCGCGGAGAGCTAAAGGCCATCGATTCACTTTCCGTCTGCGTCCGTGGGGGGGGTGCGGGCGCGAGCAGGGACAGGGAGCCGGGTTCCGGGGAGATGTATTAGCGCAATGTATCAGTCCCCTCAAGGCAGACCGGGAGCTGTCAATAAGCCTCCCTCCTGTGGTGTCTGCGTACGGGACACATGCGCCGGCCTCCTCTTCGGGTGTAACGCCTCCCGCTGTATCGTTGTGGTGGGTTAACGGGACCAGCGTGAGCTCTCCCCCCGCGCCGTCCCTCCCGCCATCATCCTTCACTCCTTCGCTCACCTCCACCACCCCACCATCAGGTCCCTCCCCCGGAACAAGCACGTCACATCGCTCCCTCCAGCTTTCTGAAAATACTGATTGCAGTCACTCTACTATTTAAACAAGGGTGTTGGAAGATCTTGGCGAAGGATTCTGCATAACTTCTTGCAGGACTGTATACTTTTACTGTTTGTCAGGAATTTGAACAGCTGTTGGTGGCACTGGGGCCCTCAAATTTGAATGGTGTAGTTCTTGTGTTCACCAGTGGGTTTCTCCCAGTCAACAGGTTCCAGCAATTAGTCACCACCTGGTGCTGACTGCTGAATGGACACTTAGCCCCATCTTAGGAGTTACATAGTGCCTCAGTATTTTACCTGTATATGCTGAATTTTCTGAACCTGCTACCTGTTCTAGCCGGTCTTCCTCTGTTACTTTGTACTTCTGCCTGACTCTGCTCCAACTCCCCTTCTCTTCTGTACATAGCAGTGGCATATCATCCATGGGTGCAAAGTGTGCGATGCACATGGGCCCCAAGGAGGATGGGGCCCACTATGCTCTCACACCCTCTACACCCATGGATGATACATGTACAGTTACAGTCACACACAGATCCTATGGCTGGAGCTATGTGCAACTGTAGGGACGGGTTTGGCATATCTAGAGGGGGCGAAATGTCATCCGAAGCCTGGGAGAAAGGAAATATATCTTGGTGATTTGCGTGATGTGACATGTGAGCTCTGTGAGTTTGGGGGGGTTAGGTTGTGCAGATGTGATAGATTGAGTCTGTCAGACTAACCTTGGGGGGGGAGGGGGGTAGGGAGGAATTGTAGTGGGCACAGTGTAACCTGTGGGGGAGGAATTGAAGTGGGCACAGAGTAACCTGTGGTGGAGGAATTGTAGTGGGCACATAGTAACTGGGGGGGGGGGGGGAATTGTAGTGGGCACAGAGTAACCTATAGGGGAGAGATTGTTGTTAGTGAACTGGCAAGCATCAGCCCCAGGCAGCGTCAGATTAGCGCCAGTACCGCTAACACCCACGCACGCACCGTACACCTCCCTTAGTGGTGTAGTATCTGAACGGATCAATATCTGATCCGATCAGATCTATACTAGCGTCCCCAGCAGTTTAGGGTTCCCAAAAACGCAGTGTTAGCGGGATCAGCCCAGATACCTGCTAGCACCTGCGTTTTGCCCCTCCGCCCGGCCCAGCCCAGCCCACCCAAGTGCAGTATCGATCGATCACTGTCACTTACAAAACACTAAACACATAACTGCAGCGTTTGCGGAGTCAGGCCTGATCCCTGCGATCGCTAACAGTTTTTTTGGTAGCGTTTTGGTGAACTGACAAGCACCAGCCCCAGGCAGCGTCAGGTTAGTGCCAGTAGCGCTAACACCCACGCATGCACCGTGCACCTCCCTTAGTGGTGTAGTATCTGAACGGATCAATATCTGATCCGATCAGATCT
Organism: Lithobates septentrionalis; assembly: GCA_037952835.1. Taxonomy (NCBI): domain Eukaryota; kingdom Metazoa; phylum Chordata; class Amphibia; order Anura; family Ranidae; genus Lithobates; species Lithobates septentrionalis. The sequence goes on from JBBDGP010003274.1 coordinate 1,370,082, forward strand.
ATACTAGCATCCCCTGCAGTTTAGGGTTCCCAAAAACGCAGTGTTAGTGGGATCAGCCCAGATACCTGCTAGCACCTGCGTTTTGCCCCTCCGCCCAGCCCAGCCCAGCCCACCCAAGTGCAGTATCGATCGATCGATCACTCTCACTTACAAAACACTAAATGTATAACTGCAGCTTTCACTGTGGAGACACTTATAAATTTAGTAGTGTTAGGACTGCAAGTAATACAGGGTGCCTTGACGAGGCCTTGCAGCTTTCACATGCGTTTGCAAATGTGTGCTAACTAAACCCCTGCTTTTAACAGACGGTTGGACAGGCTAATTTGGTTGGTCAGCAGACTGGTTGGTGAGTTGAGCTATGGAATTGTCTTTGTCTTACATGTATATGCCCTCCATGTGCTCCTTACTGTGAAGGCCAGTTATGGGTGTGGGCGGTGGCCAGTGTTTTGTTACTGTTTGTAAATGTGGGTCGGGGACACACTGGACACCTTTGCTGCCATTGTGCTCTTGCTGGGTGTCCAGTGTGCTCCTGTCCCTTTAAGGGGGCTTGGGCCGCCTCCAGGCTCACCTGTCTCACACCTATCCATTTAATGCATGTGCTTCCACTGTGGAGACACTTATAAATTTAGTAGTGTTAGGACTGCAAGTAATACAGGGTGCCTTGACGAGGCCTTGCAGCTTTCACATGCGTTTGCAAATGTGTGCTAACTAAACCCCTGCTTTTAACAGACGGTTGGACAGGCTAATTTGGTTGGTCAGCAGACTGGTTGGTGAGTTGAGCTATGGAATTGTCTTTGTCTTACATGTATATGCCCTCCATGTGCTCCTTACTGTGAAGGCCAGTTATGGGTGTGGGCGGTGGCCAGTGTTTTGTTACTGTTTGCAGCTTTCGCAGAGTCAGGCCTGATCCCTGTGATCGCTAACAGTTTTTTTGGTAGCGTTTTGGTGAAGTGGCAAGCACCAGCGGCCTAGTACACCCCGGACGTAGTCAAACCAGCACTGCAGTAACACTTGGTGACGTGGCGAGTCCCATAAGTGCAGTTCAAGCTGGTGAGGTGGCAAGCACAAGTAGTGTCCCGCTGCCACCAAGAAGAAGACAAACAGGCCCGTCGTGCCCATAATGCCCTTCCTGCTGCATTCGCCAATCCTAATTGGGAACCCACCACTTCTGCAGCGCCCGTACTTCCCCCATTCACATCCCCAACCAAATGCAGTCGGCTGCATGAGAGGCATTTTCTTTATGTCCTCCCGAGTACCCCTACCCAACGAACCCCCCAAAAAAGATGTTGTGTCTGCAGCAAGCGCGGATATAGGCGTGACACCCGCTATTATTGTCCCTCCTGTCCTGACAATCCTGGTCTTGCACAGACTAGGCACACTTTCACAGGGTCTCCCAAGATGCCATCGCATTTTGAGAGACCCGAACCTGGAACCGGTACAGTTATAAAAGTTAGTTACAGAAAAAAGTGTAAAAAAAAATATATATATATATATATATATATATATATATATATATATATATATAAAAATAGTTGTCGTTTTATTGTTCTCTCTCTATTCTCTCTCTATTGTTCTGCTCTTTTTAACTGTATTCTACTCTGCAATGTTTTATTGTTATTATGTTTTATCATGTTTGCTTTTCAGGTATGCAATTTTTTATACTTTACCGTTTACTGTGTTTTATTGTTAACCATTTTTATGTCTTCAGGTACGCCATTCACGACTTTGAGTGGTTATACCAGAATGATGCCTGCAGGTTTAGGTATCATCTTGGTATCATTCTTTTCAGCCAGCGGTCGGCTTTCAAGTAAAAGCAATCCTAGCGGCTAATTAGCCTCTAGACTGCTTTTAGAAGCAGTGGGAGGGAATGCCCCCCCACCGTCTTCCGTGTTTTTCTCTGGCTCTCCTGTCTCAACAGGGACCCTGAGAATGCAGCCGGTGATTCAGCCAGCTGACCATAGAGCTGATCAGAGACCAGAGTGGCTCCAAACATCTCTATGGCCTAAGAAACCGGAAGCTACGAGCATTTCATGACTTAGATTTCGCCGGATGTAAACAGCGCCATTGGGAAATTGGGAAAGCATTTTATCACACCGATCTTGGTGTGCTCAGATGCTTTGAGGGCAGAGGAGAGATCTAAGGTCTAATAGACCCCAATTTTTTCAAAAAAGAGTACCTGTCACTACCTATTGCTATCATAGGGGATATTTACATTCCCCGAGATAACAATAAAAATGATTAAAAAAAAAAATGAAAGGAACAGTTTAAAAATAAGATAAAAAAGAAAAAAAATAATAAAGAAAAAAAAAAAAGCATCCCTGTCCCCCCCCCCTGCTCTTGCGCTAAGGCGAACGCAAGCGTTGGTTTGGCGTCAAATGTAAACAGCAATTGCACCATGCATGTGAGGTATCACCACGAAGGTCAGATCAAGGGCAGTAATTTTAGCAGTAGACCTCCTCTGTAAATATAAAGTGGTAACCTGTAAAGGCTTTTAAAAATGTATTTATTTTGTTTCCACAACACGTTTGTGCGCAATTTTAAAGCATGTCATGTTTGGTATCCATGTACTCGGCCTAAGATCATCTTTTTTATTTCATCAAACATTTGGGCAATATAGTGTGTTTTAGTGCATTAAAATTTAAAAAAAGTGTGTTTTTTCCCCAAAAAATGCGTTTGAAAAATCGCTGCGCAAATACTGTGTGACAAAAAAAAAATGAAACACCCACCATTTTAATCTGTAGGGCATTTGCTTTAAAAAAATATATAATGTTTGGGGGTTCAAAGTAATTTTCTTGCAAAAAAAAATAATTTTTTCATGTAAACAAAAAGTGTCAGAAAGGGCTTTGTCTTCAAGTGGTTAGAAGAGTGGGTGATGTGTGACATAAACTTCTAAATGTTGTGCATAAAATGCCAGGACAGTTCAAACCCCCCCCCCCAAATGACCCCATTTTGGAAAGTAGACACCCCAAGCTATTTGCTGAGAGGCATGTCGAGTCCATGGAATATTTTATATTGTGACACAAGTTGCGGGAAAGAGACAATTTTTTTTTTTTTGCACAAAGTTGTCACTATATGATTTATTGCTCAAACATGCCATGGGAATATGTGAAATGACACCCCAAAATACATTCTGTTGCTTCTCCTGAGTAGGGGGATACCACATGTGTGAGACCTTTTGGGAGCCTAGCCACGTAGACACCCCAAGATATTTGCTGAGAGGTATAGTGAGTATTTTGCAAACCTCACTTTTTGTCACAAAGTTTTGAAAATTGAAAAAGAAAAAAAAATGTTTTTACTTGTCTTTCTTTATTTTCAAAAACAAATGAGAGCTGCAAAATACTCACCATGCCTCTCAGCAAATAGCTTGGGGTGTCTACTTTCCAAAATGGGGTCATTTGGGGGGGGGGGGGGGGGTTTGTGCCACCTGGGCATTCCATGGCCTCCGAACCTGTGATAGGCAGAGTAGAGTGAAATCAAAAATTTACACCCTTAGAAATCCTGAAGGCAGGGATTGGTTTTCGGGGCCCCGTACACGGCTAGGCTCCCAAAAAGTCCCACACATGTGGTATCCCCATACTCAGGAGAATAAAACAAGGAGAAAGAGGCGCCTCTGGGTGCAGACGTTTAAAACAATTTATTAAAATTACAGCAACAGCTGGTAATGCACTCACATTTGTGTAGAAGGTTTTAGGCAAAAAGAATGTCCCAAGGAAATCAAGGGGATCCGTGGAGTCATCTCTCTCGGCTGGTGGATGTTAGAAGCTCTGGGCAGTCTGAGAACACTGGATGTGTTCGGCCGAACAGCGGAGACAGGCACCAAAGAGAGGCTTGGATTGCAGCCGATCAGGCGAGGGATGATGACGTCACTCGATATGCGACGCGTATCCTAAGCTGGCTCGCCGTGAGTGGTGTGACGGCGGCGCTCCTTTGTCAAGCTGATTGGCTGGGAGCTGAAGAGGATGTATAAGTGAAGAGCGCTGATGGGGAAGGAGGCGGAGTAGGGGATGGGCCTGAAACCTTGTATGTAGAAGTGTCAGCAGTGGAGGAAATCAAGGAAAAACAACAATGAGAAGGGATATATTGTGCTGATGGGAAAAAAACTGTTGGCCAAGGTGGGAGGGAAAGGGAAGAATTAGGGGGAGGGGGAGGGTGTAAAAAAAACCAGAGGAGGAGGAATAGACAAGATCATAATATACACGGATATAAGGAATAGGATAGAAGGGGGCAGAGGTCTATAATGCAGCTGAAAGAAAAAAAAAACTCAGGAGAAGCAGCTAAAATGTATTTTGGGGTGCAATTCCACATATGCCCATGGCCTGTGTGAGCAATATATCATTTAGTGACAACTTTGTGCAAAAAAAAAAAAAAATTGTCACTTTCCCGCAACTTGTGTCAAAATATAAAATATTCAATGGACTCAACATGCTTCTCAGCAAATAGCTTGGGGTGTCTACTTTCCAAAATGGGGTCATTTGGGGGGGGGGTTTGTGCCATCTGGGCATTTTATGGCCTTCAAAACTGTGATAGTTAGTGAGGAGTGAAATCAAAAATTTACGCCCTTAGAAATCCTGAAGGCGCTGATTGGTTTTCGGGGCCCCGTACGCGGCTAGGCTGCCAAAAAGTTCCACACATGTGGTATCCCCGTACTCAGGAGAAGCAGCTGAATGTATTTTGGGGTGCAATTCCACATATGCCCATGGCCTGTGTGAGCAATATATCATTTAGTGACAACTTTTTGTAATTTTTTTTTTTTTTGACATTATTCAATCACTTGGGACAAAAAAAAAATTATTCAATGAGCTCAACATGCCTCTCAGCAATTTCCTTGGGGTGTCTACTTTCCAAAATGGGGTCATTTGGGGGGGTTTTGTACTGCTCTGCCATTTTAGCACCTCAAGAAATTACATAGGCAGTCATAAACTAAAAGCTGTGTAAATTCCAGAAAATGTACCCTAGCTTGTAGACGCTATAACTTTTGCGCAAACCAATAAATATACACTTATTGACATTTTTTTTTTTACCAAAGACATGTGGCGGAATACATTTTGGCCTAAATGTATGACTAAAATTGAGTTTATTGGATTTTTTTTTATAACAAAAATTAGAAAATATCATTTTTTTTCAAAATTTTCGGTCTTTTTCCGTTTATAGCGCAAAAAATATACTCTATTTGTGGGAAGAAAAGGGCGCAAATTTCGTTTGGGTACAGCATTGCATGACCGCGCAATTAGCAGTTAAAGCGACGCAGTACCAAATTGGAAAAAGTCCTCTGGTCCTTAGGCAGCATAATGGTCCGGGGCTGAAGTGGTTAAGCCCCTACCATTGTTAACACAATTTGTCCACACCCACCATTCGCCGCACCACGCTACGTACTCCACATTACTGCTCTGCTACAATTGCTCAAAGGTGTCACAAGTCTTCTAGAATATTAGCAACAACCCTGCCGCAATGAAAACCATGTCCATGCTGTATTGCACTAAGCACACTGCTTTTTTTTTTTTTTTTTTTCATCAAGTATTGGGGCCCAACTTATGATCTTGCACACAGGCCCACTGATTCCATAAAATGCCCCTGGTACATACTTGGTTAGTCTTTACGTTTTTGTGTGTGTTCACTGGGTTGTGTATAGGTTGCTGTTTTTGTGCATATAATAAACTATATTTTTTCACTTAGATTTGAGTATAGTTTCTTCTCTTTTTTTGACAACAAGGATTTCTCTTAATTGAAGCAAAGTCATGGTACATTGACAGCTAGCAACAATGTGGTACAACAGCCATAAAGAAGTACAATCATGGTAACATAGCCTGCACTCAGGCATAGGCAAGTAAGGATAACATATAAAGCATAAGACTATAGCATTAAAAAAAAAAAAGTATGGGGGGACCACTAAAAAAACCAGAGAAGAGACACAATCATTGGACCATCCAAGGCTGCCAACTTTTTCATACTTTTTTTAAAAGCAGTTCCTATCCATGTAAGTTAATTTGTACATAGGCAGTACCGCATTAATTGAGGACTCCCATGAATCCACCGAGGCGGAAAGAGGGTCAACTCCATTTACAAAATATTTCCTTTTTGGTATAGTACAGTAAATAGGAAATCAGCAACTTAGTGTAGCAGGTCCTCTGTTCATCATCATAAATGCCCAACAACGTGAGCTCAGAGGAGAGAGGGAGAGACAGTTAAAGACAGGTATTTATAATATTGTGGTATTGTCAAGGTTCCCATCCTAATCGACACAGGGTGAAAGATATGTTCCTACCTTGGGTTTTTAATTTTCTGTTTTTAATGATGCATTAATAATGCTTTAGTAATTTTATAACAAAATAGTCTGTATTGTGGTTCCCACAAAGTCCATGGACCATGATCTAAATATTTGCTCTGTATCTATACTTCCCTACTCTAAAATTTCTCTACTACATGTAAAAATCATATAAATATCCCCCTTGAAGAAGACCACAATTAGAAGGGTCAAAACATATAGGGGTTTTATGTGGAAGACCACTTTTGCAGTAAAACGCAAATTTTATTAGGATTTCATACAATATGTAGTTCCCTTTTGATTGATGGGTTTGCCATTTTTATGTAAATGCCAGAGCTCAGTTTTTTACAACTCTTATGTAATTGCCTAATTGCCTTTTGATAAATAAAGAATTTTTCATTAATAACCTTTGAATTTCTTGGCTGCTAAAAAAACCCCATGAGGGAATCTTTCCATTATATTTTGGGTAAGTATGACCTTGGTGGTGTGGATGTGTCATTGCCATCATCCCATGTAAATCTATGGAAAAATGTATAATACCTCTAACGGGATTTTTAAGGCAATGAATTCAAAAAATATTATAAAATAAAATCAGTTTATTTAATATTATTCAACGTTAAAAGTGTATAAATTTTTTTAAATTTTTCACAGATAATCATGTAGGTCAGTAGACATAGAACAACACATATAAAATAAATTCCAAAGCATGTAGTAATTCTACACATACATCCAATACAAAATGAATATAGAGAATTGCATGTAGAAAATGACTTGAGGAAGAATGTGATGTATCACACTACCCAGTGCGGTCACCCTAGATGGCCGCCCTGGTGTGAGGTAGTGGAAGTCCAACGCGTTTCAACGTTTAAATCTTAACAGATACAAGTCTTCTTCAGGGAAAGTACATCACAGTCTAAAAAATCAGAAAACAATACTATTATGAACTGTACATATATATACCATACATATCCCCTACAATGGTTATATTCTCATGTGACTTACGCTCTCCCAAGACAGCTCGGTTAGGGGGCTACATGCCAGAGGTCAGAAACATCCCACATCAGAAAAGCCTGGACTGTCCTAATACTCTACAAGGCGGCTGGATATAATGGATAATCCAAACGTTCGGCATCCTAAGCCTCCAAGAAAAATTGATGGCTATCTGTAATGGGGCAAATAGTAAGAATAAGTGGTATATTGAAGACAGCTGTGGGCAAACCCCACAGCAAGTCCCATATACAAAGAAGTACCCCCTTGATCATAAGTGTGGGACCCCCATACCTCCCATGGAGTGGGAAGTCCCAAATATGAAGAGTAGAACGCACTTACTTCTAGATAAGTAGCTGGTCGCTAGGTAAAGAGCTGGGGGGAGTTTCCGTGATGCCAGAAGTTTTAAGCCTGCCCCATGTGCATGGATGAATGTCCAGGGAAGAATGGCGCCATTTGCCGTCTTTGGCGTCCTATTTGTGGTGTGGGCCGGTAGGTGGGCGGAGACCAGGCGCCGCGCTGGCCAATGGCGCGGCTTGTGGAGGTCGCTGCTGTCAGGAGCATTTTGCGTAAGGACGCCGAATGCTACCTAGGCAACCAACTCCGCTAAAGGGCCTGCGCATGCGCGACGTAACAGCACGCCTTACGCAGGGCTGAGAAGGTCAAGAATGATGCTGTGAGCGCCAGCAGCCATCTTGGAGAAGGGCTGTGCCCACACTGGAACGAAGTGTCACCGCAGCTAAGCGCCCGGAAATAGAGCTGCATCGAAAGTGGATGCAGCCACTCCAGTTAGATCCCCTAATGATTTCCCCAGTAGCATATCCCCCCCATGGTCTAAAGGACCGGGGGGGGGATAATGATGGTGAGAATATTGGAGATAATAATAATAAAAGTAATAATGAAAAAAATGAGTAACTCAGAGCCTTTAGAATAAATACCACAAGAGTTCCCCCCATTTTCTTTTGGGGAGGGAAGGGAGGACTGATAACCACCGACACAGGGATTCCCGCCTGGCAAATATGCAAGGCAGGGCAAAAAGGCCCCATAGCTAACTAGAGCAGTGGGGCCCCCCTGTGTCGGGTAGGTATAGGACTACCCAGGCGTATCTGAGAGGTAGGTGGTGAGTCCTAGGCCTCCGCATAACTAGCTCCCCCAGGGTGACGCCTATGGGAGCAACTCATCACAGGAAATAAACCAAAAATTATTACAGTGATAGTAAGCGGGAATCATGGTAGAACAGTAAAGTCAAATATACAAACATAATAGAAATTATGTAAACAATACATTAATAAAATAATTCCACTGGGTGGGGGTTGTAATGTATACAGGCCCCAACCCAGCTGTAGTAGGGTCGTCAACTTAGTGAACTACAAGAAGCTGACATTATGTAGTAAATTAGAAACCCCCCAAAAAGGCTAAACAATCTTCAGATAATGTCCAAACGGTATCTCGGGGGTCAAAGATGTGATGGAAAGGGAGAAGGAAGGGGGAAGAAAAAGGGGGGTAGGGTGTTTAGGGTCCAAGGGAGAGAGGAAACGAAGGTAAGGGGATGAATGATTTAAATTCAATGTACATGGCGTGGAAGAGAGGACATGCCCCTAGTCGGTTTTACCTGATCTAAAGCCCTCTAGGAAGGGCCTAAAGCTCTCTGTCTCATTGAGCCCTGGGGGGGTGGTGGCCCTGAGGCGCCTGATCCAGCGCATCTCGCGCTGGAGCAGGGCCTTGTTCCAGTCACCCCCCCTGGTGGGTATGTGTAATCTGTCCACCACAGTGAAGTTAACCTTAGGCATCCTGTACCCATGCTGTTTTGCTACATGCCTGCCCAGTGGCAGATATAGGTTGCCAATACTCATACTATGGATATGCTTCTCAACCCTCTTGGTGAGTTCCTGTCGGGTTTTCCCAACGTAGAAGGCCCCGCACTGACATTGCATCAGATAAACGACTCCCCGCGTTCTACAGTTCGCGAAGTGTCGTAATTGAAAATTCTCCCCATTAGGTAATGTAATCATGGTTCTCCTACCTATAACTCCACACTGAGCACATGCTCCACAGGGATAAGTGCCCCAGGTTTTGCAGGGGTCCTTTCTTGCACTTCCTTTGTACTCACTCTGTGTGAGCATATTTCCTATAGAACCTGGTTTTGTATAAGTAATTTGAGGTCTAGGGGTGACCAGACCGCCTAAAATGGGATCTTCTGTAAGAATGGACCAGTGTTTGGAGATAATTTTTCTAATTTGTTGATGTTCGTTGGAAAATTTCATAATAATTCTAGTTGGATTATCTTCCTTCATCAGGTTTTTCTTTTTAAAGATCAGGTTTCGTCTGTCCATATTCTTAACACGGTTGAACGCTTTTTTGAGAGCTGTTTTGGTGTATCCTCTCTCTCTTAGTCTGGCAGTCAGTTTGTTGGATTCCTGCTGGAAGTTTTCGTATGTACTGCAATTTCTCTTGAGTCTTAGAAATTGGCTAAACGGAATGGATCTCTTCAATGGCTCAGGGTGGAAACTATCCGCATGTAGCAGAGTGTTCCCCGCTGTCTCTTTTCTATAAAGATTGCTGTGAAGTACTCCTGTTTGATCTTTGGAGATAGTGATATCCAGGAAGTTGACCTCCCTGGAATCATAAATCATAGTAAAGAAAAGATTGAAACTATTTGCGTTCATAGAACTCAGGCATTCCCTGAGTCTGTCTTCTGAGCCATCCCAAATGATGAAGATATCGTCTATGTACCTCTGCCACATAAGTATGTGGTCAGAGTACATAGACGATCCCTCTCCCAGCAAGAAGGTCTTCTCCCACTCCCCCAGGCACAGGTTAGCGTATGAGGGAGCACAGCATGTCCCCATAGCCACTCCCTGTAACTGGAGGTAGTGGGAGCCCTCAAATAGAAACACATTGTGTTTCAAAATAAATTCAAGCATTGTGAGTATGAAGGCATTGAACTTCCAGTCAGTGGTTGCTCTTTGCCTCAACACTCGTTCAACAGCTGCTACTCCTGCATCATGTGGAATGCTATTATATAGACACTCCACATCGATAGTGACTAGGAGGGCAGAGTCGAGGATAGTCAAATTATCAATAATCTGCAGCAGGTGGATCGTGTCTTTGGTGTAGGACGGTAAATCCATGACGTGGGGTCTAAGATGGTAATCTATTACCTGGCTGATACCTTCCGTGATTGACCCGTTGCCTGAGATGATGGGTCTCCCTGGTGGATCTTCTAATCTTTTATGCACCTTAGGCAGGGCGTAGAAGGTGGGTACCCGGGGATGCTGTGTTCGTATAAACTCCCACGTTTCTTTGTTGATGGCGCCTTCATTGAGCGATTCATCCACCAGACAATAGAATTCCTGATTATATCTCTCAACTATTGCTGGGGATATTTTTTTGTAATATTCGGTGTTGTTAAGAACTTTAAGGCACATCTTTACGTAATTCTCGTTGTCCATGAGGACAATATTTCCACCTTTGTCCGATGCTTTGATTGTGATGTTCATGTCGCTCTTCAAGGTGTTGAGTGCATGTCGCAATTCTGGATTAAGGTTGTTTTTAATTCTTCGTTTGTCTAGTTTTTCAATTTCTTTAGTTGTCTGTTTGACAAAAAGCGCGTGTTTGAATCAAACACGCACAAAGGCACAACGCAGGGTAATACACGAGGCCTTTTACCCAATCCAGGGAAAGCAAATCGCAAAGATCAAGGGGCCATTCCTAAAACGCAACAAACACAACTTGATAGTTTTTTAGACAGAAACACAACACCATTACCGAGCCCTATGCCTCTCACGCAACTTCTGATGATAGCCACGGATCCACCGACTCCAAAGAACTAAACGTCATCAACCTCTCCTCACACCAACTAACCGATGAGGAGCAGAAAGTGTTATCTTTAGGCCTCTCCTTCTGTCCCAACCAAAGCATGGATACCTTTTAAACAACAAAGGATATTCACTTATTTGCCCGGAAATTGCTGTTGAAAAGCCTATATGCAAAACAAAAAGCTACACAATCGGAAGTAGCACCAAATCTAAAAACAGCAGATTTTAAGGCTCTCAGAGATTTAAACCTCCTACTGCAAGAGAGCAACTCTGCAGAAAACTTCTGGGAAGAATTGGGAGAAGGGGAAGGCAATGAAGAAGAGTCTGAAGATGAAGCCACTAAACCTAACACAAAAATTGATAAAAAGTTCAAAAGAAAATCACATAAATTTCCTCCGCTCAATCTTAATCCAGCGATAGCGCTTTTTGTCAAACAGACAACTAAAGAAATTGAAAAACTAGACAAACGAAGAATTAAAAACAACCTTAATGCAGAATTGCGACATGCACTCAACACCTTGAAGAGCGACATGAACATCACAATCAAAGCATCGGACAAAGGTGGAAATATTGTCCTCATGGACAACGAGAATTACGTAAAGATGTGCCTTAAAGTTCTTAACAACACCGAATGTTACAAAAAAATATCCCCAGCAATAGTTGAGAGATATAATCAGGAATTCTATTGTCTGGTGGATGAATCGCTCAATGAAGGGGCCATCAACAAAGAAACGTGGGAGTTTATACGAACACAGCATCCCCGGGTACCCACCTTCTACGCCCTGCCTAAGGTGCATAAAAGATTAGAAGATCCACCAGGGAGACCCATCATCTCAGGCAACGGGTCAATCACGGAAGGTATCAGCCAGGTAATAGATTACCATCTTAGACCCCACGTCATGGATTTACCGTCCTACACCAAAGACACGATCCACCTGCTGCAGATTATTGATAATTTGACTATCCTCGACTCTACCCTCCTAGTCACTATCGATGTGGAGTGTCTATATAATAGCATTCCACATGATGCAGGAGTAGCAGCTGTTGAACGAGTGTTGAGGCAAAGAGCAACCACTGACTGGAAGTTCAATGCCTTCATACTCACAATGCTTGAATTTATTTTGAAACACAATGTGTTTCTATTTGAGGGCTCCCACTACCTCCAGGTACAGGGAGTGGCTATGGGGACATGCTGTGCTCCCTCATACGCTAACCTGTGCCTGGGGGAGTGGGAGAAGACCTTCTTGCTGGGAGAGGGATCGTCTATGTACTCTGACCACATACTTATGTGGCAGAGGTACATAGACGATATCTTCATCATTTGGGATGGCTTAGAAGACAGACTCAGGGAATGCCTGAGTTCTATGAACGCAAATAGTTTCAATCTTTTCTTTACTATGATTTATGATTCCAGGGAGGTCAACTTCCTGGATATCACTATCTCCAAAGATCAAACAGGAGTACTTCACAGCAATCTTTATAGAAAAGAGACAGCGGGGAACACTCTGCTACATGCGGATAGTTTCCACCCTGAGCCATTGAAGAGATCCATTCCGTTTAGCCAATTTCTAAGACTCAAGAGAAATTGCAGTACATACGAAAACTTCCAGCAGGAATCCAACAAACTGACTGCCAGACTAAGAGAGAGAGGATACACCAAAACAGCTCTCAAAAAAGCGTTCAACCGTGTTAAGAATATGGACAGACGAAACCTGATCTTTAAAAAGAAAAACCTGATGAAGGAAGATAATCCAACTAGAATTATTATGAAATTTTCCAACGAACATCAACAAATTAGAAAAATTATCTCCAAACACTGGTCCATTCTTACAGAAGATCCCATCTTAGGCGGTCTGGTCACCCCTAGACCTCAAATTACTTATACAAAACCAGGTTCTATAGGAAATATGCTCACACAGAGTGAGTACAAAGGAAGTGCAAGAACGGACCCCTGCAAAACCTGGGGCACTTATCCCTGTGGAGCATGTGCTCAGTGTGGAGTTATAGGTAGGAGAACCATGATTACATTACCTAATGGGGAGAATTTTCAATTACGACACTTCGCGAACTGTAGAACGCGGGGAGTCGTTTATCTGATGCAATGTCAGTGCGGGGCCTTCTACGTTGGGAAAACCCGACAGGAACTCACCAAGAGGGTTGAGAAGCATATCCATAGTATGAGTATTGGCAACCTATATCTGCCACTGGGCAGGCATGTAGCAAAACAGCATGGGTACAGGATGCCTAAGGTTAACTTCACTGTGGTGGACAGATTACACATACCCACCAGGGGGGGTGACTGGAACAAGGCCCTGCTCCAGCGCGAGATGCGCTGGATCAGGCGCCTCAGGGCCACCACCCCCCCAGGGCTCAATGAGACAGAGAGCTTTAGGCCCTTCCTAGAGGGCTTTAGATCAGGTAAAACCGACTAGGGGCATGTCCTCTCTTCCACGCCATGTACATTGAATTTAAATCATTCATCCCCTTACCTTCGTTTCCTCTCTCCCTTGGACCCTAAACACCCTACCCCCCTTTTTCTTCCCCCTTCCTTCTCCCTTTCCATCACATCTTTGACCCCCGAGATACCGTTTGGACATTATCTGAAGATTGTTTAGCCTTTTTGGGGGGTTTCTAATTTACTACATAATGTCAGCTTCTTGTAGTTCACTAAGTTGACAACCCTACTACAGCTGGGTTGGGGCCTGTATACATTACAACCCCCACCCAGTGGAATTATTTTATTAATGTATTGTTTACATAATTTATATTATGTTTGTATATTTGACTTTACTGTTCTACCATGATTCCTGCTTACTATCACTGTAATAATTTTTGGTTTATTTCCTGTGATGAGTTGCTCCCATAGGCGTCACCCTGGGGGAGCTAGTTATGCGGAGGCCTAGGACTCACCACCTACCTCTCAGATACGCCTGGGTAGTCCTATACCTACCCGACACAGGGGGGCCCCACTGCTCTAGTTAGCTATGGGGCCTTTTTGCCCTGCCTTGCATATTTGCCAGGCGGGAATCCCTGTGTCGGTGGTTATCAGTCCTCCCTTCCCTCCCCAAAAGAAAATGGGGGGAACTCTTGTGGTATTTATTCTAAAGGCTCTGAGTTACTCATTTTTTTTCATTATTACTTTTATTATTATTATCTCCAATATTCTCACCATCATTATCCCCCCCCCCCCACCGGCTCCCCCCCCCCCCCCCCCGGTCCTTTAGACCATGGGGGGGATATGCTACTGGGGAAATCATTAGGGGATCTAACTGGAGTGGCTGCATCCACTTTCGATGCAGCTCTATTTCCGGGCGCTTAGCTGCGGTGACACTTCGTTCCAGTGTGGGCACAGCCCTTCTCCAAGATGGCTGCTGGCGCTCACAGCATCATTCTTGACCTTCTCAGCCCTGCGTAAGGCGCGCTGTTACGTCGCGCATGCGCAGGCCCTTTAGCGGAGTTGGTTGCCTAGGTAGCATTCGGCGTCCTTACGCAAAATGCTCCTGACAGCAGCGACCTCCACAAGCCGCGCCATTGGCCAGCGCGGCGCCTGGTCTCCGCCCACCTACCGGCCCACACCACAAATAGGACGCCAAAGACGGCAAATGGCGCCATTCTTCCCTGGACATTCATCCATGCACATGGGGCAGGCTTAAAACTTCTGGCATCACGGAAACTCCCCCCGGCTCTTTACCTAGCGACCAGCTACTTATCTAGAAGTAAGTGCGTTCTACTCTTCATATTTGGGACTTCCCACTCCATGGGAGGTATGGGGGTCCCACACTTATGATCAAGGGGGTACTTCTTTGTATATGGGACTTGCTGTGGGGTTTGCCCACAGCTGTCTTCAATATACCACTTATTCTTACTATTTGCCCCATTACAGATAGCCATCAATTTTTCTTGGAGGCTTAGGACGCCGAACGTTTGGATTATCCATTATATCCAGCCGCCTTGTAGAGTATTAGGACAGTCCAGGCTTTTCTGATGTGGGATGTTTCTGACCTCTGGCATGTAGCCCCCTAACCGAGCTGTCTTGGGAGAGCGTAAGTCACATGAGAATATAACCATTGTAGGGGATATGTATGGTATATATATGTACAGTTCATAATAGTATTGTTTTCTGATTTTTTAGACTGTGATGTACTTTCCCTGAAGAAGACTTGTATCTGTTAAGATTTAAACGTTGAAACGCGTTGGAATTCCACTACCTCACACCAGGGCGGCCATCTAGGGTGACCGCACTGGGTAGTGTGATACATCACATTCTTCCTCAAGTCATTTTCTACATGCAATTCTCTATATTCATTTTGTATTGGATGTATGTGTAGAATTACTACATGCTTTGGAATTTATTTTATATGTGTTGTTCTATGTCTACTGACCTACATGATTATCTGTGAAAAATTTAAAAAAATCTATACACTTTTAACGTTGAATAATATTTAATAAACTGATTTTATTTTATAATATTTTTTGAATTCATTGCCTTAAAAATCCCGTTAGAGGTATTATACATTTTTCCATATTTTTCCATTATATAAACTTTTTGGGGTGTGCAGCATGAGCAGCTCATATATATGTGTTTCTTATATTATAGCAGAGGCCCTAGAGAATAAAATGGAGGTTATGAAATTTTCTAAGTCGCATGACATTTGCCCAATCATTTTTCAAATGCAATTTTTATGGAAAAAATACAATGTAATGAATTTTAGTGCACACACAATATAATAAAAAATTTTTGGTAAAATATTAAAGATGATGTTACACCACATAAATAGATACCTAACACGTCATGCTTTAAAATTGCGTATGCTCGTAGAATGGTGCCAAACTACGATGCCTAAAAATCTCCACAGGTGACACTTACAGGTGTCCTTACAGGTGTAAGTCCTTACAGGTTAACTTCACAATCACTTTAAATTGTATGTTACCCTAAATATTTATTAATGCTCTATGTGTGTGTTCACATATGTGTATTTTATCCCCTTCACGCCAACTGTACGCAAATTTGCGTTCATGGCTTGAAGGGGTTAAACCGGAGTGATGCCTGCACAGCAAAGAAAACGCATACGTAAGTCGCACCAGCAAATTACACATGTGATATAGTGCCACGATCAACAGAGTGAGAGTAATAATTATAGCAAAAGACCTCCTCTGTAACTCTAACCTGGTAACCGTTAAATTTTTTTAAAGCGTTACCTATGGAGATTTTTAGGAACCGTAGTTTTGCCCAATTTCAAAGCATGACACATTAGGTATTTATTTAGTGGGCGTAACATCATCTCTCACATTCTACAAAAAAATTGGGCTAACTTTTCTGTTTAGTTTTTTTAAATTCATGAAAGTGTCTTTTTTCCCAAAAAATTGCGTTTGAAAGACCGCTGCACAAATACCATGCGACTTAAAATATTGCAACGATCGCCATTTTATTCTCTAGGGTCGCTGCTAAAAATGTATATAATGCTTCGGGGTTCTAAGTAATTTTCTAGCAAAAAAAACGGATTTTAACTTGTAAGCAAAAAATATCAGAAATAGGCTTAGGCATGAAAGGGTTAAAAATCATAGTCTCTATAATTTGTATGCGCTTCTTCCATCTGAAGTACCTGGTTGATCTTGCCAGTCAGCTTTCTTCCTTGTTCTAAATTGACCACACAAACTACAGAAGCTGATCTGTGCCTACATGGTCAGTTTTCATCCTAGGGCTGGCCATTCAGAGGTACAGAATGCTGTGCAGACATACAGAATGCCTGTATTGGGTAATGTGATCAGCCACCAAATGAAAAAATTAAATTTCTTCTTAAATTTAGGCCAAAATGTATTCTGCTAAATGTCATTGTAAAAAAAAAAATTCCCATAAATAAGTGTGTATTAACCACATAAGGACCGGAATGATTTGCCTCCTTAATGACCAGGTCATTTTTTGTGATACGGCACTGAGTCGCTTTAACTGACAATTGCGCAGTCGTGTGACACTGTACCCAAAAAAAAATTGACGTCCCTTTTTCCCCACACATAGAGCTTTTTTTTAGTGGTATTTGATTACCTCTGCGGTTTTTATTTTTTGCGCTACAAACAAAGAGCGACAATTTTGAAATAAAACTATTTTTTTTACTTTTTGCTATAATACTTATCCAAAAAAAATATATAAAAAAAACAAATTTAATCATCAATTTAGCCCAATATATATTCTTCTATATATGTTTGCTAAAAAAAATTGCAATAAGCGTATATTGATTGGTTTGCGCAAAAGTTATCATGTCTACAAACTATGGGGTAGATTTAGGGACTTTTATTTTTTTTTTCATTGTTTTTACTCTTTTTTTTTTTTTTTTTTTTTAGCAGGACTGCGACATTGTGACGGACAAATCTGACCCCAAATGTTACTTTTTGGGGACCAGTGACATTATTACAGTGCTATAAAAATGCACCGATCAATGTAAAAATGACACTGGCAGGGAAGGGGTTAACACTAGGGGGCAATCAAGGGGTTAAGTGTATTCCTTGGGTGTGTTCTGAATGTAGGGGGGATGGGCCTCCTGAAACATGACAGAGATCACTGTTCCTGATGACTAGGAACAGTAGATCTCTGTCATGTCCCCTGTCAGAATGGGGATTCGCTTTGTTTACAAAGGCAGATCCCCATCCTGCTTCTGTACTAGGCAATCACGGGTCGCCGGGGGACATCGAGCCCACCCGACCCGCAGCGGGCGCGTCACTGCGCCTGCGCGAGCCGACGTACAATGAGCCAGCCTGCCTCGGTACAACTGTGGCGGGCAGTCCTTAAGCGGTTAATTGGTCTGTGTGAAAGTTATAGCATCTACAAATGATGGTATATACTATAAACTGGAAATTATGCAGCTGTGACGCTATACCGGTAATGGCAGTGATCAGTGACTTATAGTGGGACTGTGATAGTGTGGCAGGCAATCTGGCACTAACAGACCTTCGCTGGGAGGTACTCTAACTGACTAACTGACATTGACATCAATAGAGACACTAATACAATGATCAGATATAATATTGTACACCAGTGGCGACTGGTGCTAAATATTTCGGGGAGGGGGAAGGAAAACTAATACCATACACCCTCCTGGAGAGACGGGAATGCAGCGAACGCCACAAGCAACCCCCCCACGCATGGGAGACGAGCGGCGGACGGGAAGACGGCAATCCGCAAGCGGAGACTAATTTTAACATAGGAGGCAGGGGGAATGAAGAGCCGGGCCATTCTCCTCTCCATTCTCCTCCGGGCTGAACAGGAATTGTGTCCTGAGACACGATTGGCCCATGTGTCCTGAGACACGATAGGGATTCCTAAGACTCCCTGGCCAGTCGGGTCTCAGGAGCTGCTTCCTGATTGGCCAGGAGGAGAATCAAGAAGACAATAGCGTATAATAATTCGCTATTGTCATACAAGTGGGTGGGTTTGGGGTAAAGTGCTTTGCTCCCAAAGCCCACTCTTTTTTGAAGCCATTTAGCACCTCAGGCTCTAATCATGTGCTTAAAAAAAAAAAACCATTGGAATCCATGTGTCCGACACCCTGCATGTAGATTAGACGTCCATGCATCCTGCGCCCCGTATAGACAGGCCACCACTGCTGTACACTGTATTAGTGACACTGGCTGGGAAGGGGTAACATCAAGGGGCAATCACTGGGTTAACTGTGTGCCTAACAAGTGTAATGCATGTAATAGGTCTCAGCCATAAATCATTGGCCAGGACTTGTTGACAAAAACCAGCTGTAGCCAGTGACCCGGAGCAGGCTGGATGACGTACATGTACGTGATCCAGCTTGCCCGTGCCACCTGCCCACAGTATATGTACTGTGGGCAGGCAGGAACTGGTTAAAGGAGAAGTATGACCAAAGCATTTTCGGCCCTAGTTCTCCTAAGGGTCACAGAAACGCAGTTCGTTCTGCACACCTGTGACCCATTTTCAGCCAGTCCAGGCTCTGGAATCCACCCAAATGCCTGAAGCAGTAGCTGGTTCAGCCTCTCAGTGAGCCGCTCCCACCCCCTCCCCAGTCCTCCACTCCAGTAAGCACTGGAGGTCAGAGCAAAAAGCCAGTGACTGACACCGGATCTCTGCTCAGTGAAGACTGAGAATTGAGTGATCAACGGTCTGTGATCACTCAGTCTTAGCAGCAGTGGGGGGGGGGGGGGGGGGGGCAACTGCAACATCAGACCAATGCTGCATCCATCTAGACGAGTATAATTTTTTATGTTTTTATTTTTTTTTAAGAAGCCTGAACTTCTTTTAATGATAGATATACTTTAAATCATGGCATATAGATTGACATGTTTTTCAGTTATTTCTCTATTAAATACATAGTGATAGTTTCCTATTAAACTGTAGCTAAGGTGCAGGAATTTACAAGAAGGGGAGAAGAGGTGCCTCTGGGTGCAGATTTTTTACAGGTTAAATATACAATGAATAGTCAAATGGCAACTCACATTTTAGGAGTTAAAAACAGGCATTAATGTAGTCCCAACAGCGGCGGGGATCATCAGTGTGGTCAGTTCCCCATTCTTCCAGTGGAGGTGCGCTGTGTCATCTTCTCAAACACCACTAGATGGTTCTCTGCTGGCCGCGGTGGAGTGTGTATCAGCACGAGGCTTAAAGCGCAAGCTGGTGTCCAGGCGAAAGGGGATGATGTCACTGGAGTGCGACGCGTCTCCTGACCGTACGGGCCATGAATGACATGACGGCCGCGCTCCTTCTTCAGCTTTGAAGAAGGAGCGCGGTCGGCACGTCATTCACGGCCCGTGCGCTCAGGAAATGCGTCGCACTCCAGTGACGTCATCCTCTTTCGCCTGGACACCAGCTTGCGCTTCAAGCCTCGTGCTGATACACATTCCACCACGGCCGGTGCTCTGCTGAGAAAGTTCCTCTTGGTGGATAATGACCCCCCTGTACTACGCAGGCGCAGCGCTTGCGCAGTAGGAACAACAGGGGAGCCGCCGAAAAGAGCCGAAGCTGAACACTTGAGTCAGCTGTACACAGCGCCTGCGTGCCAAGACTATCGTAAGAAAAAAAGTTTGTAACAGGCCCCTCGCGGGCTCTCTACGCTTGCCACGCTTCGGGCATGGCCTCGCTGCGCTCTGCATATTAATATTCTATCTCTATGTCCACTTGGATGGTGGGGCTTTAACGTGGACTTAGGGCAGAATGTAGTATGCAGGCGCCGTGTAGAGCTGACGATCAGCTGTTCATCTTCGGCTATTTTCGGCGGCTCCGTAGTCATTCATACTGTGCAAGCGCAGCGCATGCGCAGTACAGGGGGGGGTTCTTATCCACCGGGGGAACTTTCTTGGCAAGACACCGGCAGAGAACCATCTAGCGGTGTTTGAGAGTATGACACAGTGCACCTTCACTGGGAGGCTGAGGGACTGACTACACTGATGATTCCCCCGTTGTTGGGACTACATTAATGCCTGTTTTTAACTCCTAAAATGTGGGTTGCCATTTGGCTACTCATTGTATATTAAACCTGTAAAAAATGTGCACCCAGAGGCGCCTCTTCTCCCCTTCTTGTTTTTTCAGTGTACTGGGAACATAGTTTCTGTTTCCCCTGGACGGCTGCCGTGAGTGTGGATAATCTCCCTTCTCCCACCCCCTGTTTCCTTTCCCTCCCACTTTTATCATTATCCAGTTTGAATTATGGACCTTCTTTAATACAATAATATAGATTGTGGACTTGAGGCCTTTTATTGCATGCATATATTTCTATGCTAACCAAGCACATCGATAAAGTATTTTAGGGATTTTAATTGTTTTAGTTTTTGAGCCTTCTACTTGTATAAATTGCAGGAATTTACAGTATGTGTTCTAAGGATTGAATCTAAGGCACCTGGCGCATCTATCATCAATCAGTACCATAAGGTGCTTTTGCAAACTTGTGATTGGCTTACAGTGGGAGGTGTGCGTCTGTCAGCTTACACATATCTGAAGCTGCTTGAAGGCTTCACACTGCTGCAGAAATCTTCAAATGTCTTAAAGACATCTATTGGTATTTTAATCGACAATGCTGGCTTTTTATCCTTAATACCTTACGTTATCCACTACTCTTAGGGATTCTGCCCATGTGCATGCATGAACACACAAATACAATGGCTTACTTATTTTAAAATTATCGAAATCATGGGTTCCTAGTAAAATGAATGGGCTCTGTATCATTTCAAACTAAATCACACTGTTGTCAAAGCAATACATTTGATTTGAATCAGCTTCAGGGCTGGTGGAAAAATTTCCATTTACTAAAGTGAAAGAATGTTTTCTCTCAAGCAGTATGTAAAAATAGTATATAAAAAATACATTCATCATATTTTTTTTGTGTCTGTGTTATATTGTTTTTAAAGAAAGAGCCAATCAGAACTCACAATTCATTTCCACCCCTTGGTTTCTCACTAGCCGGTGTTAAAAACAAAATAATAAAAAATAACATTGCTGTGCAAAGGTTAACGCTTGGCAAATGGTTCTGCAACTCTACAGCAATAAAAAGGGATAAAAGACTTAATGCAGATTAATACCTTTAAAATGTCTGTAGTCAAACACTGTACACAAATATTATAAATAATTTATACCAGGGCAATTTACTTTATTTATAATTTTAAGCAAGTCAAAATATTTTCTAAAAAAAATAACCAAGTAGAAGCAAAAAAGTTGTACACAAAATTCATATATTGTGTGATAATTTTATTTTATCTAATATATTATAATATAAAAAAACAAAACAAATAAGTCCTTATCGACAAGAAAACAAAATCACTTAAAATTAGCCCAGTTCAGATTACAAACTCTAACATATACCTGTAATGTAATTTTCTTCTTCTTCTTCAAAAATAAATAAATAAATAAATAAATAAATAAATAATTTTATATATATATATATATATATATATATATATATATATATATATATATATAGTTATTATTATTATACATGTACTGTGTATATTATGCTGATGATAAAATTATATCTCTAATAACATGAACAGTTGTAAACAAATAATACCCTTTATTTATTTAATAATGCCAATTTTATGCCATGATTATGGAGACTGAATCCAGATTATTCAGAATTATTGCAAATTGAAGGGCAAAAAAAAGGGGAACGAAAAGAAAGACAGAATTAATAGAAAATTATTAGAATTGACTAACTTTTTTTAAATGTATCTTTACAGTTGCAGAAGGACAATATTTGATTTGCCTATTGTAACAATATTATTATAATACATTTATGAATGAAGTCTGTAATCTCTGATTGCAGCCTTCATCATACATGAATTGCTGTCAGCACTCCTCATACACCCCAGAATTTGGAGAACTGTTTGCTTGCTGCACATCAGTAACCCCTGTCACTACACCAGATACAGCAGGACCATGCTGTCTAAATCTTTATACACAAAGTGGGACCCAAACCCTACAGAATATAGCATAAGGGAGAGCTGTTTTTCTGGCATAAACTGTGGGATCGGGAGCTCTGTACCCCGGGGCAGACTGATAACTCATGGGGCCCCCGGGCAATAGGAGATTATGGGGCCCTCAGGCAATCAGAGATTATGGGGCCACACAGTATACACACACACAGTATACAATCACACAGTATACACATACATGTACACACAGTATACACAGACAGATGTAAAAAAAACACAGATTTATACATACTGTCCCTGGTTTTACTGAGGCTGGCAACCCTGATGGGGCCCCCTAGTGGCCCAGGGCCCTCGGGCAGTGCCCGAGTGGCTCAATGGTCAGTCCGCCCCTGTCTGTACCACAGTTCCACCTACTTCACACACCCAGTAGCACCCATTGTACACACCTCTCCTGCCTATGTATCAGCCCAGCTCTGAATAAATGCATATAACCAGGGATATTATTGCAAAGAAGGTTGTGTGTACTGAGTCAGGGGATTGTTTTTAGTCTTTTTAATTTTTTTTCTAGAGGGTTAATTAATTTAGACGCAATTGTTTTTGTGATCAAAAACCTTTTTCTTTCTCGTTCCGATGGATTTGAATACCATAGAATGCATGGTGCATGATGGTACAATTCCCCCCTAAAGTGGATATAAGTAAACCCTAACTGAATGATGTTTAGTTTATTTAGACATTGATTAAACCTTTCATACCATAAACAAGTGTAATTTTTTATTTCCCCTCCTTTTCTTCCTTTGTGTATCCCATTGCTGTTGATGCTCTGCAGCCACATCCTGTCTGCACAGACATTTCAGTAATGTATTTCTCAGAGGCAGTTTCCTCATGGTGATATCAGTGGACCATGCCTTATACAGTGGGTGTAGAAAAGAATCACCCCCTTTAAAATAATCTGTGTTGTACCAAATACCTTCCAAATACCTTCCACTTCTTGAAAATAGACTTCACTGTGCTTCTAGGCATTGATAAAGTCTTCAACATTTTTTTCTATCCATCTCCTCACTTGTGCCTGTCCACAACTTTATCCTGAAGATCTTTTGACAGTGCCTTGCCAGTTGACACCCATAGTTGATTGTTTGCTTAAGTTGCACTACCAGGGTCTGCAATGCTCCAGGAAAGCTCTTTTCATGCTGAGCTAACCAAAATTCCACAGCTGATCACAGTGGAAAGTCAAATGGCTTTGTGCGCCATTGAGAAGCTCAATAACACCTGATTGACCAATAAAATTCTGATTGAGCTTACAAGTCATTTTTAGGATTAGATTTTTTTTTATTTCCTGACACGTTGGTGTTATAGCTTTCACTTGGATGTTATAAGTTGCACCTATATGAGTACATTTAAAAAAAAAAAATTTACTTTCTGCTATAAAAACATATCCAATAAAAAAAAATCATATTTCCTTATAAATTTAGGCCAAAATGTATTCTGCTACATGTCTTTAGTAAAAAAAAAAAAACCCAATAAGTGAATATTGATTGGTTTAAAAGTTATAGCATCTACAAACTATGTGTAGCGATACCCCCGAAGGGGGTGTTCAGTCTGTTACTCTGCCTCTCAACCCCAAAGAACTGTCCCAGTCCCTCTGGCACACCTAGCAATGTGATTAATGGAATAACAGTAATAACACACAAACACAGTTCTCTCAAGTTTACTTGGACTAAAGAAAAGGTTTAACCACTTCAGCCCCAGAAGACCAGGCCACAATTGCAGGGTCATGCAATGCTGTACCCAAACAAAATTGACATCCTTTTTTCCCACAAACAGAGCTTTCTTTTGGTGGCATTTGATCATCTCTGCGTTTTTTATTTTCTGCACTATAAACAAAAAAGAGCTTCAATTTTGAAAAAAAACACAATATTTTGTACTTTTTGCTATAATAAATAGCCAGATTTTTTTTTTTTTTTTAAAAAGCTAATTTTTTCCTCAGTTTAGGCCGATATGTATTCTTCTACATATTTTGGTAATAAAGATCGCAAAAAGTGTATATTGATTGGTTTGTGCAAAAGTTAGCGTCTACAAAATAGGGGATAGATTTATGGCATTTTTATTATTTTTTTTTTTTTTTACTAGTAATGGCGGCGATCTGCATTTTTTATCGAGACTGCAACATTATGGCGGACACATCAGACACTTTTGACACATTTTGGGGTCGATTGACAATTATACAGCGATCAGTGCTATAAAAATGCACTGATTACTGTATAAATGTCACTGGCAAGGAAGGGGTTGACACTAGGGGGTGATCAAGGGGTTAACTGTGTTCCCTAGGTGTGTGTTCTAACTGTGGGGGATGGGACTGACTACAGGAGATGAGAGATTGTGGTTCCTAGCTCATAGGAACTCACAATCTCTCTCTCTCCTCTCCCCACAGAACTGGGATGTGTGTGTTTAAACACACATGTCCCTGTTCTGCCTCTCGTGTCCGTGATCACTCATGGCCAGCGGTCACCACGACCGCCGGTCACGAGCATCGGCACCCCCGATGTGCAGCGGACACGCGTGCCTGCTATCCCGCTTAAAGGGACCAACATACAGCTACGATGGTTCGCAGGATCGTGCCGACCTGCCGCAGTATAATGACGGTTAAAGTGATATTAGTCAGCCAAGTCCAAGTCCAAGAATTGGTTGAAACAATTTCCATTAAAGCAATAAATGGCAATTAGCAACAACAAAAGTAACACCAGTGAGTACAGTGTTAAACAGTAATAAACAAATCTTTAAGCGAAACTAAGGATAGTTGTTGATATTAAAATTACTAAAGGGGGAACCCCAGGCCAGCCTATAATACCTCAAGGTCTATTGGGAATAATACACTATAGGTATCAGTAGCGTGTCTCCTTTAAGAATGACAACAATAATGTTCTAAAACAAGGCCTTGCTATATTTTCTTAACCGGCATGTTGGAGCTCTATGGAAAAGAGTCTCTCAATGTAACAGAGTGATGAGGAGCAATGTAAAATAGCTGGTGCTGTGATATAGCACTCCTCTATGTGATCCGGATAACAGGTGTCTGTGCACAGTGTTCAAGTGTGGTGTTTATGGAAGGCAATAGGATTCCTGGGCAAAGCCCCCTCATCAATCCTGTACGAATTCAGCAGTCCTCCAAAGAGCAATCAAAAGATTCTCCTGGCTGCAGATTTGTCACAATGACTTTCAGTCTGCTGACCCGGTGAACCGACCGATTCCATGACATTCTGCGTTGCTGCAAAGCGTCCTTCTGGAAGCAGGCGGCGCTCTGACCCTCTGGGCTGGAGCTGCAGGCTGTGTGCCCCTTGGTAGGCCGCAGTCCCCTCACACAGCGACAGGATGGTGTTCTTACGAGGGAATCCAGGAAACAAGAGCCCTTGGGCCTGGTCTGCAGATTTTTTTTATAGTCTCTTCCATCATTCTCCTCTCTTTCTGCTGTGCAGGCTGGGATTTGCAGTTCTGTCCCTTTAAATGTCAGTGAGCAGCTTTGTGTTGGGACTTCATATACCAGACTCCTTTTCAGCTGCTGCTTGTTAAAGCCCCATTCATTGGTTCCTATAACTGCTCCTTTAATTGACTTTCTTCCTCCTGCCAATAGGAACACAGGGGAGGAACAGAATAACCTGTGTGTGTGAGGAGAGGGAGAGGGGTGGAAAGCCCATTCAGGAACTGACAGGCAGCTCTTCGTCTCTTTCAGGCTGGTAAGCCTGTGTACATGCAGTCAGTGAAGAGAAAAGGGAGGAGAGGGAAGAAGTGCCTCATAGCTGCAGACACTCGCTACACATGGTGTATATATATACTGGAATTTTTTTTCTATACTACTAATGGCGGTTCTCAGCAAGTTATAATGGAACTGGCAATCTGACAATAACTGACACTAAGTGGGAACTGACTAACTGCCGCTGACATCACCAGTGATATTAATACAGTGTTCAGTTCTAATACCATACACTGTCACTGTACTAATAACAATGGCTGGGAAGGGGTTAACATTTCGGGTAATCAAGGGGTGCCTAACAATGTGTGCCTAACAATGTGTGATGATTTTTTACTAAAGATCTCTTTGTTTCTTATCCTGAAACAAAGAGATCATTCCTTCTGTACAGAGCTCTGTGGCTCTGGGCTATGATTGGACACAGCCGCTCAGCAGGTCCTAGTCATGTTTCTTTGAGTGGGACCTGCTCACAGGCTCTCAGTGTGTACGTACAAAGCAGGTGTCGATGGGGGGGGGGGGGGGGCATGTGCATGCCCTAAACCCGGCAACAGGCAGTGACTTAACAGTATGTCGCTTTGCCTGTACGGACCGCCCATCCGCAGTAAATTGCAGGCGGGTGGTCCGCAAGTGGTTATTCTATTTTTTGATTTTGTATTCTATTGTAATCAGTTTTTTTCTATTCTATTCTATTATTTTATTTTCTATTCTATTTCATTTCATCATATTCATTATATTAGAATGATTCCTTTTTGGAATTTGTTTCGTACCTTCGGATTTGTTTCATATATTCATTATTTTCAAATCGATTCGAAATTTGAATTTCAGAAAACGACTATATGCATTCTATTTTATTCTGTTCTAATTTATTCTATTTTATTCTATTATTTTCTATTCTTTTAAACTCTATTCAATTTTGTTCTATTCGATTCCTTAATTTTCTAGTCTATTCTATTATAGCTATTCCTATTTTAGAAAAGAAATGGAATAGACTATTCTATTCTTTTCTATTCTATGCTGTTTTATTCTATTCCTCTATTTTCTATTCTGTTTGTTTCTATTCTATTCTGTTCTATTCTGTTCTTGTATATTCTATTCTATAAAGCAGCCTAAGTAGGAATCGTCATCTTATTTCACTTTTGTGCCTTACTGTATTTATTGCAATATGTTTCCATTTTAAATTTGAATTAATTTTTTAATCCAAGTATATTTTCTAATTCGAATTTGGATAATTAGTTACATTATAATGTACTTCAAATTCATTGAAATTCATTACTATTATGATTCGGAAATTCGAACTCCGATCTTCCGAATAACAACATTTTTGTCCGAATTTCGATTCATAACGAAACAAATCACACATCTATTTTAGAAGCCTGTGTGACAGGATGACAGGAGGAGCACAATTGGGAGACAAATTCTTGTCACTCTATACCAGGAAGTGTCTGAACAAAGACCTGCATGGCAGGATAACCAGGGATTATTCGAATGAAACTGCATATTTAAAATGATTAAAAATGTAATTCAACAACATTACATTAACATGTTTAAGCTTATTTTATGTTAGTGATTGTGTTTACATATACCTTAACTATACTATTTATATTTGCTGTGAAATTCCCACAGTTATTGGACAAAGAAAAAAAAGTAATTTGATATATATTTTTTAATCCAAGCTCACCTTTAGTATCCAAGACACAAAAAAAAACACACAAGTCCATCAAATCCAACCTATGTGTGTGATTATATGTCAGTATTACATTGTATATCCCTGTATGTTGAGGTCATTCAGGTGCTTATCTAATAGTTTTTTAAACTAATGATGCACCTCGCTGAGACCACCGCCTGTGGAAGAGAATTCCACATCCTTGTCGCTCTTACAGTAAAGAACCCTCTACGTAGTTTAAGGTTAAACCTTTTTTCTTCTAATTTTAATGAGTGGCCACATGTCTTGTTAAACTCCCTTTCGCGAAAAAAGTTTTACCCCTATTGTGGGGTCACCAGTACCAGTGCCCACAAAGCCTAGGCCTAGGGTGGCACTTTGCGGGGGGGGGGGGGGGGCGGCCCCCCCCCGCACCAGAAAAGGACCCGCGATCTCCTCCCAAGTTAGTCCATTCACTGCAGAGGTTGCTGACTGCAGCGTCTCCCATAGAGCAGAGCGTGTGCTCACAGTTCCCCCCCCTCCCCTCCACACAGACAGGAGAGCAGAGAAAGAACTGGTCAGCTGTGTGTTGTGATTCCAGGACAGGTGCACATGAAGCCTCCAGGGTCAGTCAGATTGTGGCTTCAGCTGGCAGACCCAGCTACATTCTGCATATCCTGGAGGGGTGAGAGTAACTAAGATACCAGATCATCCTCACTGTCTCTCCTTACAAACCTCACTCTGCTGCTTATCTGTACTCCAGCTTTCACTTTGTTTCTCCTATCCCTGTTATCTGAATAGGGACCACTCTCTGATAATTAACCCTCTGTGTCCTTGGTGCTAGGAGAGGACTGTGCTTTTCTTCTCGGCATCAATGGACAAATGTACACTGCTGCTTACAAATATGGTTAACGCTTTACAGCTCAATATTTGCAGGCTGGTGCTTCTGGAATCAATGGCATTTAACACCTGGTGTCTGCTTGTATATGTGGTAACCTTTCATAGCTACCTGTATGGCTAATGCTGCCTTCTGGCATATTAAGAAAAGTGTAATTTCTGATCATAGATCAGTCTGGATTTTATTACCCATCCTGCTGCCTACATTTAGCCCAGGTTCACATTGAATGCAGGTTAGAAATCGTGCGAGTTCAGCTGAACTCGCACGATTTTAAACTGGCAATGTAGTTCGACTTCAGGGGACGATTTGACAGACATCTGTGCAGGTTCCTGCACAGATGTCTATACAAATCACAGCATGAAGCCGCCAAAAGTGGTACAGGAACTGCTTTTGGGAATCGGTCCGGCATCGCTAAAAGTCGGCGTCGTACCAATTCGGATGGTGCCATTGCCGGCAATAGCCGCCGATTTGATATGTCAAATCACATGCCAAATCGGCCCAATGTGAACGGGTGCTTAAAGAGGAACTGCAGTCTATTCACATAATTTAGTATGATTAGAATGCAATTGGAGGCACTTATTGGGTACTGGATATAAGCAAAAAAGTCAGTGCTACTACCCATACATCACATAGAAAGCAGAGCTCCCAGGTGCTTGATCCACAGTCACTGGCTGAGTAGAGAAATGAGGAAAAGATGATCCGCACTACGGTGATTGCTCTTAAAATATGTTATATTTATTGTCAAGCCACAGTGACCAAACGCAAATGAGAACAGTTGACGCGTTTCAGCCTATAAGGCCTTAGTCTTATTGGGTACTGATGAGACTGCGCTGATGAGCACTTGTGAAGCTGCATTGATGGGCACTGGTGAGGCTGCATTGATGGGCACTGGTGGGGCTGCGCTGATGGGCACTGGGGAGGCTGCATTGATGGGCACTGGTGAGGCTGCACTGCTGGGCACTGGTGAGGCTGCTTTGATGGGCACTGGTGAGGCTGTTTTGATGGGCACTGGTGAGGCTGCAATGATGGGCACTGGTGAGGCTGCATTAATGGGCACTGGTGAAGCTGCATTGATGGGCACTGGTGAAGTGCATTGATGGGCACTAATCAGGCTACATTGATGGGCACTGGTGAAGCTGCATTGATGGGCACTGATGAGGCTGCGCTTATGGGCACTGATGAGGCTGCACTGATGGGCACTGATGAGGCTGCCTTGATGGGCACTGATGAGGATACACTTGGTACCCACTTTTAATGTACAGAGAGGAAGAGGTGGGGCTCTAAGAGGAAGAGGTGAGGCTCTAAGAGGAAAAGGTGGAGCCTGAAGAGGAGGGAGTGTGGTTTACAGATGACAGGGTGGGTCTTAAACAGGAAGGGGTGTGACATTGACAGGAAGGGGTGGGGCATATTTAAATGAGGGGGTTGTCAGGTGCGGGTATGGAGATCGAAATGCTAAGAGGTCTCCCCTTGCGGCTAAGTGCAGCACACCCCTGGAGTTGGGAACAGGGAGTGCGGTGCCCAAAGAAGCACGGTTGGACAGGTGCTTGTTTGCAGTCAGGTGAGCTTGGCCACTGAGGGATGACTGAAGCAGGCTGAGCTAAACTTGCTGTGTTTTGGTAAATGGAGAAACCAGGAGCCAGGCCAGAGGTCATACACAGATAAGTCAGTCCAGAGAATAAACAGGGGCAAGCCAAGGTCATACATGGAAGACAGGAACAATCAGAATCCAGGTGCAAGCCGAAGGTCAAGCCGGGTGATCAGGAACAGAAGCAGGGTAGAGATGCAGGCCAAAGGTCAAAACCGGGAGATAAAGGAGCGAGGTCAAGGCAAGCCGGGTCAACAACGGGTAATCACAAATCAGGAACAAGGTCACAAGGCACACAGGGAAGCTGAGGAGATAATCCAGCAATGACCTGTAGTCACAGGCTGGCTTAAATAGGGCCGTTGGCGCCAGCATCTATCACGCCACTTGTTCGCTGTCGCGCACGCGCAGTAATGCGTGTGCGCCGCTGTGCGCCAGTGCATGCTGATGCGCGGACACGCTCATGCACGTCTTTGAACCCTCTGCGAGTGTCCATGTAGGTTCTGGGCAACATTGCCAGTTCTGTGACGGCCATGTCCCTGACAGGGGTGCACTGGTTTAGTCAGGCCTAGGGCTGCCCAAAACCTAAATACACCACTGAGTATGGTATTTGTAAATTGAAATCATATTCCCTCTCAGCGTCTCTTCTCCAGAGAGAATAAGTTCAGTACTCGCAACCTTTCTTCATAACTAATATCCTCCAGACCCTTTATTAGCTTTGTTGCCCTTCTTTGTACTCGCTCCATTTCCAGTACATAATTACTGAGGACTGGTGCCCGGAACTGCAGAAATACTCCAGGTGCGGCCGGACCAGAGTCTTGTAGAGTGGGAGAATTATCGCTTTATCTCTGGAGTTAATCCCTTTTTTAATGCATGCCAATATTCTGATTGCTTTGTTAGGAGCAGCTTGGCATTGCATGCCATTGCTGAGCTTATCATCTACTAGGACCCCCAAGTCCTTTTCCATTCTAGAGTGCCCCAGAGGTTCTCCGCCTAGTGTAATGATTGCATTCAGATTTTTGCCACCCGAATGCATTCCTTTACATTTTTCTACATTAAACCTCATTTGCCAAGTAGTTGCCCACCCCATTAATTTGTTCAGATGTTCTTGCAAGGTTTCCACATCCTGCAGAGAAGTTATTGCCCAGCTTAGCTTAGTATTGTCCGCAAATACAGAGATTGAACTGTTTACCCCATCCTCCAGGTAGTTTATGAACAAATTAAATAGGATTGGTCCCAGCACAGAACCCTGTGGGACCCCACTACCCACCCCTGACCATTCCAAGTATTCCCCATTTATCACTACCCTCTGAACTCGCCCTTGTAGCCAGTTTTCAATCCATGTACTCACCCTATGGTCCATGCCAACGGACCTTATTTTGTACAGTAAACGTTTATGGGGAACTGTGTCAAATGCTTTTGCAAAATCCAGATACACCACGTCTACGGGCCTTCCTTTATCTAGAAGACAACTCACCTCCTCATAAAAAGTTAATAGATTGGTTTGGCAAGAACGATCCTTCATGAATCCACGCTGATTACTGCTAATGATACAGTTTTCATTACTAAAATCTTGTATATAGTCCCTTATTATCCCCTCCAAGAGCTTGCATACTATTGATGTTAGGCTAACTGGTCGGTAATTCCCAGGGATGTATTTTGGGCTCTTTTTAAATATTGGTGCTACATTGGCTTTTCTCCAATCAGCTGGTACCATTCCAGTCAGTAGGCTGTCAGTAAAAATTAGGAACAATGGTCTGGCAATTACTTGACTGAGTTCCCTCAGTACCCTCTGGTGCAAGCCATCCGGTCCCGTTGATTTATTAATGTTAAGTTTCCCAAGTCTAATTCTAATTCTGTCCTCTGGTAGCCATGAGGGTGCTTCCTGTGATGTGTCACGAGGATAAACACTGCAGTTTTGGTTACTGAAGCCCACCGATTCCTTTGTGAAGACTGAGGAGAAGAATAAATTCAATACCTTCACCATCTCCCCATCCTTTGTAACCAGATGTCTTTCCTCATTCTTTATGGGGCCAATATGGTCTGTCCTCTCTTTTTTGCTTATTGTTTACAATTTCTTGGGATTTTTGTCGCTCTCATCCGCTATAGGTCTTTCGTGTTCTATCTTAGCCGCCCTAATTGCACCCTTACATTTCTTGTTGCATTCTTTACAAAGTGTGAATGCTGATGATGATCCCACAACCTTGTATTTTTTGAAGGCATTTTTTCGTTTGCTTTTATATGCATTTTTACATTGGAGTTAAGCCATCCAGGACTTTTGTTCGCGCTTTTAAATTTTTTTACCCAATGGGATGCACTGGCTTATTTAATATGCTCTTAAAGCAAACCCATCTCTCCTCTGTGTTCTTTGTTCCTAAGATTTTATCCCAATGTATGCCTTCTAGCAAGGTTTGTAGTTTAGGGAAGTTGGCTCTTTTGATATTCAGTGTCTTTGTATTTCCCTTATGTTTCCTATTTGTGTGATTTATACTGAAGCCAATTGATACTTGTGTTAAAATGTAAAAAATCTAATTTACACTATCCATTAACAATCAACAATGACTTAAACTCTTAAGTAAATGATCACCTTGTAAAACAACCCATAAAAAAATTATAAATACCCATTTCCTTTTTTTAGGTGATCACATTTCTCTCTGTTCTCAGCTGCAAAAGAGCTGGGGGAGGAGAAGCAGCAGCAACCTGAGCCTCCAGTGAATGGCTGTGCAGTGGGGGGGGGGGGTGTGTCAGGACAAGTCCGACCTATGGAGGAGAGCACACTGAGTTCCCAGCATAGCTAAAGAACTGATCACGCTATGCTGACCTGCTTAGTGTGGTCAGTTTTTAATAGGAAAGCAGAGGGACTGGCAGGAACATCAGGGATTTCACATAAAGGAAGCAATACAAAGAGAACAGGATACTTTCTCATACAAGTACATGGTACAGCAGGCTCATATCCAGAATATAAAGTGTTGGGGGTAACAAATGTTTTAACGATAGAAATAAGGAATGATAACAAATTACAGAATAAAAGCTTTAACATATTGAAGGATACCCTTAGGACAGGTCAATAGTCTTCAAAGGAATGTACCATACTGTATATGTCAGTCAAGGAAAAAATTGAATTTGCTGTTAACATTTCATTTTAGAATGAATAGACATTCCCAAACCAAAATCAAATACACTGTTAGAAACCTGTTTCAATTTCCATCCTGCTTTTTTCTTAGTACTGAAGTTGAAAACGAACATTGATTTGACCCCACTAATGATTAGAAGATTGAACAAACATTCTTAAAATGAAAAATTTTGAATGATATTCTACTGTTGTATGGTCAGCTTCCGTTCACATCTAGGCGTTGATATTTTTACAGTCGTTTTTACAGAGTTTTTGTGCAGGCATTTTAAGTTGACAAGTGACCAATGAAAAACAGTAAAACTGTAATCTGCCAAAAAAGAAGCTCATGTACTTTTTGAGCGACGGGCCTTTTGCTTAAGGTGACAGCACGCTCAGCTGTGAACAGGGGCCATTGAAATGAATGGGATTTGTCTTGTTGGGCCTTTTTAGAGGTGAGGCTTGGAGCAGAAAATCACCCAAAAACGCTTAGATGTGAATGGAGCCTTAGTATACTGTAGGTTACATTTGTTCCAAACTTCATCTTTCTACTTTATTAGGAAAATGTTTGGGAACTCTTGCATACTGTAAAACACAGGAGTTGAATTACGTTTCCCTTTGCTGGTTTATAAAACATTGGGGTGAAGTTAAAAGTTGTTGAGACATTACAATGATACCTTATAAAATCTATTACATTTTGCTTGCAAAATAAAGTTATTCTATGTTCAATACTAATGCGTGGCTTGGCAGAGCACTAGACACTTCTTGGATGCTTTATGCTCTATTTTAGGTGTGTCCATGATTCAGCTGGCACTCATAACTACTGAAAACTGAATCCAATATAAAGAACATACAGTATGTCTGTAAGAGAGATACCTTACACAAGCTAGTGAGAGTTTAATGTAGGAACAGCTAGTCATGTTTGCAAGTTTACAGTGCACTAACCAGATATCTCTTTGCATTTGGAAAGGGATATTTGGACTCAGAGGCTAAAATACTTCAGTCTCATCGTTCTATAAAATTGAGTACCTAACTGACAAATATACAGTATACAAGAGAATGCTTTTGTTTTTATGTACTCTGGTTCCTAATGTCTGCAAGTGTGACCTGGACTATAGCTAATAACTGCTGTGGAACTTCCTCCTTTGTTTCTGCTGTATTATCCTTCTGCAATGTGGACAGGGTTAAACTGAATAATCATTGATGGAGACGTGTAGCTGCCAAGGAGACCACTTTTCAATGCTCATCTGTGGAGTGTATCCAGTGCGGGGGGGGGGGGGGGCAACCATCTTGGCTGGGTCTGGAGATTGGTGATTGGCTGATGCAACAGAGCAAGGATAAATGTAGTGTGGAGGCTGCAGAGAGAGAAAAGGAGACAGAGCAGAGCAGCAAAAAGTTACAGTGGTGTCTGGCCAGAGTTTGCTGAAGCAATCTGATGCTGTGCTGCCCAGTAGAAGAATGCTGCTGCCATTATACTCTGTATCCCTTTCATCCACCCCTAACGCTCCTTCGGGTTTTCTCTCTTGGTGTGGTAACCAAAAAAAAAAAGAAATATATATATATATATATATATATATATATATATATATATATATATATATATATATATATACATACACACACACTTATACAACACTCTCTTTCCCTGCAGGCTTGTTGGTTAATGGTGGATTGATCAGGGGCATTCCTGGGACCAATACTCCACTTTTGATACCGCAGCTTCTACCCTGGTGAAGGCCAACATCGAATCTGCCTTTCGTTTCCTTTCTGTCCACTGCGATTGTTCCATCCCACCAACATGGAGTGTCCCGCACATCTTCTGTCCTTTTGGGCATTGAGATTGTGGGGATGTTCTGCCGACTTCTAGGGGTTAAATAGCTTTTTTCCTTGGTTAAATTCCCAAGGGACTCTAGGAAGCTATGGCTGTAGCAGCTTCAACCTTGGGCCATTTGTTTTCACATTCCACGTACTGCTGATGGGCAGTGCCTTCTATGAAATGTATATCAGTTACACGTCATTACGTACAAATGATCAGCTCCTATGCGTGATGACTTGGACGCGCTGTTGTCCTTCTTGCACTCCTTTAATGGTCATTCTTTGATGAATGGAGGAATTGTCGAACACACAGTTGGAGTTTTTACAGGGCTACAGCCAGCTCCTGTAGCTTTGGCATTTTATTCCATAATGACTGGTCTGCTGAACCTTGGCTGGCCTCATTGGCCCAACTCTATTTGTTGTGTGACATAATGCTGTTAGAGCCCTTTACTAATATGGTCAAGTGGTTAACTGCCTCTCTGCACGCTCTCCACCTTTGTTTACCCTGTTGTGTTTTTCTGGTGCATGGATGTGTTCAGTTGACTGTTTGGTTTCAGATGTAGCTAATTGCTGTGGGTCTTCCTTGTCCTTCCTTTTTTTTGTGTAGTCTTGTTTCTGACTCCTGTTGCCCCTCCCAGAACTCTCAGGTAACCTGTCGGCAAATTTGGGACGAATAGGTGCCTCCACCTGTCAATGATTTCTCCCTTACCCCCTGTGGGACAGGCACCTGGTTCCTTTCTCCTACCTCCTCTACCTGCAGTATGTAGTTGTTGCTGGTTCAGCGGTGGGTACCGCTCCCTCTGCTCTATTGTTTGTTTCAGACTATTCAGCTGGGAGGACATCTCCAAAGTTTTCTTATTCAGAGGATTTTGAAGGAAAATGGTTGGAAACATCTGACTTGCTTCCCTGATTCTCGGTACCTGTTTTCTGTGCACAACTTAACCCGATCTCCTCTCTTTTTTGCCCTCTGTCTGTTTTTGCATTTAGGGCTCTCTTGTTGGCACCTTTAGGGTTAGTGAACTTGCCGCCAAGGACAAACGCACAGTTTATGGTAACTCAGAGGATGTGCTGATCACAGAATCCTTTGTTTTTATCTCCAGCTTATTCTTCCAACCTCAACAAATTAGAATTTTTTTGGGGTCTTGCACCCTTTCCTTTTCCCAGCTGGTCTTTCCTCCTAATGAATTTTCCCATGTACTCTTTTTTTTTGAAAGAAAAACAATTTATTTATCATTTATACCCTCTGAAAAATGGCCAAGAAATTACAAATCCTGCCAGGGTATGTAAACGTATGAGCACAACTGTATATATATATATATACATATATATACATATATATATATATATATATATATATACACACATATATACATATCTTTGGCTAGATTGTTGCATACTACATTGCAGCTTACTCTATGCAATACGGGCCTAAAATTTTAACAGTAGTGTTCAGCAGTGGTATTCTGTGATTATTCCATGTTTTTTTTTTTTGTTTTTTTTTTCAACTTTAAGATTTTTATTAAACGTTTTTTTGTACAAATACAAATATAGCAGGTATACAAAGATGTTTATATTTTCAAGAAAGAAATAGTGTAAGCACATCTGAGTAGATTAGGTTCTTGAGGTAAAACAAAAAAGAACAACTGTGGAGTCTTTACTCTGAGTTGTAGTGCCTGGAGAGTTCGGTTAGGAAGATAATATTAAAATTAAGAGCCCGTCACCCCTACCGGGAACACACTGTGAGCAGGCTATATGTATGCCCTTCCAGGACTGGTGAATGCGACCCAATATATGGTCGCCTCGAATTGGTCACAAATCGATAACAACAAAAGTACTTGAACCTAAAGCCATTGATAACAATACCAACATCAATTAGAATATAGTAGTTGTAACAGCTTTGTATAAACATTAAATGTTTAATCAAACCAAATTAAACATATAACCAAACATAACTATTCAGTATTGATAAAATGTAATTTCCTGCACTGGATGTAATGCAACACCAATAGAAGTGGTCTTTTTCCAATTACCAATTAATTTTAGGTTCAACAACGCAAGACGGGATTGTGGTTTGATAGCCAGTCATCCCAGAATTTATGGTAGGTATGTGCTCGACCCCCCTTGTATGCCAGCATACGTTCCATGAGGCTTTGTGAATTCACCCTGGCGATAACTTCCTTTATATCTGGTGGGGTAGTGGATTTCCATTTCGCTGCTATAGATATACGAGCTGCAAACAGTATATGTACCACCACTTTTCTGTGTGTATATGGGAAGGAGTCTATCCCCAGGCACAGTAGTGCTAATTCTGGAGAGGGAGTACATTGGGAATTGGTTGTGTCTGAGATTAGAGAGAATACCTCTGTCCAATATTTTTTCAGAACCTTACAGTGCATTACAGGCCTGTAGATTGAATCTCCTCTATTAAGCATGGTATTGCTCCATGTTGAGCCAGTTTTACCAATCTATTGTTTGGTCCAACATTGTTCCCCTTTTCTGGTTTTGGCCCATCACATACTTTGTTCTTGTTTGGAGCTTTTTCCCCCGCAAGGTGAATGCCTAGGTTTTCAAATTTGTCCACAGGGTTGGTGGCATTTTTGTTTGCCATTGGGGTCTTGAGGGAGATAACAGTATTTATTAAGACCTGATCGGGTTCATTTAAATGATTGGCCTTCATATGTTAAACTCGGCCTACAATCTGGTGTCGAGCAGGTGCTGGCCGCGGTGGGGTGCTCATCAGTGTACCGCTGACTTACGTGTGGCGGTTTTGACCTTACCAGCAATTGATGTTGCTTTATGAGCTATGCCTTCAAATTAAATTCTGGGGTCAGTCTAATGCCAGTCTGGCACTGGTGGTAAGGACAGGCCTCTTAGACTATGTGAGTTTATGTTTATGGGTGCCCACTAGGGGTGCGCATCTTCACTGGCCTCACGATTCGATTCGATTACGATTATCAAGTCAACGATTTGATTCGATTCGATTCCGCGATGCATCACGATGCATCACGATTACAGCGCAAGTCCGAAAGTTCTCATGGTTTTCATCAAAAAAAATTCAAGTAGTCAGGAGGACTCCATTTTTTTTATTCTATCTGTTCTTAAGAAAAAAAGAGACAGCAGAGGAGCTCCAGGCTCTCTTCCAAAATACTAAAGGAAATGGTCAGAGCCTGCGGACATGCTACAGGAGATGATCAGAGACTGCAGACATGCTACAGGAGATGGTCAGAGACTGCAGACATGCTACAGGAGATGGTCAGAGACTGCAGACATGCTACAGGAGATGGCCAGAGACTGCAGACATGCTACAGGAGATGGCCAGAGACTGCAGACATGCTACAGGAGATGGCCAGAGACTGCAGACATGCTACAGGAGATGGCCAGAGACTGCAGACATGCTACAGGAGATGGTCACAGACTGCAGACATGCTACAGGAGATGGTCACAGACTGCAGACATGCTACAGGAGATGATCAGAGACTGCGGACATGCTACAGGAGATGGTCAGAGACTGCAGACATGCTACAGGAGATGGTCAGAGACTGCAGACATGCTACAGGAGATGGCCAGAGACTGCAGACATGCTACAGGAGATGGTCACAGACTGCAGACATGCTACAGGAGATGGTCACAGACTGCAGACATGCTACAGGAGATGGTCACAGACTGCGGCGGACATGGCACAGGAGATGGTCACAGACTGCGGCGGACATGGCACAGGAGATGGTCACAGACTGCGGCGGACATGGCACAGGAGATGGGCACAGACTGCGGCGGACATGGCACAGGAGATGGTCACAGACTGCGGCGGACATGGCACAGGAGATGGTCACAGACTGCGGCGGACATGGCACAGGAGATGGTCACAGACTGCGGCGGACATGGCACAGGAGATGGGCACAGACTGCGGCGGACATGGCACAGGAGATGGGCACAAACTGCGGCGGACATGGCACAGGAGATGGGCACAGACTGCGGCGGACATGGCACAGGAGATGGGCACAGACTGCGGTGGACATGGCACAGGAGATGGGCACAGACTGCGGTGGACATGGCACAGGAGATGGGCACAGACTGCGGTGGACATGGCACAGGAGATGGGCACAGACTGCGGTGGACATGGCACAGGAGATGGGCACAGACTGCGGTGGACATGGCACAGGAGATGGGCACAGACTGCGGACAATAATGCAGAGTTGTGGTGTGATAAAAGCACATAGAAGACAATTTATGATATGGACTTGTGTCACTGTGTCACAGCCACCCCCCCTCCCCCCTCCCCCTCTGTACTTACATGCTGCTCTGCCGGTGGCAGCCTGTAATGAGCAGGGCGATCTGCCTGCTCACCATCTCCCCCCGATCTCCATTCCAGCCGCCGGTTGTCGATCCATCGTATCTCTCCTGAGGTCAGCAGTGAATTCTCCCGGGACAGCGACACGTGCGTTAAGCTGTTATTAGTGTGTGTGTGTGTATGTATATTCCGGTCATGTGACTCTCGGCCGCGCATCCCTCCTCTCACGTCTCTCCTGATGTCAGCCCCGCCCGCCGCTCTTCTGACCTGATAGCTCCAGTCAGTGGGCGGAGCTGACATCAGGAGAGACGTGAGAGGAGGGAGGCGCGGCCGAGAGTCACATGAGCGGAATATACACACACACTAATAACAGCTTTACGCACGGAGCGCTCTCCCGGGAGGGGGCGGGGCCAGAAATCGATTATTCGGGTCGCATGCATCGATGCCGCATCGGGGACACCCGAATCGCGATGCATCGATGCTGCGATTAATTTCAGCAGCCCTAGTGCCCACGGTATACTATGACTGGCATGTTGTCTGGTAAATTCTGGGGTCAGTCTAATGCCTGTCTGGCACTGATGGCAAGGACAGGCCTCTTATGCCGCATACACATGATCGGAAATGCCGCCAGCAAAACTCCGATGAGAGCTTTTTGTTGGAAAAAGCGACCGTGTGTATGCTCCATCGGTCTTTTTCTGGCGGAATTCCAGCCAGCAAAAGATTGAGAGCATGTTCTCAATTTTTCGGTCGAGAAAAGTTCCCATCTGAAAATGCGATCGTCTGTATGCAATTCCGACGTGCAAAAAAAATCACGCATGCTCAGAATCAAGTACGAGACGGAAGCACTCGGTATGGTAAAACTAACTTTCGTAATGGAGATGGCACATTCGTCGCGCTGAAATGTTTTAAATAGTTTAATGCAGCGCATTTTCTTCTTCTTTAGAATGCTAGAAGAATGAAGTTGTTTTGCTGCTCATATTCACACAGAGTTCTCACAAACTGATTTCTTTATTATTTCTTGTGATCTCATGAATAATCTTTTTTGTTTTTAAAGCCAGATCTCCATAATAATGTTTATAATTTTTTTATAGTCATTTTTATTTTTATTTTTTAATCAAGATCTCCTGTTGTTTTTTTATTTTAAATTTTTTTATAGTGATCTCCATTTTTTTTTTTTTTTCTATGTCACGTTTCCACAACAACATTATTATCTTGTATTTGTAAACCTCAAGGAGGTTGCTTGGTGTCCCTTGTTAATTAGACATTATATTTTTGAAATATACCTGCCTACTCACAAAAAAACTGTCCTATTTGAAGAAAAACACATAGGCAAGTGAGAAGTCCATATAATAGGGAGCACAATCTGGTCCAGGACTCACAGAGATCACGAACAGCAGCAGATGACATATATGTCCCCAGGCTGTGGTACTACAACAGCCTGCGTCTTCTGTCAGACCAGACTGAAGCCAGATAATCACTTTCTTGTCTTCCTTTCAGACTTTCCTCCACGCTGCCCTGCAGCCTTCCCTGCAGCCCTCCCTGCAGGCTGTGGCTCTGGAGGTGGACTTGTGGCAGGAGGTGGAGGATGGGTGAGCGCACATAAGTGGACATCATCGGTCATTTGCCCCCTCAACCCCTTGTGAATGGCCTCAGAAAAAAAAATTCACAGTTGAGGCATTGGCCCTTCTCCATTTTGTGCAAATTTGAGGCTATATAGTAGCCATAGGCCTCTCCAGCGTCTAGGGAGGCTTTCAGGGACTCATTAGCCTCCTTAATGAGGACAGGTGGTGCTTCCTCCACAATCCTCCCCTTCCTGGGCCTTTTGGGTGGAAGGCGGAGGAGAGGGACCTGGGATTGGGTGAGGCTGAGCCTGGCCACCTCCTGGCTGACACTAACCCCCACCTCCTGGCTGACACTAACCCCCA
Source organism: Lithobates septentrionalis (assembly GCA_037952835.1). NCBI lineage: Eukaryota > Metazoa > Chordata > Amphibia > Anura > Ranidae > Lithobates > Lithobates septentrionalis. Next base: position 1,411,523 of record JBBDGP010003274.1, read on the forward strand.
CCTCCTGGCTGACACTTCCCCCTGCCTCCTCCTGTGTGCCACATTCCAGAGCCTCCTCCTAGCTGAGGTCTTCCTGTGTATGAAAAAGGGACATAGTTTGAGTCTTTGGTTCATCAATCACACCCAATTTTCAGCTCATGACTGTTGCAAATTGAATGTTAATAAATAGAAAAGACTATCATTCTGAGCCCAGCATTTTTCATTCGTGTTCCAATCATTTTTGGCCCCTACTGTCGATATGTCAAAATTTTTGTTAAATCATTCATTTCTTAGCAATAATAACATCTAGTTAACAACAATAATTTTCCCACAAAAAATATGTTTAAAAATACTATACCTGGCCCCAGCTGGGCTCCTCAATTTCATCCAGGACGGAAGGCCCAGGTTGGTCCTCGGAAGCCTCAGCTGGGGTTGAGGGAAGGGTTGAGGGAAAGCTGGATGGAAGGGGGGCCGGAAGAGTCGAAAGTGATTCCCTGGCTTCCATCTGGTCTTCCAGAAACCGCATCTTGTTGTAGCACTACAGACTGGGTACATACACATCCTCTGCTGCTGCTCCTGACCTCATGGACTTATGGACCTCCTGAAGCTCCTTCCTATACGTGCTTCTCAAGCTACCAATTTTCCTCTCCACAAAGTCGATGTCTGCGTCGGGGACCTGCGTCTTCACAAATTCCAGCAGTTTCTCCAGCAATGCCTTCCTAGCTGGTTTATTTCTATATAAGGGGTTTTTCACCTCTCACAAATTGTGCATATCCCTGTATTTATCAATGAACTGGCCCATGAATTCCGGGTCTTTAAATTGTTTCATTTTTGCTGCAAGACCAAACAAAAGACAAAAACACCAATATCAGGCTAAACTCTCCTAATCTTATCCCAATATAGGCCTCAATCTAGAATCAGTATAGGCCATTCATGTCCCAAGTTAAAATTTTACCTTCGTTATTATGTTTGACGCTTCCATTCCTCCTTCTTCCGCACACAGAACATAGGTACGACACACGCGTGTTAGCTTTATATACATTGCTCATGCGTGAAACTCCGCCCGTATCGCCTGCCCCTAGAATATTCCCCGCCCCTTATCTTTCGGCGCAGTGGGAGACGACATGGAGGAGATACAGCAGGTTCGTGATAATAGCAGTAACGAGGAGGAGGAAAGCCCGGAGCAAGAAACGTCCCGATCCAAGAGGAGGAGATTTAAGGCCTCAAATATGGCCTTTATCAAGATGGTGGAGATGGGCGACATATTGAAGAGGGAGGACTAAGTTGGGAAGTATGGACCGTACACCAACCCTAATGAGAGAAAGGCCAAGATCATGACTAAAGTTGTGAAGAGTCTGCACAGGAATTTTGGGGTACAGCGATCCAAGGAGCAATTGAGGAAACGCTGGTCAGACCTGAAACTGAGGGAGCAGGATAAGTACAGAAGGATCAAGAGAATGCTTCTAAAAAGTAAGTAGTTGTCGTGTGTTCCGATTATTATTATTACTTGCATGCTGCTCCATGTGCTTTTCTTTACTATTGGACAGTTTAAAATGACGACTTTCATGTTCATGGGCACAGTAATCGGTTGTAGTAAACATCGTTCCTTTGCCAACGAAATACGATGTTTTTGCCAGATACAGTGTTAACTACATTTGGTCATGATAATTTGTATTAAAAGACGTTTAGGACATTGTTGTCTAGATGTGTTCGAAACTAGAAGGAATTGCAATCTTCATTCAGTGTAATGTAAGGAGAGGACACTCAGCAGCTGTTTACACATCTGGACTCAGGAGCACTAGTGTGGGACACAAGAACAAACTTTTTAGGGTGTCCCACACAGATGCTCCAGTGGATACTTGGGGTGTCTCCATGTGTGAAACTTGTCCAAAAAAGGTAAGTATTCCAGCTTGGTTAAGGGAATAAATCATTTCTTCAGCTTTGAACTCTGCCCAAACAGACAATTGTACCCCAATTACTTCCAAGCAATGTTTCATATTACTACTTCTGGCCTTAAATATCTGTGTGCTAAGTATACCTTTTGTTTCATTCTCATAGGGGAGAGAAGACTCAGGACGTCTGAGGACTCCAGGAACCCCCCCCCCACCTTCTGAAGAAGGGGACCAGGGAACACCACCAGCTGAGGATGTGGAGGAAGGAGAGGTGGTGGAAATTGTCACCACAACAGGTGAGTGTCTGACACCACAGATACAGGTAGTAAATGTATGCCTGCATATTTGTAATACATGGTGTGTATTTTTTCTTTTAGGTGATGAGCATGTTGTTGAAGAACAAGCTCCTCATTTCACCAGTGACAGTGCCCAAAGGCTTATCCAGGACATCATGTATTGTAGTCAGGATTTAGACTTTATAAAGCAAAAAACAAATGAGATTGAACAAAAACTGAAGAACATGATTGATGTACTAGGAAGAATATAAATACCCAAAAAATGCCACCATTTTTTTTTATAACCAATTTTTTATACATTTTAAAAGCCAAATTTTGAAGATGCACAGAGTATATGAACTTGTGCTATCTGCCATCAGGGGATATCAATGTACGCGTTTTGTGGCTGCAACCCCTTCCTCGCAACTCAAGTAGGTGTGAGGAAGTGGTTGCACCCCCAAAACACGTCCATTGATCCCCCATGATGGGAGATAGCACATGTTGACATTAGGTATGGGATAAGGAGGAAAATCCCCAGTTTGACTCCCAATTTGTGTGCATCTTCAAAATTTGGCTTTTACAGGGGTGACATCACCCCATCTGATGAAGGCAATATCAAACATTTTGGACCCTATAATGTCTGATATTGCCTTCAGTTTTTCAATGTGAAACTTTGCAAGTTCCTGAGTTGTGTATGTTATGTTTTGAAACATGCCTGTTTATGTATCCTAAAAAAAAGGTAAAACTTTAAGAAACCCATTTTTTTTTTTAAGTTTTACAACGCACATGTGCATGTGCACGGAGTAAAAGGTTTTTATACTCAACAATGTGTGGCTTCTTCTTTCAATGATCAATACCAGTTTTTCCACGCATTTAGTTTGTGTTTACAGTGACAATGGGCGTTATTTAATAATGGAAAAACCACTTGGCACTACAAGTGCACTAGGAGAACCTAGGAGACAGCAAAAAGAAACACAAGCAGTAAATGAAAATCAAGATTTTATCTGATAAAATCAAAAATGTATTCCAATTTTGCTGGCAAAGCAATGGCCCCCCTACCCGTAAAATATTCAACATATTTTTCCCACACTTCACAGGCGCTTTGGGGGGGGGCAAGCCAGGACGGCCCACTTCCAGGACCGTCAGTGTTTCATTAAGTCTGGCCTCAGGCCCAACTGAGGCAACATAACTTGGATTATTTTGTTTTAAAAAGTTGTGCAGTATGCAGCAAGATAACACAATGTTTGTACTCCACCATATTTATGGCAGTTAAAAATAGGCGGAACCGGCTGGCCATTATCCCAAACGCATTCTCCACGACTCTTCTGGCTCTTCTCCGAAGAGGGTTTTCCCCCATTCCCCCAGGGCCCTCTGGGGGAATGGCCTCATCACGTGATCACCCAAACCGAATGCCTCATCTGCGACAAACACAAATGGCAGTTCCTCAACGTTCTCTTCCGCAGGTGGCAATCCCAAGCCACAACTCTGGAGACATCGATAGAACTCGGTATGGGCAAAGACTCCACCATCTGACATCTGGCCATTCCTCTCCACGTCCACATACAGAAACTCATATGTCGCCGACACCACCTCCATCAACACGATACTATAAAACCCCTTATAGTTATAATAGTATGACCCCGAATGGGGTGGTGGTACGATGTGGACATGTTTCCCATCAATTGCCCCTCCACAGTTGGGAAAGTCCCAACGGTTGGCAAAGTGGGATGCCACAGTCTGCCATTCCTGTGGCGTTGAAGGAAACTGTGGAGTCAAACAAAAACATAAAAATGAGTCATTTTGCACATAAACATTGCAAGCAGATTAGACACAAATATTTTTGGCCAACACCAGTATAACATTTTTTTGAAGGAGTATTTAAAGGCAAAAATATAAGGTCCACTTAGCAGATTCATCCCCCCTCTGATGGCCCATTGTAAAAATTTTAGGGGGGGGGGATGTTTTGGACAGGTAACCCTCTCCACTTCATTGAGAGCTGAATGCATAAATAATGTGTGTTACTTTGGCCAGCTCCTCCTTACTTACACTATTGGCAGCCCACTGGACAGATAAAAAGTGTCATAATACAAAAATATGAATACACACTGTACAAATTGAAGCACATTTTACATTCTGCCATGAACTAGCAAGATAATAGGAGAACCAAACTTTTAACAGTACCATTTGAAAGTATTCAGGCAGGCCCTTGCACTACATGCTTTGGTAAATTCATCCATAAATATGAACACAAAAGAGGTAGCTATAGTGTGTATGGGTTTGGCAAAGTCAGCCACAAATAACATTTGGACACATTTTAGGGGGTGTTTAGGGTAAAGCACTACCATGGAGCTGACAAAATACATTGTTAAGTGACTAGGCTAGGTGGATATGGGCCCAGGATAGCTGTCATGAAAGACGTTCTGTTAGTTCAGCCGTCGGCGGAAGATCGGTTAACAGAACTATTGTCAGTAGAACCAGAGGACGCGTTCGGAGACGCATTGACACGAACGGACGCATGCGGGTGCGCGCTAATACGAGCGGGTGTACGCGGGTACACGATGAGACGAACGGGCACGTACGATCGGTACTCGGGCGTGCACGTGTGCACGCGGCGGCGCGCAGACGTGCGGTGTGACAGCTTTTGGCGCCATTAGGCCTATTTAAGGGTGCCTGTCAGCATGCTTCCTTGCTGTCCGGTCTACAGCGTTCCCTGTGACCCTAAGCTTCCTGTATACCTGTTTACCTGATTCCTGTTACCCGGCTTGTTCCTGACTTCTCCTGTTTGCTGCCAGTCCCTGACCTCGGCTTGTCTGACGATTCTCCTGCCTCATCCTTCAGTTATTACCTGCCTGTCTGTTGCCGACCCGGTCCGTGCCCTGACTACTCTCCTGGTTCCGTTTTGTACCTGCTCTGCTTACCTGTGTTTGACCCGGCCTGTCTGACTTTGTAAAGTGCTTCCAGTGGTACTACAGAACACCTCCCTGCTGCCTGCTGGTTCGTGGGTGTCTGCTAGCTACAGTGCTTCCCTATCCAGTCAACAGTTCCAGTGTTCCTGCCAAGAGTTCCGGTTCATCTACCAGTTGTTCCAGTGCTTCAGTTGTACTACAGAACACCTCCCAGTTGCCTGTTGTTCCTGAGTTCCTGCCAGTGGATCCAGTGTTCCTGATAGTCCTCCTGCTGCTGCACCAGAGGTCCGGATCAATCCTACACCTGCCACTTACCAAGCACTTGTGGCCCCCTGCGCTCTTGAGTCCCTGTCTTCTCTATCAGGGGCTCTCGAACCAGAGGCACACGAGAGGCTACTCCTTGCATTCTGGGCTCCACCACCAGGTACGTGACAGTACCGGACAGCCATGTCTGAGCCCACGCAGGGAGCCTCTCCCATGGATGAACTCTGCCGCCATCTTGCTGGACTTACCCAGGCAGTAAAGAGCCTACAAGAAGCTTACACCCAGCTGGAAGGTCAAGTCCTGGCCCTAGCAGCTTCTACACCTCCAGTATCCGGGACTTCTGCTTCACCATCAGTGGTCATGTTGCCGCCTGAACCCAGGGTCCCCACGCCTGAAAGATTTTCGGGTAACCGGAGAAAATTCAGGTCCTTCCGCAACTCATGTGAGCTCTTTTTTGCCCTTCAACCAAGGACTTTCTCCCTGGAAGCCACCAAGGTGGGGTTCGTGATCTCGCTGCTGACCGGCGAGCCCCAGTCCTGGGCCCATCGCTTGTTAGAAAAGAAAGACACCTCACTTGATACTCTGGATACCTTCTTTCAGGCTATGTCATCCCTATATGAAGACCCACAGCTGACAGCCACGGCAGAGACAGCCTTGCACACCCTACAGCAAGGCCGCAGACCTGTTGAGGACTATGCATCAGAATTCAGACGCTGGAGTTCCGATACAAATTGGAACAATGCCGCCCTACGGTATCAGTTCCGTATGGGCCTTTCAGAATCCTTGAAGGATGAACTAGCCCGACTGGGCCTTCCTGAGACTTTAGAGGACCTCATAGACCTTTCCATCCAAATAGACAGACGCCTAAGAGAACGACGTACAGAGCGATCTTCTGGCCCTGCTCGTCCTGTCTGGATGCTGCCCCGGGTGCCTAGTTCTCCCCACTCCGCTCCTCCAGCTTCTACTACCATGACCTCAGATACACCGGAACCAATGCAGCTGGGACTCTTACGGCCATCCCTCACTCCTGAAGAGCTTCAACGCCGTCGGGCTGGTAACCTGTGCCTATATTGCGGGGAACCCGGACACTTTGTACGGACATGCCCGGCCAAGCTTCGTAAGTGCCTCTCTGTCTCTCCTGCTCTTACCCCAGCTTCACTGAATAATATGTCTCACCTGGCTGTCCCGCTTCTTTTACAGCTCCCAGGAGGGAAAATACCAACCAGCGCTATCATTGATTCCGGGGCCTGCAGTGGCTTTATAGACTTGTCCTTCGCTTCCAGACATCATATTCCCATCCGGCCCAGGGCGAAAGGACTTTCAGTATATCTGGCCGATGGTTCTACCCTCAGATCAGGACCAGTAACCCAGGAAACAGTACCCATGCTCACCACCATTGCTGGCACTCATCAAGAGCTACTTTGTCTGGACGTCATTGAATCTCCTCTATTCCCCATCATATTGGGCATGCCTTGGCTCAAGGCCCATAATCCACAAGTTGATTGGGCCTCAGGGAAAATTGAATTTCCTTCCTCTTATTGCCACCAACACTGTCTACCAGAAGTTACTCAAGCTCCCTCTGCCCTGTTGTGCATGGAAACTGATGCCGAGACCCGTCAAATTGTACCTGAAGTCTACCATAGCTTTCTGGACGTTTTCAGTCAAAAAGGGGCTGAGACCCTTCCTCCCCACCGGCCATATGACTGTCCGATTGAGCTTCTCCCAGGGGCAGAGATTCCTTTTGGGAGAATATTTCCTTTGTCAGAGTTAGAACTAGGAGTATTAAAAACTTACATTGACGATAATCTTAAGAAAGGCTTCATCCAACCCTCCACATCCCCGGCAGGAGCAGGAATCTTTTTTATGGAAAAGAAAGACCATTCTTTGCGCCCTTGTGTGGATTATCGGGCACTCAATAAGATTACAATCAAGAACCGTTATCCCTTACCATTAGTGCCAGAACTTTTTCAGAGGCTGGGATCTGCAGTAGTGTTTTCAAAGTTGGATCTTCGTGGTGCCTACAACCTTGTCCGCATTCGCAAGGGAGACGAATGGAAGACTGCTTTCCGTACCCGGTTTGGGCACTTCGAATATTTAGTTATGCCTTTCGGACTTTGTAATGCTCCTGCCACATTTCAGCATTTTGTAAATAACATTTTCAGAGACTACCTTGACCTGTTTGTTGTTATTTATCTAGATGACATTCTAATCTTCTCTTCTTCCCTAGTTGAACACCGTGAACATGTCAGAAACGTTTTGACCCGACTTCGCCTGCATGGCCTTTACGCCAAGCCCGAGAAATGTGTCTTCGAGCAGGAGAGTATTCAGTTCCTTGGTCTTATTATCTCTGTGGAAGGCATCAAAATGGACCCTCAGAAGGTCTCCGCCATTCTGGACTGGCCCGCTCCCACTGACAAAAAAGGGATTCAACGTTTCGTGGGATTTGCGAATTTTTATAGAAAATTCATCAAGGGATTCTCCACCATCATTGCTCCCATTACAAGATTAACCCAACAGGGCCTCAAGTTCCACTGGTCTACGGAAGCTCAGATGGCCTTTACTACACTGAAGGATCTGTTTGTCTCAGCCTCAGTTTTAAAACATCCTGATTCCACGTTACCCTACATCCTGGAGGTGGACGCCTCGGAGATAGCGGTCGTTGCAGTACTCTCCCAAAGACAGGGCTCTTCTGCATCCAGTCGCTTTTTTTTCCCGTAAATTATCAGAAGCAGAAAAAAACTATGACGTGGGTGATAGAGAATTGTTAGCGATCAAAGCTGCATTGGAAGAATGGCGATACCTGTTAGAGGGAGCAGCCCACCCGATTCTTGTTTATTCAGATCACAAGAATCTAGAATATTTAAAGACTGCCAAGAGGTTGAAACCACGACAGGCCAGATGGGCACTGTTCTTTACTAGATTTTCTTTCCATATTACCTACCGCCCCGGGTCAAAAAATATCAAGCCTGACGCTCTGTCACGGATGTACAACGATTCGGAAGCACCTTCTCCACCAGATACCATCTTGCCCGCAGGGAACTTTCTGTTACTCCAAGGGGATCTACTGTCACAGATCAGGCAAGCCTCCAGGAACGTTTCCGCTCCACCTAATACAACCCTACAGGCCAGAGATGATCTTCTGTGGTTTAAGGATAGGATCTTCGTACCTCAGGAGGTGCGAACGGCAGCCCTTAGTTCTTGCCATGACCATATGTTAGCCGGCCACTTTGGAGTACATAAAACATCTGAACTTCTTCAGCGCACGTTCTGGTGGCCATCATTAAGAAAGGACTGCAAGGACTACGTGGAAGCATGTGTCACCTGTATCCAAAATAAAGGTAGCAAGTCTAATGCCGCGTACACACGAGCGGACATTACGGCGGACTTTGCCCGGCGGACTGGATTTCGTCGGACAATTCGATGTGTGTGGGCTCCAGCGGACTTTGTTTTCTCAAAAGTTGGACGGAATTAGATTTAAAACTTGTTTTAAATTTATCCGTTGAAATCGAGTCCGGTCGAAAAGTCCGCCGTCTGTATGCTAGTTCGACGGACAAAAAGCCACGCTAGGGCAGCTATTGGCTACTGGCTATGAACTTCCTTGTTTTAGTCCGGTCGTACGTCATCACGTACGAATTCGACGGACTTTGGTGGATTGTGTGTAGGCAAGTCCGTTCATTCACAAAGTCCGTCGGAAAGTACGTCGAAAAGTCCGCCGGGCAAAGTCCACCGTAATGTCCGCTCGTGTGTACGCGGCATAAGGCCTGGAGCCTGTTAAAACCACTATCTGTCCCGGAGAAGCCATGGAGGATGATCTCCATGGATTTTATTGTCGAGTTGCCACCTTCTGAAAGCTACACTACGATCTTCATAATAGTGGATAGATTATCCAAGATGGCACATTTCTTACCAATGAAAGGTACCCCTACTGCTGCTGAAACTGCCAGGACATTTATTAAGGAGGTGGTGAGGCTTCATGGCATCCCTGCCAATATTACTTCCGATCGGGGGGTACAATTCACCTCGAGGTTTTGGAGAGCTCTTTGTGAATCCCTGAAAATTGATCTTGCCTTCTCTTCTGCCTATCACCCCCCAAACAAATGGCCAGACGGAGAGAACGAATCAGACGCTGGAGCAGTATCTGCGCTGCTTTTCCTCGTTCTCCCAGGATGATTGGGCTCCGCTTCTTCCCCTTGCCGAATTTGCATACAATAACTCTGTTCATTCCGCTACAAAACAAACACCATTTTTTGCAAATTATGGGTTCCATCCTCTGTTCTTGTCCACTAACATTCCGGAGTGTCCAGTACCAGCTGTTCAAGAAAACCTAAACTTCTTTGAATCAAATAATAAGCTTCTGCAAGAGACTATGACAAGGACCCAGAACTACAACAAAGAGGTGTTTGATAACAAGAGAAGGGGGAGCTTGATCTTAAACCTGGAGATTTGGTTTGGCTATCTACTTTGAATCTAAGATTGGCTTGTCCTTCCAAAAAATTGGGTCCCAAGTTCGTGGGTCCTTTTCCAGTGACAAGAAAAATTAATAATGTGGCCTACGGACTAAAGCTACCAGAATCATTCCGGATTCACCCGGTCTTTCATGTTGCCCTACTCAAACCTGCAGTTCCTGATCCTTTTGTCAACCGGAGGGTCAATCCCCCTGAACCCGTGATCATTGACGGAGAAACCGAATATGAGGTCGAGTCCATTCTGGATTGTAGGAAGAGACGTAATCAAGTCCAGTTCTTGGTAAAGTGGAAGGGGTATGGGCCTGAGGAAAACTCCTGGGAGCCGGAGTCCAACATCCATGCTAGGAGATTGATCCTTGCCTTTAAAAAATCTCATCCAAGTAAGATGGCACAGTTGGGCATCCAGAGGCTGCCCCTTGGGGGGGGGGGGGCAATGTCATGAAAGACGTTCTGTTAGTTCAGCCGTCGGCGGAAGATCGGTTAACAGAACTATTGTCAGTAGAACCAGAGGACGCGTTCGGAGACGCGTTGACACGAACGGACGCATGCGGGTGCACGCTAATATGAGCGGGTGTACGCGGGTACACGATGAGACGAACGGGCAGGTACGATCGGTACTCGGGCGTGCACGTGTGCACGCGGCGGCGCGCAGACGTGTGGTGTGACAGCTTTTGGCGCCATTAGGCCTATTTAAGGGTGCCTGTCAGCATGCTTCCTTGCTGTCCGGTCTACAGCGTTCCCTGTGACCCTAAGCTTCCTGTATACCTGTTTACCTGATTCCTGTTACCCGGCTTGTTCCTGACTTCTCCTGTTTGCTGCCAGTCCCTGACCTCGGCTTGTCTGACGATTCTCCTGCCTCATCCTTCAGTTATTACCTGCCTGTCTGTTGCCGACCCGGTCCGTGCCCTGACTACTCTCCTGGTTCAGTTTTGTACCTGCTCTGCTTACCTGTGTTTGACCCGGCCTGTCTGACTTTGTAAAGTGCTTCCAGTGGTACTACAGAACACCTCCCTGCTGCCTGCTGGTTCGTGGGTGTCTGCTAGCTACAGTGCTTCCCTATCCAGTCAACAGTTCCAGTGTTCCCGCCAAGAGTTCCGGTTCATCTACCAGTTGTTCCAGTGCTTCAGTTGTACTACAGAACACCTCCCAGTTGCCTGTTGTTCCTGAGTTCCTGCCAGTGGATCCAGTGTTCCTGATAGTCCTCCTGCTGCTGCACCAGAGGTCCGAATCAACCCTACACCTGCCACTTACCAAGCACTTGTGGCCCCCTGCGCTCTTGAGTCCCTGTCTTCTCTATCAGGGGCTCTCGAACCAGAGGCACACGAGAGGCTACTCCTTGCATTCTGGGCTCCACCACCAGGTACGTGACAATAGCATGCTGGGAAGGTTAGTGAAGGCAAATATGCATGAAGGACAAAAAAGGAAGTTTAAAAACTGCCAGCATGCATGGGCACAAAGTTGACATTCACAGCATATTACAATCACGGTAATTAGGGAATGATGAAAGAAATACTGTCACGACTAATACTCACCGAGGCCAAGATGCCGAGAGCGACTCGCCCTTATGACCACGCGCACCCGAGCCCCTGGAGATGATACAGGGAGTTGGGGGCACGCGGAGGCACGGGCTTCCGGTAACTGCAGGATTCCAGGAAGGCCTGGTGGAAGTCCTAGTTGCTTATTGGAAGTACACCGGCGGATGCCGTTCAGGACCGGGGAACTGAGGAGCAGGAAGTCCGTTAAGCAAGCAGAGGTCAGAACCGGGGTATCAGGCAGAGCAGAGTCCATGGTGCAAGCAGAAGTCAGAACCGGGGTATCAGGCAGAGCAGAGTCCGTGGTGCAAGCAGAGGTCAGAACCGGGGTATCAGGCAGAGCAGAGTCCGTGGTGCAAGCAGAGGTCAGAACCGGGGTATCAGGTAGGCAGAGTAGTCCGTATTACAAGCAGAGGTCAAGGGTATCAGGCAGGCAGAGTAGTCCATATTACAAGCAGAGGTCAAAGGTATCAGGCAGGCAGAGGAGTCCGTATTACAAGCAGAGGTTCAGCACGGTTTATCAGGAACAAGGAGATTTCAATGGTACAGGGAGACAGGAAACAGCTGACGACAAACCAGCAACCCGACTGGGCGCTGGAGCCGTCAGAAGTAGCCTCCCCGGCGAGCGCGTCAGCATGACGCGCTACCGGGCACCCGCACGGGCGACGGCGCGCACACGGGGACCGCCATGCACCCGCGTGCGCCGCACCATTGGGCAGCGAATGGGCGTACGTCACAGCGCTAGTCCACCGCGCATGCGCCCCGAAGCCCAGCGGACGGAGGCGACCTGCGTCTCCTGACAAATACAATACATTAGCAAACATTAAATACATAGAATGTGATGTTTTATGAATAAAACTTACCCTAATTTAGTCCTTCTGCAGGACCTGAATGATGGCAGAACAGGTGTCTAGAATAATAATCCCCAGAGCCTGGGGGGAGATGCCTGTCCAGAACTTGAGGTCCTGCAGACTTCTCCCAGTCGCCAAGTACTGCAACATTTGCGACTAGCCTTTGTTCGGGAGTGATGGCTTGCCGCATACAGGTGTCCTTCCTGCTAATATAAGGGGACAGCAAAGCCAACAAACGGTGAAAAATGGGGTCCGTCATCCGGAGATAATTCCTGAAATAATCAGGGTTATTCTCCTGGATCTCCCGCAACAAAGGCATGTGAGAGAATTGGTCACGCTGGAGCAACCAATTCTTGGTCCATGAACTCCTCCCCACCCTGTTCATGGACTGGGCTTGGGTCAAAGTAAGAACTCCAACACCAAGCCCCCGCACAGCACATACACTATGGTAAGGACGTACCCGCAGCATGGCTTCAAAACGGTCAGCTGGTCAGAACGAACTAAACAGAAAGCACTGAAAAACAGCAAGGCCTCAAAGAACGAGCTGAAAATCAGAAACGAGCGGACAAGAACGCACTGGGAATCAAATACGGTACTATAAATAGCACGCACTGACAAACAAATGCAAACTGACTACACCTACACGCACTGAAGAACAGATACAAACCCACAAGCACAAACTGAAGAGCAGCAACGATCTGAAAAGCACAAGGCTGAAAAGCGCGAATCGTCTCTCACCAAACTTCTACTAACACGAGATAAACACGAGATTAGCAGTAGGAGCCCAAGGGGTGGCGCACTTGGTATTGAACTTCCCTTTTATAGCCCCATCGTACGTGTTGTACGTCACCACGTTCTTAACGGTCCGAATTTGGTGTGACCATGTGTATACAAGACAAGCTTGAGTGGAATCCCGTCGGAAAAAACATCCAAGGCTTTTCCAACGAGAATTCCGATCATGTGTATGCAGCATAAGACTATGTGAGGTTATGTTTTATGGGTGCTCATGGTATACTGTGACTGGCATTGTTTAGTACATTTGGAAAGTTGTACTTTTGAAAGTTCAATAAAGCTGTGGCCTTGCCCTATTTCCAACTTAATCATCTTCCGTGTCTTTTTGGGGGGGGGCAAGGTATTGGTTTATTAGTTGGTCATAAATGAGCCTATGCTTCTCAGCAGTCATACTGCTGACATTACACTCTGTACAATGCTACATGTGAAGGGACATGGATTCTGAGAGCCCGCACTGGGGATCAGTGTTTCACTTGATGGACGGCACAAGTAACTGTGACCAATAGCAGACCCCAGACCATAGAGGAGAGGACCACTGGCGACTACTGCTGGGTGCTAGCTTGCAAGGGAGGACCCTTTAACAAACCTGTGGAAATGCCTGTAGTTAGGAAAGTGCCTACTGTGGTGGGAGGCCTCTTGGCCACTGACGTTTCTTGTTTCTTGGTTCCGTGAAATAGTTCTGCTTCATGAGGTTGCCTTATCTTCTTTTTATTTACGAAAACAATCCAGTGCCCCTTTGGATTATAAAGACTGAACTAGAGGGCACTCCCACCAATTGTAAAGAAGAAAGGAAGAGAGGGAATGTCTCAGCAGGGTTGAAAGAAATCACAGTAATTTCTATCCCGGTCTGACCTGAACTTAACATTTACTAAATCAGAGCACATGGCTGGAGAGGGTGCTAGTTAACCAGTTCCGGACCAGCCGCAGCAGTTTTACTGCGGCAGGTTGGTCCGGCTGCGCGAAATCACGTTAGTATATGTGATGCGTGTGGCTGGCCCCCGCCGGCCACGACGATCGGATTTGATCAGGAACTGATCAATCCCCAGGCCCAAGCCCGGGCCAATGAAATCCGGCCTGGACCTGGGGATCACTCCTGACGAAAAAGGTCCTTCCCCTGTCGTGTAAGTGTAAACACTGACAGGGGAAGTGATGTCATCTCTCCTCGTGTCGGTCTTTTTGTTCCAGACCGAGAGGAGAGAGCATCAAACAGTTAGTTGCACCAACACTAAACTGACACCAGGTCGCATAGGCACACAATTTACCCCCGATCACCCCCCATCACCCCCCCAGTTAACCCCTTCACCACCTGTCACTGTGTCACCCAGTACAGCAATGAGATTTTTTTTTGATCACTGTACTGGTGTCATTAGTGACAAAAATCAGTGTTAGGGTAATTAGTCTTAGGCCCAGATAGGTCTAGGGACCCCCCCCAATGAAGGTTTAACCCCTTGATTACCCCCTGTCACCTGTGATCACAGTATAAGTGTCACGGGTGACTCAGTTTAGCTAGTTTATTTTTTATAGCGTCAGGGCACCTGCCGTATTTTACCCAATAAAGGTTTAACCCCCTGATCACCCGGCGGGTGATATCAGTTAGGTTTTAGCATCAGATGGGGTCTGCATCGCCCCAGGCAGCATCAGATTAGTGCCAGTACCGCTAACACCCACGCACGCACCATACATCTCCCTTAGTAGTATAGTGTCTGAACGGATTGATATCTGATCTGATCAGATCTATACTAGCATCACCAGCAGTTTAGGGTTTCCAAAAACGCAGTGTTAGCGGGATCAGCCCAGATACCTGCTAGCACCTGCGTTTAGCCCCTCCGCCCAGCCCAGCCCACCCAAGTGCAGTATCAATCGATCACTGTCACTTACAAAACACAAATCACTTAACTGCAGCATTCGCAGTTAGGCCTGATCCCTGTGAACGCTAACAATTTTTTTGGTAACGTTTGAATCAGTCGCTAACAGTCAGGAGCTTTTTTACCTGTGAGTCTCACTAGTGTACCAGTAAATTTAGAGACAAAAATGTCAAATTGAAGGTACACTAGTGAAGAGGCCTACACGTTTCTAAGCATGACAGATAGTGAAGAGGAAGTCACTCATCTGTCAGATTCAGGCTCAGAATACGAACCTGTAGACAGCAGCGACACCCTGACAGATAGGTCTGACGATGGAGTTGAGGTCCCTGCCAAGGTCAGACGTACCAGACCCCGATCTTCTTCTGCTGTTGTTGAGGTGCAAGAACCGCAGGTCCCTCGTATGGAGCAGAGAGCCAGTACTAGCGCCACTATTCCTTCTGGTGAACTGGCAAGCACCAGCGACCTAGTACATCCCGGTCATACATCCAGCACTGCAGTAACACGTGGCGAGTCCCACGTGCAGTTCAATTTGCTGTTTTTCACGGAAGATCTCTATAGATCTATTGTGGACCAAAGCAATTTGTATGCTGGTCAATCCCCAGCTGACCCTTGCCAGAGATTGGAAACCAATTACGATTTCCGAATTTAAGACCTTTCTGGGCCTATCCCTCCTCATGGGCATAACTAAAAAGAGTGAGTTGTAGTCATATTGGTCCACTGACCCAATTCATCATATGCCAGTGTTCTTTGCCTCCATGACCAAGACACGATACATGACAATGAACTCTGTTGTCCTTGGGGTGACCCTGAATTTGATCGGCTCTACAAAATTCAGCCCCTCGTACACCACTTCAACCAAAGTTTTGCAGCCTTGTTTACTCCCAATCAAGTTGTCTGCATTGATGAGTCCCTGATTAAGTTTTCTGGCCGCTTATCTATCAAACAGTATCTTCCCAGCAAGCATGCCAGATACGGGGTCAAGATGTATAAGCTCTGTGACAGGGCCACAGGCTACACATATAGTTTTATGGTTTACAAGGGAAAACATAGTCACGTAGAGCCGGACAACTGCCCAGACTACATAGGGAGTGCTGGTAAGATAGTGTGGGACTTTGGCATCACCCTTATTCGGAAAGGGATACCACTTGTACGTGGACAATTATTGCCACTTTTTAGTCACCATTTTGATTATGGAATTGGCGCATGTGGCACCGTGCGATCTAATCGCCATGGCTTCCCCCAACGGCTTGTAGAATCCTGACTTAGACGGAGGGAGAGAGCCTGCTTGAGGTGTAATAATTTGTTAGCAGTGAAGTGGAGGGATTCACGGAATGTTTTCGTTCTGTCCTCGCTTCACGCAGACACAGCAGTCCAAATTCCTATGGCGACTGGTGTTGTGGAAAAACCCCTCTGTGTCCAAGAATACAACCTTAACATGGGCGGGGTGGACCTCAATGACCAGTTGTTGGCGCTGTACCTAATCGCCCGTAAGGCCAGACGCTGGTACAAAAAAGTGTCTGTTTATTTATTTCAATTGGCTTTGCTGAACGCTTTTGTGCTATACAAAGCTTCAGGACGGACTGGATCCTTCCTTAAATTCCAGGAAGAGATCGTCAGAGCCCTTCTGTTTCCAGATGGTGCTCTTGCCCAACTTCCTAATCCAAATGCAGTGAGCTGGCTGCATGAGAGGCATTTTCATTTTGTCCTCCCTGGTACCCCCACCCAAAGAAACCCCCCAAAAAGATGTTGTGTCTGCAGCAAAAGCGGATTTAGGCGTGACACCTACTTTTATTGTCCCTCCTGTCCTGACCAACCTGGTCTCTGCATTGGTGAATGTTTCAAACGCTACCACACACTAGTGGAGTTTTAGCGTAGGGTACAGCACTACACAGTCCTAGGCACACTAACACAGGGTCTCGGGGTCTCGAAAGATGTGATGGCCATCACATTTTGAGAGACCCTACACTGCAACGTTCAGTTTACAGTTTTTTTACAGTTTTTATAAAAGTGAAAAAAGTAAAAATAAAAACAAAAACACAAAGAAAATATAAAAATAAAAATTCCAAAAATAGTTGTGGTTGTATATTTCTCCTCTCTCTCTATTTTTCTCTCTCTTATGTTTGCTCTCTACTGTCTGCTCTACTGTTCACTCACTATTGTTCTATATCTATTGTTCTCTCTCTGTTTTATTTTTACTATGTTTTATTGTATTTGCTTTGCAGGTATGGTATGTTATGCTGTAATGTTTGTTTAATTGTTAACCATCATTTGCTTAGCAGGTACGCCATTTAGCTGCAGCATGGGTTTATTTATCTTGACAGCAACAGCGTTTGCTCCCACGATACATAAAGCCGTGACTCCAGCACTGCCGGAGGTGATTTCACCACCACAGTTAAAAAAAATGAGCATATATGCCGAAGCATGGGGGCAGGGGTGGAGGAGCGATTTGCTCCTAACATTAGGGGCAGATTGCCCCTATGCTTCGGCATATATTTTTTTAGGCACAGATTGCTATATTGCATTTTTACTATGTTTTATTGTTTTTGCTTTGCAGGTATGGTAAGTAGGCTTACTGTTATACTGTAATGTTACTTCATTCAGCTGCAGCACGGGTTTATTTATCTTGACAGCAGCAGCGTTTGCTCCCACGATACGTAAAGCCATGACTCCAGCGCTGTTGGAGGTGATTTCACCACCACAGTTAAAAAAAAAATGGTGCATATATGCCCATCATTAGAAGTGGGCGGATGAAGGGCAGTATTCTAATGGTGGGCATACCCACCGATTAATCTCTTTTTTTCGTTTAGCCCACAGGCTGCATGAAAAAAAGAACATTACAATGTATGGCCAACAAGGACCAGCAACGTACTGGTATGTTGCTGGACTTTGAGTGGTTATACCAAAATGATGCCTGCAGGTTTAGGTATCATCTTGGTATCATTCTTTTTATCCAGCGGTCGGCTTTCATATAAAAGCAATCCTAGCAGCTAATTAGCCTCTAAACTGCTTTTATAAGCAGTGGGAGGGAATGCCCCCCACCGTCTTCCATGGTTTTCTCTGGCTCTCCTGTCCCAACAGGGAACCCGAGAATGCAGCCAGTGGTTTAGCCAGCTGACCATAGAGCTGATCAGAGACCAGAACAGCTCCAATCATCTCTATGGCCTAAGAATACGTAAAGCCATGACTCCAGCGCTGTTGGAGGTGATTTCACCACCACAGTTAAAAAAAAAATGGTGCATATATGCCCATCATTAGAAGTGGGCGGATGAAGGGCAGTATTCTAATGGTGGGCATACCCACCGATTAATCTCTTTTTTTCGTTTAGCCCACAGGCTGCATGAAAAAAAGAACATTACAATGTATGGCCAACAAGGACCAGCAACGTACTGGTATGTTGCTGGACTTTGAGTGGTTATACCAAAATGATGCCTGCAGGTTTAGGTATCATCTTGGTATCATTCTTTTTATCCAGCGGTCGGCTTTCATATAAAAGCAATCCTAGCAGCTAATTAGCCTCTAAACTGCTTTTATAAGCAGTGGGAGGGAATGCCCCCCACCGTCTTCCATGGTTTTCTCTGGCTCTCCTGTCCCAACAGGGAACCCGAGAATGCAGCCAGTGGTTTAGCCAGCTGACCATAGAGCTGATCAGAGACCAGAACAGCTCCAATCATCTCTATGGCCTAAGAAACTGGAAGCTACGAGCATTTCATGACTTAGGTTTCACCGGGTATAAACAGCGACATTGGGAAATTGGCAAAACATTTTATCACACCAATCTTGGTGTGGTCAGATGCTTTGAGGGCAAAGGAGAGATCTAGGATCTAATAGACCCCATTTTTTTCAAAAAAGAGTACCTGTCCATACCTATTGCTATCATAGGGGATATTTACATTCCCTGAAATAAAAATGATAAAAAAAAATGAAAGGAACAGTTTAAAAATATAATAACAAAAGCAAAATAAATAATAATAAAAAAAAGCACCCCTGTCCCCCTGTGCTCACGCGCAAAAGGCGAATGCAAGCGTCGGTCTGGTGTCATATGTAAACAGCAATTGCACCATGCATGTGAGGTATCACCGCAAAGGTCAGATTGAGGGCAGTCATTTTAGCAGTAGACCTCCTCTGTAGATCTAAAATGGTAACATGTAAAGGCTTTTAAAGGCTTTTAAAAATGTATCAGAAAAAAAGGGGGGGGGAGGGGATTAACTGCGCATAAGTGAAATAGTGTAGTCAATAAAAATCAATGAAAATTAATAAAAAAGCTGAAAATTCCTATATGTAACACAAACACAGAAATAAATAATATAAAACATTGAATCGCGCTATTGGGAAACAGAAGTGCATACAAGTGACAATCAGATCACCTTTAGGATAAAATCCAAATGAATATGTGAACATGGAAATCATATATCATATGAATTGACACTAAGTGAATAAATGGCAAATCAATATATAAATCATAAAAAGTGCAATCCTCATGTGCAACAGTGAAAAATAATTAGTGTAAGTCCATATGTGAAAAATAGAACACCCGGGTGTTAAGTTAAATTAGAATGAAGGTCGTGCTGGATGAGGACAAGGTGCTTGAGTCCACCACCACATACAGAGTGACTGGCCGCTTACCAGAAACTCATGACCCCCCCGTTACAGAGGGTCTGAGTAAGCTGTTAGATCTAATTGTTCCGGACCACCGAAAAACCGAGGTTGGCACTGAGATGGAACGTCAGGGACCTTGGTATGGATGGATGGATCAGCAGAAGTCAGGTTCTCAACAAAGTGATGTAACCATATACGGAAAAAAAGGGGGAACTCCAATAGTGTAAAATCTTAAGGCTTTATTTAGGACAAAGTAAAATATACACTCTAATGTAAAATCGAAAATGAGCGCCTGTGGAAAGAAGTCTGGAGCACCGGCCGGATGCTCACAGACAGCCCGTCCTGCTGGTGTCACAACATCGGTAAGAGGTGACGCGAACACGTCGCTCAGCCCTACGCGGCGTTTCGTAAACAGATTACGTCTTCCAGGGGCCTTTCAGATTACGTCTTATATTTTTAAATATGTATGTAGTTTGTCGCCGCTGCACGTTTGTGTGCAATTTTAAAGCATGTCATGTTTGGTATCCATGTACTCGGCATAAGATCATCTTTTTTATTTCATCAAACATTTGGGCAATATAGTGTGTTTTAGGGCAATAAAATTAATGCACTAAAAAATTAAGTAATTTTCCCGAAACTTGTGGCAAAATATAAAATATTCCATGGACTCAACATGGCTATCAGCAAATAGCTTGAAGTGTCTACTTTCCAAAAAGGATTCATTTGGGGGGTTTTGTGCTATCTTGTTATTTCATGGCCTCCGAAACTGTGATAGGTAGTGAGGAAGTGAAATTACCATTTTACGCCCTTAGAAAGCCTGAAGGCGGTGATTGGTTTTCAGGGTCCCAAAAAGTCTCACACATGAGGTATCCTCATACTCAGGAGAGGCAGCAGAATGTATTTTGGGGTGTAATTCCACATATAACCATGCCACGTGTGAGCAATATATCATTTAGTGACAACTTTGTGTAATTTTTTTTGTCATTTTTCAATCACTTGTGACAAAAAAATAAAATATTCAATGGGCTCAACATGCCTCTCAGCAATTTCCTTGGGGTGTCTATTTTCCAAAATGTGGTCATTTGGGGGGTTGTACTGCCCTGCCATTTTAGCACCTCAAGAAATGAGATAGTCATAGAGGCAGTCATAAACTAAAATCTGCGTAAATTCCAGAAAATGTACCCTAGTTTGTAGACGCTATAACTTTTGCGCAAACCAATAAATATACGCATTTTTACATTTTTTTATTACCAAAGACATGTGGCTGAATACATTTTGGCCTAAATGTATGACTAAAATTGAGTTTATTAATTTTTTTTTATAACAACAAGTAGAAAATATCATTTTTTTTCAAAATTTTCAGTCTTTTTCCGTTTATATCGCAAAAAATAAAAATTGCAGAGGCAATCAAATACCATCAAAAGAAAGCTCTATTTATGGGAAAAAAGGACGCAAATTTCGTTTTGTTACAACATTGCATGACCGCGCAATTACCAGTTAACCACTTAAGCACGAGCCTCTTTCTGAGATTTGTTGTTTAAAAACAGTTTATTTTGCTAGAAAATTACTTAGAACCCCTAAACATTATACTTTTTTTTTTCTAACACCCTAGAGAAATAAATGGCGGTTGTTGCAATACTTTCTGTCACACTGTATTTGAGCAGCGATCTTACAAGCGCACTTTTTTGGGGAAAAAATACACTTTTTTGAATTAAAAAATAAGACAACAGTAAAGTTAGCTGTTTTTATTGTGAAAATAATTATTTTATATTGTGAAAGATAATGTTACGCCGAGTAAATTGATACCTAACATATCACACTTCAAAATTGCGCCTGCTCGTGGAATGGCGACAAACTTTACTCTTAAAAATCTCCATAGGTGACGTTTAAAAAATTCTACAGGTTGCAGGTTTGAGTTACAGAGGAGGTCTAGGGCTAGCATGATTGCTCTCGCTCTACCGATCGCGGCGATATCTCACATGTGTGCTTTGAACACCATTTTCATATGCCACGCTACTCATGTATGCGTTCGCTTCTGCATGCGAGCTCGTCGGGATGGGGGCGTTTTAAAAAAAAAAAATTCTTATTTATTTGACCTTTTTATTTTTACACTGTTTAAAAAAAATGTCACTTTTATTCCTATTACAAGGAATGTAAAAATTCCTTGTAATAGAAAAAAGCATGACGGGACCTCTTAAATATGAGATCTGGGGTCAAAAAGACCTCAGATCTCATATTTAGACTAAAATGCAATAGAAAAAAAAAAAAGTTACAGAGGAGGTCTAGGGCTACAATTATTGCTCTCGCTCTACCGATCGCGGCGATATCTCACATGTGTGGTTTGAACACCATTTTCATATGCCAGCGTTACTCATGTATGCGTTCGCTTCTGCACTCGAGCTCATCAGGACGGGGCGTGTTAAAATGTTTTTTTTTCCTTATTTATTTTACATTTTTATTTTTACACTGTTTAAAAAAAATGTCACTTTTATTCCTATCACAAGGAATGTAAACATCCCTTGTAATAGAAAAAAGCATGAAGGGACCTCTTAAATATGAGATCTGGGGTCAAAAAGACCTCAGATCTCATATTTAGACTAAAATGCAATAGAACAAAAAATCTAAAAAAAATTGTCATTAAAATTTTTTTTGTTTTTTATTTTAAATGGCCCTTTAGGAGCTGTGGGCGGAAGTGACGTTTTGACGTTACTTCCGCTCAGCAATTGTATGGAGACGGTGGGGGCCATCTTCCCCTCACTCGTCTCCATACTGAGCCAGCAAGAGGACACGAATGCCCCTTTGCTGCCGACGGCTCCGGTAAGCAGGCACGGAAACGTGGCGGGAGGGGGGGCCCTCTCCCGCCACTGATAAAAGTGATCTTGCGGCGAATCTGCCGCAGAGACGGCTTTTATCTTGTAGCGGACCGCCCGCTGAAAAGGAGAAATCTGGGGTTATGACAGCTAGCTGCTGCCATAACAACGATATCCTCCTTCAAACAGCCGACGTAAAACTGCGGCAAGCGGTCTGTAAGTGGTTAGAGCAGCACAGTGCCAAACTGTAAAAAGTCTTCCGGTCATTGAGATGCCAAATCCTCTGGGGCTGAAGTGGTTAATCTGTTGTCGGCTGGGAACTATTGGACTTTCTTCAAAGGCCCCAACTTTGCCAGCCAATATATTTTTTTTCATCAATCAATGACTAGTGTGACAAAACGGAGACTCCTATAGCAAGTTAGTACTATCTTTACACACTGTTGCAGGTAAATGCAGTTCAGTTGTGTTAATTACTGTTATTCAGAATACTGCAGGTGTTTGATTATATCTCTCAGAGTAATGTTATTGTCCTTTTGATTGTTTGTATAAGTACACTTGTTAATATTCTCTTCTTTTAGGCTAACTTGACCTAATAAATTCTTTAAAATATCACAAGGTGTATCAGTGCTGTGTGAGCAAGGTGTGTAATCTTCAGGTGTGCAGAAAAATCACAAAACGGAAAATTGTAAACTCACCTTTCCGTAATTTTCCTTTCCTGGTGCATCTTTATGGCAGCATACAATGGGTTGTGGCTCCGCCCCCACAACCTGATAGGACTGATTAATTATAAATCAAAGACAGACTCGGCTCACAGCATTCTCTGTAACTCTCACCATTTGGGTGGGAATCTGTATGCTGCCACGAAGATGCACCAGGAAAGGAAAATTACAGAAAGGTGAGTATACAATTTTCCGTTTTCCTGGTGCATCATGGCAGCATACAATGGGAACTAACTCGCCATATGGGAGGGTACAAGAAATTTTTTTTAAAGTTCACTAGTGTAAGTATGCACAATTAATTTTCCAAATTTAATTTATGTGAGCCAGGTTCACCTAATAAAGTATAATGAAGGTGTCCTGGGTGGACCATATTGCTGACTTGCAAATAACCTCAGGAGACACTCGGCACTGCTCTGTCTACAGAGCTGGCACTGCCCTAGTTGAATGTTCTCTTAAGTCCTCCGGAACAGGAAGGTCTTGTGAAGAGTAGGCTCTTTTAATTGTCTTAACAATCTAGGAGGTGACTGTAGGTGTTGATGCCGACTGACCCTGTCTTAAGCCATGCCGGGAACCAAGCACAGATTTCAGCTTTCCTGAATCAAAAGGTAGCTGCCAAGCAGGTCATCAGAGTTAGTTTAACTTCCAAGAGATGTGGTTCTCTCACTCAACCAAGAAAGACAGTAAATTGACTTCCTGGTTAAAGTGGAAGGAGAAAGACACCCCATGTATAAAAGTAGTCTGGGGTTTTAGGACTATTCTGTCCAGGTAGAACGTTACGTGAGGTTCCTTGAGTTCAAAGCCTGCAGCTCTGAACCCTTTCCACAGATGTTGTAGCAACCAGATATATGGTCTTCAGGGTTAGACTGCAGTGTAGCCAATTCTGTAGGATAGAAACTAGGCCTTGATAGAGCTGAAGACCATAAGCAAGTCCCACATAGAGAACAATGGTTTCCTGGCGGGTCTATAACTTCATGCAAGCCTTTTAAGAATTGCATCACTAAAGGGTTAAGGACTCCTTAAACCCTTGTAGGTGCAGACAAGGCTGGTGTCACATACCTTACAGCGGAGTCTGAAATGCTGATGGAGGCCTCTCGCACGGTTTCAGTCTCAAACCCCTGGTAGTGAGGACAGGGAGTGCTGGGGCACGGAAGGGTGCAGGTGCCTGCGGTTGGAAGCTGGAACTAGGAGATTTAGGATCCTCTTGGAGAAGATGAGAAGACTGATCACCAGAACTGCTCAGTAGAAGCCAGGCAGGTAGGTATGGATTCAAAAAACAACTGCAACGTCAGGACAGGCAAAGGTTGGCAACTTGCTAGCCACAAGGTATCCACACAGGAGGCAAGTTCGTGGTCAAGGTCAGGCAGAGGTTGGCAACGGGCAGGCAGCGAGGTACAAAGTCAGGAAGTAGTCTCTTGGAGCTGGATGGCAAAACTGGCCATGAGAGAGCAGATCCGTCATCACTGACAGAGGCAGTGGTGACCTAATGCTCAACTGTAGGAGAGACAGACACTAGAGCCTCCTAAGCCAAAATGGTATAATTGCAATTATTGATACAGGAAGTTCTACTGACAGCCTAAGAATTCTACCCTTCCACTGCTGTCTAGGCACAATACAACAACTGCTCCTCCTATAAAAGGAGTGAATGACAGAAGGGTTTTGAGAACACTACTCTCAGTTCAAGAGCATTCAATACTGCTCCTCCTGTAAAAGGAGTGAATGACAGAAGGGCTTTGAATGCTACTCTCAGTTCTCAGTTCGAGAGCATTCGAGAGCATTCAATACTATGCCTCATAAGCTGAACATAACCTTGAGCAGCCTGCTCTTTGAAATGCGTCCCCCAGCCTTTCTGGCTGGGGTCTGATGTGATAATGTTCCATTTGAAAAAATTGGTCAGTTATGAAGAGCCAAGAATATTCAGGCACTGTTCTGCTGGAAGAGACTTTGCTCCCAAAGCACCTTTGACCTTCTCTATCAGAGGACAGATATTCCTCTCTACTGAATTTTTCCCGTCGCTATTGCAGACAGTAAGACCTTTCTGAATGCCCAGGGGGAGGTGAACAGACCGAAGTGGAGGCCCTGAGACTGGTAGAGGAATTGAAGATGGATTGGGACAAGTAAGTTGGTGTCTGAGAAACCTACAGAGCATCCAATCTCCCAGATTTATCAACAATAGAATTGATTGGAGGTTCTCTATCTTGCACGACAACTTTCTGTGCTTTTTGAGTTTTTTCAAGTTTAGCATTGGGCACAGATTACCTGATTTAGATTTTTTTTTTCCCCGCTAGGAACAGAGGTTAACCCGAATCCTCATCTCCTCTGGTCACTTGGAACCTTCAATAGGGTTTCCATCCATCACACTTTAGCGCATCGGAGCGGGTCGGATGCCAGCGGACATGTCTCCGCTGACATTCGTCGCTCCATAGACCTGTATGGAGCATCCATTCAGGTCCGCCTAGAAAAATGGTAGGCGGACCTACACGGTCCCCCTGTGTGAAAGGGGCCTAGAAAGGCTTCCGCTGTTCTCCCTAGACAGGTGTCTTATATTTTTATCTTTAACAATGAAGATTGGGTACTTCTCCAGTTCCTTTACAAATCTTTTTCCCGGTCTGTAGGATTTTGCCCCATTGTATCTACTTTGGAGTTGCCACCTGTATGCTGAACCTTTCAGATTTTTCTGTTTTTTGTCAGATGATATTCACCCTGACTGGCTAGTGGTCACCCTTGAGATGGCTGTATCCTGTCTACTCCCAAATAGATTGGATCCTTTATCTGGTATCTTGCACCAGTTTTATTTTTAAGGCGGGATCTGCCGACCATGGCTTCAGGCATAATGCCCTCCTTGCTGTTACCGCGGGTAACACCGCTCTTGAGAAACATCAATTGACGTCTACTGACACATCCGCCACAGAGTCTCCCGCCAATTTCAGCTCTTACAAAGCTGTTACCACCTTGTCTCTTCTCACTTCCTCCAGAAGGACTTCTTTAAAGGATAACTGCACTTTCCTTTTTAATCCACAGGGCTGTACTTTTCTGTAAAATGCAATCCAATATGGCTATCTGGAGGTGTTCTGTACACAGAATGTGCACAGAACGCCCCCTGAAACAGCATTTCCTGCTTGTGTGATTGGCTCACTGATTTTCCCAGAAGTCTGCACTAAGATACCAGTCAGATTTTTGGCATCTACTGCAACAAAAATTAAATTTTTGGTAAGATACACCCAATAGGAAATCCCCTCTAAAGAGATGCAGACCCTGCCACTTTCCTTAGAGTCCTGCAGGTGCAGCAGCTGGTTGATTATTATGAAACCACTCCCATTAGACTCACTCAGCACATGGACTGCTTATTGCTGGTCTGCAGGCACCTGCAGATGCTATAGTACGTAGGAGCACTTCAGATCTAGATCTAATTTTCAGACTAGAGCTTCCTTGAATGTAAATACAAGGTGACATGTCTTGCCAGCTGCATTAATGATGCATCCACTATCGGAGGAGACTGCAGCAGGTTGACCTTTAGCTTTTTCAGGGTATACAGTTTTGACAACCTGTTTATACAGGCCTTTTTCTCTGATCCCTTCCATTCTTCCTGGATTAGCTCCTCCAGTTCAGTGAAGTGAAATGAGTACTTTTTAATTTTGTGGAGAGTTTTCTCCTCTTCACCCCAGGCAACTGCGTCCTTAACTGCTCTTGTAAAAGGCTCTATTGGGCAATCGTCATAGCCTGTGGCCCCTTTAATGCCTTCTTCCTGTGACAAGCTTTCCAATTTGGACACCACCTACTGGCTCTAGTTGAAAGTGCTATGCAATTCAGCCGATGACTGGGGGGGTATAGGCTTCATGTATCAACTTCTTGGCCAATTCTTTAATCGAGGTGGCTACTTTCCAGACAGCCCCTTCTTTGTCAGTTGTCACTTCTTCCAAGCGGACTTGACATACTAGCTTGTCAGGCAATGACTTTCCACCCCAAACGCAGCAACCATTAGGGCTGGTAATCTGTAAACGGGGAGCTATAATAATAGGAGGCGAGATGACGACCTTGATCAACGTTGCCTGGATGTCTGTGCCTAAATGGTGACTGCTCTGGCTTTTAGAAGGCTCCCTCTATCTTGAGGTCCTTGCAGGGCTGTATCCTGCTTGCTCCAGGCAGACTTGACATACTAGCTTGGCAGGCAATGACTTTCCACCACAAATGCAGCAACTATTAGGACTGGTAGCCTGTGATGTTTGTAAATGGGGAGCAATGCTAATGAGAGGTGAGATAATGACCTTGATCGACATTGCCTGGATGTCTGCTCTTAGATGGCAACTTGTCTTGGCCTTTAGAGGGCTCCCTCCATCTTGAGGTCCTTACAGGGCTGCAGATATTGGCTCTCTATTTGACATGCCTGCACCACCAGAATGAGGCTCAAGCCATATAGCTCATGTAGAGGCTGTACAGGAAGGACTTCCAACCAGGACAGGCTGAACCTGGCTGGGGCGACAAATGGTTAGGGATACCTCGCAACTCCAGTACTGATCATATGAGGACAAAAGGAGAATGATGTGAGCCAAGTCTGCCTTTGATTTGTAGTTAACCAGTCCTATCAGGTTGTGGGGGCAAACCCGCAGCCCATTGTATGCTGCCATGATGCACCAGGAGAGGAAAATAATTTAGCAACTGCTCTGGGGGTAGCATTACACAAGCAAAGTCATTTTACCTACAGTTGTAATTCTTCTTCAACAAAATTGGGTGCTGATATTTAATGACACTCAAAGTACCGTGGTTGACCATCTGTTAATCAGTCTGTCTGCCAGGGGTCATCCTGATTAATAAAGCTTTCTTTTTAACAGTAATTTGCTCCAATCTCAATTAGCCCATCACAGACTTTTCTTGGCAATTCCTGTTTTTTGGATTTTGCTGCAATCTTGTTGCTTGTCCTGCCCTTTCTTGAACTTGGTCTGCTCTGAACTTGAATGGATTTCTGACTGTTTGTACTTTACTTTTGTTTTTTAATATGAGGCTCTGGTTACTCCTGGCAATACTCCAAGATAAGGATGAGCTCAGGCGTGTTAGCAAACAGCACATGCAGAGCCCGCCAGGAAGTCGGCATTGCGGAGCACTAATCACAAGCAGCGAGACATTGTCCTGATGCGTGGCTGCAGAGATCGGGAAATGTCTCACTGCCTATGATTAGCGCTGTGCACTGCCTACTTCCTGGCGGGCTCTGCACGTGCTGTTTGTGAACATGCCTGAACTCATCCTTACTCCCAGATTAAGCCTTTGTCATAATTTGCCACTATCTAAACCCAATTACAAACCTGCTAGTTTACTGCCTACTCCCTGTGAACCTTATGGCTTAAAATTGCTTTCATGTCCATTTCCACCTGTCAGCTATAGCCTGCCTCTGGACCAGTGGATGCCCCAAGCAGGCTCTGTAATTAGCCACATACAGTGCTGGGGGCAGTACTGTATCACACGTACAAAACATGCTTGAGAGCTTGCTTCTTTAGGTCAAGAGTGGTGTAACCGTAGTTATAGAGCCTGAGCTAGGGCTTATGCTTTAGAAACTCAAATGAACTGTGTTGAGTGGTAAAAGTATAAAAACACAAACATACTTTCAATAAGAAAAGTAATATGTAAAGTGTAGCAGGCAATAACAACCTACTCCAATACATTTTGTAATTTTAATCACTAAAATTTGATCTTACTGCATTTTGCACATCTCTAAAGCCCCATACACACGATAGGACTTTGAACAAACTTTCCTGTGGATTTTTGTACAAAAGGCATTGGCCATAAGTTTGTATTGCATACAGACGGCAGGACTTTTCCAGCCAACTTTCACCAAATCACGAGGTTTTTCAGCTCTTTACCACCACCCTTTGGTCAACTTCTGTATTGTTGTCTGATATTGTGTCAATCTTGCCGCTTTTATCGTCGAGATTGACACCTTGCGAGCTGGGTTCACACTGGTGCGGGGATCTGACTTGGATCCCCGCCAATGGCAGGCACTGTGTTTGGTATGAATCTTGAGGGGGAACTCCACGCCAAATTTTAAATAAGAAACCGGCATGGGTTCCCCTCCAAGAGCATACCAGGCCCTTAGGTCTGGTATGGATTTTAAGGTGAACCCCTACGCCGAA
Source organism: Lithobates septentrionalis (assembly GCA_037952835.1). NCBI lineage: Eukaryota > Metazoa > Chordata > Amphibia > Anura > Ranidae > Lithobates > Lithobates septentrionalis. The sequence continues at coordinate 1,440,589 of JBBDGP010003274.1, forward strand.
AAAACGGCATGGGGTCCCCCCAAAATCCATACCAGACCCTTATCCGAGCACGCAGCCCAGCCGGTCAGGAAAGGGGGTGGGGACGAGCGAGCGCCCCCCCCCCTCCTGAGCCGTACCAGACCGCATGCCATCAACATGGGGGGTGGGTGCTTTGGGGAGGGGGGTGCCCTGCGGCCCCCCCAAAGCACCTTGTCCCCATGTTGATGAGGACAAGGGCCTCTTCCCGACAACCCTGGCTGTTGGTTGTCGGGGTCTGCGGGGGGGCTTTTCGGAATCCGGGAGCCCCCTTTAATAAGGGGGCCCCCAAATCCCGGCCCCCCACCCTATGTGAATGAGTATGGGGTACATCGTACCCCTACCCATTCACCTAGGGAAAAAAGTGTCAATAAAAAAACACACTACACAGTGTGTTTTTAAAGTAATTTATTAGGCAGCTCCGGGGTCTTCTTCCGACTTCGGGGTCTTCTTCTGACTTCGTCGCTCTCTCCGGCCTCTTCTCCTGGTGTACGGTTCTTCTGCCGCTCTCCGGCCTCTTCTCCCAGTGTTCAACCTCTTCTCCCGGCTCCTCCACTATCTTCTGCCGCTCTTTTGCTAGCGGTGGCCCGGACTTGATGGATGACATGACCACCCCCCCTTATGACCTCACAGTCCCAGCATGCCCCAGGACTGTGACGTCATAGGGGGCGGGGTCACCACCTATATAAGTCATTGCGGAGCGCTCCACACAGCATTACAGCGGGAGAGAGCGTTGTGTCAACATTGGAAGAAGAGAAGAAGGGAGAAGACGACAAAGAAGACCGGGCCACCACTAGCAGAAGAGCAGAAGATAGCGGAAGAGCCCGGCAGAAGAACCGGAGAGCGGGAGAAGCGGGAGTGGGAGAAGAGGCCAAACACAGGGAGAAGAACCGAACATCGGGAGAAGAGGCCGGAGAGAGCGGAGAAGAACCGGACATCGGGAGAAGACGCCAGAGAGAGCGGAGAAGAACCGGACATCGGGAGAAGAGGCTGGAGTGACCCCCAAAGTCGGAAGAAGACCCCCGGAGCTGCCTAATAAATTACTTTAAAAACCTGTGTAGTGTGTTTTTTTATTGACACTTTTTTCTCTAGGTGAATGGGTAGGGGTACAATTTACCCCATACTCATTCACATAGGGTGGGGGGCCGGGATACTAAGGGGGCCCCCGAATTCCGATAAGCCCCCTGCCCGCAGACCCCGACAACCAACGGCCAGGGTTGTCGGGAAGAGGCCCTTGTCCTCATCAACATGGGGACAAGCTGCTTTGGGGTGGGGGGCCCGCAGGGCGCCCCCTCCCCCAAAGCACCCACCCCCCATGTTGAGGGCATGCGGCCTGATGAAGTCATGTGTGGTGTGACGTCACGCGTAGGGACGGGACAGGCTTCACATGCTGTGAGAGGTATACGAGCTCGCCGCTCGTTGGAGATAGGAATGTTTTTAATGTTGTTTATGTGAGTACCCTTTATCTTATCTAATAAAATCTGCTGTTTAACCACTTCCCGCCCGGCCTATAGCGGATTGACAGCCGGGCGGTGGTTCAGTTATCCTGACTGGTCATCATATGACGTCCTTCAGGATAACATGGCGCCGCGCGCCCGCAGGGGCGCGCATCGCGGCGATCGGTGGATCGGTGTGTCAGTCTGACACACCGCTACACCGATCTTGGTAAAGAGCCTCCGGCGGAGGCTCTTTACCACGTGATCAGCCGCGTCCAATCACGGCTGATCACGCTGTCAATAGGAAGAGCCGTTGATCGGCACTTCCTCACTCGCGTCTGACAGACGCAAGTAGAGGAGAGCCGATCGGCGGCTCTCCTGGCGGGGGTGGTCTGCGCTGATTGTTTATCAGCGCAGCCCCCCCGCAGATCACCACACTGGACCACCAGGGATCGCCACTAGGACCACCAGGGAAGGGAAACATGTGGATGGCCAGGTATGTACCCCATGGCCATCCACATGTGCCCAGTCAGTGCCAAATCTGTGCCAATCAGTGCCCACAAATGGGCACTGATTGGCACAATTATGTTGCAGTGATGCCCAGCAATGCCACACTTAGGGGCATCACTGCCATCAATCAGTATCATCAGTGCCACCCATCAGTGTCCATCGGTGCCACCTGTCAGTGTCCATCTGTGCCCACCTATCAGTGCCCATCCGTGCCCATCTGTGCCAACTATCAGTGCCACCCATAACTACCCATCAACGCCACCTACGAGTGCCCATCAATGCCACCTACGAGTGCCCATCAGTGCCGCCTATCAGTGCCCATCGGTGCCACCTATCAGTGCCCATCAGTGCTACCTACCAGTGCCACCTATCAGTGCCCATTAGTGCCACCTGTCAGTGCGCATCAGTGCCGCCTATCAGTGCCCATCATCAGTGCCCATCAGTGCCACCTCATCAGTGCCACCTCATTGGTGCCACCTCATCGGTGCCCATCAGTGCCGCCGTATCAGTGCCCGTCAGTGCAGCCATATCAGTGCCCGTCATTGAAGAAGAAAACATACTCATTTACAAAAAAATTTAACAGAAACAAAGAAAAACGTGTTTTTTTTCAAAATTTTCGGTCTTTTTTTATTTGTTGCGCAAAAAATAAAAACCGCAGAGGTGATCAAATACCACCAAAAGAAAGCTCTATTTGTGGGAACAAAATGATAAAAAATTTGTTTGGGTATAGTGTAGCATGACCGCGCAATTGTCATTCAAATTGTGACAGCGCTGAAAGCTGAAAATTGGCCTGGGCGGGAAGGTGTCTAAGTGCCTGGTATTGAAGTGGTTAAACGTTATTACGATTCCCCCTGTTTTTTGTCATCTTCTACATTCCCCCCTAAACATCTGAGGGAATCATCCCCTGGGACTAGGACCGTGAGGCTAGCGTTTGCATCTATAGGAGGATACCCCTAAAGACTTTTGGTCACATGCGTTTGCCCTATTACCCTAAGGTAAGGGGCCACTTCTTACCTGTGTGTCTAAACACGAAGATGTGCACTTTGTGATTTATCTTGAGCACTGCACTGCGACTGATGCATGTCAGGACGTTGCTGCCACGTTATAAAAGAAGGACTTTTTGTTGAAACACTTTGTATTGTTGCAATACAACAATTCCCTCTCGCGCTCGCCGCAATAGGAAAATGTGTTTTTTCTATTGCAGCCAGCACGAGATGTACTGGAAACATTCTCACGGCTGCATACTGTAGTTTGTACAAAAGTCTGATGGTTTTGTGTACACACGATCGGACTTTGCTCCATCGGACTTTTGTTGCTGGAAAGTTTGTGCATTCGCACAGCCAACAAAAGTCCGATGGAAGCAGAAAAAGTTTGTCCGATGGAGCGTACACACAGTCGGATGTTGCTCCAAAACAGCTAATTTGCATGTTTGTTGTGAAAAAGTCAGATCGTGTGTACGGGCCTTAAGCCAGGTAAATTAACAAATTAGTTACTTTAGTAATAATATAGTTAATGGAAACTCCACTTTTATTTAAAAAAAATATATAATGCATATTACTTCTATGCAAGCCAGACTGTAATGTAAAATTGTTAAAATGTATTTTCCATTTAAATCTGAAGCCAGCTGTAATTTTCACAAGCTACCAATATTTCTAACTATTTGAAGGCATTGCAACTCTAGTCAGTTTAAAGGACATTTTTTTTTTAATTCTCAACTAGGTATCAGTGGCGGCTGGTGAAGTTTTAGGATGGGGGGGTGCCAGATCCGGCCCTTCCTTTTTGACCCCTCCCACTTCTAATAAGCCACACCCCTAATAGAATCCACCAACTCCGTCCCCTGTATTCCACTTGCTTCCACCCATAGTGTCAGGAGTATACAGCTCATCATCACAGGACAGAGTATACAGCCCCAGAAGCACAGGACAGGAGTATTCAGCCCCAGCATCACAGGACAGAGAATACAGCTCAGCCTCACAGATCAGGGTATACAGCTCAGCATTACAGATCAGAGTATATAGCTCAGCCTCACAGATCAGGGTATGCAGGTATACATCATCTGTCCTGTATAAAGCTAGCTATATACACCCACCTTCCTTCCTGTATATAGAGACCTTCCTCCATCATCACTGACTGCAGATATACATCATCTGTTCTGTATATAGCTATATATACAGTAACAGGACAGATAATGTATATCTGCATGGAGGAAGTTCTCTATATACAGGAAGGAAGAAGGTGGGTGTATATAGCTATATACACTACACAGGACAGATGTACTCACAATTTGTAAATGCTGCTTGATACCTCTTATTTAAACTGCTTGTAACTTACTAATCAATAACACAATAATGGCGAAACCCTCTAATGTATGGAAATCTCAATAAACTTCAATATCAAGACAATATCGGTCTCTGTGATATGTAACGTCACATATGATACACATCACACTGAAAATAAGACATAAAAAATGACTGAAAACTTAGCAGGGATGGTGGAAACACCTTCATACAGATATTTGGCTGTGCACTGTGTCAGTAAAGCAGTGGACAGTTTCAATAGGGCAGTGGACGGTGTCCATTGCTTATCAGTGCAGCCTATCAGTGCCCATAAGTGCCGCCTGCCTGTGCCCATCACTGTGATCTCATCTATGACCACCAGTGCCCATAAGTGGGATCTAATCTGTGCCCATCACTGCAGTCTCATCTGTGCCCACCAGTGCCGTCTCATCTGTGCCCACCAGTGTTGTCTCATCTGTGCCCACCAGTGCTGCCTCATCTGTGCCCACCAGTGCCATCTCATCTGTGCCCTCTAGTGCGGTCTTCATCTTTGCCCAGAGCCACCCTTATTTAAACTGCTTGTAACTTACTAATCAATAACACAATAATAGTGGAACCCTCTAATGTATGGAAATTTCAATAAACTTCAATATCACCACAATACCGGTCTCTGTGATATGTAACGTCACATATAATACACATCAGACTGAAAATAAGACATAAAAATCACTGCAAACTTAGCAGGGATGGTGGAAACCTCTCCTACAGATATTTGGCAGTGGACAGTGTCAGTAGGGCAGTGGTCAGTGTCTATTGCTTATCAGTGCAGCCTATCAGTGCCCATAAGTGCCGCCTGGCCGTGCCCATCACTGCGGTCTCATCTGTGTCCACCAGTGCAGCCTATCTGTGCCCATCAGTGCCCATAAGTGTGGTCTCATCTGTGCCCATCACTGCAGTCTCAACTGTGCCCACCAGTGCAGCCTATCTGTGCCCACCAGTGCCATCTCATCTGTGCCCACCAGTGCCGTCTCATCTGTGCCCACCAGTGCCATCCCATCTGTGCCTACTAGTGCAGTCTCATCCGTGACCACCAGTGCCGTCTCATCTGTGCCCACCAGTGCCCATTAGTGTGTTCTCATCTGTGCCCACTAGTGCCGTCTCATCTGTGCCCACCAGTGCCATCTCCTTTGTGCCCACCAGTGCCGTCTCATCTGTGCCTACCAGTGCCATCTCATCTGTGCCCACCAGTGCTGTCTCATCTGTGCCCACCAGTGCTGTCTCATATACAGCTATATATACCTCACCTTCCTTCCTGTATATAAAGACCTCCATCATAACTGACTACAGATATACATCATCTGTCCTGTATACAGCTATATACACAGTAATGCCCCGTACACACGATCGGACATTGATCGGACATTCCGACAACAAAATCCATGGATTTTTTCTGACGAATGTTGGCTCAAACTTGATTTGTCTACACGCGGTCGCACAAAGTTTTCTGAACGCCAAGAACATGGTCACGTACACCGCGTACGACAAGACTATAAAAAAGCAGTTCAGTACCAAGCGCGGCACCCTTTGGGCTCGTGTTAGTAAAAGTTTGGTGAGAGACGATTTGCACTTTTTCAGACTCGTGGCTTTCAGATCGTTTTCTGCTGTTCAGTTTGTGCTTGTGGGTTTGTATCTGGTCTTCAGTGCGTGCAGTGAGTTCGTATTTGAATATTCAGTGCGTTCTTGTCTGCTTGTTACTGTTTTTCAGGTCGCTCTTCACAGGCCTTGCTGTTCTTCAGTGCGTTCTGTTACTTCGTTCTGACCAGCCGACCGTTTTCTCCTCGTAGAGTTCGTGCTGTGCAGGGGCTTGGAGTTGGGGTCCTTACCTTGACACAAGCCCAGTCCATGAACAGGGTGGGGAGGAGTTCAAGGACCAAGAATTGGTTGCTCCAGCGTGACCTGTTCTGTCATATGCCTTTGCTCCGTGAGATCCGTGAGAATAATCCTAATGATTTCAGGAACTTTCTCTGGATGACGGACCCCATATTTCACCGTTTGTTGGCTTTGCTGACCCCTTATATCAGCAGGCAGGATACCTGCATGAGGCAAGCCATCACTCCGGAGCAGAGGCTCGTCGCCACCCTGCGGTACTTGGCGACGGGGAGAAGCCTGCAGGACCTCAAGTTCTCGACAGGCATCTCCCCCCAGGTTCTGGGGATCATTATCCCACAGACCTGTTCTGCCATCATCCAGGTCCTGCAGAAGGAGTATATTAAGGTAAGATTAATCCCTTAATATCACATTTTATTGTATTTAATATTTGCTAATGTATTGTATTTCTTTCCTCATTCCCTAATTACCATGATTGTAATATGCTGTGAATGTCCCCTTTGCCCTCATGCATGCTGGATTTTTATGTAATTTTTTTTTGTCCTTCATACATATTTGCCTTCACTTACCTCCCCAGCATGCTCTCCTGGGCCTATATTCACCTTGTGTAGTCACTTAACAATATATTTTGTCAGCTCCATAGTAGTGCTTTACCCTAAATACCCCCTAAAATGTGTAAAATTGTGATGTGTGCTTTACATTCTGGCAGAGTGCCAGAGGCTTGTTTTTTTGGGTCCCAAAATCATTTGGAACCCTCCCTCCCTCCAACTGCTAATTTAGCTGATACCAATCCTCTATCTGCTGACTTTGCCAAACCTATACACACTATACCCACCTCTTTTGTGGTCAGATTTATGGATGAATTCCCCAAAGCATGTAGTGCAAGGGCCTGCCTGAATATTTTCAAATGGTACTGTTTTAAGTTTCTCTATCCTATTATTATCTTGATGTGCTAAAATGTGTACAGTGTGTATTTATCTCTTTGTATTATGACACTTACCTGTCCAGTGGGCTGCCAATAGTGTAAGTAAGGAGGGGCTGGCCAAAGTAAGACACATTATTTAGGCATTCATCTCTCAATGAAGTAGAGAGGGTTACCTGTCCAAAACATCTCCCCCCCATAAAATTTTACTAATGGCCCATGAGAGGGGGGGGAGGAGGAATCTGATAGGTGGACCTTATACATTTGTCTTTAAATACTCCCTAAAATAAATGTTATACTGATGTTGGCCAAGAATGTTTGTGTCTAATCTGCTTTCCATGTTTATGTGCAAAATGATTAATTTATTTTTCTTGCTTTGCTCCACAGTTTCCTTCCAACCCACAGGAATGGCAGACTGTGGCCTCCCACTTTGCCCAGCGGTGGGACTTTCCTAACTGCGGAGTGGCAATTGATGGGAAACACGTCCACATCGTCCCACCATACAACTCGGGGTCATACTATTACAACTATAAGGGGTTCAATAGTATTGTGATGTTGGTGGTGGTGTTGGCTACTTATGAGTTCCTGTATGTGGACGTGGGGAAGAATGGCCGGATGTCAGATGGTGGAGTCATCGCCCACATGGAGTTCTACAGGCGTCTCCAGAATGGCAGCTTGGACTTGCCACCTCCAGAAGACAATATGGAAGGACTCCCATTCGTCTACGTTGCGGATGAAGCGTTTGCGCTGGGGGACCATCTTATGCGGCCATTCCCTATAAGGACCATCACCCCGGACCAGAGGGTTTTTAATTACCAGCTGGCCAGAGCCAGAAGAGTGGTGGAGAACACGTTTAGAATCATGGCCAGACGGTTCCGCCTATTTCTTACACCCATACATATGGCGGAGTATAAACTCAATCATATCATCCTGGCTTGCTATGTTCTCCACAACTTTTTAAGGAGAAATTCTGCGAACTATGCTGGCTCAGTTGGGCCTGAATCTGGAATTCATGTAAATAAACTAACCCTGATGGTGCTTGAAGCTGGCCGTCCTGGCTTGCCCCCTCTGAGTGCCCGCGAGGTCCGTCTAAGATACCTTGAATACTTTGTAGGTAGGGGGGCCATCAATATGCCAGCCAATGTCTGAGACATTTTTTAAATAAAAAAACTAATTTTAACTACTAAAATATTTGCTGACATTTACTGCTTGTGCATGATTGTGTAACATTATAGAGCACTGTTGGGTGTTATTTACTAAAGGCAAAGGCACTTTGCACTACAAGTGCACTTGAGACTGCACTGAAACTGCACTTGTAGTGCAAAGTGGATTTGCCCTTAGAAAATAACCCCCATTGTCACAGAAAACATAAATTTTAACACAACAAAAGTTTGGGAGCATTGAAACAATAATCCACACATTCTTGATTATCAATCTTTTTAATACCAGCACAATCACATGTGCATTTAACAAAGGTTTTTAAAACAAACCAACATGTTTGTTGTATAACAATTTTTTGGGTCACATTACTAAAAGTACAACTGTCCATTTAAGGTAAAACAGGCATGTTTAAAACCAACAAGAAATACACAAATCTGGAACTTACAAAGTTCAACTTTGTTATAAATTGAAGGCAATATCAGACATGAGTATTTATAAACTGTGTTTGATATTGCGTACAGATGGGGTGATGTCACCCCTGGAAAAGCCAAATTTTGAAGATGCACACAAATTGCCAAATGTCAACATGTGCTAGCTGCCATCATGGGGGATCAAGGGACATATTTTGGGGGTCCAACCCCTTCGTCTCAGCTACATCTTCAAAATTTGGCTTTTCGAGAATATGTAAAAAAAAGTGAAAAAATTTTTAGGTAAAAAAAGCACAACAAAGTAAGGGATTTGGAGTGGTTTTAAACTCTCACTAAAACATCAATGATGTTCTTCATTTTGTTTTGAACATCATTGATGTTTTGCTTGATGTTTTCCAAGTCCCTATTACACCACATGATCTCCCCGATCAGGATCGGTGCACTTTCACTGGTGAAATGACCTGGTTCCACAACATCACAATCGCCTAAAAATATAGAAACAAAAACACACCATGTATTATAAATATGCCGGCATCCATCTCTTACCTGAGCCTGTGGTCGCAGACACTCACCTGTTGTGGTGACAATTTCCAACAAGTTTCACTCCTCCTCCTCCTCCTGTTGTGTTTGTGGGATTTCCACTTCTTCATGAGGTGTTGGGTCTGTGGTCTCCTCGGATGAGTGGTGTCCTCCGAGTCTTTTCTCCCCTATGTCAAAAAAATAGGTATACTTAGCACACAGATATTTGATGGCAGAAATAGGAATGTGAAACATTGCTTGGAAGTGGGGTACAATTGTCTATTTTGGCAGAGTTCCAAGATGAAGAAATATTGTTTTCCTTTGTCAAGCTTGAATACTTACCTGTTTTGTACAAGCTTCACAGATGGAGACACCCCTATAGTATACACTGGAGCACCTGTGTGGGCCCCCTAATAAAAAGGGTGTTCTGGTGTCCCACACTAGTGCCCCAGCTTACAGATGTGTAAACAGCTGCTGAGTGTCCTCTAGTTACAAACCCATCTAGACACCAAAATTATTTTAAGAGAAGTAGGCTAGCAACAATGTATTCAAATGCATATGGCCAAAACATGGTGTTTTCTATGCCGAATGAACAATGTTTCATACAAACGAACAAGGTGCCCATGAACATGAAAGTTGCCATTTTAAACTGTACAACAGTTAAGAAAAGCACATGGAGCAGCACGAACGTTATAAAAATAAAGAATAGGAACACAGCACAACTACTTACTTTTTTGCAGCACTCTCCTGATCCTTCTGTACTGCTCATGCTCCCTTAATTTGAGGTCCGACCACCGCTTCCTCAGTTGATCTTTCAATCGTCATACCCCAAAATTCCGGTGCAGACTCTTCACCACTTTCGCCATGATCTTGGCCTTTCTGCCATTGGGGTTGGGGTAAGGTCCATACTTCCCGTCACAGTCGGATCTCTTCTGGATGTCCACCATCTCCAACATCTCCCCAAAGGACATATTTGAGGCCTTAAATCGCCTCCTCCGGGATCGGGACATTTCTGGCTCCGGGCTTTCCTCCTATCCCTCCTCCTCGTTACTGTAATTAGCACGCACCTGCTGTGTCTCCGCCATGTGCTCTTCCCCCACTTCGCCAAACGAGAAGGAATAGACTAGAAAGAACGTTAGGGGCGGGGGGAGTTTCACGCATGCGCAGTGTATATAAAGCGTAACATGCGTGCGTAGTATGTACGATCTGTGAGCGGAGGAAGGAGTATCGGAGGCGCTGATCGTGATAACGAAGGTAACATTTAAACTTGGCCCTATACTGCTTCTAGATTGAGGCCTATATTGGGACAAGATTAGGAGACTTTAGCCTGACATTAGGGTTTGTCTTGTGTATTGCAGATAAAATGGATGGCTTCAATGACCACAACTTCCTCCCCCTGTTCATAGACAAATACAGGGAGCTGCCCTGTCTGTGGCAGGTGAAACATCCACATTATAATCATAAACAAAAGAGGCAGGCAGCGCTGGAGAAACTGCTGGAGTTGGTGAAGCCGGTGGTCCCCACAGCAACCATCCCCTATGTAAAAGCCAAAATTGGTGGCCTGAGGAGCACTTATCTTAGGGAGCGCAAGAAGGTCACGGATTCCCAGAAATCCGGAGCTGCAGCAGATGACGTTTATGTCCCCAGGCTGTGGTACTATGAGAGACTGCGATTTCTGTCAGACCAGACTGAAGTCAGGGAATCCCTCTCAACCCTTCCTTCCACTCTTCCTTCCACCCTATCTTCCACCCCAGCTGAGGCTTCCGATGTCCAACCTGGGACTTCCAGCCAGTAAGAAGTGGAGGAGCCCAGCTGGAGCCAGGTATAGCATTGTTTTACAGATTTCTGGTTAATAAATAAATGATGTTTACTAGATGTTATTATTGATCACTAATTGGTGATTTAATAAAGTGTTTGACATATCAATAGACAGTAGTGGGCAAAAATAATTGGGACAAGAATGAAAAATGCTGGGCTCAGAATGATAGTCTGTTATATTTGTTTACATTCAATTTGCAACAGTCATGAGATGAAAATTGTGTGTGATTGATGAAGAAAAAACTAAAACTATGTCCCTTTTTCATACACAGGAAGACCTCAGCCAGGAGGAGGCTGTGGAATGTGGCAGCCAGGAGGAGGCAGGGGTTAGTGGCAGCCAGGAGGAGGCGGGGCTAGGTGGCAGCCAGGAGAAGGCCGGGCCCAGTAGGAGCCTGACAGAATCGCAGGTTCCTCCCCTCCGCCTTCCAAACAAAAGACCTAGGAAGGGGAGTAACGTGCAGGATTCAGCGCTCAGGCTGATTCAGGAGGCTTCTGCGTCCCTCAGAGCCTTCCCCACTCGTGAAGAGGCCTTTGCCTGCATGGCTGCCACAAAACTTAAGGACATGCAGGAGGGCCAACGCCTCATGTGTGAGGACCTTCTTTATAAAACCTTAACTAAGGGGGTGAGGGGCGAAATCACACCCAATACCCACCTGTGTGAGTTAGACCATCCTCCTCCTGCCACAACTCCACCACCACAGCCACAGCGTGGAAGGAAGCGTGGAAGGAAGACCAGAGAGTGATGACCTGGGTTCAGTCTGGTCTGACAAAATATGCAGGCTCTTGTATGACCACAGCCTGGGGACATACATGTCATCTGCTGCTGTTCATGACCTCTTGGACTTCTGGACCAGATTGAACTCTCTTAGATAAGGACTCCTCAGGCCACCAATTTTGCAGTAAAATAATTGATGTGTGCCCTGGGGGTTAAAGGCTTCGCCAATTTCTGCTGTTTCTCCAGCGTTGCCTCCCTCTTTTTTTGGTTATGAACCCTTAATAAATTTTTGCTTTGATTTATTATACTCACCTATGTGTGTTTTCCTTCAAAAAGGACAGTTTGTTTGTGACGAGGCAGGTACATTTCAAAAATACAATGTGAAATTAACAAGAGACACCAACACCAAGCAATCTCCTTAAGATTAAATAATACAAGATAATAATGGTGTTGTGGTAACTTGACACACAAAACACACACAATACTATTCTGGAGTTAAAAAACAAAACAAATACAGGATCAGGCTAAATACTAACCAAAAAATAAAAAAAAAATAAAAAATTTGAGAGCAATAATTTTGGCCTAGACCTCCTCTGTAACTCAAAACATGTAACCAGTAAAAAATGTAAAAGCATCGCCTATGGGGATTTTTAAGTAGTGAAGATTGGCACCATTCCACAATTTTGAAGGGTGACATGTTAGGTATCTATTTATTTAGCATAACTTCATCTTTCACATTATGCAAAAACATTGGGCTAACTTTACTATTTTGTTTATTTTTAAAGCACAAAAGTTGCAACGACCGCCATTGTATTCTCTAGGGCCTTTGCTAAAAAAACATATATAATGTTTTGGGGTTCTATGTAATTTTCTAGCAAATAAATGATGATTTTTACATGTAGGAGAGAAATGTCAGAATTGGCCTGGGTGCTCCAGAACGCCTGAAGGTGCTCCGTGCATGTTGGGCCTCTGTATGTGGCCACGCTGTGTAAAAGTCTCACACATGTAGTATGGCCGTACTTGTGAGTAATAGCAGAATGTGTTTTGGGGTGTAATTTGTAGTATGCATATGCTGTGTGTGAGAAATAACCTGCTAATATGACAATTTTGTGGAAAAAAAAAAAGAAAAAAAAATTTTGATTTTGCAATGAATTGTGGGAAAAAATGACAACTTCAAAAAACTCACCAAGCATCTTTCTAAATACATTGGAATGTCTTCTTTCCAAAAAGGGCCCATTTGGGGGGTATTTGTACTTTTCTGGCATGTTAGGGTCTCAAGAAATTAGATCAGTCAGTACTTCAGGTGTGATCAATTTTCAGATATTGGCACCATAGCTTTTGGACTCTATAACTTTCACAAAGACCAAACAATATACACTGATTTGGGTTATTTTTACCAACGATATGTAGTGGTATAAATTTTGGCTAAAATATATGAAGAAAAATTACTAATTTTATAACAGAAACGAAGAAACATGCATTTTTTTTACAGAATCTTCGGTCTTTTTTCTTTTATAGCGCAAAAAATAAAGAACCCAGCGGTGATTAAATACCACCAAAAGAAACCTCTATTTGTGTGGAAAAAAAGGACAAAACTTTCATATAGGTACAGCGTTGCATGACTGAGTAATTGTCATTCAAAATGTGAGAGCATGGAAAGCTGAAAATTGGTCTGGTTATTAAGGGGGTTTAAGTGGTCAAGTGGTTAAACAATTTAAAACATTGCAGCCTGACGAAAGTGCTATATCCATTCTGAACGCTAATTTTACCAGACCGAGCAGTTCCGTCTCGGAATTTATTCTGAGCATGCGTGGCACTTTGTGCGTCGGAATTGGCCACACACAGTCGGAATTGACGCAATCGGATTTTGTTGTCGGAAAATTTTATAGCCTGCTCTCAAACTTTGTGTCGGAAAATCCGATGGAAAAAGTCAGATGGAGCCCACACACGGTTGGAATTTCCGACAACAAGCTCCGATCGCACATTTTCCGTCGGAAAGTCCAACCGTGTGTACAGGGCATAACAGGACAGATGATGTATATCTGCAGTTAATGATGATGGAGGAAGGTCTCTATATACAGGAAGGAAGAACGTGGGTATATATAGCTGTATACACTACTACACAGATAATATACACAAATTGAAAGTACATCTGTCTTGTATAATTTATACAGCTATATACACCCAAATTGTTCCTTCCTGTATATAGAGACTCTCTATATACAGGAAGGAAGAAGGTGGGTGTATATAGCTGTATACACTACACAGGAGAGATGTACTCATAATTTTTGTATATTATGTAGGGTATACAGCTTTATATACACACATGACATCCAGGCACTTGGAAGAAGATAAATAAATAATCCCCAAAAAAGGCCCCCTGATGGCCAGCTGCGCATCTTAATCATTTGCCCTGCCCTTGCCTGGTGTCTGAGTGGAGTTGTGGATCAGTCATCAGCGCTACACAGGGTCAGTGTATGACTGTACAGAATGGAGGGGCAGGCGCCAATATCTCAGACAGACTGAGAGAGAAGTGTCTGAAGTGTCTGAAGGCCGCGGCGCTGGCACTTATTCAAAGGCGCCGCTCAGGCCTCAATCCACTGCATGCACACACTAGCCAACTCACTCCACCCACAGTATGCCCGGAAGTGACGTCGCAGTGACGAAAAAAGCACCCACTGTCCTCTCCTCCGGTCCCCGCCGCGCCAATACAAAATCAGTTAGTGGAGCCACAGACAAATGACAGTAGAGTGGGAGTGTTTGCGCCCCGGACACACCCTAAAAACGGGCAAATCAGCTGATTTCAGGCTGGGAAGCTTCCCATAGACCGCTGTGTGTCACTCTTAAAGAGAGCTTTTTTTTTTAAACAATTTGGGGGGGGGGGTAGGTGCCCGTGCACCCCTATGGACGGGCTGAATGGAAATTTGATCCTCTTGCGGGACTTTAAAGGGGACACCCACTCACGAGTAGTGAAAGAGTATAAAAGTATAAGAAATATGGGATTTGTTGGAATGAATCTAGGTGTTTTTTATGGTATAAATCTGAATAGGTCTATAGTACATAGGGTAAAGATACACAGGATACAGTATGCATGACATATACAAAAAATGACAATACAATATGCAGAAATCCCCAATCATAAAGCTCCAGTGCACATAGAACACATATGCAGGGAGAATCCGACGCGTTTCGAGATATACTCTTCCTCAGGGGATCTGATTGGAATCAGCAAACAAAAGATATGTCTAGAAATTAAAAAGACAATTATAAACCAATTGTGAAAAACATCATGTAATCAAGTATATGCGTCGACATATAAAGAAAATGACTTTGTAATACAGGTATGTAGTATGCATATAATGAGGTACTGACCATATAATATTGCTTGGGGGGGCATATGTCTGGTACTGCATCCATTAAAAACTCTCAAAGGGAGAGAAGTGTTGGGGGGACATGACATCACTGAACATGAAGGTATGGCCTGCTCTCAGTCCACATCCGGCAAGGTTAGTGTGTCCAATCCCGGCGGGGCCACCAGGGAGATATTCCCCAAAAGAGGGCGTCAAAAAGCCACCAATGACAGAGATGGTCATGGGGGGCTCCAAGCTGTAAAGGAGCAAAGGAGGTAAAGGGGGGAGGTTGTTATGGAGAGGCAGTGGGTGTACCTCAAAAGAGGGGGGGTAGTAGTGGAACCCCATAAGTAATGCAACCCATCAGAATGAGAGTAATAATAAAAAAAATAAAAAAATAAATAAAAATGTGGAGTACCTGGGTGAGCCCGTCAGTGTAGTGCTGGCGGGTATCTGAGAGGTGTGCAGGGAGAGTTGCACAAATGAGCCTAAGCATGGTCCTGTGTGGTAGGATGTGGCACCCCAGCCGGCTGACCCCCCGGGTCGGGAGGTCCCTGGTGCAGCAAGCAGGGAGATAGTGTGGTGCCGGCAGGGGGATTATCCAGGGCACTAGAGGATAAGTGCCCAACCAAGGGTCCAGGCCAGAGAAGGCTTGGGGGGTCCGGTCTAAAAGACAGTAGATGGTGGGTGAAGCAGGAAAACTAAGTGTCAGCCATAGGGCGACGCAGGGCCATGCATGTGGCTATCTTACCTGGTGCAGTCTGGTTCAGGGATTGAGATCGACGTGCCGTGGTGGGGGACGCCAGGAAAGGGAGCACTGCCCATTGAAATAGTAAGGCCGCGCTCGCGATTGGTCGCGGGCGCGGCCAATGGGTGGAGATGTAGACACCCCCGAGCCTGGGGCGCGTGCACCGGCCCCATTGGAGACCCACTGCCGGAGTGTGTCTGAGCCTCCGGGCGGGGTGACGTAATCCCCGGCGTGATGACGTGTGCCGCACGGGGCGGGACCTAGACCCGCGCCGAAGGCCCGCGGTGCAGGAGTCAGAGGAAACCGAACCGCGCGTACGATCCGGGATCCTCCGGTTACGGGAACGCTGCCTGTGGCAGCATAATTGCACCAGGCGGCCCCCCTGCGCTGAGTGGGGAACAGTTCCGGTGACACATTCGGGGTGGGACGGCCATCCAGAGTGGGGAGAAGGGACAGGCCAAACCAAGCAGTGGGTCAGATGTCAGGGGATAAAACAGGAGGACACAGAGAGAAGAGGGACATAGCCGGGACACTAGAAAGAGAGAGGATTGGAACAAAGGACCTTGTAAGGATCAGTGGATAAAAAGCATATAGAAAGAAAGCATGATGGGCGTGAACTCTATCCTTAAAACCCACGCCCAATATAACCAACAAGACAAAGAACTAAATGAGCACCTCGAACGATTTAGCAGAGACATTCTAATAAAAAAAGAAAACAAGTTCCTTAGAGACCTTAAGGCCTTCCAGGAACTTAAAGCTTACCACTGGAAGAGTTCGAATCCCAGAAATAGACCCCACCCCAAACCCAAATACAATACCCAGGATCCAGGCTTCTCTGATGCATCCTCAGTATCATCCACCTCCTCCCGAAAACCGTTTAACTACAATAAATCAAGGAAAACCAAGAGAAATTCACAAGGCAATAGCTCCCAGGAAAAATCACACAAAATACGCATTACAGAACCCATGGTAGGCAAACAGGATACCCATATACCCAACAGTACCCCCACCCCCTCTTCCAGTTTTCAATCTGAGACTAACACCCTGCTTCCTAGGATTGTATCTTCAGGTACCAAGGCACCACCACTTCAAGCCCACACTGACAAACGCAGTGGTGGGCCCCCTCTGAACTCTGAACCTTTATGACATACGGATCAGGTAAGGACTGAACTTCCTTCTATCACTGACTCTATTACAGAGAATTTCAATGTCATTAACTTGTCATCCTATGCCTTATCGGACATGCAGACACAAGTTTTAGCTAAGGGGTTAAGCTTCTGTCCTAACCAGAATTCAGACCAATTCGAGGTCTTTAAAAACATCCAACTCTTCGCCAGAAAATTAATACTCAAACAAATGTTCACCAAAGAGACACCCATCAAACCTAACTTTGAGCAACATGAACCCAAAGCCCTAGACACCCTTGTCGAACTCCTCGAGGAGAAAGACACACCAGACCTAATTGATCGTATCGACCTGGAGCAGTTGCTCGGTCCTTTTGATCAATTGGACCCCCCCCCCCCCCCACAATGTGTCCTTAAGAACAAATCTGATAAATTTCTCAATCTCAACACTAATTCCAATGTAGCCGCCTTTGTCAAACTTACCACCAGGGATATATGCAAAATCAAGCCCCCTGACTCCAGAAAGGACAATTTGACGAGACCTGAGCGTGAGGCCCTTCACCTACTCAAGAACCACCCTACAATAACTATTAAACCCTCCGACAAAGGAGGCAATATTGTGGTGATGGATAATGAGCTCTACATTAACATGTGCACCCAGATACTTGACAACCAAAATTGGTATTGCAAGATACCGGCAGTCAGAATCGAAAGATTCCACAGGGATTTCTTTAAATTGATTGACCACGCCTACAGCGAAGGTGTCCTCAGCAAGGCTGAATGGGACTTCATACGCACCCAACACCCACGCACCCCTACATTCTATTCTCTACCCAAGGTGCACAAAAGTCTCACATGCCCACCGGGTAGACCGATCATTTCGGGTAACGGTTCCCCCACTGAGCGACTCAGTCAATTCGTAGATGGGTATCTACGCTCCCACGTTCTCAGACTTCCCAGTTACATTCAGGACACACCACATCTCCTACAAAACATTGATGGCCTCTGCATCCCTCCCGAGTCATCACTCGTGGCAGTGGATGTAGAGGCCCTCTACAGTTCCATACCGCATGACAAGGGCCTCTCCTGTGTGCGACACATTTTGTCTCTCAACAGCCAGTACAACAAAAAGACCAATGAGTTTCTACTGGCAGCACTTGAATTCATTCTCACTCACAACTTTTTTACGTTCAACGGTTCCCACTACCTCCAGGTGCAGGGCGTTGCGATGGGGACCTCATGTGCCCCGTCGTACGCCAACCTGTACCTGGGGAGTGGGAACACATGATACATGAATCGGCGCACCTCGCCCCATACATGGAGAAAATTGTTCTGTGGTACCGCTACATCGACAATGTTCTCCTAGTGTGGAATGGGCCCACATCCTTATTACCGCCTTTCCTCAACTTACTCAACAATAATGACTTTAACCTGTCATTTACCATGACCAGGGACCAGAAATCAATTACCTTCCTTGATGTCACCATCTATAAGGACAGTGACGGATCTCTCAGCACTAGCCTTTTCAGAAAATCCTCTGCAGGCAATTCCATACTCCATGCCAGCAGCTTTCCCCCTCAACCACTCATTGCCTCCATTCCATACAGCCAATACCTTCGCACCAGAAGGAACTGTACCGATGACGCAACTTTCATAAAAGAAGCCAAAGCCTTAGAAATACGACTACGTGCCAGGGGATATTCCAACTCCTGCCTCAAAAAAGCCTACAGGAGGGTTTGTGCCAGAACGCGCAGCGACATACTGTACAATCCCTCGACCAAAAAACTCAAGTCCAAACCCATCTCCATCATTATGAGGTTTTCCAACCAACATGCAGAGATCAAGAAAGTCATATCAAAATACTGGCACATGCTTACTATGGATTCGTCCATTGGCCCCTTTGTACCCCCTGCACCAGCATTCACCTACAGGCGGACTTGGTCTCTCCGAGACCATCTGGTGTGTAGTGAATTCAAAGGCGGGGGCAAACATGACCCTTGCAAAAATAAAGGCACCTTTATGTGTGGCGGATGCAATTATTGCAGGTTCCTCAACACCTCCAAGAATGTCACCTTGCCCAATGGTGAACTGTTCAGACCTAGGCACTACGCAAATTGTAAAACATGCGGGGTAGTGTACCTACTTACATGTGAATGCACATGTTTCTAGATAGGGAAAACCATCCAGGAATTTTGGCGCCGGGCCTATCGACACATCACAGCCATGCAAACCTGCAACTCCAACCTACCCCTGGGCCGTCATGTCACAAGGGTACATGAGGGCATATGCCCCAAATTTTGGTTCATTATCCTTGACCATGTACACACGGGCATGCGTGGAGGAGACATAAACAAAACACTCCTACAACTGGAACAGAGGTGGATCTTCAGATTTAGAGCCACCCAACCCCCAGGATTAAATACATGCATATCATTCAGACCATTTTTGGAGGGTTTCTCCTCAGGGGGCTCAGAGTGGGAACCGGACAAGATGCCCCCCTAGGCAAAACTCCTCCCTCTCCCCCCCCCTTCTGGTTCAACCCCTTTAGGCATTGACCGTTCCATCCCCCACCTGTTTTTTACTTCATGTGTTGTATATTACATTATATATATTTTATTTCTCTCAATTTGTACGTAGTTGTATATCATGTATAGAATATATGCTCCCCCTGAGTTCACGCCCAACATGCTTTCTTTCTATATGCCTTTTATCCACTGATCCTTACAAGTTCCTTCGTTCCAATCCTCTCTCTTTCTAGTGTCCCGGCTATGTCCCTCTTCTCTCTGTGTCCTGTTTTATCCCCTGACATCCGACCCACTGCTTGGTTTGGCCTGTCCCTTCTCCCCACTCTGGATGGCCGTCCCACCCCTGATGTGTCACCGGAACTGTTCCCCACTCGGCACAGGGGGGCCGCCTGGTGCAATTATGCTGCCACAGGCGGCGTTCCCGTAACCGGAGGGTCCCGGATCGTACGCGCAGTCCGGTTTCCGCCGACTCCTGCGCCGCGGGCCTTCAGCGCGGGTCTCGGTCCCCCCGTGCGGCACATGTCATCACGCCGGGGATTACGTCACCGCGCCCCGAGGCTCAGACACACTCCGGCAGCGGTCTCCAATAGGGCCGGTGCGCGCGCCCCAGGCTCGGGGGCGTCTATATCTCCACCCAATGGCTGCGTCCGCGACCAATCGCGAGCGCGGCCTTACTATTTCAATGGGCAGTGCTCACCCTACCTTTTCATGGCGTCCCCCACCACGGCACGCCGATCTCAATCCCTGAACCAGACTGCACCAGGTAAGATAGCCACATGCATGGCCCTGCGTCGCCCTATGGCTGACACTTAGTTTTCCTGCTTCAGCCACCATCTACTGTCTTTTAGACCGGACCCCCAAGCCTCCCCTGGCCTGGACCCTTGGTTGGGCACTTATCCTCTAGTGCCCTGGATAATCCCCTCTGCCGGCACCACACTATCTCCCTGCTTGCTGCACCAGGGACCTCCCGACCCGGGGGGTCAGCCGGCTGGGGTGCCACATCCTACCACACAGGACTGTGCTTAGGCTCATTCGTGCAACTCTCCCTGCACACCTCTCAGATACCCGCCAGCACTACACTGACGGGCTCACCCAGGTACTCCACATTTTTTATTTTAATTTTTTATTATTACTCTCATTCTGATGGGTTGCATTACTTATGGGGTTCCACTACTAACCCCCCCTCTTTTGAGGTACACCCACTGCCTCTCCCTAACAACCTCCCCCCTTGACCTCCTTTACAGATTGGAGCTCTCCCCAGGACCATCTCTGTCATTGGTGGCTTTTTGATGCCCTCTGTTGGGGAATATCTCCCTGGTGGCCCCGCCGGGATTGGACACACTAACCTTCCCGGATGTGGACTGAGAGCAGGCCATACCTTCATGTTCAGTGATGTCATGTCCCCCCAACACTTCTCTCCCTTTGAGAGTTTTTAATGGATGCAGTACCAGACACATGCCCCCCCCCAAGCAATATTATATGGTCAGTACCTCATTATATGCATACTACATACCTGTATTACAAAGTAATTTTCTTTATATGTCGACGCATATACTTGATTACATGATGTTTTTCACAATTGGTTTATAATTGTCTTTTTAATTTCTAGACATATCTTTTGTTTGCTGATTCCAATCAGATACCCCTAAGGAAGAGTATATCTCGAAACGCGTCGGGTACTCCCTGCATATGTGTTCCATGTGCACTGGAGCTTTATGATTGTGGATTTCTGCACATTGTATTGCCATTTTTTGTATATGTCATACATACTGTATCCTGTGTATATTTACCCTATGTACTATAGACCTATTCAGATCTATACCATAATAAACACCTAAATTCATTCCAACAAATCCCATATTTCTTATACTCTTATACTCTTTCACTACTCGTGAGTGGGTGTCCCCTTTAAAGTCCCGCAAGAGGATCAAATTTCCATTCAGCTTGTTATATTTGGGATCCGGGTTCACCCTACTCTCTAGACCAACTGAGCACCACCCCCTGTTCATTCACCCTATGGACGGGCCACCACTGCTAGGTATTAAGAATGAGACAAAAGTACCTGTGTTATGGGCAGGTTCGCAAAACATGCGTAAGGTTCAGGTGTTGAATTCGAACACTACTGATGTCAAGGGGAGCTGAATGTTATAAACTAGTAATGTTCATTTTCTAGGCTAGTACAAAAGGGAATGTCAAATATTATTTGCTATGGGGAGGTGAAACTGCCATGGGCAACATACACCAAAGCAAAAAAAAAAAATCCATTTGGCAGGGAGCAAAGGTTTTAATAATGCTTTAAGGACAACATTAAAAATGCAAGCTCAATTTAAATAACATGCCTGGGTGTTGTCCTTAACCTGCCTGTACAATGCATACAACCTGCTATATAGAAAACTGACATTTACAAAGAAAAAAAATGCTGCTTCAAACACTTTACTTTTGTTTGTATATCTATACCCAATCTATAGCAAACCCTTATCCTAGATGAGCGTCTGATGTAGATGTTAATGGAAGACCCCCATATAAAAAAAACATCATGGGGTTCCCCTAAAAATACATACCATACCCTTATCTTTGATGATGTCAAGGGGGACTGCATGCAAAAAAAAAGTGTTAGCTCACCCCAAAATTTCATAACAGAACCTTATCCATGCTTGCAGCCTTGCAGAAAAGGGGGGGGGGGGGATCAAACATACGCCACTTCCTCCTGATCCATACCAAGCCGCATGCCCCTGGGGGCTTAAAAGATTCTGGAAGTCCCCTTTAATAATAAGAGGGCTCCCAGATACACCCCCCCCCCCCCCATATGAATAAGTAAGGGTTACAAATGTACCTTTGTCTACTTGGTGGGGGATTCCCAGCCAGGAAATGATGGGGCAATGTGCTGTTACAGGTTGCTTCCTTACCAACCACTGACAGCAAGAAATCTGTCATGTATAGTAGCTGTATTTCTACAGCTACTATACATGACATTCAGACTTCTCTATGATATCTTTTAGGTTCCCCAGTGAGCATTACATAGTTATAATACAGTGCCTGTGTACAGGGATGTTGTGTATCCCTTATTAGAAAATTGGGAATGATTATGTGAGTTTTAGCAGAAAGTCCGTGCTACTTAGCACTTTTTTTGAGTAAGCTCACTAGCATGACCTGTCTTGGTGTCCACGAAGCAAATAAAGGTGAGAATCTGCAATGAAGTTTTGCTAGCATAAATGCATTGTTTATAACTGACCTGGAGAAGATTCTCTTCCTGCACAAAAATGCCAAGGTCGGTTAACTGAACTGGGGTAATCTGATATCTATTTTTTGTAATTTGCTCTATTTATAAAGATAAGTCATAGAACTCAAAAGAGAGAATGGTTAGATACATGAATAAGTTAGTCTTCCAATATAGCCAAAAATTCATTAAATTAAGGTCAGCGTCTTGATGGTTAACAGAAACGAAGACTGGTGATGAAAAGATGAAAGCTGTATCCTAGGACATGGTAAAGTATGACTGTAGACAAAAGGGGAGGATATTTACAGTGGCTTGCGAAAGTATTTGGCCCCCTTGAACTTTTCAACCTTTTGCCACATTTCAGGCTTCAAACATAAAGATATAAAATTTACATTTTTTGTGAAGAATCACCAACAAGTGGGACACAATTGTGAAGTGGAACAAAATCTATTGGATATTTTAAACTTTTTTAGCAATTAAAAAACTGAAAAGTGGTGCGTGCAAAATTATTCGGCCCCTTTACTTTCAGTGCAGAAAACTCACTCCAGAAGTTCAGCGAGGATCTCTGAATGATCCAATGTTGTCCTAAATGACTAATGGTGATAAATAGAATCCACCTGTGTGTAATCAAGTCTCTGTATAAATGCACCTGCTCTGTGATCTGGTCTGTCTCAGGGTTCTGTTGAAAGCGCAGATAGCATCATGAAGACCAAGGAACACACCAGGCAGGTCCGTAATACTGTTGTGGAGAAGTTTAAAGCCGGATTTGGATACAAAAAGATTTCCCAAGCTTTAAACATCCCAAGGAGCACTGTGCAAGCGATCATTTTGAAATGGAAGGAGTATCAGACCACTGCAAATCTACCAAGACCTGGCTGTCCCTCTAAACTTTCAGCTCAGACAAGGAGAAGACTGATCTGAGATGCAGCCAAGAGGCCCATGATCACTCTGGATGAACTGCAGAGAACTACAGCTGAGGTGGGAGAGTCTGTCCATAGGACAACAATCAGTCGTACACTGCACAAATCTGGCCTTTATGGAAGAGTGGCAAGAAGAAAGCCATTTCTCAAAGATATCCATAAAAATTCTCGTCTAAAGTTTGCCACAAGCCACCTGGGAGACACACCAAACATGTGGAAGAAGGTGCTCTGGTCCGATGAAACCAAAATCGAACTTTTTGGCCACAATGCAAAACGATATGTTTGGCGTAAAAGCAACACAGCTCATCACACTCAACACACCATCCCCACTGTCAAACATGGTGGTGGCAGCATCATGGTTTGGGCCTGCTTTTCTTGAGCAGGGACAGGGAAGATGGTTAAAATTGAGGGGAAGATGGATGCAGCCAAATACAGGACCATTCTGGATGAAAACCTGTTGGAGTCTGCAAAAGACCTGAAACTGGGACAGAGATTTATCTTCCAACAAGACAATGATCCCAAACATACAGCAAAATCTACAAAGGAATGGTTCACAAATAAACGTATCCAGGTGTTAGAATGGCCAAGTCAAAGTCCAGACCTGAATCCAACCGAGAATCTGTGGAAAGAGCTGAAAACTGCTGTTCACAAACGCTCTCCATCCAACCTCACTGAGCTCGAGCTGTTTTGCAAGGAAGAATGGGCAAGAATTTCAGTCTCTCTATGTGCAAAACTGATAGAGACATACCCCAAGCGACTTGCAGCTGTAATCGCAGCAAAAGGTGGCTCTACAAAGTATTAACGCAAGGGGGCCGAATAATTTTGCACGCCCCACTTTTTATTTTTATATTAGTTAAAAAAGTTTCAAAAATCCAAAAGATTTCGTTCCACTTCACAATTGTGTCCCACTTGTTGGTGATTCTTCACAAAAAATAAAAATGTTATATCTTTATGTTTGAAGCCTGAAATGTGGCAAAAGGTTGAAAAGTTCAAGGAGGCCGAATACTTTCGCAAGCCACTGTACGTAAAAGACCACATATAATTGACATTAATATCAATTGACAAGGTGTTATGATCGGGATCATGGGCAATTATAGACACTGAGAAATAAGCTGTGTAGCCTGAAATCGGGAGGGGAAAAGGGGGGAAGATAGAAAAGGGGAGAGAAAAGGGTAGCTGAGAACAGAATGAAGAGGGAAAATAGATAGAAGGTTCTCCCTGGGAAGCAAAGGGAGGAGTGTATTTTTTTTTTTACTTAATAAGCTTCTTTACTTTTATTTCTCAAGTGTACAACAGGTCAGCAAAATGTCACAGGACATCTTAAGAGTTTTGCCGCTTTGCTTATTTGTCTTGCTTGTGCAGTTGCTCTTCAGCTCTTCATTTTTCCTCTTGGCTAATAAAAAAAATGCCAAAGCTCAAAAACCCAGGAAAATGCTGCATGGAAACACGCAAATATGCATGACAAAACGCGCAACAAAGCGCCTGAAAAATGCTCGGCTCAGGTGTGAATGGGGCCTTAGAGTCCCAGATAGTCATTGCACCATCCATTCCGGTAGTACAGAACTTGCGGAAATCAGATTTGTCCCCCTCATAAATAGAAACCTGGGTAATGCTGTTCTGATGCAGTGTCCAATGTAGTCTTGCGGTCTTCAGTGGTTGCTCTCTTATCCATGTTTCTAAAGCATTCCATAACTGAAATGTTACGCTGAGTGCTTTGTTTTGGAATGTCCAGTTTAGACACAAATGTCAATGAGCCATGATCAGCAATGTGAAGAGCATAGGACAACATTCATGCCCAGCTGCTATCACGCTGTTCTCGGACACAAAGGTGACACTCGGGAGAGGTAAAAATTCAGTCTTCAGCTGTGAAATGCTTGTGTTTTTATGGTTGAATATATTTTTGTTAACCATTTTTTTTTTTGAGAAAAGTAGTTGGGGGTACAGAATAAAGAAAAACAGGTGGTATATAAATTGGTGGTTGAAAGCTGCCGCCGCCGCCACATTTACAGTACATAGAATCAATTAATAAAATGCAGGTATCATAATGTAGAGGTTGCAATCAATATCTCAGATGTGTAACGTATCTAAGTAGTCGGGTATATAGAGTTACCATAAACCTGAGGTGTGGTGGGGGGGGGGGGGTAAAAGTGGGAAATAGAAGAAAGGGAAGATGGGGTGGGGGGGGTATAGATATACATTCAGTGCGACTGTGGTAGTTCTCCACAACATGGATGAGCTCAGATGGTTAGAAGGCTGTTCACCAGTGTAAGGTCATCAAGACATCTGGACCATCTACACCGTTGTTATCCCGGCTGTCAATTCTAGGTTGTTGTTCAACTCATCCTTTAGTAATTCTATTCAATAGTCTATCTGATGCAGAGTAGTGTACCCAGACATACCACAGTACCCTGTGTTTATCCCAGTCGTCTCCCTCTCTGGCACGCATCTCCTCCATTAACATAATCTCATTGAGAATGGTGATCCACCTATGGATGGGGGGGGGGGGGGGTTGCCTCAGATTTCCAGTATTTTGTGATCAATTTTCTGGCTGCTGATAGAAAAAAACCTAAGAAGATTGGTTTCCTGGGATTTAATTGATCCCGGTAGTATCGACAATGGGGCTATTTTAGGGGAGAGGGCTAAAGAGATATCATACATTTCATTATAAATTCTGCGTTGCATGCTAACAGGCATGTGGGGATGTGTTTACGTTGTGCGTAGGTGATCAAATGGAGAGTTTTTGTGGTGTTGTCTCTGACCTCGCGGCCCGGAGAAAGCCTACCTGGTCACTGTGTATTAGGTCAGGTAGTATGGGGCTGAGACGGTTCACAATTATTTTAGAGAACAATTTGAGGTCTACGTTAAGTAGGGAGATGGGTCTGTAATTGCCACAAATGGCTTGGTCCTGGTTTGGGGATGACCACTATTTAGGCCTGTAATATATGGGAGGATAAGGGGTGGGAGTCATTTATTTCCTCAAAGGCTCGTGCCATTAATGGGGCGAGTTGCTGGGCAAATGTCTTATAAAAGTGCGGTGTGTAGCCGTCTGGTCCGGGGGGTCTTACAGTTTTTGAGGTTTTTAATCGCAAGTAAATATTCAGATGTGGAGATAGATGGGAGTTTCAAGGTCCTCTATAACGCCCGAAGGGATCGCAGCGAGGGCTGTGTCTGGGATGTATGTCGATATGTCGGTGTCTTCTGCTCTGGGGATGTGTGGGGTGTCGAGGTGGGAGGTAGGTTGTATAGTGAGGAGTAAAAGGTCCGGAATTCGGAGACTATTTCTGAGTTCTTATATAATTTACGGTTAGGGTGTGCCAGTTTATGTGGGATGGTCTGTCTATGTTGTTTGGGGTGGAAGGTTTGTGCCAGGTGTTTGCCACATTTATTAGCATGGGCGTGATGTAAGTGTCTTCCCTTGTCACGGGCAACCAAAGAGCGTTCTGTTATGAGATGAAGTAGGTCCCGCCACGCGTTAGATAGTTCTACCAATGTTTTAGGGTCAAGAATGCGTTTGTGAGTTGCCTCAAGTGAGGCGATGAGGGCAAACAGGCGCTTAATGTCTGCAGTGCAGGCCTTTTTTAACCGAGAGCCATGCTGTACGAATATTACCCTCAGAACACACTTTAGTGTTTCCCACTTGTTCATGTGTGAGATCTCGTCTGTGGCATGGTTGTGTGTAAAGTCCTTAATTGCCGCAGAGATCGACATCGAGCAAGCCAGGTCAGTCAGTAGGTTGACGTTTAAGCGCCATGTGCATTGTGTGGGGGTCTGGTAGTCTGCCTAGTGTGAGGTTTACCCCGGCATGGTCCGACCAAAGTTTGATCCCCATACGGCATTCCGGGTCACAGTCAAGCAGTGATTGGGATAGTAGGATGTAATCTATTCTGCTGTATGACCCATGTGCCGAGGAGAAAAATGTATAGTCTCTACCAGAAGGATTAAGTATTCTCCAAGTATCCACCAAGGACAGGTCGGTGAGTATGGAGTGTATTTTGGTTAAGGTGGATGGTGTTATGTGGGACTTACCGGTAGAGGAGTCCAGTCTCGGCACCAATGGGGTGTTCAGGTCGCCACCCAGTATCAGGTTAACGGTTCCGAATGCTTCTAGGCGCGCTGCAACGGAGGACAGAAATGTTAGTTGATCCTGGTTAGGGAGATAAACGTTAGCGAACGTAAAAAAATTGCTTGCATATGTTTCATTTTCAAAAATATATAGCACCCTGAAGGGTCAATCTGTTAGTCTAATATTTCTGGGGTGAAGGAGTTGTGAAATGCTATTGATACACCCTTCAATTTAGCAGTCGGATTTGTACTGTGATACCAGGTGGTGAAGTGTTTATTTGGGAGAGAAGGTATGGAATCTGATCGAAAGTGAGTTTCTTGGAGGAAGAGTATCTGGGTGTGGGCTCTGTGGAAGTGGTATAGTAATTGCCTGCGTTTCTCTGGAGTGTTGAATCCTCTGCAATTAAGCAAGGAAATTTGAAGGGCTAAGGTGGATGCCATGGGTTCGGGAGCGTGCGATGGAGGGCCATGAGAGGGAGACGGCTATTGCATATCGCGTTAGCTGAATGTACTGTATCGGGTGAGGGGGGTAAGGGATGGGGGGGGGAGGGGGAGAGGAGAGAGAGAGGGTGCAAAGAGCAGAAAAGGAAAAGAAAGATGTTCCCAGCGCTGATGGTGTAGACCCGTAATTGGGGCTATCTTTCTGATCATACAGGGAAATGAGTAAACAATGTAGAGTTATACAGATTGCCTGTAGTCTGAGGGTTGTTCTCTCAGAGGAGGGAAAACAGTGCCCTCCAGTGACTGTGAGGTGGGAAACAACCACGGCCTCTGGAGAAGGCACTAACTAAATCTAACATTGAGAACAGAATCAATAAAGACCCTGTGGTTCCTAAGGTGGGGAACATGGGGGCATAAGCAGGGGGGGGCTCCCCGCTCCGGCCAAAGGATAATGTAAACAGATGAAACAAAACATATACGTCAACATATATTTCTATGAAGACCCCAAGAGGGTGTCCCGGACTAGGGTGGAGGGCCCCTATCAGGAGGCTCTTGTCCACTCAAATGAGAGCAGATAACAAGTCATAATGAGGTAAAATAAGTTTGAACAGTTTAAAACATGAACAGTTGCCACATGGGTCCAGTGCAGTGCTGCATCAGACATAACGGTTGTCTCGGCAGCACACTCGGCACATCCCAGGGGACCCTGTCTAACTGAGGTCAGGCAACCATATGTGTTTGCTAACACAAACATACAGGGCCCCTGGGGTCAGGAGGAAGTAGGAAGGCAGTCCCACCAGCCAGAAGGGTAAGTATGAAGTTCAGCCAGCTGGGGATTTAGAGGTGGTGTAACAGGAGCGCTTCTGCTTTGTGAAGGTAGTCCATCCAGTTGAGATTGGCAGGCCAGGTGTCGCTGCTTGTAAGGGCCAGTCAGGGATGCGGATTTGGGGGAGACCGAAGGTCCCCAGGAAATTAGCCAGGTCCCCCAGTGTGCGAAAGGTTGCTGTCTTGCCTTCGTGGGAGGCCGTGAGCTGGAAGGGGAATCCCCATCGTTATTTGATCTTTTTTGATTGCAGAGCGTCTGTGACTGGTTTATGTGCCTTTCTCATCAGCAAGGTTTGTTTGGATAAATCTGTGAGCAGCATGACTGGAGTGTCTTGAACAAAATAGTGTCCTGCATGTGTGCTGCTTGCATGATATCAGCTTTAACCTTAAAGAAGTGGATCCTGCAAATGACAGGGTTGCCTGCCGGGTTTGGATTGCGGGGACCTAATGACCTGTGAAGGCGATCAATTTCGATCAGGTTGTCTTTGGGTTCAGCCATGATTTGATTAAATATTGCTGACACTACAGTGTGTAAGTCCTTTGGTTCGACCGTTTCTGGGAGACCACGGTACCATATATTATTACGTCTGCTCCTGTTCTCTTGGTCTTCGAAACCATAGAACAATTGCTGTATTTGTACAGTGTGCTTGTGGAGGATCTCCTCATGCTCTGTGAGTTTTGCAACTGAGCTCTCTACAGTGTGTTCTATATCCTCTATGCGGTGGCCAATGTCCCTGCGCAGGTCAGTCAGCTCCTGCTTGTATGATCTTTCCAGTGTGCTTATGTATGATTCAATGTCAATTTTTGTGGAGAGTGCTTTGATATAAGCCTCAATGTCCCATCCATCCCTGGAGCTGTGTGAGGAGGGTGAGGGGCTATCATAGTGTTGGGAGCCATGTTCTGAGCCCTGTGGGGAATGCTGTGTCTGTGGGGGGGGGAGTACCTGAGAGGCAGCCTGTGCTGTGGCTGCACGTGTCGCTGCCATCTTGGAAGCAGGGACTGCCTTGCTGTCCAGGCTGATTTTCTGCAGGAATTTGCCGATTTCTCCCGTTTTTAGTGCTCCAGTGGGACGGGGAGCTGTGCTGGAGCCTCTCCTGTTCATTAGGCTCAGTGTGTGCCGAGGATGCCGCCGGATTGCATTGTTTAATGCGGCCGGAGCAGGAGCTAAGAGGAAACACTTCCTACTCCTTCATCTGCCAGGCCACACTCCTGGAAATGCTTGTGTTTTTAGATGCGTCAACCATAGACACAATACTGTCATGACTGACCCAGGCCAAACGATTTCCACTAGCAGATGGATTTGCCTTTGGACTTCTCTTTGCTTCTCTCCTGGACTTGACCTCGGCCTGTTTATCGGATTCCCACCAATCTCCTGTGTTTAACCCTCGGCCTGTTACCTGGACTATCTCCTGTCTCCTAGCCTGACTTCCTGCTTGTACCTGGACTCTCCTTATCTTGTCATCCTACCTTACAGATCCTGCAGTGCCATAGCACCATCCCGGTGTTTGATCCTCAGCCTGGTTCTGGACTTTCCGCCTGTTGTCTCCGGCTGCACCTTGCCTACCAGTACCTGCACAGCGGCTCTTCTCTGCCAAAGACCCCACAAGCAAGTCACCCACAGTCCATTGGGGAGCCTGTGCCTCTTCGTGCCGTTCCCTCCCTGTACCAACTCCAGGGGGCGGACTGCGCTTAGTTGCAAAGGCGAAACCGCTCTCGGCATCTCGGCCTCGGTGAGTACTATCAGTGACAACTAGGGACCTCTAGGAAGAAACTATGGGGGTTATTTATGAAAGGCTAATCCACTTTGCACTACAAGTGCACTTGGAAGTGAAGTTGCTGTAGATCCGAGGAGGACATGCAAGGAAAATAAAAAACAGCATTTTAGGTTGCACATGATTGGATGATAAAATCAGCAGAGCTTCCCTCATTTCAGATCTTCCCCTCAGATGTACAGCGATTGCACTTCTAAGTGCACTTGTAGTGCAAAGTGGATTTGCCTTTCGTAAATAACCCCCTATGTGTGTAGCCGGGACTCTATCCCATCTTGTGAGTATTTTTTTTAACCCGGTTCCTGGATTCTGGTGCCAATAGAGGATATTACAGCTAAGCAGAGAAGCATCAGCTCATTTCAACAAAAAGGCTTAGTTAGACCTACCGGTGACAGTATTTCTAAGAGCCTTTCAGGACAGCCTTGGAGAGAACGCAGCTCCGCACATTTTCTAGGAAACGCGTGCAGCTTTAAAATCCCTCCTCTTCCACCATGGCCTCAGTTATTGTGTGGTCTCAAATATGCTGTAAAACAAAGCCTAAAAAAAAAAAAAAAACACAACCATGACAGATACTTAAACACTTCTAAGACAACAGGGAGGGTAGTAACGGCTGTCCTGAAAGGCTCTTAGAAATACCGTCACCGGTAAGTCTAACTATGTCTTTCTCAAATCGACTTTCAGGACAGCCTTGGAGAGGATACCCGAGAAACTTACCCTAGGGTGGGACCACTGCCTGCAGCACCTTCCTGCCAAAGGCTTGATCTGCGGAGGACAGCAGGTCCAACCTATAATGCCGGAGGAACGTAGAGAAGTTAGACCAGGTAGCAGCCTTGCATATTTGTTCAGGCGTAGCATCGGCCCTTTCGGCCCAGGAAACTGCCGTTGATCTTGTTCTTGTAGAGTGGGCAGCTATAGCTGAAGTGGGTACTTTTCCTTTAGCTTTGTAGGCTTCCATGATTGTCCATTTAAGCCACCTACCTAGAGTTCTCTTGGAAGCTTTTTCCCTTGTGGGATCCTGAGATTATGAAAAGAGCATTTGATTTCCTAAATGTTTTGGTGACTGTTAGGTAATGTAACAGGCATCTCCTTACATCCAGTGTATAAAATGCTACTTCTCCTGGATTGGCTGGAGCTGAGGAGAAAGTGGGTAATGCCATCTCTTGTGAGCGGTGAAAAGGTGTGGCAACCTTGGGTAGAATTGCCGGATCTGTTCAAAGAATTACCCGATCGGAAAAAAATATCACAGAGGGTTCTGTGACCGCCAAGGCCTGAAGCTCACTGATCCTTCTGGCTAACATGATGGCCACTAAAAAAAACATCTTGAGAACCAAATCTTTTAAGTATGCTTCCTGCAGGGGTTCAAAAAGAGCCTCCATGAGACCCTGCAATACAATAGATAAATCCCAGCTGGGAAAAACTTTAAGGGCTACCAGCCTGTTCCGTGCAAGAGCCCAAAAAATCTTGAAATTAACACTTCTTTGGATAAAGTTTAAAAAAAACTGAAAGAGCCGCCACCTGAATTTTAAGGGTGCTGACTGCCAGCCCCTTCTCCATTGCTTCATGGAGGAATTCTAGGACTGAAACTATACTTTTGACCTGAAAACCTTTAGAAGAGCACCAGGAGTTAAATTTTTTCCATACTTTAAGGTGTCACTTCTTTCCTACTGGAGAGTAGTGTCTTCACTAGCTTTAAGGTGTCACTTCTTTCCTACTGGTGAGTATGGTCTTCACTAGCTTTTCTGACAGGCCCTGTGCTTTTAAGAGGTCTTCTTCAGAAACCAGGCAGTCAGTTGTAGTCGATCTGCTTCCGGATGGTTCAGGGTCCCTTGTGTTAGCAGATCTTTTCTGGAAGGTAGCTTCCAGGGCGGTTTTGCGGTTAGATTTAGCAGAGCCGCGAACCAGGGCCTCCTCGGCCAGAAGGGGGTGACCAAAATCAGATTCTTGTTTACCTCTCTGAACTTCCTGAGGACCAGCGGTATCAACTCGGGCAAGGCGTAGTACAGCTGGTAATCCCAGGGATGGGCGAACGCATCTATGTCTATGGGCTAATCTTCCCTGTGGAGTGAGAAAATCCTACTCACTTTTGAGTTCTGCTGGCTTGCAAACAAATCTATCTGAGGTTGACCCCATGCTTTGGTGACCATCCGGAAGACCTCCTGAATCAGGCTCCATCCCGCTTCCACTACTTTCCTTCTGCTTAGCAGATCTGCTAGAAGGTACTGGGACCCCTTTAGATGGATTGCCGTCAGTGAAGACACGTTTTGCTCTGCCCAGGTAAGCAACTGGCTGGCTAGCTCCAAGAGCCCCTTTGCTCCTGGTTCCTCCCTGTTTCAATACATAGGCTACCAATGTTGTATTGTCCAGGAGTAGTTGCACATGCTGTCCCCTGACTATCTGATGGAAGGATAGGAGTCAGAGAAATTTGGCCTTCAGTTCTCGCCAATTTAAAGACTTCCGGGCTTCTACTTTGGACCAGGAACCCTGTGCGGTCTGGCTGTCCAAACGGGCTCCCCAACCCCAAGCACTCGCATCCGTCGTTAGACCTTTGTCCAGGGGAAAGACCCAGGGAAGACCTTCTGTTAGGTTGGTTGAAAACGTTCTTTTTACGTTTGAGGTGATCCGAATTTGCTTTTCTAGAGGCTCCTGGTGAGATCATCTTTGAAGGATGTTCATCTAGAGCGGCTGGGAATGTAGTCTGGCCCACTGTATGGCTGGAATGGAAGCCGTGAGGAGTCCCAAGACTGCCATAGCTGTCCGAACAAAGACCGAGAGGTTTGTTTGAATCTGCCTTACTGGAGCTTGAACCTTCTCTATCTTCTCCTGTGGGAGGGAGACCTTCTAAAGTACTGAGTTTATTGTGCAACCCAGGAATTTCATCTCCTGCGCTGGGACTAAATTTGATTTCTCCAAATTTAGGAGTCAACCTAAGCTCTTGAGGTGAGCCTGAGTCACCTGCAGGTTTGTCAGGACCTGGCTTTTGGAGTCTGCAAAAAGTAACAGATCGTCCAGATATGGAACGACTAATATCCCTCTTAGTTTCAGAGGTGGCAGTGCTTCCGCCATCACTTTTGTAAAGATCCTGGGGGAGGATGTTAGTCCGAAAGGCAGAGCCCTGAATTGGAGAAGTCATATTAAATCCCCCAGGTTAAGAGCTAGACGGAGAAACCGTTGGGAAGCTTGGGCTATCGGTACGTGCAGATAAGCGTCCCTTAGGTCCAGAGATGCCATAAAGCATTTTGGGGACAATAGCTTAATTATAGAATAGATTGTGTCCATCCGGAAGTGTTTGTAACGGATCGACTTGTTTAGAATCTTCAGATTCAGTATCAACCAATACTTCCCCGAGGGTTTCTTTACTAGAAAGATGTGTGAATAGAAACCCCAACCTTCCTAATGTTTTGGGACTTGGATAATAACTTCCAGTTGTATCAGATCCTGGAGCAGGTTCGTCATTGCGGAAGCTTTTTCCTTGTCTTTTGGAAGACTGGTGATATAGTATTTGCTTAGAGAGGTTTCTAAGAATTCCAAACTGTACCCCTGGGTGATGAAGTTGTTCACGAACAGGCTTGTGGTCGCCTTTTCCCACTGTGGGTGAAAAGAAGATAATATTCCGCCCACTGGGATAAGATTGTCATTTATTTTTGGGGGCTGATGGGGGGTTCTGAAGAGGACCCCTCCTCTCCCCTTGCCCCTCTGGGAGGCCCAACCGTTTTTCTGCTCCTGGTCTATATTCTTGTGGGGCTGTTGAATATCACGAAAATTCTTTTTAAGCGGCTGCTTCTTTTTGGAAGGAAATGCCTTCTTGTCAGCTGTCCTGTCCAGGACCATCTCGAGATCTGGACCAAAAAGTAAGTCGCCTGAAAAAGGTAGGCCGCACAACTTTTCAGCCTGATGGCACGTCTAGCTGAGTTCACCTGACGATCTCCCCGACATCTTCACTGATTCCGTTGATGTATCAGCCATGTATTTTACCGCTTTAAGCATCAGTGGAAAAGATGCCAACAACTCTTTTCGCAATGTACCTGGCTCTACATGACTCTTACGTTTTTCAATCCAGCATTCCAGGTTCCTGGCTACTACCGTGGAAGCCATCGCAGGCTTGAGGCTGGATGAGGTGAAATCTCATGCTTTTTCAAAAGGCAATCTGCCCTCTTATACATCACGTCCTTTAGTACCCCCATATCCTCAAACGCAAGGTCCGTGCGATGGGATACTTGTGTGAACGCGGCGTCCACCCTGGGTTTCCTGTTCCAGACCCCAGTCTCCTTATCCTCAAAGGGGAACCTTCTCCTAAGGGTTTTTAAAAAGAAAGGACCTCTCGCTGGGTCCTTCCATTTTTTCTTAATTGAACCCGAGAGGACCCTGTGGACCGGAAACACTCTGTGTTTGGTTTCATCCAAGCCAAGTTGTGTAATGTTTTTGTGTATCTTAAAACTGCAATGGTCACAGCTCCTGGTCTTGGACTACCTGAATATGGCAAGATGTTTCACTTATTTGCCAGGGACAACTGTAAAACAATGGCAGGAGTCCTAGTGTAGGAGCATGGGGGCAAACTCCATCCTATTGCATTTTTTTTTTAAGGGTTGTGCCTTAGCCGGTACAGGGCATGCCGGCGTGTCTCCAAGCTTTAGCATCCTGTGCGATGGTTGTGGAGGTGGCTACTTCATTCATCCTGGGTCATGCAACTACACTACATACTACCCACAATGTGTCCATCCTGTTAAAAAACATCCATACTCAACACATGTCGGCTCAAAGGTTGAGTGGCTATGAGGTGATCTTGTTGTCCAACCCAAAACTTGAGATAAAATATACATCGCCCACCTCTGGCCCCACTCCTATCCTGAATGCCTTGCTAGGCTTGAAGGGGGAAGAAGATGAGGGGTAGTGCCTCAACATGAGCGCATGGATCTCATACACCAAGACACATCTCCCAGGTCTGACATGTCTTCAACCGCCCTCCCTGATGCACAAAATGTATTTGTAGACGGCTCTTGTTCAAGGCCAAATGATAACACATATCACGCGGGGCATGCTGTAGTTCAACTTCCTGATGTGATACTAGAAGCAAACCCAGTTTCCTTTCAGTCAACTCAAGCGGCAGAACTGATAGCACTCACAAAAGCTTGTCAGCTCTTTGAGGGACGAGACGTGAACATATACACTGATTCCAAATATACATTCGGGGTCGCACACAATTTCGGAGTCATTTGGCAAAGAAGGGGTTACATAGCAGCCGATGGTAAATCCATCTCACATTCCACTTTGGTTACAAGTCTGATACAAGCAATACAACTTCCAAAATCACTAGCCATCCTCTATTGCAAAGCCCACACAGGACAACAGGATGACATCGCTAAGGGAAACGCACTAGCAGATAGAATAGCAAAAGAACCAGCTAACAGGCAAGAGGCCACAATACACATGCCTTTCCTAGCTCCAGAAATGCCCCTTCTAGACCAAACCTTATCTGACCTCCAGGTCCATGTCACCCACAAGGACATTAGGAAATGGAACATTGAAGGAGTGCAGAAAAGCCCTGAATCAGGGCTCATCTTCCAAGAGGGGAGACCATGCATACCCGTAGCTAGTGCACCCCTATTTATCTCACAATATCATGGGGTAGGACACAGAGGCTGGCAGGTTACATGTGGGTTATTGGATAAAGATTGTTTCATCTTTGGTCTTCCCTCATTAGTAAAATCATATGTTGCAAGATGCATTACATGCCTCAGGAACAATCCAAGAAATCCACACAGAGCAAAACACGAACACCTTGTTTACCTGTCCACACCATTCACTGATCTTCAGATTGATTTTACACCCATGCCCAAACTAGGCAAAAGACAAAAATATTTACTTGTAATAGTAGATATGTTCTCACGATGGACAGAAGTGTTTGTCACCACAAAAGGAAGATGCACAAACAGTAGTCAGAATCCTTACACAGGAAATAATCCCAAGATGGAGCT
Source organism: Lithobates septentrionalis (assembly GCA_037952835.1). Classification (NCBI taxonomy): domain Eukaryota; kingdom Metazoa; phylum Chordata; class Amphibia; order Anura; family Ranidae; genus Lithobates; species Lithobates septentrionalis. Next base: position 1,477,229 of record JBBDGP010003274.1, read on the forward strand.
GCCCACTTCAAATTAAGTCAGACAATGGTCCTGCCTTCATAGCCAAAGTGTGTCAAGATTTAGTGAAAACACTGAAGATTGACTGGAAGTTTCACATCCCATACCACCCCCAGAGTTCAGGGATTGTAGAAAGAATGAATAGGAAACTTAAAGATAAAATAAGGAAAGCCACGGGGGGGGGGGGGGACTTTCAATGGATGAAAAAAGGTACTTCCTGTAGTCCTTGCAGAGGTAAGAATGACTCCTTCTAAGACCACAGGTTACTCCCCTTTCGAGGTCTTGATGGGCAAACCCTTCCCCACCCCATGGGCCAGACAGCCACTAATGTTAGAAAGAGGGGATCTTGACCTTATACAGGAGGAGTATGTTAAGAAATTGATTGAGAATTTGGAAAGAGCTGAAAAACGTGTCGCTCGCACCTCTCATTTTTCCTTACAGGAACCTACTCACCCTTTCCAGGTGGGAGACATCGTAGTGGTCCAGCAACTGAATCGTACCAAGAAGCAAGAGTACCCATTTGGACCCCCGACTACAGTGATTACCCGAACAGCCATTCTGGTAGAGGGACAACAGGCTTGAATCCATGGCAGTCGTGTGAAGAAGGTGAACAAAACACCTAAGAAGCAAGATAAAGAGAGGTGAAGCAGGTGATGCAAATCCTCGAACAGTGAGTGAAGCAGGTGGTTAAGGCTCTGAAAACGATGACCTTGCTTATTTCACAGAAGACTTCTGGGAAGGCCTTGGGCCTCCTGTTCTTGATGACGTTGGTGTTCTGACCAACATGGATCATAACTCACTGTATTTATCATCCTGAAGACTTGGAGGCCCTCAGAGGCATATGTGGCCTACCCAATAACACCACTAATAATACACTTATTAGACATAGAAGGGATGTGTATTAGTATCATAAGGGAACTAAAACTGATAGTTTCACAGAAAAAATGTTGTTACTTAAATTTAAATATAGCTATGCCCAGAAATCAGGATATGAAAAATGTTGGATATGTAGTAAACTACATCCTAGCACAGCATGTATCCCTCTTATAGCTGTACCCTTGAATATCCCCCCCTTCCTGAATGGAACACCTCCCATTACCCTCACTAAAGTACCAATAACATTAACCACTTGACGACCGCCTCACGCCGATGTACGTCGGCAAAGTGGCACGGACAGGCAAAATCACGTACAGTGTACGTGATTTGCCTTCCGCGGGTGGGGGGTCCGATCGGACCCCCCCCCGGTGCCCGAGGCGGTCGTCTTTTGTCCAGCGGCGATCGGTGATGAGGGGGAGACCATCCGTTCGTGGCCCCCCCCTCGCGATCGCCGCCGGCCAATGAGAATCTTCCTTTGCTGCTGTATGCTAAACAGCAGCAAAGGAAATTATGTCATCTCCCCTCGGGTCGGTATTTTCCGTTCCGGCCCGAGGAGAGAAGACATCAATGTGAGTGCACCAACACACACACACACAGTAGAACATGCCAGGCACACAAAACACCCCGATCCCCCCCCCCGATCGCCCCCCGATCCCCCCCCAATCACCCCCCCCCCCCCTGTCACAAACTGACACCAGCAGTTTTTTTTTTTTTTTTTTTTTTTTTTTTCTGATTACTGCATGGTGTCAGTTTGTGACAGTTACAGTGTTGGGACAGATACTGTTACCCCCCTGTAGGTCTAGGGTACCCCCCTAACCCCCCCTAATAAAGTTTTAACCCCTTGATCACCCCCCCTCACCAGTGTCACTAAGCGATCATTTTTCTGATCGCTGTATTAGTGTCGCTGGTGACGCTAGTTAGTGAGGTAAATATTTAAGTTCGCCGTCAGCGTTTTATAGCGTCAGGGACCCCCCTATACTATCTGATAAATGTTTTAACCCCTTGATTGCCCCCTAGTTAACCCTTTCACCACTGATCACCGTATAACCGTTACGGTTGACGCTGGTTAGTTTGTTTATTTTTTATAGTGTCAGGGCACCCGCCGTTTATTACCGAATAAAGGTTTAGCCCCCCGATCGCCCAGCGGTGATATGCGTCGCCCCAGGCAGCGTCAGATTAGCGCCAGTACCGCTAACACCCACGCACGCAGCATGCGCCTCCCTTAGTGGTATAGTATCTGATCGGATCAATATCTGATCCGATCAGATACTATACTAGCGTCCCCAGCAGTTTAGGGTTCCCAAAAACGCAGTGTTAGCGGGATCAGCCCAGATACCTGCTAGCACCTGCATTTTGCGCCTCCGCCCAGCCCACCCAAGTGCAGTATCGATCGATCACTGTCACTTACAAAACACTAAACGCATAACTGCAGCGTTCGCAGAGTCAGGCCTGATCCCTGCGATCGCTAACAGTTTTTTTGGTAGCATTTTGGTGAACTGGCAAGCACCAGCCCCAGGCGTCAGGTTAGCGCCAGTACCGCTAACACCCACGCACGCAGCATACGCCTCCCTTAGTGGTATAGTATCTGAACGGATCAATATCTGATCCGATCAGATCTATACTAGCGTCCCCAGCAGTTTAGGGTTCCCAAAAACGCAGTGTTAGCGGGATCAGCCCAGATACCTGCTAGCACCTGCGTTTTGCGCCTCCGCCCGGCCCAGCCCACCCAAGTGCAGTATCGATCGATCACTGACACTTACAAAACACTAAACGCATAACTGCAGCGTTCACAGAGTCATGCCTGATCCCTGCGATCGCTAACAGTTTTTTTGGTAGTATTTTGGTGAACTGGCAAGCACCAGCCCCAGGCAGCGTCAGATTAGCGCCAGTACCGCTAACACCCACGCACGCACCGTACACCACCCTTAGTGGTATAGTATCTGATCGCATCAATATCTGATCCGATCAGATCTATACTAGCGTCACCAGCAGTTTAGGGTTCCCAAATACGCAGTGTTAGCGGGATCAGCCCAGATACCTGCTAGCACCTGCGTTTTGCCCCTCCGCCCGGCCCAGCCCACCCAAGTGCAGTATCGATCGATCACTGTCACTTACAAAACACTAAAAGCATAACTGCAGCGTTCGCAGAGTCAGGCCTGATCCCTGCGATCGCTAACAGTTTTTTGGTAGCGTTTTGGTGAACTGGCAAGCGCCAGCGGCCTAGTACACCCCGGTCGTAGTCAAACCAGCACTGCAGTAACACGTGGTGACGTGGCGAGTCCCATAAGTGCAGTTCAAGCTGGCGAGATGGCAAGCACAAGTAGTGTCCCGCTGCCACCAGAAAGACAAACACAGGCCCGTCGTGCCCATAATGCCCTTCCTGCTGCATTCGCCAATCCTAATTGGGAACCCACCGCTTCTGCAGCGCCCGTACTTCCCCCATTCACATCCCCAACCAAATGCAGTCGGCTGCATGAGAGGCATTTTTATGTCCTCCCGAGTACCCCTACCCAGCGAACGCCCCCAAAAAAGATATTGTGTCTGCAGCAAGCGCGGATATAGGCGTGACACCCGCTATTATTGTCCCTCCTGTCCTGACAATCCTGGTCTTTGCATTGGTGAATGTTTTGAACGCTACCATTCACTAGTTGAGTATTAGCGTAGGGTACAGCATTGCACAGACTAGGCGCACTTTCACAGGGTCTCCCAAAATGCCATCGCATTTTGAGAGACCCGAACCTGGAACCGGTTACCGTTATAAAAGTTAGTTACAAAAAAAGTGTAAAAAAAAAAAAAATATGAAATAAAAAAAAATAGTTGTTTTATTGTTCTCTCTCTCTCTATTCTCTCTCTCTATTGTTCTGCTCTTTTTTACTGTATTCTATTCTGCAATGTTTTATTGTTATTGTTATTGTTATTATGTTTTATCATGTTTGTTTTTCAGGTGTGTAATTATTTACACTTTACTGTGCTTTATTGTTAACCATTGTTAACCATTTTTTTGTCTTCAGGTACGCCATTCACGACTTTGAGTGGTTATACCAGAATGATGCCTGCAGGTTTAGGTATCATCTTGGTATCATTCTTTTCAGCCAGCGGTCGGCTTTCATGTAAAAGCAATCCTAGCGGCTAATTAGCCTCTAGACTGCTTTTACAAGCCGTGGGAGGGAATGCCCCCCCCCCCCCCACCGTCTTCCGTGTTTTTCTCTGGCTCTCCTGTCTCAACAGGGAACCTGAGAATGCAGCCGGTGATTCAGCCAGCTGACCATAGAGCTGATCAGAGACCAGAGTGGCTCCAAACATCTCTATGGCCTAAGAAACCGGAAGCTACGAGTATTTCATGACTTAGATTTCGCCGGATGTAAATAGCGCCATTGGGAAATTGGGGAAGCATTTTATCACACCGATCTTGGTGTGGTCAGATGCTTTGAGGGCAGAGGAGAGATCTAGGGTCTAATAGACCACAATTTTTTCAAAAAAGAGTACCTGTCACTACCTATTGCTATCATAGGGGATATTTACATTCCCCGAGATAACAATAAAAATGATTAAAAAAAAAAATATGAAAGGAACAGTTTAAAAGTAAGATTAAAAAAGCAAAAAAATAATAAAGAAAAAAAAAAAAAAAAAAAAAAAACACCCCTGTCGCCCCCTGCTCTCGCGCTAAGGCGAACGCAAGCGGCGGTCTGTCGTCAAACGTAAACAGCAATTGCACCATGCATGTGAGGTATCACCGCGAAGGCCAGATCGAGTGCAGTAATTTTTCCAGTAGACCTCCTCTGTAAATCTAAAGTGGTAACCTGTAAAGGCTTTTGAAGGCTTTTAAACATGTATTTATTTTGTTGCCACTGCACGTTTGTGCGCAATTTTAAAGCATGTCATGTTTGGTATCCATGTACTCGGCCTAAGATCATCTTTTTTATTTCATCAAACATTTGGGCAATATAGCGTGTTTTAGTGCATTAAAATTAAAAAAAGTGTGTTTTTTCCCCAAAAAATGCGTTTGAAAAATCGCTGCGCAATTACTGTGTGAAAAAAAAAATGAAACACCCACCATTTTAATCTGTAGGGCATTTGCTTTAAAAAAATATATAATGTTTGGGGGTTCAAAGTAATTTTTTTGCAAAAAAAAAAAACTTTTTCATGTAAACAATAAGTGTCAGAAAGGGCTTTGTCTTCAAGTGGTTAGAAGAGTGGGTGATGTGTGACATAAGCTTCTAAATGTTGTGCATAAAATGCCAGGACAGTTCAAAACCCCCCCAAATGACCCCATTTTGGAAAGTAGACACCCCAAGCTATTTGCTGAGAGGCATGTCGAGTCCATGGAATATTTTATATTGCGACACAAGTTGCGGGAAAGAGACAAATTTTTTTTTTTTTTTTTTTTTTTTGCACAAAGTTGTCACTAAATGATATATTGCTCAAACATGCCATGGAAATATGTGAAATTACACCCCAAAATACATTCTGCTGCTTCTCCTGAGTACGGGGATACCACATGCGTGAGACTTTTTGGGAGCCTAGCCGCGTACGGGACCCCGAAAACCAAGCACCGCCTTCAGGCTTTCTAAGGGCGTGAATTTTTGATTTCACTCTTCACTGCCTATCACAGTTTCGGAGGCCATGGAATGCCCAGGTGGCACAAAACCCCCCCAAATGACCCCATTTTGGAAAGTAGACACCCCAAGCTATTTGCTGAGAGGTATAGTGAGTATTTTGCAGACCTCACTTTTTGTCACAAAGTTTTGAAAATTGAAAAAAGAAAAAAAAAAATGTTTTTTCTTGTCTTTCTTCATTTTCAAAAACAAATGAGAGCTGCAAAATACTCACCATGCCTTTCAGCAAATAGCTTGGGGTGTCTACTTTCCAAAATGGGGTCATTTGGGGGGGTTTTGTGCCACCTGGGCATTCCATGGCCTCCGAAACTGTGATAGGCAGTAAAGAGTGAAATCAAAAATTTTCACCCTTAGAAATCCTGAAGGCGGTGATTGGTTTTCGGGGTCCAGTACGCGGCTAGGCTCCCAAAAAGTCCCACACATGTGGTATCCCCATACTCAGGAGAAGCAGCTAAATGTATTTTGGGGTGCAATTCCACATATGCCCATGGCCTGTGTGAGCAATATATCATTTAGTGACAACTTTATGAAAAAAAAAAAAAAAAAAAAAATAAAAGTGTCACTTTCCCGCAACTTGTGTCAAAATATAAAATATTCCATGGACTCAATATGCCTCTCAGCAAATAGCTTGGGGTGTCTACTTTCCAAAATGGGGTCATTTTGGGGGGTTTTGTGCCATCTTGGCATTCCATGGCCTCCGAAACTGTGATAGGCAGTGAAGAGTGAAAGCAAAAATTTACACCCTTAGAAATCCTGAAGGCGGTGATTGGTTTTCGGGGCCCCGTACGCGGCTAGGCTCCCAAAAAGTCCCACACATGTGGTATCCCCATACTCAGGAGAAGCAGCTAAATGTATTTTGGGGTGCAATTCCACATAGGCCCATGGCCTGTGTGAGCAATATATCATTTAGTGACCACTTTTTGTAAATATTTTTTTTTTTTTTTTTTTTTGTCATTTTTCAATCACTTGGGACAAAAAAAATAAATATTCAATGGGTTCAACATGCCTCTCAGCAATTTCCTTGGGGTGTCTACTTTCCAAAATGGGGTCATTTGGGGGGCTTTTGTACTGCCCTGCCATTTTAGCACCTCAAGAAATGACATAGGCAGTCATAAACTAAAAGCTGTGTAAATTCCAGAAAATGTACCCTAGTTTGTAGACGCTATAACTTTTGCGCAAACCAATAAATATACGCTTATTGACATTTTTTTTACCAAAGACATGTGGCCGAATACATTTTGGCCTAAATGTATGACTAAAATTTAGTTTATTGGATTTTTTTTAGAACAAAAAGTAGAAAATATCATTTTTTTTCAAAATTTTCGGTCTTTTTCCGTTTATAGCGCAAAAAATAAAAACCGCAGAGGTGATCAAATACCATCAAAAGAAAGCTCTATTTGTGGGAAGAAAAGGACGCAAATTTCGTTTGGGTACAGCATTGCATGACCGCGCAATTAGCAGTTAAAGCGACGCAGTGCCAAATTGGAAAAAGACCTCTGGTCCTTAGGCAGCATAAAGGTCCGGGGCTCAAGTGGTTAAGGAACAACACCTTTCAACAACAATCACCTTTCCAGCCATGGGCAGAAGTCACTTCCCTGATTGGTGTTTTAGGTTGGAAAATTCCTTGCAGGGTGGAGAGGTATGTAGCCATACTAAAATTAACTTCTCCATGGCCCCAGACTTCTCCACACCTTTTACCACCACAGACTGTAATTTAAATTACACCCTATACACCCTTATGAGCAATACTAATGCTGACACTGAGATGGGAAAGTTGCTTTCACGTTTTTCATCTGTACTCATACTTCAACTTACAGCTTGCATATATATTTAGATTGGTATCATGATATTTATTCTTCAAAAGATTGGAATTCACAAGATTCTTTAACCACTTGCCTACTGGGCAATTTTACCCCTTCCCTGACCAGACCAATTTTCAGCTTTCCGAGTGGTCGTACTTTGACTGACAATTGTGCAGTTATGCAACACTGTACGTAAACAAAATCGTTATAATTTTTTTTTCAAACAAATAGAGCTTTGTTTTGGCGGTATTTAAAATCACCTTAGTAACCACTGTGCAGAAATGAAACCATGGCTCCGGCAGTGAAATGCCTATGCAGTTCGCAGTGCGAACTGTGAACTCACCCAGGAATCATATCGCATAGGTGAGAACACCCATGTGATGCGATTCTAGTGCGGGGTCCCTGCACTATTTTCTGTGCGAATCCAATGCGAGTTCAGCCATACGACTATATGTAGTCAGAGATCGCATGTGATCGCGGTGTGGGTGTGAATCACAGGCTTAAATTAAAAGTTTATCAGTATTGTGCATTATATTTAAAATGATTCTATCCATGAAAAAATCTCAGCCTTCAGTACTACTTTATTATAAAAGGTTTATACCCTCCCTCCACCCTTCATGTAGCTTCATGTCTGACTCCTAGTTAAAATACCCATATATCCTACTTCTGGGTATATTTATTATATACAGTATATAAAATAAGTTATATATATATATATATATATATATATATATATATATATATATATATATATATATATATATATATACATACATATACACAGTGGGGACGAAAAGTATTCAGACCCCCTTAAATTTTTCACTCATTGTTATATTGCAGCCATTTGTTAAAATCATTTAAGTTCATTTTTTTCCTCATTAATGTACACACAGCACCCCATATTGACAGAAAAACACAGAATTGTTGACATTTTTGCTGATTTATTAAAAAAGAAAAACTGAAATATCACATGGTCCTAAGTATTCAGACCCTTTGCTGTGACACTCATATATTTAACTCAGGTGCTGTTCATTTCTTCTGATCATCCTTGAGATGGTTCTACACCTTCATTTGAGTCCAGCTGTGTTTGACTATACTGATTGGACTTGTTTAGGAAAGCCACACACCTGTCTATATAAGACCTTACAGCTCACAGTACATGTCAGAGCAAATGAGAATCATGAGGTCAAAAGGAACTGCCTGAAGAGCTCAGAGACAGAATTGTGGCAAGGCACAGATCTGGCCAAGGTTACAAAAAAAATTTTGCTGCACTTAAGGTTCCTAAGAGCACAGTGGCCTCCATAATCCTTAAATGGAAGACGTTTGGGACAACCAGAATCCTTCCTAGAGCTGGCCGTCCGGCTAAACTGAGCTATCGGGGGAGAAGAGCCTTGGTGAGAGAGGTAAAGAAGAACCCAAAGATCACTGTGGCTGAGCTCCAGAGATCCAGTCGGGAGATGGGAGAAAGTTGTAAACAGTCAACCATCACTGCAGCCCTCCACCAGTCAGGGCTTTATGGCAGAGTGGCCCAATGGAAGCCTCTCCTCAGTGCAAGACACATGAAAGCCTGCATGGAGTTTGCTAAAAAAAAAACACCCGAAGGACTCCAAGATGGTGAGAAATAAGATTCTCTGGTCTGATGAGACCAAGATAGAACTTTTTGGCCTTAATTCTAAGCGGTATGTGTGGAGAAAACCAGGCACTGCTTATCACCTGTCCAATAGAGTCCCAACAGTGAAGCATGGTGGTGGCAGCATCATGCTGTGGGGGTGTTTTTCAGCTGCAGGGACAGGACGACTGGTTGCAATCGAGGGAAAGATGAATGCGGCCAAGTACAGGAATATCCTGGATGAAAACCTTCTCCAGAGTGCTCAGGACCTCAGAGTGGGCCGAAGGTTTACCTTCCAACAAGACAATGACCCTAAGCACACAGCTAAAATAACGAAGGAGTGGCTTCACCACAACTCCGTGACTGTTCTTGAATGGCCCAGCCAGAGCCCTGACTTAAACCCAATTGAGCAGCTCTGGAGAGACCTAAAAATGCCTGTCCACCAACGTTTACCATCCAACCTGACAGAACTGGAGAGGATCTGCAAGGAGTAATGGCAGAGGATCCCCAAATCCAGGTGTGAAAAACTTGTTGCATCTTTCCCAAAAAGACTCATGGCTGTATTAGATCAAAAGGGTGCTTCTACTAAAAACTGAGCAAAGGGTCTGAATTTTTAGGACCATGTTATATTTTAGTTTTTCTTTTTTAATAAATCTGCAAAAATGTCAACAATTCTGTGTTTTTCTGTCAATATGGGGTGCTGTGTGTACATTAATGAGGAAAAAAAATGAACTTAAATGATTTTAGCAAATGGCTGCAATATAACAGTGAAAATTTAAGGGGGTCTGAATACTTTCCGTCCCCACTGTATATATTATTACTATTTCACATAATAAATGAACCCCTTATAGTAGTGATTATTTGTTGTTTTTGTATCATAAAGGGCTAATTTGTGTTTTTTTTTAACCTCATCATGACAGGTAAAAAAACGTCTTTTGCTAACTATACACGTATAGATTTTCGGAGGAGAATATTTGAACGCATATTCTTTTGTACATTCGAAAATTTCTCTTGCTTTTAACATTCAATTTTAAAATGAATGTAATTTCTGAATAAAAACCACATACACTGTCTGAAACTTCCTTTGAGCAAAATGTTTTCTATTCTGTTCCTTCAAATTTCCTCATCACTGGGGTCGCAAGGAATGTCGATTTGACCCCACTAGCGATTAGAAAATTGAATGAACATTTTTCAAATGAAACTTTTTAAATTAAAAACATTCAGTGTATGGCCAGCATAAGTGACAGCAGACACAGGTAGGATCTATCACACTACCTGCCTATGACAAGGGAGTCTGTCATGCATATTATATTACAGTCCTGTCCCCTAACCATTTAGCTGGTTATTTATATTTACCACTGCATAGAGATATTTAAGAATAAATTGCATTTTTTTTTAAAACTTTAAATATTAGCCAAAATACACACCAAACAATTTTTGAGGCTTTTATCCTATTAATCGAAACAATAATCGATTTTGAAAATGATCGTTATTTGCAGCCCTATTCTCCGTAATTTACTTCAAGTTGCCCAAATTCCTCCCAAAAACTGAAATAGATGTATTAGCTTCCACTACTTTTAGGTGATGTAGGTGTATACAGTATATTTAAAGTGGAACTTTAGTCAGAATATTATGTCATGCTTGACCACTTCAGGCTGACCATTTTGCAGGTATGTAAAACATTAAAAATAAGTGTCCATACTGTTTAAAATCCAGGATTACACTGTCTCACGCTGCTCTGCACATACTTAGTTGCTCTCCATTTTAAGGTACTGTGCTGAATTTGTAGGGGCCTATCTGCTGACAGCCTTAAAGCAGAATTAAACCCTCCTATCCTTTACAGCCAAGGAAGCTGCTTTTGTTTGATCTGCAACTGCCATGGTGATCAGCTATGACACCAGTCATTTGATGGTTTGACAGTTTGGTTGAGGACAGATAGCAATCCCAGCATTCCAGGAATGTAAAGGTTTTGAAACTGTTAAATCGATGGGATTACTTCCGTTTTATGATTTACTTCTGCTCAGGTGCTCCGAGCTTCAGCAAAATGGCAGCCTCCAGCAAGAAGAAACTGGAGCAATTCTGGAGGCAATTTAAGGCACACTCATTTTGGTAGCATATTAATGGGGAATTTATGTTCCGTGCTAAAGAACATTTTTTTTTTTTTTCTCTAATTGTTATGGGTAAAATTCCACTTCAAGTTAATTTGAAGATGTTATTTACCAGTATACACATTTTAGGAGGCCTGTGTTATGCGAAAACTGATTGACATTTTATATTTGGCAGTAAAGCTTGCATTGTTAAGAGCAAATGCAGTTTTTGTTGCATCAGGTTTATCAGCACAAGGGACAGTACTGACATTGACTAAGTGTGCCCCGTGCAGGTGGCTGCTGTGTTTGTTAAAATGTTGCTCTGCCCCTCTCCCCCCAAATACCTTGAAGCGGTGATCCTCCTGTACTATTAGGACAGAAGGAACAGATGTACCTATCATTCAACTGCCTTCCTCCATTCATAGGGTGGTGTGCTTTTTTTTTTTTTTTTTTATTATTTATTACAAAGGTGGCTTTCCTAGGATCATTAGCAGCAAGATTATAGTTTGTTCCAAGCATCTAGAACTCTAATCTATAGGAAAGTTTTCATTTAGCACAAAGACAGAGCTATTTAAGCTACCCGGACATTAGAGAGTATTTAAACCACCTTCAGGGCCACAAATCAGATTGCTTCTATTACAGCTAGACTAGGATGGGTTTACTTAAAGCCACATTAAGCACTTGCCGACGACCCAGAGAAAATTTTGCTGTTCCGGGTTTTGAGTGCGCTGCTGCCAACGGCTCGCTCCCGCTGCGATTTTACACAGTAGGTCCCAATCATTAATGAGTACAATGGTAGATTGCCTATGTAAACAAGGCAGATTGTCATTTTGTCAGTACAGAAGCCATGGATCCTGTGTTTCTGTAAAGCAGAAACATAGATCCATGTCTTCCACTAGTAAAAGCACCTCCCTGCAACCCAGGGATCTCAAACTGGCGGCCCTCCAGCTGTTGCACAACTACAAGTGCCATCATGCCTCTGCCTGTGGGAGTCATGTTTGTAACTGTCAGCCTTGCAATGCCTCATGGGACTTGTAGTTTCGCAACAGCTGGAGGGCTGCCAGTTTGAGACCTCTGATGTAACCCTTTGATTGCCTCCAATATTAACCACTTCCTAGCCATGTCATTAGTACTGTGACATTGCATTCTTTGATAACTGTAATAATTAGTGGACCTCCAGCTGTTGCAAAACTACAAGTCCCATCATGCCTCTGCCTCTGGGTGTCATGCTTGTGGCTGCCTCATGGGACTTGTAGTTCTGCAACAGCTGGAGGTCCGCTAATTGCATATCCCTGGTGTATAAGAATACATATTGACCTAAACAAAGAAATTAGATTTTTTTTTTTTTTTTTTATTAGATGCATTTTAGAGCAGAAATGAGAAGAAATTGACAATTTAACTACTTCCATACCGGGCATTTTCACCCCCTTCCTGCCCAAGCCAGTTTTCAGCGCTGTCGCACTTTGAACAATTGCGCAGTCATACTACACTGTACCCAAATGAAATTTTTATTATTTTTTTCCCCACTAATAGCGCTTTCTTTTGGTGGTATTTGATCACCTCTGCGATTTTTATTTCTTGTGCTATAAACAAAACAAGAGTGACAAGTTTGAAAAAAACACAATATTTTTTATTTTTTGCTATAATAAGTATCCAAATTTTTTTTTTTTTTAAACAAAATTTTTCTCATTTTAGGCCGATACGTATTCTTCTACATATTTTTGGTAAAAAATATCGCAATAAGCGTATATTTATTGGTTTGCACAAAAGTTATAGCGTCTACAAAATAAGGGGATAGATTTATAGCATTTTTATTATTATTTTTTTTTATTACTAGTAATGGCGGCGATCTGCGATTTTTATCGTGACTGCGATATTGCGGCGGACACAGACAATTTTGACACATTTTTGGGACCATTCACATTTATACAGCGATCTGTGCTATAAAAATGCATTGATTACTGTATAAAATGTGACTGGCAATGAAGGGGTTAACCAGGAGGGGGCGCTGTAGGGGTTAATGTGTTGCTAGGGAGTGATTCTAACTGTGGGGGGGGGGGAGATTCCCAAGGGGAGGAGACCGTTCGGTGTTCCTCTGTACAAGGAACACACCATCGGTATTCTCCCACCTGACAGGACGTGGATCTGTGCGTTTACACACACAGATCCTCGGTCCTGCTCGGTTACCGGGCAATCGCGGGTGCCCGGCGGACATCGCGGCCGCCGAGCACCGGGACCCGAGCGATGCGGCGGGCGCGCGCCCCCTGGACTGCCTGGAAGGCTGCGCCGTTATAGGACGGCGGCCCAGAACAGCTGCACCATCCCGCCGTCATATGACGGCAAGCAGCAAGTGGTTAAAAAAAAAGTAACAGGGTTTTTTTGCGCTAGAAACAAATACAGTGTCTCACGACCGCGCAATTGTCAGTTAAAGTAATGCAGTGCCGTGTCACCAAAAAATTGCCTGGTCAGGAGGTGGGGAAAGTGCAGCTTACAAGTTCTTAGATGAAGTGGCTGCATTTTATTTCTCCTTTTCCCTTCAATTTCACCTGGTGATCCAACCAGTAAGTCTTACTTTTTTTTTTAAATTTTCTTTACCTTACTTTTAACCGAGGTTCACACTGCTGTGGGTTAGAAATCGTGCGAGTTCAGCTGAACTTGCAGGATTTCAACCCGGCAATGCAGTGCAACTTCGAGAGCAATTTTGACAGCCATCTGAGCAGCTTCCTGCACAGATGTCTATACAAAATCACCCCCCCCCCCCCCCCCAGTCAGAACTACTTTTGGGAATTGGTGCGCCACCACACCGATTCAGACAGTGCCATTGCCAGCAATAGCCGCCGATTTGTCGTCAAATTGGACCAATTTCAACCTAGGCTAAACTGTCCAGGCAAAGAGGTCAGGTTTTTTTTTTAATGTAAAACCATAATCTCAAAAAGGGGAAGAAAGAGGGGGGAAACAAAACAAAAACACCTGTATAGACTTATGAAGTACTACCTAGACTTAAGTCCATCTGGATATGCTAGTTTAAAAGAGAAGTGTGGGGAAAATTATATACATTATATCAGGGCTTGACAAATTTGCTTGGAATCTAGGAGCCAGCTAAAAAAGTTAGGAGCCAGGTTTTTTTTTTTTTTTTAAACGACCGACAAAGCTTTATTTTCAATATAAAAATTAACCAATCTTAAATTTACACAGAGACGACTAGAACGAATGTGACTGCTTTTATTTCCTGCCATGCAGGGACACAAGACCACCATATTCTCGCTAAGGATCCAATCAGGTCCGCCTGAAAAACTGACAGGCGAACCTGATCAGACAGCCCGTGTGAAAGGGGACAAGCAGGGAGATGACAAATAATACATTCATTTTAATTAACCACTTCCTTCCCGCAGGACGACTATATACGTCCTGTCTTTGAAGAGAAATACCGTTGTTAATAGCAGCTAGCTACCATAACCCCGGTATCTTCTTCAAGAGCCGGCGGTTCTCTTTCAGATAAAAGTGGTCTCTGAAGCAGATTAGCAGCGAGATCACTTTTATCAGCGGCAGGAGAGGGCCCCCCTACCGCCGCTCTCCGGTGCCCTTCACCGCTTACCGTGGCCGTCGGTAACGGCGAAGGCGATCCGGATCTGTCCCTGGCCTGACATGGAGACAAGTGAGCGGAAGATGGGGGGGCCCCCCTGCCTATCTCCAAGTCATTGTAGGGCGGAAGCGACGTCAAATCGTCACTTCCACCCATAGCTCTTGAAGGGACATTTTTTTTTTTCAAATGACAATTTTTTTTTTTAATGCATTTTAGTGTAAATATGAGATCTGAGGTCTTTTTGACCCCAGATGTCATATTTAAGAGGTCCTGTCATGCTTTTTTTCTATTACAAGGGATTTTTACATTCCTTCTAATAGGAATAAAAGTGACTTTTTTTTTTTTTTTTTTTTTTTTAACTACTTCCCACCCGGCCAATGTACATAAACGGCCGCGTGGGCGCTCTCTCCTTCTGAGTGGACGTTCAGGAACGTCCCTCAGAAGGAGCGGGATCGCGCGCGCGCGTGCCCGCGCAGCGGCGCGATCCCGATGCGCTCGTGTCCCCCGGACACGGCGCATCTCGGATCGGCAGGAGGGCTCTGTGATTGGCCCTCCTGATCACATGACGGCCGTGTCCAATCACAGCTGTCATGTGATGTAAACACAGCCGGTTGCTAGGCGATCAGCTCTCCTCTCCTCACACGGAAGTTGTCGCTGAGGAGGAGAGGAGGGGGGATCGCTGCAGCCGGCTGATGATCAGTGAGTATGAGCTGTTTTTTACAGCTTTTTACTCACTGATCACCAGTCTAGTGTCAACACACATGTAAATACATACATGTAAAACACACACATGTCCCCACATAATGTAAAACACAAACATGTCCCCACATAATGTAAAACACACATGTCCCCAAAACACATGTCCCCAAATAATAAAAAAAGCTGTCCCCCACATATGTCACACTAAAATCACATGTCCCAATGGTAATCTGCACACATATGTACGTGATCACCTGCACACATCTGTACATGATCATTTGCGTACATATGTCCGTGATCACACAAACCAATTATTATACACTTAACAGGATTTTTTTTATCAAAAACATGTAGCAGAATACATTTTGGCTTAAATTTATGACAAAATTCGATTTTACTGGATCTCTTTTAAAACAGAAAAAAGAAAATATTGTTTTTTTTCCAAATTTCCACTATTTTTGCGCTTATATCGCAAAAAAAAAAAAAATGGAGTCGTGAATAAATACCACCAAAAGAAAGCTCTATTTGTGCGAACAAAATGATAAAAATTTCATTTGGGTACAGTGTAGCATGACCGAGTAATTGTCATTAAAAGTGCGAGAGCGCTGAAAGCTGAAAATTGGTCTGGGAAGGAAGGGGGCGAAAGTGCCCAGTATTGAGGTGGTTAAAGAACAGTGAAAAAATAAAAGTTAAAATAAGAAAAAAAAAAAAAAATTTAAATGTGCCCCATCCCTTGTAATAGAAATAAAAGTGACACAATTTTTATTTTTTTTTAAAAACAGTGTAAAAATAAAAAACAAAAAGTAAAATATATAAGAAAAAATAATAATTTTTTTAAATGCACCCCGTCCCGCCGAGCTCGCTTGCAGAAGTGAACGCATATGTGAGTAGCACCCGCATATGAAAGCGGTGTTCAAACCACACGTGAGGTATCGCCACGATCGTTAGAGTGAGAGCAATAATCCTAGCCCTAGACCTCCTCTAACTCAAAACAGGTAACCTGTAGAATTTTTTTAAACGACACCTATGGAGATTTTAAAGGGTAAAAGTTTGTCGCCATTCCACGAGCGGATGAAATTTTGAAGCGTGACATGTTGGGAATCAATTTACTCAGCGTAACATCTTTCAAAATATAAAAAAAATTGGGCTAACTTTACTGTTTTCTTATTTTTTAATTAAAAAAAGTATTTTTTCCCAAAAAAGTGCGCTTGTAAGTCCGCTGCGCAAATACGGTGTGACAGAAAGTATTGCAATGACCGCCATTTTATTCTCTAGGGTGTTAGAATAAAAAATATATATAATGTTTGGGGGTTCTAAGTAAAGGGAAGGAGATGAGCAGGCAGTGAAAACAGGTAGGGAAAGCTGCTCCATTAGCATTGGTGGATGTCTTGTCATACCAACGGCCACCACCAGAGGGCGCCCGATTGCAGAAGGAACCAGGAACCATAGGACTGCAGTAGGCCGCAAAGCCGGGGCCTCAATTACCGGCGCGGCCCAGCGCGATCGCGGCGGGAGGGGGGGGGGGGGGTGTCGAACGGACACAGGATACCCCAGCTGTGCTGCCCCAGGCGCCAGGTCGCTAATTCTAGTCGCAAATGCGACCTGGCGCCTGGGGTTTGTCGAGCCCTGCATTATATATACACATACACAAACATCCTTAGTGGATGCAGGATTGATCCCCTGCCATCTCTACACTGAGAAGGCTGCTGGTCACTCAGCTCGGTCTTCAGTGAGCCGAGTTCCAGCGACTGTCAGCAGGCTTCATCATGCTGTTGGCTGAGAATGGATCAAGGGTGATCAAGGGTGTGGCAGAATGAAGCTTGCTCCTGTGATCTACAGGAGAAGTAGGGCCAAAAGAGATTTGGCCCTACTCCAACACTATCCTGTACCCAGACAAAATACTGTCTAAGTGGGGTCTGCTTTACTACTTAATCTGAATGCAGACACCGCAAGACAGGAAATGTATTAGTGACTGGATCACCAAGTGAGGAAAGATAGGATATGCAAAAAAAAAAATATATATATATATATATATATATATATAATATCAGTCACCACATTTAAAGCGGACCTTCGTCCTTCCACAGCACAGATTACAGGGTTTTTTTTTAGTTTACTTATATTTTTTAATTTTTTTTTTATTGCTAAAAGTCTTGGCACACCCCATCTTACGGCATAGGCAGGAGGAAACATGGTGGCACCGGACACATGCAGTGGCTTCAGAGAAGAGATCTCAGCCACGCAACAATGGAGCCACTGGCTACCCGAGTATCCTTACCGTGCAGAACCCCTATAAAAGGCAAGCAGGGGGAAACAAGTTTAGGGGGGGGCGGGCGGGGAGGCTAAAGTCCCTCTTCATGGATCGATAAGCTGTGATTTTTTTTTTTTTCATTTCTGTTTTGGGGTTTAACCACTTCAGCCCCGGAAGAATGTACCCCCTTCCTGACCAGAGCACTTTTTGCGATTCGGCACTGCGTCGCTTTAACTGGCAATTGCGCGGTCGTGCGACGTTGCACCCAAACAAAATTGACGTCCTTTTTTTCCCACAAATAGAGCTTTCTTTTGGTGGTATTTGATCACCTCTGGTTTTTATTTTTTGCGCTATAAACAAAAATAGAGCAACAATTTTGTAAAAAAATGCATTATTTCTTTTTGCTATAATAAATACCCCCCAAAAATATATAAAAAAAACATTTTTTTACCTCAGTTTAGGCCGATACGTATACTTCTACATTTTTTTTTTTTTACCAAAAATATCGCAATAATCGATTTATTGATCGGTTTGCGCAAAAGTTATAGCGTTTACAAAATAGGGGATTGTTTTCCATTTTTATTAAAAAAAATTTTTTTTAAATGGCGGCGATCAGCGATTTTTATCGTGACTGCAACATTATGGCGGACACATCGGACATTTGACACATTTTTGGGACCATTGTCATTTATACAGCAATCAGTGCTATAAAAATGCATTGATTCCTGTATAAATGACACTGGCAGTGAAGGGGTTAACCACTAGGGGGCGGGGAGGGGTTAAATCAGTACTAGGGAGTGATTACTGTCAGGGGGATGGGCTGTAAGTGTGACGTCACTGATCTCTGCTCCGATGACAGGGAGCAGAGATAGAGTGACACTGTCACTAGGCAGAACAGGGAGATGCTGTTTACAACAGCATCTCCCCGTTCGTCCTCTCCGTGAGGCGAACGCGGGTATGCCCGCGGCGATAGAGTCCGCGGGACCCGCCTCACGGAGCTTGGCGCAGGCGCGCCGCCGGCCGTGCGCACCCGTTGGCCGCCTCTTGAAGGGGAACGTACAGGAACGTGATTTTGCCTGTACGAGCCCTTTTGCCGACGTAAATGTATGTGAGGCGGTCGGCAAGCGGTTAATACCACTTTAAGATAGTGATCAGATCAAAACTTCTTCTAGAAAAAAAGTTATTCTTGATCAAAGGAGGTTTTCTCAAGTTCTCTTCATAAAGAGACTGGAAGATGAATGCCCAAATTTGTAAATGCAAGCATACCTACCCAAAACGGAATAACCACACGATTACAAAATTTTTTTAAAAAAAGTGTTTATTTATAGACCTTTTGGCATAATTCAACAAAAATATATGGTTAGCATTAGGTGCACTGCATACATTCGTTTAACTTGCAAGTGCAAACAGCAGAAGGCGGTAGAGAACACTTTGCTCATCTTTGGCAGCCAACCAAAATAAGCCCCTTAAAGATTTTCATGAGGGCTCACATGTAGAATATTGCAATACAATCTAACCCCACAAACTCATCATTAAAAACTTGTACATGAAAAAACATGAAGACTGGAGAAATTAAAATAAAAACTAAAGTCAAAATCTAAAAGCAAGTGAATAAATCTGTACTTTGTGACAAGTCACACACACAAAAAAAAAAAAAAAGTTGTTGTTAGGGGAAAACTCAATTAGGTCACCTCTTGCCTACAACAGCACCACTGAATGGATCCCAGTCCCACTGCACATTTTGCAGCACGCACCTAGCAGACCCTAGGTCATCATACACAAAGATAGAACAAAGACATTCTAAAAAAAAAAAAAAAAAAAAAAAAAAAAGTTCTAAATATTTAAGCAACAGAAATGCACAAATAGCAGCTTACACATGTATTTACAGTTTCACAGTTGTACAGATTGTGAGTCCACATTCCAAATTTCACCTTGGAGGGATGTAAAACACCCCTAAATCACATTTAAAGCTCAGCATGATCAGAAATGCATCAATGTTTAAATACTGTACTTTAAATATTCAAAATAGGTTGTAACATTTAAAGCATAAATGGTGTAATGCATTTGAGTGTGTTGCCAGTTTCAACAAATGGAACCGGTTGATGGAATAAAGTTCCTTATACCATTTGGTACGTAAGAAACTCCATGATTTTTGGAGGCACTGGCAGATTCTGGACTTGACTTGTAGTCATCACTCTTCTTATTGCCATACGACATAAGTGCTGAAGGCTGGAAACATAAGTGGGAGTTGCCCAGAAATATGCATTTCCATCCTGAGTTCTGTAATTTGAAAGAAAGGAAAAAATAAATAAATAAAAAAAAATTAACATCTGGAGGTCACTGGCACCCATTTCTTTTTACAACCATGTGCTCACTAAAGCAAAAGCAGTTTTGCGAGTTGTGGGATCTAAAATATTGGTGGTATACAACATTAATGTATGGGCCCTCATTATCCCTTGAATATCTTTATCTGCATTTTACCAGAGTGGGGTGGGGGGGGGGGGGGGAGTATCTGCATGTTAAAGTGGCTATAAAGCCCAAAACATTTTTATCTTAATGCTTTCCTTGCATAAGGGAAATTTGGGCATTTGTATCCCCCCTCATGAACCCTGACACATAACAGAGCCCTCATTCAGTCCAGTGATGTGCCTGTCTGCAGCAGCTCTGTCCCATCACTTCCTGGACTCACAGGCTTTGCTGAAGCAGTGGAAGCCATTGGCTCCCGCGGCAGTCAATCAAACCCAGTGATGAGGGCACAGGGGTGAGCCCCCAGTGTCTGTCTGTAGATGCAGAGGGTGAGTCTTGACATGAGCCCCCATAGGAAGAAGCCAATTTGAAAG
This sequence comes from Lithobates septentrionalis, assembly GCA_037952835.1. Lineage (NCBI taxonomy): Eukaryota > Metazoa > Chordata > Amphibia > Anura > Ranidae > Lithobates > Lithobates septentrionalis. Next base: position 1,497,589 of record JBBDGP010003274.1, read on the forward strand.
AGGCGTGGGCCTTGAAACATGTTACCATGCTCCCTGACATCACTTCCTGTTTGATCACATCCTGTCCTCACCTGTGTTCCATTGACCATAAATACTGCTTCCTGTTCTGAGGCTGCCTGATGACCCCAGCTACCACACTCTACCCCCTTGCAGCAACGCCATCTTGGATGCTTCCTCCTTCCAGCTGCACCAATAACTAGTGCATGAGATCGAAAAAAAAAGAGAACTAACTAAATGGGACTTTATATGAGGATATTTACAAAAATGTACCTCCATCCCCAAAATGCATACAAAAAACAGAGAGATGGGGGGGGTTTTGGGACTTTAAATGAGACATGCAGCTGGGAAGGTGACATGTCTCATTTAAAGTCCCAAAACCCCCCCATCTCTCTGTTTTTTGTATGCATTTTGGGGATGGAGGTACATTTTTGTAAATGTCCTCATATAAAGTCCCATTTAGTTAGTTCTCCTTTTTTTCAAATTATCAGGGATGGAGACATGCATGCTACCTTTTATATTTATTACTTTTAATGGTGGCATTCAGTGCAAGTGCTATTTAGGCTTGTACTTTGAGTAAGGTTTTTAAATTTTACTGTGGTTAGGATCGTAGGTTTTATCATAATTTCTATTATTTTGGCATCTTCCATCATTAGTACCTGTATGATTTAAAACTTTTGGCTACAATTCTCTTCCTTTTTGAGGCTTCTTCCCAGAGACAGGCATTTATTTAGTACCAATATTACTATTTTAAACTTTGACTCGTTTATACCTCCTTGCGGACAATACCCTGTGTGGGGGGTGTGGTCGGCCTTTGGGTGGGTCTCCTTGCCGGGGTTCGCAATCCCGGGAGCTGCGATGCATGCTGGGAGCCCTCCCCCTCCCTTGTCACGTGGGGGTTGGGGCGGACTTCCCATCACGCATCGATGCCACGTTCCCAGTTTCGTGCGTGTGACGTCGTTATGACGCCATCACGTCGACACTGTGCGCCGCCAAGCGTCTATAAGAAGCGCCAGCTGCGGGGTGGCTTGGTTCGGCTCCGACAGCTGTCACCCTTCTTTATTTAGCTGCCCACGTGGCGTTGGCGGTTACCTATTGGCGGCACTCTAACCTATATATATTCCCCCTAAGTGGATACACATTCCCCGCTAAACACTTCCTACCGGTGGCCACTCAGGTGGCATTTTGGTGTTCTGGGAATCTCAGGTAATACTATGGCTTCTTTTGGCCTCCACTATTGTTGTTACACTCTTTCCTGTGGCACAGGCATATACATGCAACTCTATCTCTCCTGACTATATTCCCCCTGCTCGGTCATTACATTATCACTTATTTGTACAATTTTCACTGTTCCCTCTGTTTTCTCTCAAAACTGCAACCGCTATACCTTTTGGTTTAGTCTGGTATTCACACACACTTATTCAATGCTAACTATTCTACTTCATATTTATTTTATTCTACAGTCACTTTTAGTATTCTCATCCTTTTAAGACATGAAGATGTGATTTTCACTTTCAATAATTCCTCACAAAGTCGCCCTTTAGGTACCGCCTCAGCTCCCGGGGTTGTTTGACTTTTATCCCTGACAGGCTCACACCCTCGGTGCCCTCCACCCATCTACATAGGTTCCTTGTAAGTAACCTTTTATGGTTTTTAACCATCATTGCTACTTTAAGATCATATTACAACAATTTTCTCTACCTGCCCTGTGATCAGCCCCTGAGAATTTCCTTAAATATCTTTTATAGACATTTACATTGCATCTGCTCCTGAAGATTGGAAAGATCCATGAAACGCGTAGAGCTCTTAGATGCCATTCACATTAACAACCCCTCTACACTTCTACCAGATTATGCCGTTTGGATTCCACCAACTGCTATTATATTACTGTGAAAACACACAACTTTAAAATTGAATTGTTTTTATCTCACCATTGCAATCCACATCGTGCTGTTATGTTGATGGGTCACCCTGTTATTTTGGATCATATTTATGGAACATTTATTCATATGTCATACTCTCTTACTCTGTATACATGCAAGCTATTTGGTCACAAATGTGGTCCATTCACCAGACATTATTAATACTATGATGCAGTCATATGCAAATATTAGTCTGATGAATTCTTACTATGGTACCATGATGACCATAATGGGCTGCTATGCCATTATGTTGTTTTATGATGTCTCAATAATATATATATCTTACTATGAAATAAAGTTTCCTTGATTTATTATAATTTACTGTTTATGCATTCATTACTATGCAATACGATGCGGTCGCATTTATGGTGCAATTATCAGATATTCATTTTTAGTGCATGAGATCATCCAAAGACTCCGTTGCCAATTTGTGTGCTGTTGCTACCTTGCTGCACTTAGATTGGTGTCCCCTTGCTGTCTCTTAGCTAATGCAGGTGCCATCCATACCATATCTAGTGTATCCACTGTGACAGGTTTCTGGTGTCCTCCCCAGCTGGAAACTTTTGAGAACCATGAGCATAATTCGTTTCATTTCACATGAGTTGTCAATTGACTCTTTAATAAAAAGGTTTACACGCTCACTACACTAAAGTCTGCATACTTTGCTTTTGTTTTTTTGTCGTCCCCCCCCCCACAAAAAAAAAAAAAAAAAAAAAAAAAAAAAAAAAAAAACACAAAAAACACACCCATACGCCTACATTAGTGACACCCATCAGTGGCAGTACCAAAGCATGCACACCAATTTAACTAGCAGGCTTGCTGCAACAGGGGGATCCTGGAACATTTCAGAGCTGACTGGACACACACTCTAAGATTATACAGGTAAAGAGGTGTTGCAGCAGTAAAGGTAGGCAATAGACATTGTAATAGTCAAAGTGGTAAGGCAAAGCCAGTAATGACTGACCAAAGATAATAAATAGAGTTACAGTAATCTTACCCAGCAGCTAGAACACTGCCATCAGTAGAAAAGGCACAGCAAAGACCTTTATTTAGAGGTGCAACTTCAACAGGGTATGTGCGATCAATGCGCCAAAATCTCACCAACCTAGAACAGCAGACAAGAATTTTACTAAATAAGCTGCACATATCTGTATATATCAAAAACAAAGAATTGTTTTTCTTCAAATGACTGTATTAATGCTGCACACCAACTCACCACCAGCTTACATAAAGGTTGCATACAACTGCCTGCAACCATTTTTTTTTTTTTATGCCAAAATATGGTGGACTTGTTTTGTAAAAGTGTACTCTCAATACCACGCCTGCCCTCCTTAAGCCTACCTCCACTTTTAAATCACTGATGCGGAACAAGAATGTAGGCAGTGGAGTGTCAGGGCACATGATATGAACAGACGTGTGATAATACTCCTCTTACTTACAATGTTGCCAGAAATCCCAGAACAATATAATTGGGCTTATCAAGGTAATGCCATTATTACAAACGCATATCCATAGAGTATGTTGTATATGATCTGAAGAATATTATAGACACATACCTGTCGTCAGCAAGACTTGCAATGTGTACTCCGTCATGACTAAATGAGACAGATCTCACCCATCGACCATTATCTCCTCCTGCAAATATAGGTGTGGGTGGAGGAAATAAGTGCCTGTAAAAAAAAAAAAAAAAAAAATTATAATATAATATAATATAAAAACTAAATTGTTTAATTGGCCTTATGGGCAGGTTGCAGGCTTCAACGCATTTTACATTTGCTCTAAAAAAAAAAAAAAAAAAAAAAAAAAATGATAGAGCCCATAGAACTTAATGCACACATAAAAAAAGAAAAAGAAAAAAAAAAAAAAAAAAAGCCACAATAAGTGGAGAACAGCCTATCAAAAAAATTCATTAGGCACTGTATAGCAAAATAAAATTAAACATTCATATATTTAGCATACAGACATATTAAATACATTTTTACTTTGATGTTCGCATTCTTTTATCCCCCCAATCTACTAGTTTTGATCAGAAGCCGATCGGCAATACCTTTTTCATGACCCTTCGACAGAAGCCAGCCAGCTTCTGTCAGACCGGCTGCCATACACATGGGCCAGATGTCAGCCGCTTTCCTCTGAACTGGCAGAGGCTGCCTGACATTTGGCCCATCTGTAGTAGGCTTTAGACTAGGAGGAGGAGGATAGCATTTTGAGCCAGTCAGAATCTACTGTACTGCACAGTTTAACCATGAGCGTTTCCTAAAGTGTAATATAGCTGCAGAGAGATCTCAGTAACCTTCAGAAGGCAAGATATTTTCTATTTAAGCACAACTAGGCAATTTATTAGCTTGCTTAAGACAAGTTAGACAAATTATCAGTGATCAATCTCTATTAGAAGTGTAAGAGGTAGTCAGGTGTAAGCAGTTAAATGGTATAGAAATTTTCAGGAATCTGTAAGCAATGGATCTAAAGTATCTAGCAAATGATTCAATGGAATCTGTACATTAGCGCAGCAGAAGCACCACCTATTTGGCCAATACAGAGCAAATACAATGTTTACAGCTTTTGGAAAAAAGCAATAGGAAAGTTGGGTACCTGTCAGAATAAAACTGCAGTGACCAATGGTGACCCTAACAAGCTTCTTTCCCTCATCTTTAACCCTGCATAAGCGATTGCCCTTAAACCAAATCCAATATAAATCGCTGGCATGGTACAAGCTGAGCAGCACGACATAATTCTGAATTGAAGTAGGTGGTCTACAGAGTTAATTGTAGACATTACATGGCAAGCAGCCCAAACAGAATGAACTATGTTAGCACCATTTCCATGATAAAAAAAAAAAAAATAATAATCTTACCCAAGTTCAAAAAGAATAGACCCAATATGGGGATCCCAAACATAAACCCTGGTATCATAGGATGCAGTAGCTAGCAAAGCTCCATCAGGGGAGAACTCACATGCTACCACATCATTGTAGTGCCCTTCTAGCTTGCGAATCATATTGTATTTATCCATGTCCCACAGAAACACCTGAAAAGGAAAACAGTTGTTATAGACATGAAATGGGAAGCACACTAGCTGACAGAGCTACGAAGCTAACACTATTTAATAATCAGAGTATTAATTAACCAAACAAAATACTGTAACTGCTCAGTGTCATACCCAATAGATTAATGGTATAACATTAAAAAGTTAAGCATGCAAGAACTAAAAAAAAATCAGCTCAAGTTAACGTTAGGTTACTGCTAAAAGCAAGTTCTATTAAATGCACAATATAAGATATAAATACAGAATTTGGCTTTATGGCTAACATAGGAACAGACGGGTTCTTTACAACCCCTGTTTAAGGTTTTACAATAATAAAGCTATTTGTACGAACATAGTATAAAAGTTATTATATGGTTACTCCAGTTGTACTCCCTTTGAGAGAATAAGTTCACTTGTTACAAAAGGCTTGCATCACCAACGTGAGCCCAGGAAGACAAACAGATACTGCAAGAAAAGAGAGAATTGACAGCCAAAAGAAATCACTTTTGGCAAACAAGACAAGGACAATACAGACCAACACCTTACTTTATTTAACAAACATTTTTATATAATCAAAATGTATAGCCTCACAAGTCACAATAGAAATATATAAAAATGTGACTATCATGTGAGGCCTTCACAAGTCAGACTATTAGTAATACAGTGAAAGCAGACTATACCTTTCATATAAATGCAATTTATAACTAGGAAAATGCTTAAAACTATCAACTTCCATTTAACTGGAGTATTAGGCTCCATGCACACTGGACGTTAAAATGAGGCGATAAAAAAAAAGCCAGTAGCTTTGCAGCGAGTCTGTCAACGTTTTTGCAATAGCGTTTCTTAGCATTTTTTTTTCACGTCAGTTTTTTTTGCCCAATGGATCAAAAATGTTAAACGCTGGTGAGCAACGTTTGAGCGTTTATCAGAGTTTGAACGTTTGGAGTTTGTGGTCAGACAAAAAACGACTCCTGAAAGCAAAAAATTTTATGGCGTTCAGAAAACAGCCCATAAACTCCACTGCTGATAAAGGTCCATGTGCGCATGGACACATAGGATAACAGAGGGGAGTTTATGGGCTGTAAAAAAAAAAAAAAAAAAAAAACCCCACACACGCGCAATCTCCCGAAAACAGCCGTTTATGAGCTTCAGTGTGCATGGAGCCTTAGACAATGAAAGTAAAATACAATCTAAAAAGCACAAAACAATGAATAGAAAAAGAAAAAAAAGCAGAAAGTGGACATCAACCAGCACCTGTGTACGTACAGTACACCTTGCAGTCGCAAGCAAGGTTACTTCGTCCTATGGCATTGGTCGTCCCCAGCCTGGTAGCCAGAGATGCCACTCTCTGCCCAGCTAACACCACTGTGCTCTCCTGTGTGTGGTGCCAACTTAACCTCAATCACACCCACATTGTTGCCACCACCTGTGACAGGGAAAGCAAGAAGCTTATGGAAAACACACAGCCTATAATAGCAAAAGGTTAACAAAAATATGCACATCAATTATCAAATACATCATGTAGCCTACAATTGTACTGCTCCTTTGGGGGGGGGGGGGTGTTAGACTAATGAATGTTAACTACAATGCCTTTTTTTTTCATAAAATAAAATGCCTATATTTATTACAGTACAAAATATACATTAACTAGCGTGCATCAGTTCAGCTGTGCCATATGGGCTAAAAAGGAGCAGTAACCTGCACTGTATTTAGATTCTACAGTATATCATTTCTGGCAGCTGCTATTAAAGTTTAATTACCAACAGGATTTGGAAGGAATGTGCATTTCCAGAACTATTTATTGGCTTTGATACACCTTAAAAGTAAATCTAAAGCCAAAATTTTTTCTTTTAATCTTGGATAGAGTAGGAGATAGGCAACACCCTTTTTTCCATCAGTCTCTAACCGGGAAGATTTACATTCACTCCCTGTCCAGTAGACTCAACTGGAAGCAAGAGGAAATCTCTCCCAAAAAAAAAAAAAAAAAAAAAAGGGGGAAAATCCCCTCAGTTGTCCCAGTACGAAGTACTCCACTGCTAGGTTTCCCCTCTCCTGTTCTGGTGACAACTCAAATTTGGGATATTGCCTTACAACGATCAGCAGGATAATTAGAGAAGGCAAATCTCCCCAGTGGGGACACAAACAGCAATACAAATCCGACATGTTCTACAACTTCTACAATACCCAAAACTAAAATTATAACAAAAAAAAAAAAAAAAAAAAAAAAAAAAGTTGGCTTTAGATATTCTTTAACCATATTAGCATGTGCAAAGCAAGGGATGAGTCTCATAACACAGGGAATGGATACTGCCATTTTCACTAAGATATTTGAAATGGATCAGCTTGCCAAAAGCAATGCAACTTACGAATTTATGCCATTTTTATAATTTTCATAAAAAAGTTTAAATCATGCATTCAAATGCTTCACATCAAAGTGCTAGATTACAAGAGGACACTGAGCAAAGACTTATGCTAGGATTGCAATTCTAATTTTAAATGATGCATAACAAATACAAAATTAAGGTACTTTGACACTTACTGCTTTACCAGCTCCAACGGAACATAAAATGGAGGAATCAGGGGAGAATGCACAGCAATATACCCAGTTTTGGTGTCCCCTTAACACTTTCATCATGTTTCCTGCAGAAAATATAAAGCAAAATACAATTTAGTCTTCAATAAACATATGGCAAAAGAAAGACCAAATTGATATTCCAGTCGTGGATGGGAGAATGGGAAGCAGTGAGCCTAGTCTCATATGAATTTTATGTATTACAGAGAAAAAAGGAAGGGGGGGGGGTCATATATTAAATGTTTGGGAAGCCAAAAACACTAATGTTTTGGATAAATTAGGGAAGGATTGGAACCCCTGCTGGATTTGTTATCCAGGGCTCTCCTCACTTCCTGACTGGTAAAACATCAGGACAGAAAGTGAGGGGAAATCAAAGAGCCCAGGAGACCAATACCAGCCAGAGGTAATAACACTTTCCCGCACTATCCAAAACAAGGTTTTTGGCTTTATATACACACACACACACACACACACACACTTTAATTGATCTCACTGTCCCTCCCTAACAGCAGGGGAACAATGGTAGTTGGGGGGGGGGGAGAGAGAGAGAGAGATATTTTAAGGGCCCACCAATAGTCGCGAGACTAAAAATAAAATCCAAGGAGGACAGTTTTAATCTTTCCTTCATGCCCCCACTATTTATGTAGGCACCAGTAGCCAGGGGGATTCTGGGAATGAAGAGTCAGGGAAGAAGAAGCTTTAAACAAAAAAAAAAAACAAAAAAAAAAAGTCAGCACAATGGACACATCCTACTGACCAAGTTGTGTTCCTGGCGCTGATTTTTCTGTTTTTATTTAAAGTGGATGTAAACCCTCCATTCATGAAATCTGACCTAGGCACCTATCTGCAGTGTTCTGCCCAAAGCTCTAAGTCCCGTGTCTTTCTGTTGCCAGCATGATAACTTCAGACAAGTTCTCCAACACGAGATAAAAGCAGCTTGAAATTTGTGTAGGGGAGGGCGCATAGAGATAGATTAGCAGAGAGCAGGTCTAGTCACAGTACAGCTCTGCAAGTGTCTTCATTCCTCTGCCTATGCAGAGAGTGGGGTGTGTGCCTTTCCTCCAATCAGCTGTCACGCAGTGTATGCCAAGACTCTACACCCAGTGGTGAAACAAGAAAAATGCCCAACATGATGTTCACTTTCTAAACAGTGTAGAAACCTGAAAACAGCAGATATACAAATAAAACTTATGCAGGGAGATTTGTTTCATCTCTGTGTGTCATCTGAGGCTGTTCACTTCACTGGGTATATGTGAGAGAGTTTACATCCACCAAGTATACTTTGGCTTTAAAATTAACCTGTTGCTTCACACAGAACGCAAAACATCCAAAACTCACATTTGCTGTAAAACATGGAATGTCATTTAGCAAATTTTACACAACCGTCACTACAGAGCCAGAAAGATCGCTGCTACTTCCCGATTTAGTTTTCATTTACTGGATTCCCCTTTGTTCTAACTTAACAGAGATAATGTTATCGATTTATTGGGCAGAGAGGCAATATAGCTTGACCAAGGCGTAATCATCGGGCTGGGTGGGTAGCAAAATCAATTTAATAACACAACATAATACATCTAACATAGGCTCTGGCCTGTTAGCCTGCTTAGAATTTCACTGGAAACCAATGTATTTTATACTATAAAATTTAAGGCCTCATACAGATCAAATTTGTTTAGAAAGGCTAGTCTAGAGAACTCAAAGCATTTACCAAGGAATTAATTAGGAATCTCTTCAGTTTGCTTTCTTAAGAGCATTTACAATCAAACTATTTGTTTTGGCAAGAAGAGTAAAGATATAATGAAACCTACCATCATCTTTCAGGTCCCACACCCTGAGCGTTTTGTCTCTTGAAGCAGAAACAAGTATAAGGCTGCCATCTGGGGCAAATGTCAAATCTCTTACAATTTCAGTATGATCCATCAGATTAAGGAGGAGCTTCCCTGAGGGAGAAAAGTAACCAGAAAAAAATTCACAAATGACAGCAACAATCAGCATGTGCTTACTTATGCTAGACATTTTCCTTCCATTAATTTCCATCTTTGAAATCAATACTATGCCATGAATGTCTGCTGTAAGCCAAGATATACAATGGAGGGCAGAAGATCCTCTGCTGGGATTACATCTACAAATCAGAACATTCACCTCATTTGGCCATCTACTACCAAACTGGGGAACGTTTGTAGGCCTGTGAGCATTTCATTTTCCTGGTGCCAACATGGCAGCACATGCATGGTAGGCCGGGGTTGGAGCAACCAACCGCATGCTGCTATGGACAGGCACCAGGAAAGCAAACTTACGTTAGAGTATTACATTTTCCATTTTGCCTGTATGCGGAACCTGCTCAAGGGAGAAATGAACCTCCCTTCTCAGCTCAGATTTTTCAGCTATTGTTTTCTTCAGCCAAGGCAGATCAGTACCCACAACACTCTGCATCCCTCTTCCACAGGTACAAGCAAGCAAATTCACCCAAAATTACAAAGTCCTCAAGAAAAAAAAAAAAAAAAAAAAAAGGAAGGAGGTCTTACACATGGGTGGCTCAGCCCTTTTAAAAAAAAAAAATAGAAAAGATTGGATTTTAGGGGGAATCTCAGTGTCCTCCCCATCAAAGCGGGCACATAAAAGCATGCTGGGGTCCTGACTGAAGTCAAGGACCAAGCGTCAGCCAGCTAGGTAATGCTACTGTTGCAAAACCTCAAACCTCCAGTTGATGTTTGGAGCGATCGGTTTGGACAGACAAAAAAAAAAAAAAAAAAAAAAATCAGACAAATATGGAAAGTTTGTTCAGCTTTTCACTGAACTGCGTACAAGCTGGGGTTTGGGTGTAACATCTTTAACCACATGCCGGCCGCCAATTTAAGTCAGCAGAATGGCACAGGCAGGCAAAAGGGCGTATCCCCATGTTCCTTTGAAATTGCTGCCTATCGGGGGTCCCGCGAACTTGATGTTTGCCAGCAGCCTGCGATTGCGGTGAGGCAGAACGGGGAGATATCTATGTAAACAAGGCATTACCCTGCTCTGCCTAACAACATGGCAGGGATATCTACTGCTCCCCGTTATCGAGGGCAGTGATATGTTGTAGCGAGTCCATCCCCCCCAGTTAGAACACACTGAGGGAACACACTTAACCCCTTCCCTGCCAGTGACATTTATACAGTAATCAGTGGCTATTTTTTAGCTCTGATCACTGTATAAAATGTCAGTGGTCCCAAAAGTGTCCAATCTGTCCACCGCAATGTTGCAGTCACGAAAAAAAAAAAAAGTCAATTCTGTTTGGGTACAACATCGCATGACCACGCAGTTTTCAGCTGAAGCGACGCAGCGCTGAATCGCAAAAAAATGCTCTGGTCAGGAAGGGGGTAAATCCTTCCGGGGCTGAAGTGGTTAACCAAATCAGAAGGTTCTCCATAGCAGAGATTACAGGAGTTATGAACACAAAGCCAAGTACCCCAGAAAACAAATTTTTAATAACTATATAATGGAGTTGATTGGTCTCCTAATACAGATTGTAGCAGACAGCAAATCAATATGAAGAAAGATGCTGGCCAACCATTGAAGCCTAAATAAAAAAGGAAACTAGAGCTCTCAGTCACTTCGGTAGTCAAACATTCAAAATAATCCAAAGCTCAAAGTGCATCGCATACTATTTACTTTCCGATACCTCCAGGTTATCGGGCTGATTGAATTGCAAACAGTAGGCACAAAAGTTTATCATGAAATCTTTGAATACAATGAAACTAAAAAGCAAAACAATGCATTTATCAGTTACTTTGTGGTTCACCATAAAATGAAGTCATCAGAAGCACCTTGAAACTTAGGAAGTTTTTTCCATTTTTCAGATAGTCTTTTGCAGGATTTTCCCTCATAAAAACTGCAGTGTCATGGAGTGAGCCTACTGTATGTTCCCTGGTATCAATTGGTCTCCATTCTAGATTTACTTCATGAGGGGAAAAAAGGCGACTGCCACTACCTACCCATCTGCCTAATATTGAAGCTGCCTGTCTATCTTACTGGACCACTGGCTTCAAAACCTTTAAGATAAGGTTTAGGTTTTTTTTTTTTTAATTTTATTAAAGATTCATGTCCCCCGCCATCTCTGCACTGAGAACTGACCTACAGAACATCACCTATGGCTCGGTTCTCACAGAACCGAGAGGAGAGCTGCTGACTGTCAGCAGCTCTGCTTCTCCACGCTGAGCTGGGGAGGGGTAGGGAGCGGCCATCTCAGCAGCTCGCTGAGACTGCCATCAATCAAGGCAGTTGGTGGATCCAGACTTGGAAGTCGGGATGATGCACGGCCTCGACTGATGGCAATGACGTCAGCGGTGAGTGGACTTCAGACCGCTCTCCGCTGAATACGAGTCACAGGAGTGCAAAACGAATTGCACTCCTGTGATCCATAGGAAGAGCTCAGTCAGTTTTTTTTTTTTTTTGCCATCTGGCTTACTAGGGAGGTTTCCCATTACTTCCTGTCCCATAGCTATAAGAAGTGAAAGGAAATCCCTCCAAAAATCCCAAAACTTTTTACTTTAAAAACTGTACATTGATATTTCCAGGAAGAGAAATTTCATCTTACTGCCTTCAAGACAACATGTTCACCAAAAGGAAAAAGCTCTCCAACAAGAAATTAGAACACCTTCAACAATTAAAGCCAAGAAGTTTTTTTTTTTTTTTTTTAAAGCTTTGGCTGCAATTGAACATTAGGTATAGCTGAAGATCCATAAGTGACTGAACAGTATGACATAATGGTCACAAGAACATAACATGCTTGTGGCGAGTGACTCACGGGGGGGGGGGGGGGGGGGGGGGGGGGGGAATTACAACTGCTCAAGTGTAAAAATGTAAGTTTTGATGAGCAATGTTTTCAAATATGGTCTGGTTCCCATGAATGAAGCATGTGGACCACAAATATAAAATATAGAAAAAAAAATTAATTTTTTTGTCATGGTTAAAATGTGTGGGAAATGTCAACTTTGTGGCAACACTGGAATTCTCCTAAACTGCTTGAACACAAGCATACTGTGTCACATGATCCAGATTTCCTGATCGATAATTATGAAGTAGCAACAAACAGGATTTACTGCCAGCGAAGATACGTCATACCAATTAAGTGATTTATAGAATTTATATGTTCTGCAAGAGAAGGGAGTGGACAGCTCAAATATATTGAAGTTTATATTGTGTCCCTCAGGTCCTAGTTAAGACTGAAACATCGTAAAACATCTATTGCTAGCTGGTGTTCTAGGCCATGAAAGGATGTGACACTCATAAGTAGGCTACTGTGAAAAAAGCTGTAAACTAAGAATGCTTTCAGAAATAGAGGCATTAATGGTTTATCGTCAATTAACAAATTGGAAAGTAAACGAACAAAGATAAAATGTGTGACCACTCTTGCCATCAAACTAGCATCAGTTCTAGGTACACTTGCACACAGTATTTGAAGAAACTCAGCAAGTAGGTTGTTCCAAACATCTTGGAGAACCAGCTACAGATCTTCTGTGGATGTAGGCTGCCTCAAATCCTTCTGTCTCTTCATGTAATCCCAGGCAGACTTGGTGAGATCAGGGCTCTGTGGGGGACAAACCATCACTTCTTGTTCTTTACGCTGAAGATAGTTCTTAAGGACATTGGCGTTATGTTTGGGTCATCCTGCTGCAGAATACATTTGGGGCCAATCACACGCCTCCCTGATGATACGGTATGATGGCCAAGTATCTGCCTGTATTTCTCAGCATTGAGAACACTATTGATCCCGAACCAAATCTCCAACTTAATTTGCAGAAATACAGCCGCAAACTTGCAAGGAACCTCCACCATGCTTCACAGTTGCCTGCAGACACTCATTGCACCACTCCCCAGCCCTTAGGCAACTTTGACCCATCAGTCCAGAGCACCTGCTGCCATTTCTCTGCACCCTAGTTTCTATTTTTTTGTGCACTGTTGAGTCACTTAGCCTTGCTTCCACATCGGAGGTATGGCTTTTTGACTGCAATTTTTCCATGAAGACCCCTTTAGGCCAGACTCCTCCAGACAGTAGATGGGTGTAACTGGGCTCCACTGGTTTCTGCCAGTTCTATGCTGAGGCTCAGTTGGACATCTTCCAATGATGAAGGGAGGCAAGCACGGATGTGTTTTATCTGCTGCATTCATTTTCCTTGGCCAACCACAGCATCTATGGTCATTAGCGTTGCCCATTTCCATGTGCTTCTTCAAAAGAGCTTGAACAGCATATCCTAAAACCCCAGTCTGCTTTGAAATCTTTGCCTGGGAGAGGCCTTGTTGATGCAGTATAGCTACCGCATGTCTTGTTAATGTGCTCAGTCTTGTAATCATGTATGACCTGTGACATGAAACGGTCTGCCACAACCTCATTTTAGTAGCAAAGTTTGGCTGTTCCTCACCCAGTTTTAAGCCTCCTACACAGCTTTCTGTTTGAAAAACGTTTTAACCTACATATAGATTGATTATCACTGGCACTGCTTGTTATAAATTGATTTTTCATACACTTAACTAATCCTACAAGATCCTTGACTTTGTGCAAGTATACAAAGTGTTCAAATGAAAAAATGATGCTGGTTTGCAGCCAAAAGGGTAGTCACACCAAATATGATTTGGATTTTTTTCTTTAGGTTCGCTCACTTTGCATTTTGTAACTGATGGAAACAAAAATATATTTTTCAAAGCATTCTTACTTTACAGCCTTTTGTCAAATCCGCCTAAAACTTTTGCACAGTACTGTATATCAGAAATCGAAGTTTTACCACTGAACTTTTAGTATATGAAAGCACATCTATGAAGGATAAAAAAAGGAAAAAAAGGAACCACAGGCTACCCTGTATAAACATCCCAGATCTTGATTCGCCCATTGCCCAGCCCTGTGGCAAGGAGAAGTTGGTCCTGACCGAATTTGAAGCGGTGCCATTCTATATTCACACAACGACTCTGCTTTTCTGGCACCGATGATCCAAAGCCAGGCTCCAGACGATATCCCCACAGTCTATTGTATGCTCCTGTGGTTTGTTCTTCTGTGCTACATCACTGTTCTGTCGTGACAACCTTGCATTTGTCAAGTTAACACTATTTTTTGTATTGCCAGCAGTACTGAAAAAAAGTAAAACACGTATGAATGAAAACAGTTAAAAAGTTCATACTACAATAAATCTCCTTTTTGCCCCCGACTGCACCATGTAACGACAGGAAGTAATTTGTTTATCTTCAGGACTTTGAGAACCACCCTTATTCTTAACAGGGAGTCAACTGATCTGTTGTGCACATAGAACAGACAGAACTACAAGCTTGTAATGTAGCATTAACATAATATGGAAGCATATCTATTGCATTAGACAAGCCTGCCATTAATCAGCCTAATTATAGCCAAAACTTGTTTTAATCCTCCATTCTATTTAAAAAAAACTTTAACAAGTTCAGCTACAGTTTAATAAGAGGACGTGGGGAAAGCCTCATATCCGTAAAGAAATGTCAAGGAAACCTGAGTCCCCATTGTAAGCATTCTGTCAATACAGCCATGATAGGGAAAGTAGTATACGTGGCTTTCTTTCCTATCAATGTGCCGCACCAATTCATAACACAGTATCACAGAGAGTTGCAAGTTCATTTTCACACTCCCCAAAAGATACCCATTGATATAGGACGGCAGACAGAAGAAAAAGGCCATTTTAAATGGTATTTTCAAGTCATTGGTTTATATGAGAGATCAATGTTCACGGATAACAACATTTCTGTCAAAGTCCCTCAGAAGGAAAACGGTTTAGTTTAGACTGTTCCCCCATCTGGAAATAACCAAATTGCTGTACACAGAACACATTTCCTGTTACACGAACTTAAATATTTGCCACTGTTGCATGCTTTTTTCTTAAACATACACTTTTTTTTCCTCCAGAACATTCTGTTTTAAATCTGAACTTATCCAACCAATTGGCCACAATTTTTGGCAATCATTTTTTTGGCTACGAGTAGCTGCTAATGGTAATTTACCGGCTTGTGAAAATGACCAACCTCGATTGAAGCACATTAGGCACTAATCTAATACAAACTCGGCCATTATCACTCACTTAGGCTGGCCATACATTATATCATTTTCTTATTCAATTTACCTTCAACTATGTAGTGTAAGGGCCTGCCTGATCGTGTACAAATTAAAAGTGTTTAGGTTTGCCCTCATATTAGATGGTTTTGGTAAATCTAAAAAGGAAAAAAAAAATTGTACAAGAAACTTGTATAAAATGTATGGTTACCCCTACCCTAGTTTCTGTAAAAGGGATAAGAGATGCAATCTGATTGTCTGCACTTTTACACCAGTCGCTCCCCGTTTATAACTAACCCAAAATTCCACCCTTGCAGTGACCCCCCCCCCCCCCCCCCTTCTTTCACTGCAACAGCTGCTAGCAGTAAACACTGTATTCAGCCAGCCAAGAAATATATCAGTGCTGCCTCAACAGTGAAGGATAGAAATTACTTAAAGCAAGAGTTCCACCCAAAAAAATGGAACATTCGCTTTAAGGGAGATGACCCCCTGACATGCCCATTTTTTTTGGGGGGGGGGCCCTTAGAGGGTCCCAGCTCCCACTTCCTCCCGGTGCACCGGAAAGGGAGATCCTCTCCCCCCTCCCTCTCAGCAATCATCTGGGACACGTCACAGGTCCCAGATGATTGCCAAGCCAGTCACAGCGCGCGGATTGCGCATGCGCAGTGGGTGTCCGGCTGTGAAGCCACAGCCGGGCGCCCACAGTTACAATGCCAGCGCTGCAGAGAGGAGGAGGGGAGGACAAGCGGGGCTTCGTTCCCCCCCCCCAATCGCTGGACCCTAGGACAGGCAAGTGTCCAATTATTAAAAGTAAGCAGATGCATTATTTGTAGCTGCTGGCTTCCTTTTTTTATTAAAAAAAAAAAAAAAAAAAAAAAAAAAAAAAAAAAAGCAGAACTCCGCTTTAACTTATTTATAAAATTTTATAACAGAAACTAAGAGTAACTTTTTTCCCCAAAATCTTCAGTCTTTTCATTTGTTTAGCAAAAAAAGAAATCCAGTGGTAATTAAATACCAAAAGAAAAGCGCTGTCTCAAAAAAGATAAAAATTGTTTGTTTGGGTACAGTGTTGCATGACCGTGCAATGGTCAAAGTGTGACAGCGCTGAATGTCGACTTGGGCAGGAAGGGGGTCAAAGTGGTTAAAGGAAGCTAGAGTCAACCGCAACTGGTTGCAGCACTAAAGGGAGCCTGTTAGGAGCAAGGTGTAAGAAAAGTATGTATGCCCTAGTCCTCTGCCCCATGACTAAGCAAGCATTTAACCCTTGACGTGCAGGGCAAAGGGAGACTGCAAAAAAAAAAAAAAAAAACCCAACACACACACACACACAAAAAACAGAAAAGCTTACAAATTCTTAAGGCACTGAGACCAAGGAACCAGTTTCACAATTCGATGACCCTGAGACCAAGCAAAATAGGAGCCATCTGGAGCAAAAGCCACTGTCCAGTTTTCACGGCCATACTTCTGTTCAAACGGAGAAGTTGGTGATATAAGTTCCCCAATGGTCCGTGATCTTGCTGAAATGAGATAAGATATTTTTAGTGAAATCAGAGATGTTTAATTATTTGAAGTCAAAGAAAATAAACATAACGAAGTCTATACACTCGTCGCATGCTTAGAGATTCCCTTTAATACAAATTAAACTATGGTGGTGTTGCGCATCACAACCTGGGGGATTACAGTGAAGCTTAAAATCACTGTAGTAGTTGGTGCTACTACAACAATGACCGCAATCTTCTGGTTCCAGTGCCAAGCAGCTGCCTTTCTGCATAGTAACCAAAGGGGGACACTCGCTTGGCACTGCTGCCACTCACAGAACAAGCTGTATTTATTATTATGGATTTATATAGTGCCAACAGTCTGCGCAGCGCTTAACAAAATGAAGGCAGATGTTACAATTTGGTATAAGAGGAATCTGAGGGCCCTCCTCACTAGAGCTTACAATCTAAAAAGGGAGGGTCAATTTATACAAAAAAAAAAAAAATAAATAGTAATAGCTGTGGGGGATAACTTGATGGAGAAAGTAAAACAGTGTATTAGTTAGAAGCAGGATAAGCTTCTTTAAAGAGAAGGGTTTTCAGGGATCGTCTAAGGATGGATAGATTAGGGGACAGTCGGACAGATTGGGGTAGGGAGTTCCAAAGGATGGGGGAAGCTCTGAGGAAATCCTGTAGGCGAGCATGGGAGGAGATGACAAGGGAGCTAGAGCAGGAGGTCTTGGGAGGACTGAAGAGATCAGCTTGGTTGGCATTTTGAGACTAGGTTAGTGATGTACAGTTGTGGAAAGCTTTGTAAATTGTTAGTACTTTGAATTTTATTCGTTGGGCGAGTGGAAGCCAGTGCAGGGATTGGCAGAGAGGGTGGAGGACACTGAGCAGTTGGTAAGGTGGAGGAGTCTTGTAGCAGCATTCATTATGGACTGGACTGAAGGGGGGATAGATGTAAAAGGTAGTCCAATGAGGAGTGAGTTGGAGTAGTTGAGGCGAGATGACCAGGGAGTGAATTAGAAGCTTGGTGGTGTCATTGGTTAAAAAGGGGCATTTTTTTGAGATGTTGGAGGCTAAGGTGTCATGATTTGGACAAGGATTGGATGTAGGCCTGAAATGACAGTTCAGAGTCTAGGGTTACCCCTAGCACTATGGCATGTGGTGACGGACTGATAGTTGTGTCATTGATCTTGACAGAGAAGTCAGGGGAAGGAAATATTAGGAGCTCGGTTTTAGATAGATTCAGTTTGAGGAAGTGGTGCGACATCCAGGCTGATATGTCTGTCTGTTAGTAAATCAGTAATGTGTGAGGAGACTGATGGGGTAAGCTGAGGGGTAGAGAGAGATAGATTTTGGTGTCATTGGCTAATAAAATTGTACTGGAAGCCATGGGAGGCTATCAGCTGACCCAGGGAGGATGTGTAGATCGAGAATAGTAGGAGGTCCAAGGAAAGAACCTCGGGGGACCCCAACGGTAAGAGGTGATGGAGAGGAGGAAGTAGAGTATTTAGCGACACTGAAGGTGCGGTGAGATAGGCCAGATTCGAACCAACGGAGAGGACAGCCATGGATACCAAAGCAAATTGAGTTTGGAGGAGGAGGGGGTGGTCATTAAGGTCAAAGAGTAAGAGTACAAAATAATGACCGTTGGTTTTAGCTGTTAGCAAGTCCTTCGTGAGTTTTAGGAGAGCAGTTTCTGGAGTGCTGTGGACAAAACCCAGACAGAAGAGGATCGAGATTCTCAATGTGATGGTCGCTCAGTCGGTTGTAGACTAAATGTTCAAGGAGTTTGGAGGCAAAAGGGAGTAAGGAGATGGGTTGTTAAGATTGGTTGGGTCCAGCGAGGTCTTTTTTGGTATGGGAGTGACTAGTGCATGTTTCAGAGGGTTGGGGAAGATGCCAGTAGAGAGGGAAAGGTTGAAGGTACAAGCTAAAGAGTGTAGGATAGAGTCAGAGGGTGACTGTAGTATTTGAGAAGAAACGGGAGCCAGCGGGCAGGAGGTTAAAAAAAAAAAAAAAAAAAAAAAAAGTTTAACTTCCTCTGTAGTAGTTGGGTTAAAAACAAGAGTTTTGATTGTACAGGAGGACAAAGTGTAAAGTGAGGGAGATATTGAATAATAAAAATTGTTGGAGGTCTATGATTATGCCATGGAGGTGGGTTCATTACCCCTATGACTGAAGCAGTAATTGTCTTATTGAAACCTGGTAAAGATATCAAAGTAATCCTGATTCATGCCTTCCAATATCCTTGTTAAACATCAGACATCAAGTTGCTGACAAAGGTATTGGCAATTAGATCAAAATGAATTCATTGTGATCAATCAGGCTTTATTCCTAATAAATCTACCGGTGGTTATTTACATACAAAGTGTTATCAGATTTGGAGAAGCAGGGCAGTGACATCACAATCCCCACCTCGTACAATCAGTGACTATATAATAAAAAAAAAAAAAAAAAATTCTGGTACTGGCAACAGTTCCAAGCGAGCAACCCCTGTTGTCAGTGCGCAGACGCCTGGCACAGAACCCAGATGATTGCGATCACCATCTACTACAGTGATGGTCACCTTCCACTGGGATCCCTTAGGTATGAGCTACGCATACTTACATTAGTCCAGCTTGGCACAATGTAACTATGCAATAAAAATCATACCTGGAGATGAACAAAAGCAACCAGGCAAATCCAAACAAAGTAAGGTATGAAGCTTAACAAGTTCCAATCGTGGATAATTAATGTGGCAATACAGGATCCACTGAACAATCATTAAGAAAACGTGTATTGTATAAAAAAGGACGGCAAACTAAACAACACGATGACCAACGTAGAAATTTCCATCCTCCACACAGCAGGATAGTACTACTGCTCTGAAAAGGGTGGTGTTCAGGGAGGGGAGTGTGTGCGTGCGTGTGTGTCACATGGGGGATGGGAGAAGAAGGGAGGGTAGGGGGAAGGGTGGAAATGAAGGGCTTTGGTTGGACAAATGTCAAGCAGCAGAAATAGGTGAAGAAAAAAAAAAAATAATTCCACATAAAAAAAGAGGGGGAGGGGAGCATACAGAGTGTGCAGACATGGGAAACAACATATACAATGGCATCTCAGACCATGACAAGCGCTACAGTCATGCCTAAAATTACATGCAACTCATGCAAGCATATAAAAGACAAAAATTTAATCTTTAGTGCACCAATACACACAAAATAAACTAAAGCCTTGTGATAAAATGATTAGCCTGAAATTTAATTGTAATTTTCACTGTAATTAAGAGTTAGGGTGTATAGAAAAAGAAAGCCATAAGATGAAGCGCTGTGTTAGTCTACCAATGATGGAAATCAGAACATTAAAAGCGAATCTTTTTTTTTATAAAGTAACAGTTATCTGATCCCAATGAGATTTAAAAATAAAGATCCTTACTTGTGTGTTAAAGCTTTGTGAAGAGAAACTTAAGCTGACCATAAACAGTTATATTTAGGAAATCATTAATCCAATCATTTGACAATGCCAGCATGAAGTCAGTCTATTTAATTCAAAACGTAACAGTACACAAAGCCAATGATTTTTCCTGACGACCACATTAACAGTTTCCTTCAATAATTTTTTCATCCCAAGCCTTCAAATTTTGTCCACGCAATTAATTGTTGATTTGTCCTTATTAGAATATCAAATGTCATAAAAAAAAAAAAAAAAAAAAAAAAAATAAAAAAAAAATTCTATTGGTGTATGGCCAGCTTTAGTCCTATTTATTGAAATGTACATTGCAGGGAGGTCAGAAAGTGAAGCCAGCAGACAGCTCACCAACTCTGACATCTAATCTTCCCTACCTACCTGTGGACGTGCCAAAATGCCCAGATAGGAACGCAGAGTCTTGCCTTTATACACATACAGCAAGTCACTGGGGCTGATTTACTAAAACTGAAGAATGCAAAATAACAAATCAGCTTCCAGTTTTAATTTTTTTGTCAAAGCTTAATTGAACAAGCTGAAGTTAGAAGCTGACTGGCTACCATGCACAGCTTACACCAGGTTTTGCACTCTACGGTAGTAAATCAAGCCCAGTGTATCAATTTACTGATGATCCACACATATCCACCACCTGGCTCCTTGCCTCTTTTACATAGAGTGAAACACATATGTGACATGGAGCCAGGAGGTGCATGTGTGGATCATCTCTCCAATAAGTGTGTAAAAATATTTATATATAATTTTTTTTTTTTTAATGCAGATAAAAAGCCTTCTGTGTTCAGCTGCCCCCCGAATACTTACCTGCTGCCCCCCTAATACTTACCTGAGCCACATTTCAATCCAGCGATGTTGCACAAGAGACTTGGCTGCCTCCCCCTCCCGCAGCAGCGAAGCACCATTACCTCCCGCTGCTGTCAAAGTCAGGCTTAAGGTGAAAAAAACACACAAGAGTTTACAACCCCTTTTAATGCATTCTATGCAATAAGGTGAAAACTTCTGACATTGACGAGCCCCCCCCCGTTTCACTTACCTGAGCCCGTTCGTTCCCTTGGCAGAGACGCACTCTAGCTCTCTGCCAGGGGTTCTCTGCTCTTGATTGGATAGATTGATAGCAGCGCAGCCATTGGCTCCAGCTGCTGTCAATCAATTCCAACAACGGAGGTGCCAGGGCCAGTATTCTGCATCTATGCACGCAAATGCTGGACTCGGGAGCACGCCCGCAAGGTAACCCCCCAGGAGAGCGCTTCTCCTAGGGGGTTATACAATGCGAGGAGCCGTGAGTGCCGCCAGGGGACCCCAGAAGACGAGGTTTGGGGCCACACTGCAAAACAAACTGCACAGTGGAGGAAAGTATGATATGTTTGTCCTTTAAAAAATAAAAGTAGCTTTGCAATCACTTTCAGTAGCACTTTAAGACTGGAGCAGCAGTGCAACCTAACCAATCAGCTTCAATCTTTAGCTTGTTCACTTTAGCTTTGAAAATAAAAACCAGAAGCTGATCTCGCACAGCTGCTCCAGTCTTGCCAACATTGGTGCGCCCTGAACATGGAGCTAGGCTCATCGATGTCACCGACAGCTGTCTGTTAGGTCGGCCATACGTGTGATGATCTGATCTAATGATTCTTCACAGGATCCAGTAATACGATCATAGCTAGGAATATCAGACATACTGTGCCAGCGATCCATTTCATCAAGAGGATTTTGATTAGCCTAGATGAAAAGTCTATTAACAGGAAAGTAAATAATTGAATTGTTGTGTATGAAGCATTGTTTGATCTTTTTACTCGTATTACAGAACAGACACTAAAATCTATGGCTAGAATTATATATAAAATCAAGACATGGGCAGCGTGGGGTTTATTTACTAAAGCTGGAGAGTACAAAAATCAGGCTCACTTCTGCATAGAAACCAATCAGCTTCTAACTTTAGCTTGCTCTGTCAATGAATCCTGGAAGCTGATTGGTTTCTATGCAGAAGTGAGCCTGATTTTTGTACTCTCCAGCTTTAGTAAATACCCCCCCCCCCCCCCCCCAGGGTGGGAGCAGTGTCCAATGGCCTTGCAGCAATCTAGGAGTACACATGTAGGAAGCCATGCACATCCAGCCCAATACCATCCCAGCACAAACCATAGTTCACACATTACAATGAAATCCGCTAGCGTGACGTCACACGATGCTTTCACCAAACGCCACGGCTCTACTCACCTACTTCATTTTCGTTTACAAAGTCGGGAAAGCTTGCCATCTAAATAGGAACCAGACGTCGAGGGAAGAAGGTGTCTCGAGAAATATTCCTGATAATATCAGCACACCGCTCGCAATACAATCTCCACCAAGCGAATGCTTTCCCCCCTCCCGGCCGTTCCACAAACTCACACGCTAACAACTGACTGCAAAATGGCTCATACAGTCCGGAAAACCCGGCCAACTGGGCGGAGCAAGCACGTCTCCTTCCTATTGGATGGAAGAAGCGCCGAGGCGTTGGCCGCTCCCTGGGGAATGTTGTAAAGACTGCCGCCATGTTCTCTGTGGGCAGGCTGCCAGTAACTGAGACGTTTAGTAATGTGTATGGAATGCAGGGGCCTTAACACACAAGATCCAAAGGTTATTAGGGTTTATTCTAATAACGAGCATATAGAAACACATATGCACTCATGCCTAGTGACCTACTTGAACGAGTATGTCAAATAAATTGGTTGATGTGGCACAAAGGCATGAGGAGATAGATGCATAAGTGGGCACAGGTTCTGTTACAGCCCTCATGGACACACAAAGTCGTTTTCCTCCTCTGGACACCTTTGCTTCAGGGGGAGGAAAAAGCAGAAGAAAAAAAAAGCACCTAAGGCTGGTCATACCTTAGAATTGTCCTTTATGGCCCGTACACACGATCCGAATATCGTACGAAAACGGTCGTCCGAGGAAGGATCGTACGATATTCGGATCGTGTGTACACTACTTTCGACAGCCGATCACGACCGTTCATCCGATATTATTCGATCGGACATGCACGAAAATTTTCCTCGTACGATTCCAGATCGTACGATTTTCGTTTAGTCAGTATAGTTGTCGTCCGAAAATACAATACAAATACATTACAACACGTGACATCACTTCCCATTTTTTTTGTCTGTCGTACGAGAATTTTCGTGACTTTATTTAGCTATTCAATTTCTACTTGCGACTTTTAAGCGAGAACAGTCGTACGATCGGTCGTACGATATTCGGATCGTGTGTACGGGCCATAAGATTTACCATAACCATATAATATGAGGTCATATCTAAACACTTTCAACGTGTATGTGATCAGGCAGGCCCATTCACTACTTAGTGTAAGTAGGAAGGTATCATGAAATCAGTGGGCCCATGACTGCAAGATCAAAAGTGGGCCCTAGGCTTTGAGGAAAAAGAAAACAGCGTTGTATAACCACTTAAGGACCGGGCCTATTTTACAAGTTAAAACTTTTTTGCTAGAAAATTACTTAGAAAAACATACATACATATCCCCCCACCCCAACACCCTAGAGAATAAAATGGCAGTCATTGCAATACTTTATGTCACACTGTATTTGCGCAGCGGTCTTAAAAGAGCAATTTTTTTTGAAAAAAAACACACATTTTATTAAAAATTAAGACAATAAAGTTAGCCCAATTCTTTTTTATATTGTAAAAGAAAATGTTACGCCGAATAAATTGATACAGAACATGTCACACTTCAAAGTTGCGTCCGCTCATGGAATGGTGACAAACTTTGACACTTAATCTCTATAGGCGACGTTTAAAAATGTCTACAGGTTACCAGTTTGGAGTTACAGAGGAGGTCTAGAGCTAGAATTATTGCCCTCACTCCAACGATATCTCACATGTGTGGTTTGAACATAGTTTTCATATGCAACTTATGCCTGCGTTCGCTTCTGCGCATGATCTTGGTGGGACGGGGCAATTTAAAAAAAAATTCTTATACATTTTACTTTAGAATTTATTTTGACACTGTCCTTTAAAAAAAAAAAAAAAAAAGTCAGCAGCTACAAATACTGCAGCTGCTGACTTTTAATAATAGGTCACTTACCTGTCCCAGGGTCCTGCAATGCGGGTGTACGAAGCCCTGCTCGTCTTCCCCTCCTCTCTGTGGCACCGGCATTGTAACTGTGGGCACCGCAGAGGGGAAGGAAAGACGAGCGGGGCTTCGTACGCCCGCATCGCTGGACCCTGTAACAGGTAAGTGTCTGATTATTAAAAGTACCCACTGCGCATGCGAGAGCCGTGACTGATCGGGCAATCATCTGGCACCTCTGACGCGTCCCAGATGATTGCCGAGAGGGAGGGAGGGGGGGGGATGATCTCCCTTGCGGTGCGCCGGGAGGAAATGGGAGCTGGGACCCCTCTAAAAAGGAGGGTATCCGCTCCACCCCCAAAAAAAAAAAAAAAAAAAAAAAAAAAAAAGAAGGGGGACAACTTTACCACATTCTGCACCATGCAAGTCATCTCAGGCTCTTTTTAACCACACCCAAAAATTAGCACAAATCTAACTACCTAATAATGTAATTATTACAAATCCCTTATAATAATAAATAATAATAATAGTAATTATTATTATAATAAAAAAAAAAAAAAAAATCCAACAGCATTACAGGACTTCTTAAAGCGATTGTATACCCGCAAATTTCTTTTTTTTTTTTTTTAACCCTGTAAAGCAAAAGGCATAATGAGCTAGTAAGCACCGCATACTAGCTCATTATGAAATACTTACCTTAGAACGAGGCGTCAGTATCTTACCTGGTCCACGCCGAGGGAGCTGTCATGTTGCCTCGGCGTGTCTTCCGGGTATCGCGGTTCCAGCGCTGTGAGTGGCTGGAGCCGCGATGTCATCACTCCCGCGCATGCGCGCGGGAGATTTCTTACTCGGCAAGGTCCGGCAGCTGCCGGGCTTCAGCCGAGAATCCCCTGTGCGCATGCGCCGCTGCAGTCAGCGGCGCATAGCAAGGGGAATATCTCCTAAACCGTAAAGGTTTAGGAGATTTTTTTTACCTACAGGTAAGCCTTATTATAGGCTTACCTGTAGGTAAAAGTTACAAAAAAGACTATACAACCGCTTTAAATGTGAGATCTGGGGTCAAAAAGACCTCAGATCTAACATTTACACAAAAATGTAATAAAATAAGTGTCTTTTTACAAAAAAAAAAAAAAAAAAAAAAAATTTAAAAAAAAAATTCCCCGCTTCCCGACCAGCGCATGCCGATATACGTCAACAGGATGGTGCTGGTGGGCAAAAGGGCGTACAGGTACGTCCCCTTTAAGAAGAGGTGCTGTGGGTTCACCCGCCGCATTCTCTGTGACCGCGGGTCCCACGGACTCGATGTCCGCGATTGTGTCACGGAGAGGTAGAACAGGGAGATGCTTTTGTAAACAAAGCATTTCCCCGTTCTGGCTAGTGACAGGACCGAGTCATCGAGAGCAGTGATCGCTGTCATGTGTGTTGTAGCCCCTCCCCCCCAGTTAGAATCACTCCCTAGGACACACTTAACCCCTTCATTGCTCCCCTAGTGGATAACCCCTTCACTGCCATTTACACAGTAATCAATGCATTTTTATAGCACTGATTGCTGTATAAATGGCAATGGTCCCAAAACAGTGTAAAAAATGTCCGATGTGTCCGCCATAATGTCGCAGTCCCAATAACGAAAAAAATATATAAATAATAATAAAAAAAAAAAAGTTTAAATAAAAAAAATGCCATAAAACCCCTATTTTGTAGATGCTATAACTTTTGCGCAAACCAATCAATATACACTTATTGCAATTTTTTTACCAAAATTATGTATAACACATATCGGCCTAAACTGAGGGAAAAAAAATAGTTTTTTTTGTATATTTGAGGGATATTTATTATAGCAAAAGATAATGCGTTTTTTTTCAAAATTGTCGCTCTTTTTTTTGTTTATAGCGCAAAAAATAAAAACCTGCAGAGGTGATCAAATACCACCAAAAGAAAGCTCTATTTGTTGAGGGAAAAAAAAAAAAGTCAATTTTGTTTGGGTACAACCTTGCACGACCGTGCAATTGTCAGTTAAAGCGACGCAGTGCCAAATCGCAAAAAGTGCTCTGGTCAGGAAGGGGGTAAATCCTTCCAGGGCTGAAGTGGTTAAGATGTGAAGTGATGTTTGATGTCGCTTCCACCATCCAATGGTGTGGAGCTGAGCGGGGGCCATCTTTCCCTCACTCAGCATCCAGCCTGTGAGGGGAGAGGACCCAGTTGTCTCCTCTAAGTGGCGGAGGCCCTCTCCCGCCCCCAATAAAAGTGATCTCACAGCGAATCCGCCACCGAGACCACTTTTGTCTGAAAGCGGACGCCCGCTGTTGAAGGGGATACTGGGGTTATGGCAGCTATCTTCAAACAGCCGACATACAACTGAGACGGGCGGTCCTTAAGTAAAATTGTACTAAATATTGGGTGTGGCTTAAATAGAGCCTGAGATGACTTATATGGTTACATAGTTAGTCAGGTTGAAAAAAGACAAGTCCACCTGGTAAAATTATTAATATACACACACACACACACACACACACACACACACACACACACACACGTGGATGTCCCCACCCCAAAATCAATACCAGGCCCTTCAGGTCTGGTATGCATATTAAGGGGAACCGCGCACCAATTTTTTTTAATGGCGTGGGGGTCCCCCAGGGACTATATACTCTGAACAGCAGTATATATACACACTATACGGCCTGCCCAATATACTCTGCAGAAAAACTGGGCCTTAAGTGTTGGTGATGCCAGAAAACTGTAACCCCTCACAGTTACTCTTGTTGGGGGCAGGAGTGTATGGTGGAATACATGTGGATGGCTGGGATCGAATTTCTTTTTACGGTTTAGCAACTAGGGGTAGGGAAATTTGCCTGCTAAAATTAATTGGTGGTGTACTGCTAGCAGATTGGATGCAAGTACTTGGGAAACTTATTGCTACAACTTCATTCCTCGCAGTGCAGGTTTTTGAGAGGACTGGAGGTATAGTAGGGTTGGAGATCCCAGATGAGGAGCAAGGAGAAGTCCACCTCTTTCTTTGATGTGGGTCTTTCAAGTGCTGTTGCCAATGGACTGCATGGCAGGTCGTCACATGTCTGATCAAGCATGTGGTGCTTCAGCCATAGGTTGCAAACAGCAACGGTGCGATCTGCTTGCACAAGTGTCGAAAGAGGCCCACACAAAGGAACTTTTAAAAGTCAGCGGGGAGTCAGCAGCGCCCTGCACCTGCGAAGCAATAGGGTTGCTGCCCTAAGCTGCCCCCTAGAGGACATCCTGCCTCGTTGGAATTGTGCCTCCTTCTCAGGCACCCAAGTACAGTCAGTGACTTCATCATCCCCTCCCTCCTCGTCACTGGAGCAAACTTGGCAGTATGCTGCAGCTGGGAGAACATGACTGCCAGTTTCTTGTCCTTCACTGGCACCCCCCTCTCTCTAGGCTCACGTTACGCCCTTCCTCAACCTGGGAACCAACATCGGAGCCTTCAAATCGCTGGGCATCTTCCAGCAGCATGTACCTGACACTGGTCGAATGATTCTGGGGACTCCTCCATGCATGATGGTGGGACTACGGAAGGAGTGACTGGACAAGGAGCCGGTGGAATAGGCCGCTTTGGCAGCTGCATTGGAAGGCAAACTACTCTGAGCCTGTGTGACAGTGGCTGAGGAGGATAAGGATGGCTTTGTTATCCACTCCAACGCTTCTGCATGTTGTGGCTCAATAACACGGCCAGCAGCAGAAAAAAAGGACAAGCGTGCCCCACAGCCACCTGCAGAGGATGCACCATGTCCACAATCACCACTGTTGACTGTAGACACAGAGGCTGCTTGCCCTCTTTTAGTGGCCAGTGAGCGTCTGCCGCTCCTTGGTGGCCTTCCAGACATGATGTATTTTTAGTTTTGCAACGCCACACTACACTGTTTTATATAGTGTGTACACCGTCAGAAGTGTATTAGAAACTATACACCACAGAATGCACTGTATAGATGGGCTACACTGAATGCAGAATATATCTCAAATACACTGCCACTAACTGAATAACCTGCCTGCTTAATCTAAATCAAGCTCTCTGTTCACGCCAACAACACTACACATGGCCGCCGTGTAAGCAGCCATATATAGTGTGGGGCATGGACTTAGTCCCCCTGAGCCTGTTATAGAATAAAGTACACACCAAGCTGCTGGCCATCACTGACCTGCACACAAGGCAGACTGCTGCTCCACACACTCTGCCACCTGCCTCAGTGGAGATGTGGACTGTGGCCCTGCCCCTCTGCTGACTACAGAGGGGGACGGATAGGCGGTGTGTGTGTTGAACCCTCCAAGAGGAGAAGTGGTTAGAACAGCTGCCCTCATTTCCATGGCTCTGCCATCCCTCTCATCCCAGCGAGCATGAGTCCTTGTTCCTCTCCTAGTGCCTCAACCACTGACAGGAATCTCTCATCGGGCCCCCCCACTGAATGCTCAGACCCCTGGGAGTCTGACAGGCACAGCCAGGGCCCTCTTTAATACCCTGTCACCTATTAGAAAAAAAATAAATAAAAAAAAAATAAAAATAAAAAAAGAAGGGGAAGGAAGATGGATTAGTTAAACCCACAAGTGCTTTTTTTAACCACTACTATTCATTTATACTTGCTTTTGAAGTTTACCAATGCAGAACTTTAGAAAGCAGATGAAAGGATTACCTCTGGGAAACACTTTTTGAAAGATAGTGCATTTTATATACAACTATATAGATCAGACCAAAATGAGGGACAAATGAGGAGGAAAGAGGGACTTTGTTTCAAATCTGGGACAGCCCCTCGAAAATCGGGGACAGTTGGGAGCTTTGGTTACTCACTGGGAAGAGTAGAGTCACCCGGCAGCCGCCCGGGGAGGGGGAACAGCACATCACCAGGAAGAGACTCTGACTAAGCTAAGAGGGAGGGGCCAATAAAAGGGACACTGTATGCAGGGACACTTAACCCGTGCCGCAGCGCCTGACATGTATCATCCATGGGTGCTGTGTCTGTCGGAGCACAGTGCCCCCCCCCCCCCGGGGCCCATGTGCAGTACACACGATGCATCCACGGTTGATTATGCCACTGAGTGTAATGCCCTGTACACACATGATAGGATTTTCCGACAACAAAGTCCATGTTTTTTTTCCGACCGATGTTGGAAATTCCAAACGCCAAGAACGCGGTGACGTACAACACGTACGACGAGCCGAGAAAAATTAAGTTCAATAGCCAGTGCAGCTCTTCTACTTGATTCAGAGCATGCGTGGAACTTTGTGCGTCGGAATTGTGTACACGATCGGAATTTACCACAACGGATTTTGTTGTCGGAAAATTTGAGATCCAGATCTCAAATTTTGTGCGACGGAAATTCTGATGGAAAATGTCCGATGGAGCCTACACACAGTCAGAATTTCCGACAAAAAGCTCCCATCGAACATTTTCCGTCGGGAAAATCCGACCATGTGTACAGGGCATTAGGGTAAATCTAAAGGAAGTTGAATAGGAAAATTGTTAAATGTATGGCCAGCCTAAAGCTGTGTTTTTCAAATGCATTTAGGCGTCAAGTGTTTGACCATTCATTCAATTGGCCAGAATATTAAAATTTATTCTGGCTGTTGGAATGAATGCTCAAGTGCTAAACACGTCCAGTGCAGGAGGTGATGGGGCCTGTAGAGGGGACACGTAAAGTGGTTGTAAACTCACAAAGATTACTGCCAGCCCCTCTGTTCTATCAAGCCATCCTACACAGTGTACATGTTTGTATAAAACAATGCCTCTAAATACCTTATCTCAGATCTTTTCTGGCCGGTCACATGGCCTCCAGCAGCTCTCCTCCTCTGATATAGGGGCTACAGCAGGAGGGGCCGAGATCCCCTCTGACATCAGCCAGGAGGTCATGTGACCCCTGCGCTGTCCGCTCAGCCCCCTCCGCTGTAGCCCTTGGAGTGGAGGAGAGTAGCCAAAGGTGTGGCCAGAAAAGAGCTGAGATAAGGTATTTAGAGGCAATCGATTTACACAAACATGTACACTGTGTAGAATGGCTTGATAGAACAGAGGGGCTGGCAGTAATCTCTTTTTTTTTTTTTTTTTTTCACATAAAAGTTTATTAAAGTAATAAACTGGTATACATACATTTCTGTATAACAAAAGTTGACAATGTATTATAAAAGGTACAATACAGCGGGTAGTCCAAGTAAGTACAGTTATGTTGTCTTAAGTGACAGTAATAATGGTTTACCAACATATAGAGAGACCAACTTCTCAGTCATGACTTCTAGTGATGTCTCAGGCTAGACGTAAAGCGGGTCCAGTGTCATATTTCAAGTCCTATCTCTATAGATAGCTCGATACTTTGCTGTATGGTTTACCATTTTTACAAAAATGTACTCTGGTTCCTATTAAGGGGGAGGATAAGATAAGTGAAGGGAGAAAGTTACAGAAGATACTAGAGAAAGATGGGATATGTGGATAGGAAAGAAAAAAAAAAAAAAAAAAAATAAAAAAAAAAAAAGGGGGGGAGTATATTAGACTACTGGAGAGGGGTACCTAGGGATCGATTGTGGGAGAGGGCCCAGAAAACCAATCTATGGTAATTAATATCGTTCAGCCATATGTGGAGCCATTTCAAGTATGAATCTTTAAGTGTAAGTCCATGGGTTTGTTAAACATCAAATCAAACAGAATGTGTTAAGACTTTCTACTCAACTCATTAGTTGTTCAAAGACCTGGGAGTATTTAAATACAAACCACGGAGACCAAGTTTTATGATATTTCTCCGTTATTTCGGAGGATTGTGCTGCTGTGTCTTCCATCTCGCAGATATAAGCAACTCTATTTAGCCAATCTTTAAGTGTAGGAGTATGGGTGGATTTCCAGTAAAGTGGAATAAGTGAATTGGCTGCATTAATCAAGTGCTTTGAGAGAGAAGTTTTATATTTTTTACAAGAAAGATTGGTTATATGGAGCAAGCAACATGCCGCATCTAGCTTCAGTTTGGTCTCCGTGATCTGTAGGATAACCTTCTTCACCTCGGCCCAGAAAACCTGGATCGGGTCGCATTGCCACCACACGTGTAACAACGTACCCCTGGCCTTATTGCATCTCCAGCATATGTCTGTAGTTTGAGGGAACCACTTATGTAGTTTATCAGGAGTGGCATACCAGTGGGTTAAAATCTTATAGGCCGTCTCCTGCATCCGTGTACTTATTGAGCCTTTATGGGCCAGTATACAAGCAGCTTCCCACTGTTTATCAGTGAATTGTATATTCAGTTCTCTAGACCATCTCTCTCTGAACCTGCCCATGTCATCAGGTTGTAAGTTCTGTAGTAAAGCATAAGAAAGGGAGGTAGATTTTTCTACCATTTCCCCTTTCAGACATATCTGTTCAAACTCGGTGAGATCTCTTGTGAAGTTGTTCCTGTGTATAGCTGAATTGACAAAACTGCGTATCTGGAAGTATGTCCACATGGGAACACGAGGTGTTTTGTTATCGCTCCTAAATTGGGAGAAATCTTTTATTTTCTTTTTTGTGAAGCATTGCCCAGCCAGTATAGGCATTTTGGTGTCTGTTGATGTCAGAAGGTGGTTGCCCACGCCCGGTGGGAAGTCTGGGTTATCTTTTAGTGGTGTGAGCGGGCTTAGTGGGGAAGAAAATTTAGACTGTTTTGCTAGAGTGTGGAAAATGTCCAGGGAGGTACCAATAAGTGGGTGGGTCTTTACCGTGAGGGGGTAGGCTATTTTTGATACCCATGGTAGAAATTTAAGTGGGGAGGAGCACATATCGTTTTCTATGGTAACCCAGTCCTTATTTTTTGAGTGGCAGTGCCAGTCCATGATACGGGCGAGATGAGAGGCATGGTAATATCTCTTAAAGTCAGGTATCCCCAGACCCCCCATCTTTTTGGGTCTGGTAAGGAGTGAGGCTTTAATGCGGGGCGGTTTATGGGCCCAGATGAATTTCATTTGTATAGCGTGTAATTTTTTGAAGAAACTATGGGGGATTTTGACAGGTAAGGTGCGTAGTAGGTATAAAATTTTCGGAAGGACAGTCATTTTGGAAATGGCTGCCCTGCCGAACCATGAAAAGAAAGATGTGTGCCAATTTTGTAAGTCTTTCTCAATAGTTTTAAGGATAGGCAGGAAATTCCGTTCATATACTGAGGAGAGTTTAGGTGTTAGCCAGGTGCCCAGATATTTGATTGCATTGTTCTCCCATTTAAAGGGGCTGTTGCTCTGAGCCCTATTTAGTACATCTGTTGGCAGGGTGATGTTCATGGCTTCAGATTTTGAGAAATTGATTTTGAGGTTGGAGATGTAGCCATACGTGGAGAACTCTTTCAGCAATGAAGGGATGGAGATGTGTGGGTCTGTCAAAAAGAATAAAAGATCATCTGCGTAGGCAGCAACTTTATATTCTCTGGTATTTAGATTGAAGCCTCTGATGGAGTTATTCATTAAGATATGTCTAATGAACGGTTCTAGTGATATGATAAAGAGCAGCGGAGACAATGGACATCCCTGTCTGGTCCCATTTTTTATGTTAACACTCTCTGATAATGTGCCATTAATTTTAATTTTAGCTGAGGGATTTTGGTATAAAGCCGAGATCCATGACAGCATATGTGGACCTAAACCTATGTGTTCACAAGTCCCCATCATGTAATCCCAAGCTACTCGATCGAAGGCCTT
This sequence comes from Lithobates septentrionalis, assembly GCA_037952835.1. NCBI lineage: Eukaryota > Metazoa > Chordata > Amphibia > Anura > Ranidae > Lithobates > Lithobates septentrionalis. The sequence continues at coordinate 1,530,810 of JBBDGP010003274.1, forward strand.
CTCGGCGTCAGTGGACAAGAGAAAGCCCTCGATCTTTCGCTGACGGGCTGCATATATCAGATCCAATGATTTCGTCACATTGTCTTTAGCTTCTCTGTTAGGGACAAATCCCACTTGGTCTGGTCCTATTATATCATGCATCAGAGGCTTCAATCTGTTGGCGATAATTTTGGCTAATAACTTGACGTCAAGGTTTAGTAGGGAGATCGGGCGATAGCTAGCGCAGTGTATTGGATCTTTGCCTTCTTTAGCTAGTACTGTTATGTGTGCTGTCAAGAAGTCATGTGGGACGGATCTCTGGGTAGATAGTGAATTCAATGCGTTTGTTAGGGGGGAAGTCAAGATGTCTAAGAACGTTTTGTAATAAATGGCACTGAAGCCATCTGGGCCTGGACTCTTTCCTGTTTTCAACTCTTTGATAGTTTTCTGGATTTCTGGAGGTTCTATTTGTCTCTCTAATTGTGCGATGTCTTCTATAGCTATGGGTGGTAGATTGGATTCTTTCAGGTAATTTTTTATAGCCATGTCTCTATCTCTCACCATGTCGTTGGGTTTATGTTGGGGTGGGAGGTTGTATAAGTCTGAGTAGAATTCATGAAATTGTTGTGCGATTTTATTCGTTGCTCTTTCTATCTTACCTTTTTTATTTTGGATGCCTAGAATTGAGTGTTGGGACATTTGACCTCTCAGTGCTCGTGCTAGGATTTTTCCCGTTTTGTCCCCTTGTTCGTAGTAAATCTTTTTTTTGAAGAAGAGAAATCTCTTGGATTTCGTTTCTAGTATCTCTTTGAGAGACTTTCTTGTTTCTAATAGTAATGTCGCTGATTGGGTGGTAAGTGATTGTTTATGTTGAGTTTCTAAGTCGCGTATTTTGTTCGTCAATTTATTTATTTCCAACTCAGTTTCTTTTTTTCTTTGTGCGCCCATTCGGATTAGTTCCCCTCTAATATAACATTTGTGTGCCTGCCAGACCATTAGGGGGTCTGCTGTTGGGGTGGTGTTAAGTGTAAAGTATTCTCTTAATGATGACGTTATTTTTGGTAGTAGGGATGGGTCTGTTAAAAGTGACGAATTTAATCTCCACGTGTTGGATCTCACACTGGGTTCCAATATGTTCAGCGTGATGGCTATTGGGGCATGGTCCGAAATGGATTGTATGCCTATGTGCGCCGTACTTAAAGTGTCAAGGTCCCTTTGTGAGATGAACAAGAAGTCTATTCTCGCATGTCGGTTATGTGGTATCGAGTAAAAGGTGTAGTCTCGATCCTCTGGGTGTAAAAATCGCCATGAGTCAATCAGTGATAAGGAATTTATTAAGCTTTTAATTTTTTTGAGAATTTTATATGTGAGATATGTTTTCCCAGTGGAAGTGTCTTCAGAAGGGTTAAGAGGAACATTAAAGTCCCCTCCTAGTATCACTCTCCCCGCATGGAAACTTGTCAGTGCTGCAACCATTTTCTGACAGAATATGATTTGCCCTGAGTTCGGAAAATATACGTTGGCTAGAGTTATGGTGTTTCCGTGACATGATCCCTTCAGGAAGATAAATCTTCCTTCTGGATCCACTAATTTGTCTGTTATGTCAAATTTTGCGTCTTTGCTGATTAGAATTGAAACCCCTTTGGATTTGGAAGTATTGTGTGTGGCATGGTGTGCCTCTATGAAGTATCTATCCGTTAGTTTTGGTATATGATTTGTTTGGAAGTGTGTTTCCTGGAGGAAAACAAAACTGGGCCTACCTTTCTTCAGTTCTCTAAGGAGAGAGGATCTCTTCTCAGGGATGTTCAAGCCCCTTACGTTGTGCGAGATTATTGTGGGGTTGCGTCCCAAGCCTGAGTAAGCCATGGTAAGGAACCAGAGAGAGACGGCCCAAAAATCCCCTGTACCCTGCTCAGTGGGGGGTATAGTCAGACAAAAAACAAAGAAAAAATCAGATTAAGTAAACTTAAATTAGATTAATTAAAATTAAACTTACTGAAGTTATGTACAGTCACAACACCAGATAAATAATAAAAAAAAAAAAGAAAAATGAGGTAAATGGAGTAAAGTGAAATTATATACCGTATAAAGATGAATAAACAGACAGCAGAGAAATATCCGCCGTCTGAGGTAATTAATGTTCTGTATAGGTATATATATGTAGGATGGTTATCCCAGAGAGGGGTAAAAGAGGGAGTAGGAAATTAGTTTAGAGAAGTAAGAGTGGAGAAGATCTAGGTACTTCCTCCTCGGGCAAAGCAGTATGTCCTGGAGGATCAAGTTTAGTGTGGGTCAATGGGCACAATCGATACCCACCACGCACACTATTGTGGGTTTGGGGGAGGAACCCAGCGAGGGGGACCCCTGAGAGCAAACACCTATCCACCTGTGTCGCGGATATCCGAATAGTCTGTGGAATATAGGTGTTGTTCAACAGTAGGTGAACCAAGCCTGGCCAGACTACGGCCTAACAATCTCATTTAAAGTGCTAACAGGTCTGATCTGCACTATAAAGCAAGTTAAACAACAACATTGAGATAAAAGGAAAAAAAAAAGCAAAAAAAAAAAAAAAGGAAAAAAGAGAACTCTGTAATAACATTCAGCTATCAATAGGCTCATTCCTCTAGCCACTCTGTTAAGCGGTTATGACTTGCATATTAACGGTTAACTATACAGCTTTTATCTATAATCATGGCTGTAGCTAGAAGTCTGCTCCAAAAGACCCCTTATCTGTGCATTCAAATATGTTATGCATGTTGAAATTGGTTTAACTTAACCGGGGACCATACATGACCATGGGATGTGTGGGTAACTCAGCTCAGGTTGGGTCCGTTAACGTCCGGGTACGAGGCAGAACTCAGCTCGAGTTGGGTCTGTTAGCGTCCGGGTTCGAGGCAAAAATAAACATAAAAAAAAAGATAAAGAAAGGAAGTAAAAAATTCTCCAAAGTAAACCAAGGTGCTTGTTTTAGGGGCTGTCCATGGAACAGTGGTGGACATGGAATTCACAGTCATAGCTATGTGTCGGAAAGGCTGAAGTTGTTATGCTCGTTCTTCCATCATGTTTCCAGCAGGATGTGCGCGGCTGCGCGGTGTGCCACTTGACTGTGGGTCAGAACGAAAGTGCTTCTGTTTCTTTGTGTGCTGTTTTTCGGGTGTATTAAGAGGAGAGCGTAGAGGGCTCCGAACTTGGGGTGTGATGATAAACTCCTGGTACCAGTCCGGTAGCTCAATAACTCCAAGTTGGAGTGCATCACAGAAATCCGGGAGGTCTTCTGGCGTGCGAAGCGTGTGTTGTCTGCCGTCAGAAGTGACCAATAGGGCGAAGGGAAAGCGCCAAGTGTATCTGATCTCTTTCTCCCTCAGTTTATCCAGTAGAGGTCGCAAGGCTCTGCGGTTTTTCAAGGTGATCTGAGATAGATCTTGAAATAATTTGATGCATTCTCCATTAAAAATGATTTGGTCATTCCCGCGGGCTTTAAACATTATCTCCTCCTTGAGTGCAAAGCTTTGCAAGCAGCAGATTATGTCTCGTGGGGGTAGAGTGTCTGGTCCTCTGGCTCTCAGGGCCCTGTGCGCCCGCACGAACTCTATTTCACAGTCTTCAGGTTTTTCTAATAAACTGTTGAATACTCTCTGCAAGACTGAGGGGATTTGATCAGTTAAGACAGATTCAGGGATTCCGGACTCTTATATTATTGCGTCTTCCTCTGTTATCGAGATCCTCTAAATGCCTATTCATTTCTATGAAATGGCGTGCATGGGAGGAAGTAACTTTATCCAGTCTATGGATTCTAGTGTCCCTCTGCTTCCCTGCTGTTTCTTCAGCGGCCATCTTTTCTTGCAGTACTAATAGGCTGGTTTTGAGGTCTGTGATTGCAGCAGAAAATGAGGCCTTTATGTCGGCTGCGAAGCCTGACATGTCCTCGTAGGTGAGGGGGTGCCCCGCTCGTGAGCTTCTCCTACCGTACTCCTCTGCTGCCGACTGGGAGTCCTCGCTAAATTCATCATCCGCGTGCACCGGCGCCATCTTGTCCCCCTCCGTATCTTTCAAGGCCGCGGCCTGGTTCCTGAAAATATCAGAAATATCTCTCCCAGCGCTTGATGCCATGGATCTCCGTGATCGGGTGTGATGTGGGTGTTTAGTTTGTCTGCTCATCCTCCGTGCTGAGTGCAGAAAAGACGTGCTTGGGCCTAATGTCTGGCGGAGCTCTGGAGTTAAGCTGCCATCCTCGCTGCGCGCCAAGCCACGCCCCTCGTAATCTTTCTTTAACATTACTGCCAAGTATTAATAGTGGCAGGAGGGGAGGGGTGGCTCACACATAGGGAGGGCGAGGAGAGCAGCAGGATGACGGTGGCACATAACCTGGATCAGCAGCCATGATTACCGTGGTCAGCACACTAAGGGGGGCACAAGAACAGGTAGGATCAACCAGGTTTTTTACAACATAGATAACACAAGCACTTTGCTGTTTAACTTGCTATAAAGGGAACAGGATCCCCCCCCCCCCTTTAGGGTTACAGCCTCTCCAACCCTTGCCGCAGCACCTGACACATAGCATCCATGGGTGCCGTGTCTGTTGGGGCCCATGTGCAGTGCACATGATGCACCCATGGATGATACACCAATGAGTGTAAGGTAAATCTAACGCAAATTGAAATAGGAAAATTGTATAATGTATGGCCAGCCTAAAGCTAAAGTTTTTCAAACAAATTTAGGTGTGTCGAGTGTTTGGGCACTCATTCCTTCCACTGGCCAGATTATTAATTTATTCTGGCCATTGGAATAATTGCTCAAGCGCTAAACACATCCAACATTTAGGCACATTCAGCATTTTTTCTGCCCAAATGCTCCTCTCCTGAACGTGCAAGTGGTTTTTTGTTCAGCCCCTAAACAGTCCTCTTTTATTATGCCTGTAAATGCTCATATTTGCATGCAGGGCTCCCACGATCACTCGTGAGAGTGAGAACCGGGATCTGTGGGTGTGTAAACACACAGATCCCGGTTCTTTCAGGGGAGTAGAGACAGATTGGGTGTTCAGACTATGTCTGAACACCGATCTCTCTCTCTCTCTCTCTCTCTCTCTCTCTCTCTCTCTCTGACAGTCCCAACACACCTAGGGAACACAGTTAAACCCTTGATCGCCCCCTAGTGTTAACCCCTTCCCTGGCAGTGACATTTATACAGTAATCAGTGCATTTTTATAGCACTGTTCGCTGTATAATTGTCAATGGTCCCAAAAATGTGTCAAAAGTGTCCAATTTGTCCGCCGCAATATCGCAGTCCCGGAAAAAAAAAAAAATTCATAATAAAAATGCCATAAATCTATCCCTTATTTTGTAGATGCTATAACTTTTGCACAAACCAATTAAAATACGCTTATTGCTTTTTTTTTTTTTTTTTCACCAAATATATGTAAAAGAATACATATCTGCCTAAACTGAGGGGAAAAAAAAAAAAAAAGTGGGATATTTATTATAGCAAAAAGTAAAAGATAGTGTTTTTTTTTTCAAAAAAGTTTTTTGTTTATAGCGCAAAAAATAAAAACCGTAGAGGCAATCAAATACCACCAAAAGAAAGCTCTATTTGTGGGGAGAAAAAAAAAAAAAAAAGAAGGATTGATGTCAATTTTGTTTGGGTACAGCATTGCACAATTGTCAGTTAAAGCGACGCAGTGCCCCATCACAAAAAATGGCCTGGTCATTGAGCAGCCAAATCCTCCGGGGCTGCAGCGGTTAATGGCAAAAAAACAAAAAACACACACACACACACACACACCTGTAAAAGTGGAATTTATGTCTTTTGTGCATGAGGCCTAATGTGTTGCATTGAAGTGTTTTTTTGTTTTTTATTCCCCCACAGCAGAAACCAAAAATACTTTATTTTGCTGGCTCATTAACACTATGGGTTCATTCAGAGAAGAAGTAGGTGCCACTACCCCTCTGAAAAGCAGAGCCAGCTTACAGATGGACTGGATACTGCTGCTTTCTGAATGCCTATTTTCAATCCCACTGGGGATTTTACATTGAACTACTGCACCATAGCCACATTTGGCTCATGTGTAGGGCAGGCAGGTGATACTTCCTCCATGTTCCCCATTGACTCGTTGGGTGCCAAGTGTTGGTCACATCGGAGGCCTACCTCAGGGTGGGTTCTTCAGGCTACGCCAGGCCAAGAAAGGGCTGGCTTGTCCTAGAACAGGGGTAACACCTTGCTCAAAGGCATGTTCACCAACGACCAGGTGGGGGCTACAGTCACCTGAAAAGTCAAGTCCCTCAACTCAGAGATGAGCCACTTGTGTGTAGTGTTGTATGCAGAGTTCCTCCAGAAGATGTTGTCCCCTATCCCAGTGTTTCTCAACTCCAGTCCTCAAGGTGCCCCAACAGGTCTGGTTTTCAGGATTTCCCTTAGACGAAACGGCTGTGGTAATTACTAAGGCAGTGAAGCTGATCAAATCACCTGTGCAAAATAATGGAAATCCTGAAAACATGACCTGTTGGGGCACCTTGAGGACTGGAGTTAAGAAACACTGCCCTATCCTACACACTTGTACAGGTGTATTATTATTATTATTATTATTATTATACGAGATTTATATAGCGCCAACAGTTTACGCAGCTCTTTACAATGTATAATGGGGACAACACAATTACAGTACAATACAAAAGGTACAGGAGGGCCCTGCTCGTAGAGCTTACATTCTAAAGGGAGGGGGTGGTGGTACAAAAGGCAATAGCTGCAAAGAATGATTTGATGGGGGTGGCTCAGGGACAGTTATGTGGGTGTGGGATAGGCTTCCCTGAATAAATGAGTTTTCAGGGATCTCCTAAAGGTGGACAGGGTAGGGGTTTGATCGGACATACTGGGGCAGGGAATTCCAGAGGATGGGAGAGGCTCTGGAGAAGTCCTGAAGGCGAGCATGGGAGGAGGTAACAAGAGAGCAGGAGGTCCTGGGAGGAGTGGAGGGGGCGATATCTGCAGATGAGGTTGGTGATGTAGATGGGGGCGATGTTGTGAATGGCCTTGTATGTTATGGTTAGCATTTTGAATTTTACACGGTGGGGTAGGGGAAGCCAGTGAAGGGATTGACAGAGAGGAGCAGCAGTCACGGATCGATTAATGAGGTGTATTAGTCTATGTATGTGTTGCATTAGGAGGGACGTGCAGAGCCTATGCCCACTCCAACAGTCCAGCGCACTAGACAGGGTCTAGACTTTATATACTGCTTTTTTTTGTAAAACACAAATGGTATATAAATACTGAAAAAAAAAAAAAAAAAAAAAAAAAAAAAAAACCACACACAACACACACACACAAATATACATGTAGCAAAGTCGCAGGCCTCTTTAGGCCCAATAGTGACTTCCAGAGTTCAGGAGAGCTGACATCCTTCAGTGTAAAGTGGGTTACAAGGCATGGCAGGTGTAATGCAAGATGAACAGGTGGGCACCCAACACTTTCTGAATGCAAAGAAATGTATTGTCACCTAAACAGAACTGTGGGAGAGAGGGTTAGGGGTAGGACACCCTTAGGTAGATGCAATGTTAATTGGCAGACTCTGAGACTTCTATAGGTAGACAGCTATAGAGGTGACAAAGATATTTGGGGAGCACACCCTAAAAGATGCATTAAAGATGGTGCAGCCATAGGACCATACAACAGAACAAAATATTACAGCACATAGATGCAAAAAAAAAAGACATTTACCTCCTGCAAGGCTATTTAAACCACCTAAACATTTTCAAAAAATATGGGGATTTAGTCACACCATATTGCCATATGGTGCTTAAGCCCACTTACTGCGACAAAGTACCCCATAGTTAGTGGCTCCTGCGCTAGCCATAGCTTGGACAATCCTGCTTCTCCAAACCATAGGAGACATACACTCCTCTATATGGAAGAACTAAAGGACGCCGCCTGTGACACAGGTGGACACTAATGAGAGGCAATGATGAGGGAGTGGGGTGCTGCAGCCCAAAAGGATTTGGTCAGAATCCATACAATAGGCAAACATGATATTTGGGGGGCACACCCTAAAAGATGCATTAAAGATGGTGCAGCCATAAGACCATAGAACAGAACAAAATATTACAGCGCACACATGCAAAAAAAAGACATTTACCTCCTGCAAAGCCATTTAAAACACCTAAACAAATATCTTGTTTGTCTATTGCATGGATTCTGACCAAATCCTTTTGGGCTGGAACACCCCACACCCTCATCATTGCCTTTCATTAGTGTCCACCTGTGTCATAGGTGGAGTCCTTTAGTTCTCCCATGTAGAGGAGTGTATGTCTCTATCTTCCATTTTGTGGATAGTGTAGGACCCACTAACTATGGGGTACTTTGTCGCAGTAAGTGGGCTTAAGCACCATATAGCAACATGGTGTGACTAAATCACCATATTTTTTAAATATGTTTAGGTGTTTTAACCACTTCAGCCCCGGAAGATTAGGCTGCTCAATGACCAGAGCACTTTTTACAATTTGGCACTGCGCTGCTTTAACTGGTAATTGCGCGGTCATGTAATGTTGTACCCAAACAATATTTGCATCCTTTTTTCTCACAAATAGAGCTTTCTTTTGATGGTGTTTGATTGCCTCTGCGATTTTTATTTTTTGTGACATAAACGGAAAAAGACCAAAAATTTTGAAAAAAAAATATTATTTTCTACTTTAGGTTATAAGAAAAATCCAATAAACTCAATTTTAGTCATACATTTAGGGCAAAATGTATTCAGCCACATGTCTTTGGTAAAAAAATGTCAATAAGCGTATATTTATTGGTTTGCGCAAAAGTTATAGCATCTACAAACTATGATACATTTTCTGGAATTTACGCAGCTTTTAGTATATGACTGCCTATCTCACAGCCCCCCCAAATGACCCCATTTTGGAAAGTAGACACCCCAAGGAAATTGCTGAGAGGCTTGTTGAGCCCATTGAATATTTTATTTTTTTGTCACAAGTGATTGAAAAATGACAAAAAGTTGTCACAAAATGATATATTGCTCACACGTGCCATGGTTATATGTGGAATTACACCCCAAAGAACATCCGGCTGCTTCTCCTGAGTATGGGGATACCACATGTGTGAGACTTTTTGGGAGCCTAGCCGTGTACAGGACCCCAAAAACCAATCACCGCCTTCAGGCTTTCTAAGGGCATAAAATGGTGATTTTACTCCTCACTATCTATCGCAGTTATGGAGGTCCTGAAATGTCCAGATAGCACAACCCCCCCCCCCCCCCTCCCAAATGACCCGATTTTGGAAAGTAGACACCCCAAGGTATTTGCTAAGAGGCATTGTGAGTATTTTGCAGCTCTCATTTGTTTTTGAAAATGAAGAAAGAAAAGAAAAATGTATCTATTTTTTTTTTTTAATTTTCAAATCTTTGTGACAAAAAGCGAGTTCTGCAAAATACTCAACATGCCTCTCAGCAAATGGCTTGGGGTGTCTACTTTCCAAAATGTGGTCATTTGGGGGAGTTTTGTGCTTTCTGGGCATTTCATGGCCTCCGAAACTGTGATAGGCAGTGAGGAGTGAAATCAAAAATTACGCCCTTAGAAAGCCTGAAGGCGGTGATTGGTTTTCGGGTTCCTGTACGCAGTTAGGCCCCCAAAAAGTCTCACACATGTGGTATCCCCATACTCAGGAGAAGCAACAGAATGTATTTTGGGGTGTAATTTCACATATGCCCATGGCATGTTTGAGCAATATATCATTTAGTGACAACTTTCTGTAAATAAAAAAAATTATAATATTCCCGAAACTTGTGGCAAAATATAAAATATTCCATGGACTCAACATGCCTCTCAGCAAATAGCTTGAAAAGTCTTCTTTCCAAAATAGGGTCATTTGTGGGGGTTTTGTGCTATCTTGACCTTTCATGGCCTCCGAAACTGTGATAGGTAGTGAGGAAGTGAAATCACCATTTTACGCCGTTAGAGCCCATTCACACAGGGACGACTTGTCAGGCGACTTAGTCGCCTGACAAGTCGCCTCCCATTCTGTACAATGAAACCGTTCTAATCGGAGCGACGCAAGTCGCTCTGTCTTAGAAAAAGGTTCCTGTATGACTTTGGGGGCGACTTGGGGCGACTTGCATAGACTTCTATACAGAAGTCGTTTTGCAAATCGCCGCGGAAGTCGTTTGCAGGTCGCCTCGCTGGGGCGACCTGCAAGTCGTGTTGCCCCTGTGTGAATGGGCTCTTAGAAAGCCTGAAGGCAGTGCTTGGTTTTCGGGGACGTACGCAGCTAGGCTCCCAAAAAGTCTCACACATGTGGTATCCCTGTACTCTGGAGAAGCAGCAGAATATATTTTAGGGTGTAATTTCACGTATGCCCATGGCATGTTTTAGAAATATATCATTTAGTGATGACTTTATGCAAAAAAAAAAATTGTAATGTTTCCGCAACTTGTGGCAAAATATAAAATATCACATGGACTCAACATGCCTATCAGCAAATAGCTTGGGGTGTCTACTTTCCAAAAAGGGGTCATTTGGGGAGGATTGAACTGTCCTGGCATTTTATGCACAACATTTAGAAGCTTATGTCACACATCACCTACTCTTCTAATCACTTGAAGACAAAGCCCTTTCTGACATTTTTGTTTACATGAAAAAGAAAATTACTTTGAACCCCCAAACATTATATATTTTTTTTAAAGCAAAGGCTCTACAGATTAAAATGGTGGGTCTTGCAATTTTTTGTTTCACACAGTATTTGCGCAGCGATTTTTCAAACGCAATTTGTTTTGAAAAAACACACTTTTTTATTTAAATGTACTAAAACACACTATATTGCCCAAATGTTTGATGAAATAAAAAAGATGATCTTATGCCGAGTACATGGATACCAACCACGAAACAGGGGAATAGCTAGGAGGGAGGTTGGGACTTTAAATGAAGCATGTGACAGCAAAAGGGTAATAGGATGAACATAGAGGAATTTATTGACATAATATTCAAACATACGCATTGTAACCGTAGAGTACATACAGTCAACCAATACATGCACAGATAAATAGGTAAAAAATGTATAATTAGATAAGATATAGCATACATTGTAATGTTCGTACAATTGATAGATGGATAACAAGGTACAAAGTTAAAACACGTTACAGAATGATGAATCAGGATACCACATTCATAAATTCCCTAGTGCACCACAAGCAATTTGGGTAACATAGATATTAAAACGATAATGCCTGCTGGACCTAAGGCCTCATTGGACCTGTGGGGGGAGTAAATAGGATAAAACTGATGGGGATTAGTAAGACGATAAAACACGGCAATTGGTGGCTCAACGCGTTTCGTGGCTTCCCTGCCACTCGTCAGGAGCAAGCACGTGTAATTCTAAAAAATATAAGAATGGAATGAGCAAAAGGAGGAAAGAAAAATAAAAAACAAAAAAATATGAAACAAAAAACAATAAGGGGGGGGCGTGGTATACGTCCCCCGCTGCTGGTATGGGGACATACTCACTACGAGACTAGGCACTGATATTCCATTCTTATATTTTTTAGAATTACACGTGCTTGCTCCTGACGAGTGGCAGGGAAGCCACGAAACGCGTTGAGCCACCAATTGCCGTGTTTTATCGTCTTACTAATCCCCATCAGTTTTATCCTATTTACTCCCCCCACAGGTCCAATGAGGCCTTAGGTCCAGCAGGCATTATCGTTTTAATATCTATGTTACCCAAATTGCTTGTGGTGCACTAGGGAATTTATGAATGTGGTATCCTGATTCATCATTCTGTAACGTGTTTTAACTTTGTACCTTGTTATCCATCTATCAATTGTACGAACATTACAATGTATGCTATATCTTATCTAATTATACATTTTTTACCTATTTATCTGTGCATGTATTGGTTGACTGTATGTACTCTACGGTTACAATGCGTATGTTTGAATATTATGTCAATAAATTCCTCTATGTTCATCCTATTACCCTTTTGCTGTCACATGCTTCATTTAAAGTCCCGACCTCCCTCCTAGCTATTCCCCTGTTTCGTGATTTAAATTGGGATGGAAACGCATGATCTTACCAGGTCATGGTTTCATATAAAGTCCCTAGGGATGGAAATGGGTGACCTTACCAGGTCATGATTTCCTCTAAGTCCCTAAAAACCCCCCTTTTTTGCCTTGTATATATGCATAGGGATGGAAGCATGTGCCATTGCTCTATTTAGCCTCAATTCTTTATCCAAACTGCCCTTAATGACCTTTGTGATACCTCCCCTGGTTTCTATTAATTAATGTATCCTTCCAACTCATTTTTCATTTGTTCTATTTTTTACTGGTGCATTCCTTGTATTTTTCCATCTTTTACTTTTTATATTTTTACAACCTTATATTCAATGCATCGCATACAGATTGAGGCTGATCCCTATGGGGCTGTGCCACTGTTGGTGTGTGCTGGCGGGTTGCATGGTCGTCTGGTCCCGTTTTCCCTCCCGGGAGCCGCGACGCACCTGGCTGGTCTCCTTCCTCCCCCAGGTTTTCCTCTGGGGGGTTGGACGCCGGTTACTGTGCGTCGACGTCACGCACCGCACTGTACTTGCGGCGTCCTTGGCGCCGTCATGCGCAGTGTTGTATCCACACTCGTGGGCTATGGGGGAGGATCTGTGCCGTTGCCGGACAGCTGTCCGACTTGCGGCGCCCCTCCCCCCGCCACACGGCGTGACGTTGGTGGGCGGCCCCGCGACGGCGTTATATGGGCGCTCTCCGGGACGGTCCGGGGCATTCGAGGCCTTCCACACATCTGACCTCTCACCATTGGGAACTCTTCCCCCTCCGGGGTCCTAATCCTCCTCCTCAGGTACACCCCCCATTTCCCCCCCCCCGGCTGTCACTGCACTGGTTGTCCTACTTGTCCTCCACGCCCCACCCACTCCTCCTGCCTCCCATCCCTGTCCTCACTGGCTCCCTTTGATTTCCCACACTATGGCTGCGGGGTTCTTTCCCTACCTCCCTTCCCTCACTACTGTCTTCACTTACCCTCACTATCCTCCTCTTTTCCAGGTACCCTCGGTCCCCGTGCCCGCCCTGGTTGGCGCCCGTTTTCGTCGCTGTGGGGCTCCCCGCCTCGGCTCCCGGTTGGGCCTACTGGGATGGCACATGGGGTCCCGCCACCTACCTATCAGTGCCTAGTCTCGTAGTGAGTATGTCCCCATACCAGCAGCGGGGGACGTATACCACGCCCCCCCCTTATTGTTTTTTGTTTCATATTTTTTTGTTTTTTATTTTTCTTTCCTCCTTTTGCTCATTCCATTCTTATATTTTTTAGAATTACACGTGCTTGCTCCTGACGAGTGGCAGGGAAGCCACGAAACGCGTTGAGCCACCAATTGCCGTGTTTTATCGTCTTACTAATCCCCATCAGTTTTATCCTATTTACTCCCCCCACAGGTCCAATGAGGCCTTAGGTCCAGCAGGCATTATCGTTTTAATATCTATGTTACCCAAATTGCTTGTGGTGCACTAGGGAATTTATGAATGTGGTATCCTGATTCATCATTCTGTAACGTGTTTTAACTTTGTACCTTGTTATCCATCTATCAATTGTACGAACATTACAATGTATGCTATATCTTATCTAATTATACATTTTTTACCTATTTATCTGTGCATGTATTGGTTGACTGTATGTACTCTACGGTTACAATGCGTATGTTTGAATATTATGTCAATAAATTCCTCTATGTTCATCCTATTACCCTTTTGCTGTCACATGCTTCATTTAAAGTCCCAACCTCCCTCCTAGCTATTCCCCTGTTTCGTGATTTAAATTGGGATGGAAACGCATGATCTTACCAGGTCATGGTTTCATATAAAGTCCCTAGGGATGGAAATGGGTGACCTTACCAGGTCATGATTTCCTCTAAGTCCCTAAAAACCCCCCTTTTTTGCCTTGTATATATGCATAGGGATGGAAGCATGTGCCATTGCTCTATTTAGCCTCAATTCTTTATCCAAACTGCCCTTAATGACCTTTGTGATACCTCCCCTGGTTTCTATTAATTAATGTATCCTTCCAACTCATTTTTCATTTGTTCTATTTTTTACTGGTGCATTCCTTGTATTTTTCCATCTTTTACTTTTTATATTTTTACAACCTTATATTCAATGCATCGCATACAGATTGAGGCTGATCCCTATGGGGCTGTGCCACTGTTGGTGTGTGCTGGCGGGTTGCATGGTCGTCTGGTCCCGTTTTCCCTCCCGGGAGCCGCGACGCACCTGGCTGGTCTCCTTCCTCCCCCAGGTTTTCCTCTGGGGGGTTGGACGCCGGTTACTGTGCGTCGACGTCACGCACCGCACTGTACTTGCGGCGTCCTTGGCGCCGTCATGCGCAGTGTTGTATCCACACTCGTGGGCTATGGGGGAGGATCTGTGCCGTTGCCGGACAGCTGTCCGACTTGCGGCGCCCCTCCCCCCGCCACACGGCGTGACGTTGGTGGGCGGCCCCGCGACGGCGTTATATGGGCGCTCTCCGGGACGGTCCGGGGCATTCGAGGCCTTCCACACATCTGACCTCTCACCATTGGGAACTCTTCCCCCTCCGGGGTCCTAATCCTCCTCCTCAGGTACACCCCCCATTTCCCCCCCCCCGGCTGTCACTGCACTGGTTGTCCTACTTGTCCTCCACGCCCCACCCACTCCTCCTGCCTCCCATCCCTGTCCTCACTGGCTCCCTTTGATTTCCCACACTATGGCTGCGGGGTTCTTTCCCTACCTCCCTTCCCTCACTACTGTCTTCACTTACCCTCACTATCCTCCTCTTTTCCAGGTACCCTCGGTCCCCGTGCCCGCCCTGGTTGGCGCCCGTTTTCGTCGCTGTGGGGCTCCCCGCCTCGGCTCCCGTTTGGGCCTACTGGGATGGCACATGGGGTCCCGCCACCTACCTATCAGTGCCTAGTCTCGTAGTGAGTATGTCCCCATACCAGCAGCGGGGGACGTATACCACGCCCCCCCCTTATTGTTTTTTGTTTCATATTTTTTTGTTTTTTATTTTTCTTTCCTCCTTTTGCTCATTCCATTCTTATATTTTTTAGAATTACACGTGCTTGCTCCTGACGAGTGGCAGGGAAGCCACGAAACGCGTTGAGCCACCAATTGCCGTGTTTTATCGTCTTACTAATCCCCATCAGTTTTATCCTATTTACTCCCCCCACAGGTCCAATGAGGCCTTAGGTCCAGCAGGCATTATCGTTTTAATATCTATGTTACCCAAATTGCTTGTGGTGCACTAGGGAATTTATGAATGTGGTATCCTGATTCATCATTCTGTAACGTGTTTTAACTTTGTACCTTGTTATCCATCTATCAATTGTACGAACATTACAATGTATGCTATATCTTATCTAATTATACATTTTTTACCTATTTATCTGTGCATGTATTGGTTGACTGTATGTACTCTACGGTTACAATGCGTATGTTTGAATATTATGTCAATAAATTCCTCTATGTTCATCCTATTACCCTTTTGCTGTCA
Organism: Lithobates septentrionalis; assembly: GCA_037952835.1. Taxonomy (NCBI): domain Eukaryota; kingdom Metazoa; phylum Chordata; class Amphibia; order Anura; family Ranidae; genus Lithobates; species Lithobates septentrionalis. The sequence goes on from JBBDGP010003274.1 coordinate 1,546,298, forward strand.
CATGCTTCATTTAAAGTCCCAACCTCCCTCCTAGCTATTCCCCTGTTTCGTGATTTAAATTGGGATGGAAACGCATGATCTTACCAGGTCATGGTTTCATATAAAGTCCCTAGGGATGGAAATGGGTGACCTTACCAGGTCATGATTTCCTCTAAGTCCCTAAAAACCCCCCTTTTTTGCCTTGTATACATGGATACCAAACATGACATGCTTTAAAATTGCACACAAACGTGCAGCGCCACAAACTACATACATTTTAAAAGCCTTTAAAAGCCTTTACAGGTTACCACTTTAGATTTACAGAGAGGTCTACTGCTAAAATTACAGCCCTCGATCTTCGCAGTGATAACTCACATGCATGGTGCAATTGCTGTTTACATATGACACCAGACCGATGCTTGCGTAAGCACGGGGGGACAGGGGTGCTTTTTTATAATTATTAATTATTTTCCTTTTTATTATATTTTTAAACTGTTCCTTTCAGTTTTATTTTTTTTTTAATCATTTTTATTGTTATCTCAGAGAATGTAAATATGCCCTATGATAGCAATAGTTAGTGACAGGTACTCTTTTTTGAAAAAAATGGGGTCTATCAGATCCTAGACCTCTCCTCTGCCCTCAGAGCATCTTGCCACAACAAGATCGGTGTGATAAAATGCTTTGCCAATTTCCCAATGGCGCTGTTTATATCCGGCGAAACCTGTCATGAAAGTCATGAAATGCTTGTAGCTTCCGGTTTCTTAGGCCATAGAGATGATTGGAACCATTCTGCTTTCTGATCAGCTCTATGGTCAGCTGGCAGAACCACTGGCTGCATTCTCGGGTTCCCTGTTGGGACAGGGGAGCCCGAGAAAACTATGGAAGACGTTCCCTCCCACTGCTTGTAAAAGTAATCTAGAGGCTAATTAGCTGCTAGGAATGCTTTTACATGAAAGCTGACCACTGGCTGAAAAGAATGATACCAAGATGATACCTAAACCTGCAGGCATCATTCTGGTATAACCACTCAAAGTCCAGCAGCATACCAGTACGTTGCTGTTCCTTGTTGGGCATACATTGTAATGTTCTTTTTTTCATGCAGCCTGTGAGCTGAACGAAAAAAAGATTGATCAGTGGGTATGCCCACCATTAGAATATTGCCCTTCATCCATTGACTTCTAATGATGGGCATACATGCACCATTTTTTTTTTTAACTGTGGTGGTGAAATCACTTCCTACAGCCCTGGAGTCGCTGATTTACGTATCGTGGGAGCAAACACTGTTGCTGTCAAGATAAATAAATCAGTGCTGCAGCTGAATGGCGTACCTTCTAAGCAAATGATGGTTAACAATAAAACAAAGTAACATTACAGTACTACAGTAAGACATACCATACCTGCAAAGCAAATACAATAAAACATAGTAAAAATAAAACATTTTTTAACACAATCTGTGCCTAAAAAATATATGCCGAAGGATGGGGGCAATCCGCCCCTAATGTGAGGAGCAAATCACTCCTCCACCCCTGCCCCCATGCTTCGGCATATATGCTCTTTTTTTTTTAATTGTGGTGGTGAAATCACTTCCGCCAGCGCTGGAGTCACAGCTTTGCGTATTGTGGGAGCAAATGATGCTGCTGTCAAGATAAATAAATCAGCACTGCAGCTGAATGACATACCTGCTAAGCAAATGGTGGTTAACAATAAAGCAAAGTAACATTACGGTATAACAGTACAACTTACCATACCTGCAAAGCAAATACAATAAAACATAGTAAAAATAAAACAGAGAGAACAATAGATATAGAACAATAGTGAGCGGACAGTAGAGAGCGAACATAAGAGAGAGAACAATAGAGAGAGCGAGAAGAAAAATAAAACCACAACTATTTTTGTGTGTGTGTGTTTTTTTTTTTCACTTTTATAAAAACTGTAAACTGAACGTTGCATATTAGGGTCTCTCAGAATGTGATGGCCATCACATCTTTCGAGACCCTGTGTTAGTGTGCTCCATGACTGTGTAGTGCTGTACCCTACAGTAATACTCCACTAGTGTGTGGTAGCGTTTGAAACAGTCACAGATGCAGAGACCAGGTTGGTCAGGACAGGAGGGACAATAAAAGCGAGTGTCATGCCTAAATCCGCGTTTTCTGCAGACGCGACATCTTGTTTGGGGTGTTCTTCGGGCAGGGGTACCAGGGAGTACATACGGAAAATGCCTCTGGTGCAGCTTGCGTTGGGCTCCCTGCATTTGCATTGGGAAGGTGGGCCTTAGCACCATCTGGAAACAGAAGGGCTGTGACGATCTCTTCCTGGAATTTGAGGACGCATCCAGTCCGTCCTGAAGCTTTGTATAGCACAAAAGCATTCAGCAGAGCCAAGTGAAATAAGTATACAAACACTTTTTTGTACCAGCGTCTGGCCTTACAGGCAATTAGGTACGGCACCAACAACTGGTCGTTAAGGTCCACCCCTCCCATATTAAGGCTGTATTCATGGAAGCAGAGGGGTTTCTCCACAACACCAGTCGCCGTAGAAATTTGGACTGTCGTATCTGCGCGAAGGGAGGACAGAACGAAAACATTCCGTGAATCCCTCCACTTTACTGCTAACAAATGATTACACTTCAAGCAGGCTTTCTCCCCCCACCCCGTCTAAGTTGGGATTCTTCAAGCCATTGGGGGAAGCCCCGGCGATTACATCACACTGTGGCACTCGCGCCAATTCCATAATCAAAAAGGTGACTAAAAAGTGGCACGCTCGTGTAATAATTGTCCACATACAAGTGGTACCCCTTTCCGAATAAGGGTGACACCAAGTCCCACACAATCTTACCAGCGCCCCCTATATAATCTGGGCAGTTCTCCGGCTCTACGTAATTATCTTTTCCCTCGTAAACCATCAAACTATATGTATAGCCTGTTGCCCTGTCACAGAGCTTATACATCTTAACCCCATATCTGGCACGCTTGCTGGGAAGATACTGTTTGATAGACAAGCGGCCGGAAAACTTAATCAGGGACTCATCGATGCAGACAACTTGATCGGGAGTAAACAAGGCTGCAAACTGTTGGCTGAAGTGGTTTACGAGGGGCCGAATTTTGTAGAGCCAATTGTCACGGCAGGCAAGTCACCTCCGTCCGCCGGGCCGCTGGGCGCATGCGCGGGGGGTTACTGCTGAGACGTGCACCCGTGCGCGGCCTGATGGTACGGCGCGCGCGGGTGCACGGCGGCCCGCGGGTGCGCGCCGTCGCCCGTGCGGGTGCCCGGTAGCGCGTCACGCTGACGCGCTCACTGGGAGGTACTTTAGACGACACCAGCACCCAGTCGGGTTGCTGGTTTGTCGTCAGCTTCCCTGCCTGTGTTTGTAAACCTTGCTTGCTGTTACCTGTTGATACCGACCCTCTGCCTGGATACCTGACTACTCTGCTTGCTTAATACCCTGACCCTCTGCCTGGATACCTGACTACTCTGCTTGCTTAATACCCTGACCCTCTGCCTGGATACCTGACTACTCTGCTTGCTGGATACCCTGACCCTCTGCCTGGACACCCGACCACTCGTGCTTGTTAATACCCTGATTCTCTGCCTGGATATAGTCCACCTCTTGCTGCTGCCATCCTGACCTCTGGCCTGTTAAAGGATCACTCCAGACCAGTTGGACTTTCTGTCCTCTGCCTTGCTCTCAACTATACCTTCCACGGGGCTGACACCCCCTCGATCCCCTCAGTTCCAAGGACGTTCTTGCCATCAGCTTGTGTTCTCTTAAACCTCTTCCCTTGCACCCTCAGGCACTTCCTCAGAAGACTCTCCACTCAAGTCATTCTACAGCTTACCGGAGACCCGTGCCTCTGCGTGCCTCCGATCCCCTGTCTCACTCTCGGGGGTTCGGGTGCGCGTGGTCGTAAGGGCAAGCCGCTCTCGGCATCTCGGCCTTGGTGAGTATTGGCGTGACAGTACAAACCAGCCAGATGTCCGAGGCCGACAGAGCGCGCTCTCCCTTGGAGATCTTATGCCAACAAGTCTCCGCCTTGGCTGATTCAGTACAGAGGCTACAAGAGGGATACACACAAGTGGATAGTCGCCTCCAACAACTGACGGGGGCCCTTCCCCCTGCTGCTGCAGCTCCCGCACCTAGTAATGAAGGACCGCTCCCTCAGGCCACTGCTAGTCCTACAGTAGTAATGGCACTTCCGGAACCTAGGGTTCCCACTCCGGAACGGTTCTCAGGGGACCGTAAAAAGTTCAGGGCCTTCAAAAACGCATGCACTCTTTACTTCGCGTTGCAACCTCGAACCTTCGCATCAGAAGTGGTCAAGGTGGGATTTGCAATTTCCCTGTTGTCAGAGGAACCTCAGGCCTGGGCACACAGCCTGATGGAATCAGGAAGTCTGGTGCTTAATACTATTGATACCTTTTTTGAAAGTATGGCCCAACTATATGATGATCCACAGCGTATGGCCACCGCTGAAAATATCTTACACCGCCTAGTCCAGGGAAGGAGACCAATTGAGGACTACACGGTGGAATTCCGTAAGTGGGCGGCCGACACTGACTGGAATGAGCCAGCCTTACGTCACCAGTATCGCCAAGGTCTGTCGGAACTCCTCAAGGATGAATTAGCCAGGATGGAGACTCCCGCATCATTAGAGGAATTAATTCAGGCAGCAACCAAATTAGATCGGCGTTTGAGGGAACGTCGGTCTGAGCGATTCCAAAATCCTCGCCCAGCATGGGCAATCCCAAGACCCCAACCCGTTCCAGGATCTTCACCCATTACAGCTGGGTCTACTGCACTTTCTGATCCCGAACCGATGCAGCTGGGTTTAGTACGCCCACCGCTAACCTCAGAGGAGAGACAGCGTAGACGGCAGTCCAACTTGTGTCTCTATTGCGGGGGTGCCGGCCACTTCCTGCGCAACTGCCCGATAAGGCCTAGTAAGTCCTTTCAACCTAAAACAATGACCTACCAAGATAACAATTCCTCTAAATCTTATGTGATGTTGTTTATCTCGTTACAGCTACCGGAAGGGGAATCCCGCCTCCCGGCGATCATTGATTCCGGCGCATGTAGCTGCTTTATGGACGCTGCCCTGGCCCGAACCTTGCAGGTGCCTCTACAGCTTAAGACACAACACTTACAAGTCCACTTGGCAGATGGGTCTCTTCCCAGTTCAGGCCTAATCACCCAGGAGACTCAACCTATCCTAGCCACTACCGAGTCAGGACACCAAGAACTTTTACGCTTAGACCTCATCCACTCTCCCATGTTCCCAGTCATTCTGGGATTACCTTGGTTACAAGCCCATGACCCTCTTATCCAATGGAGCTCGAAGACGGTCTCTTTTCCTTCCGCCTACTGTTCTCAACACTGCCGCCCTCAGAGATCCCAGATCTGTGCTACGATCTCAGCTCCTCCGATTGACCTCCAGCATGTTCCCCAGGAGTATCACGAGTTTCAAGAAGTCTTCAGCAAACAAATGGCCGATTGTCTTCCACCTCATCGGCCATACGACTGCCCAATCGACCTGTTGCCAGGATCAGAAATTCCTTTTGGGCGTATCTTCCCTCTTTCCGAAACAGAGCTGGAGGCTCTTAAACAATATATAGATGAGAATCTAAAAAAAGGGTTCATCCGTCCCTCATCTTCACCTGCCGGAGCAGGTATCTTTTTTGTCGGTAAGAAGGACGGTTCCCTTAGGCCCTGTGTGGATTACCGGCAGTTGAATAATATTACTGTCAAAAATCGGTACCCGTTACCGCTCATTCCAGAGTTATTCCAACGCTTTAGGTCAGCCAGAATCTTCTCCAAGTTGGATCTCCGAGGGGCATACAACCTTATCCGAATCAGAGCTGGGGATGAGTGGAAGACAGCTTTCAGGTCAAGGTTCGGGCATTTCGAATACTTGGTGATGCCCTTTGGGCTCTGCAATGCTCCGGCTACGTTCCAACACCTAGTGAACGACATTTTCCGCAAATACCTAGATGACTTCCTCGTAGTCTACCTGGATGATATCCTAATTTTCTCCCCTACATTGGAACTGCACAGGGATCACGTCAAAACAGTTCTGACCATTTTGAGACAGCACAAGCTTTACCTAAAAAAGGAGAAATGCGAATTCGAAAAATCAGTTGTGCAATTTCTAGGGTTTATCATTTCAGCAAACGGAGTGGAGATGGATCCTCAAAAGATACAGGCTATCCAGGAGTGGCCAGCCCCCTCTGATAAAAAAGGGGTTCAACGCTTTATCGGATTCGCTAACTTCTATCGGAAGTTTATTGTCGGATTCTCTACTATAGTGGCACCCATCACTCAGCTAACACGCCGGCACGGATCATTCCAGTGGTCCCAAGCAGCACAGGAAGCTTTCATGAAGCTAAAGGATCTGTTCAGTTCCGCTCCTATTCTCCGGCATCCTGATCCTTCCCATCCGTTCGTGTTGGAAGTGGATGCATCAGAAATAGCCACGGGGGCAATCCTTTCTCAGAGACAGGGACCCAAGGCCATCTTACACCCAGTCGCATTCGCTTCTCGGAAACTCAGTGCGGCAGAATTAAATTATGACGTAGGTGACAGGGAACTGTTGGCCATAAAATTTGCCCTGGAAGAATGGAGGTACTTACTTGAGGGGGCGCTCCATCCGGTGATGATTTTCACCGATCACAAGAATCTTGAGTACCTCCGAACAGCAAAACGCCTCAAACCCAGACAAGCCCGTTGGGCCCTGTTCTTTTCACGCTTCAATTTCCACATCTCTTACAGACCTGGCAAAAAGAATGGTAAAGCGGACGCTCTCTCCCGAATGTTCTCAGCAGAACTCCAGACCTCAGAACCAAGTACAATTCTAGCACCTCACAACTTTCTTGGCTTGACACAGACAGACCTGATATCTTCGATCAAGAGATCATCCGATACATGTACCGATCCAGAGGTACAATCCCTAAGGAAAGATGAGGGTCTCTTTTGGGTCCGGGACAAAATTTTTGTGCCTCAACAAACCCGGTTAACCACTCTCAAGATGTGCCACGATCATAAATTGGCTGGCCACTTCGGGGTTAGGAAGACAGCTGACTTAATCTCTCGCTCCTTCTGGTGGCCAGGTTGGAGACGGGATTGCAGCGAATATGTGGCCTCTTGTCTCCGTTGTCAGCGCAGCAAAGGTCAGAACGCCAGATCCTGGGGCTTACTTAAACCGCTCCCTATTCCGGAACGACCATGGTCCGACGTGTCCATGGACTTCATTGTGGATCTGCCAGCCTCAGAAGGCTTCACTACCATTTTTGTTGTGGTCGACCGTTTGTCCAAAATGGCCCACTTCCTACCCATGATCGGTACTCCCTCCGCAGCTGAAACAGCCAATGTTTTTCTGAAGGAGATCATAAGGCTGCACGGGGTACCAAAGAATATAGTGTCTGACAGAGGTGCGCAATTCACATCCAAATTCTGGAGGGAACTTTGTAAGGCCCTGGATATTAGAGTATGCCTCTCATCAGCCTATCATCCGCAGAGCAACGGCCAAACGGAGAGGACAAATCAGACTTTGGAGCAGTATCTCCGTTGCTTTTGTTCAGGATCCCAGGATGATTGGTCAAAACTTCTTCCATATGCCGAATTCGCGTATAATAACTCAGTTCACGCGGCTACCAACCAGACGCCCTTCTGGGCCAACTGCGGGTTCCATCCCACGTTCTTGACTAAGGACATTCCTGAGGTAACAGTTCCTGCAGTACAGGACAGAATAATATCCTTACAAGCCAATTTTCAGGAGATTCAAAGCATGTTACGAAAAGCTCAGAGGATCTACAAGGAGCAGTATGACAGAGGCAGGAAGGAGAATCCAAAATTTAGCATAGGGGAAGAGGTCTGGTTATCCACCTCCAACCTCAAGCTGCAGTTACCATCCCGAAAACTAGGACCTAAATTTATTGGTCCTTTCCCTATCAAGAGGATTATCAATCCTGTGGCCATGGAATTAGCCTTGCCCAAGACGTACAGGATCCACCCTGTCTTTCATGTATCTTTATTGAAGCCTGTTGCATCCAGTCCATTTCCAGAAAGAGGAGAGGTTCCTCCCCCACCAACCAGGGTGGACGGTGAGAACGAGTTCGAGGTGGAGGCTATCTTGGGTTGTAGAAGGAGAGGCAGACAGCTACAATACCTGATCCAATGGAAGGGATACCCACCTGAAGACAATTCATGGGAACCTGCGAAGAACCTGCATGCTCCTCGTTTGATTCAAACCTTTCATCAAAACCATCCGGAGTTGATGTCTAGCTTGGGCGTCCGGTGTCCGCCCTTAGGAGGGGGGCACTGTCACGGCAGGCAAGTCACCTCCGTCCGCCGGGCCGCTGGGCGCATGCGCGGGGGGTTACTGCTGAGACGTGCACCCGTGCGCGGCCTGATGGTACGGCGCGCGCGGGTGCACGGCGGCCCGCGGGTGCGCGCCGTCGCCCGTGCGGGTGCCCGGTAGCGCGTCACGCTGACGCGCTCACTGGGAGGTACTTTAGACGACACCAGCACCCAGTCGGGTTGCTGGTTTGTCGTCAGCTTCCCTGCCTGTGTTTGTAAACCTTGCTTGCTGTTACCTGTTGATACCGACCCTCTGCCTGGATACCTGACTACTCTGCTTGCTTAATACCCTGACCCTCTGCCTGGATACCTGACTACTCTGCTTGCTTAATACCCTGACCCTCTGCCTGGATACCTGACTACTCTGCTTGCTGGATACCCTGACCCTCTGCCTGGACACCCGACCACTCGTGCTTGTTAATACCCTGATTCTCTGCCTGGATATAGTCCACCTCTTGCTGCTGCCATCCTGACCTCTGGCCTGTTAAAGGATCACTCCAGACCAGTTGGACTTTCTGTCCTCTGCCTTGCTCTCAACTATACCTTCCACGGGGCTGACACCCCCTCGATCCCCTCAGTTCCAAGGACGTTCTTGCCATCAGCTTGTGTTCTCTTAAACCTCTTCCCTTGCACCCTCAGGCACTTCCTCAGAAGACTCTCCACTCAAGTCATTCTACAGCTTACCGGAGACCCGTGCCTCTGCGTGCCTCCGATCCCCTGTCTCACTCTCGGGGGTTCGGGTGCGCGTGGTCGTAAGGGCAAGCCGCTCTCGGCATCTCGGCCTTGGTGAGTATTGGCGTGACACCAATCAAATCCAGGGTCACACTGAGGACGACAGAGTTTATTATCATTGAAGTGCATGAACCGCAAGGTCCGCTTGTATCATGTCCTGGTCATGGAGGCAGAGATCTTGGGCATATGATGAATTGGGTCAGTGGACCAATATGACCTCAACTCACTCATTTTAGTTAGGCCCATGAGGAGGGATAGGCCCAGGAAGGTCTTAAATTTGGAGACCGTAATAGGTCTCCAATTTCTGGCAAGGGTCAACTGGGGATTAGCGGCAATGAATTGACCAGCATACAAATTGCTTTAGTCCACAATAGATCTATACAGATCTTCCGTGAAAAGTGACCTAAAATCAACTGTTTCCACCTAACTTCCAGGTTGGCCAGTGAATGGGGTAAGCACGGTTGCTGCAGAAATGGTGGGCTCCCATTTAGGATTGGCAAATGCAGCAGGAAGGGCACTATGGGCTTGACAGGCCTGGGTTTGTCTTCTTCTTGGTGGCAGCGGGACACTACTCGTGCTAGCCACCTCACCAGCTTGAGCTGCACTTTTGGGACTCTCCACGTCAACAAGTGTTACTGCAGTGCTGGATGTATGACCAGGATGTACTAGGCCGCTGGTTCTTGCCAGTTCACCAGAAGGGTGAGCTGCGCTAGTACTGGCTCTCTGCTCCATACAAGAGCCCTGTGGATCATTTAAATTATTAGGATGAGTGATCCATATATAGTGATATATATATATATATATATATATATATATATATATATATATATATATATATATATTGGTATTGTAATTATTAATCTCCTGAATTTTTTAGTATTGTAAAAAAATTTTTTTAGATATGGACTGTTTAACCACTTGCCGACTGCCTAATGCAGATATACTGCGGCACGGGCAGGCAAAATCACGTACCTGGTACGTGATCTGCATCCCACGGGCGGGGGGCGCATCGCGCCCCCCCTGGTGCCCGAGGCGGTCGGCTTTGTTAGGGGAACGATCCAGGCTGAGGGGGAGACCACTCATTCGTGGCCACGCCCCCGCGATCGCTCCCAACGAATGAGAATCTTCCTCTGCTGCTGTATAGTAAACAGCGGCAGAGGAAGTGATGTCATCGCTCCTCGGCTCAGTATTTTCCGTTCTGGCGCCGAGGAGAGAAGACATCGATGTGAGTGCACAAACACTACACACACAGTAAAACACACCAGGCAGACTTTACACCCACCATCAACCCCCAATACCCCCCATCACCCCCAGATCACCCCCTAATCACCCCCCCCCCCCCCCTGTCACAGTGACACCAAGCTGTTTTTTTTTTTTTTTATTACTGCATTGGTGTCAGTTTGTGACAGTTAGAAGTGGTAGGGCAGTTAGTGTTAGCCCCCTTTAGGTCTAGGGAACCCCCCTAACCCCCTAATAAAGTTTTAACCCCGTGATCACCCCCGTCACCAGTGTCACTAAGCGATCGATTTCTGATCACTGTATTAGTGTCACTGGTGACGCTAGTTAGGGAGGTAAATATATAGGTTCGCTGTCAGCGTTTTATAGCGTCAAGGACCCCCATATACTACATAATAAAGGTTTTAACCCCTTGATTGCCCCCTAGTTAACCCTTTCACCAGTGATCACCGTATAACTGTTACGGGTGACGCCGGTTAGTTCGTTTATTTTTTATAGTGTCAGGGCACCCGCCGTTTATTACCTAATAAAGGTTTAGCCCCCTGATCGCCCGGCGGTGATATAACTTAGGTTTTAGGGTCAGATAGGGTCTGCGTCGCCCCAGGCAGCGTCAGGTTAGCGCCAGTAGCGCTAACACCCACGCACGCAGCATACACCTCCCTTAGTGGTATAGTATCTGAACGGATCAATATCTGATCTGATCAGATTTATACTAGCGTCCCCAGCAGTTTAGGGTTCCCAAAAACGCAGTGTTAGCGGGATCAGCCCAGATACCTGCTAGCACCTGCGTTTTGCCCCTATGCCTGGCCCAGCCCACCCAAGTGCAGTATTGATCGATCACTGTCACTTACAAAACACTAAACGCATAACTGCAGCATTCGCAGAGTCAGGCCTGATCCCTGCGATCGCTAACCATTTTTTTGGTAGCGTTTTGGTGAACTGGCAAGCACCAGCCCCAGACAGCGTCAGGTTAGTGCCAGTAGTGATAACACCCACGCACGCACCATACACCTCCCTTAGTGGTATAGTATCTGAACGGATCAATATCTGATCCGATCAGATTTATACTAGCTATTATATTAAAGGTCCGCGCTTAGGAGAGTAGACAGAAGGGCTGCAGCCTCCCCTTAATTAATTCCCGATGGGAGTTAATTGGATTTATATGAAGGAAAAGTTGGGGAAATTGGCGCTGCCCTATTAACAGTGTATGTTTCTGATAAATCAAAAATAGTGATAAAAGTGGTTCACAGTACAATCAAGTGAAGAAAGCGCGTATAAGGGAAAATTGGACTTAATAATAAGTCCCCTAAATGAATAAACCCTTACACATGGCAAAAGATTAAAAGTGAGTTGAGTGAAAAAAAATTTTTGGTGAAAAAATATATATATATTTATATGTGACCTTTTAGGAATAAAAGTGCAATTCCTCTATATTATTTATGTGTGTAATACCTCTCATGTGTTCCAACAGATGAGTTGGATATACATTTGCCCATCCTACATTATAATTCTATACATTTGCAACAAACCAACAAGAAAAATTTTTTTTAGTAGTGTATCGCGCCCTAATTGGGGTTACTATTAACCGTGAAAAAAACACCGTATTTTAGGGGTTATCAATATCCATAAAGATTACTACATCAGCAATTTGTGTAAAAACTGAAGTGCACTGTGTTTGGTGGAAAATTAATTACTAGGGCTCTGTGTTCTAGTGCATTAAACCCCCTAAAGCTCATATATGATTTGAATTAGAGTCCAAATATCACTTAAATTCTAAACAGCATATATACAAGCAGCTTTATATAAAAAAAAGTCTCTGTGGTGAAACCAGGCAAAGTTGGATGTCTTGTTTGGAAAGACAAGGATTCTATGCAAGCCGGGGAACGATCAGCATGCAGTTAAAAATGCCCAAAGGATAATGAATGTGTAAGGGTTTATTCATTTAGGGGACTTATTATTAAGTCCAATTTTCCCTTATACGCACTTTCTTCACTTGATTGTACTGTGAACCACTTTTATCACTATTTTTGATTTATCAGAAACATACACTGTTAATAGGGCAGCGCCAATTTCCCCAACTTTTCCTTCATATAGATTTATACTAGCGTCCCCAGCAGTTTAGGGTTCCCAAAAATGCAGTGTTAGCGGGATCAGCCCAGATACCTGCTAGCACCTGCGTTTTGCCCCTCCGCCCAGCCCAGCCCACCCCAGTGCAGTATCGATCGATCACTGTCACTTACAAAACACTAAACACATAACTGCTGCGTTCGCAGAGTCAGACCTGATCCCTGCGATCGCTAACAGTTTTTTTGGTAGCGTTTTGGTGAACTGGCAAGCACCAGCGGCCTAGTACACCCTGGCCGTAGTCAAACCAGCACTGCAGTAACACTTGGTGACGGGGCGAGTCCCATAAGTGCAGTTCAAGCTGGTGAGATGGCAAGCACAAGTAGCATCCCGCTGCCACCAAGAAGAAGACAAACACAGGCCCGTCGTCCCCATAATGCCCATAATGTCCTTCCTGCTTCATTCGCCAATCCTAATTGGGAACCCACCACTTCTGCAGCACCCGTACTTCCCCCATTCACATCCCCAACCAAATGCAGTCAGATGCATGAGAGGCATTTTGTCATGTCCTCCCGAGTACCCCTACCCAACGAACCCCCACCAAAAAATATGTCGTGTCTGCAGCAAGCGCGGATATAGGCGTGACACCCGCTATTATAGTCCCTCCTGTCCTGACAATCCTGGTCTTTGCATTGGTGAATGTTTTGAACGCTAGCATACACTAGTTAGTTACCTACGCTAGTTGAGTATTAGCGTAGGGTACAGCATTGCGCAGACTAGGCACACTTTCCCAGTGTCTCCCAAGATGCCATCGCATTTTGAGAGACCCGAACCTGGAACCGTTTACAGTTAAAAAAGTTACAGTTACAAAAAAAGTGTACACAAAAAAAAATAAAAAAAAAAAAAATAGTTGTCGTTTTATTGTTCTCTCTCTATTCTCTCTCTATTGTTCTGCTCTTTTTTACTGTATTCTATTCTGCAATGTTTTATTGTTATTATATTTTATCATGTTTGCTTTTCAGGTATGCAATTATATACTTTACTGTTTACTGTGTTTTATTGTTAGCTATTTTTGTTTTCAGGTACGCCATTCAGCTGCAGCGCGGATTTATTCATCTTGACAGCAACAGCGTTTGCTCCCACGATATATAAAGCCGTGACTCCAGCGGAGGTGATATATGCCGAAGCATGGGGACAGCAGGGGCGGAGGAGCAATTTGCTCCTAACTTTTGGGGCAGATGCCCCCATGCTTCGGCATATATAAATGGTGCATGTATGCCCATCATTAGAAGTGGGTGGATGAAGGGAGGTATTCTAATGGTGGGCATACCCACCGATCAATCTCTTTTTTTCGTTCAGCCCACAGGCTGCATGAAAAAAAAAGATTACAATATATGCCCAACAAGGACCATCAACATACTAGTATGTTGCTGGACTTTAAGTGGTTATACCAGAATGATGCCTGCAGGTTTAGGTATCATCTTGGTATCATTCTTTTCAGCTAGCGGTCGGCTTTCATGTAAAAGCAATCCTAGTGGCTAATTAGCCTCTAGACTGCTTTTACAAGCAGTGGGAGGGAATGTCCCCCCCCTCCCACCGTCTTCCATGTTTTTCTCTGGCTCTCCTGTCCCAACAGGGAACCTGAGAATGCAGCCGGTGATTCCGCCAGCTGACCATCTCTATGGCCTAAGAAACCGGAAGCTATGAGCATTTCATGACTTTTGCCGGATGTAAACAGCGCCATTTGGAAATTGGGAAAGCATTTTATCACACTGATCTTGGTGTGGTCAGATGCTTTGAGGGCAGGGAGAGATCTAGGGTCTAATAAACCGCATTTTTTTCAAAAAAAGAGTACCTGTCACTACCTATTGCTATCATAGGGGATATTTACATTCCCTGACATAACAATAAAAATGATAAAAAAAAAATGAAAGGAACAGTTTAAAAATAAGATAAAAAAGCAAAAACAATAATAAAGAAAAAAAAAAGCACCCCTGTCCCCCCCTACTCTCGCGCAAAGGCGAACGCAATCATTGGTCTGGCGTCAAATGTAAACAGCAATTGCACCAGGCATGTGAGGTATCACCGTGAAGGTCAGATCGAGGGCAGTAATTTTAGCAGTAGACCTCCTCTGTCAATCTAAAGTGGTAACCTGTAAAGGCTTTTAAAGGCTTTTAAAAATGTATGTAGTTTGTCGCCATTGCACGTTTGTGCGCAATTTTAAAGTATATGATGTTTGGTATCCATGTACTCGGCCTAAGATCATCTTTTTTATCTCATCAAACATTTGGGCAATATAGTGTGTTTTAGTGCCTTAAAATTAAAAAAAGTGTGTTTTTTCCCCAAAAAATGCGTTTGAAAAATCGCTGCGCAAATACTGTGTGAAAAAAAAATTAAACAACCACCATAAAAATATATAATGTTTGGGGGTTCAAAGTAATGTTCTTGCAAAAAAAAAATTTTTTTCATGTAAACAAATAGTGTCAGAAAGGGCTTTGTCTTCAAGTGGTTAGAAGAGTGGATGATGTGTGACATAAGCTTCTAAATGTTGTGCATAAAATGCCAGGACAGTTCAAAATCCCCCCAAATGACCCCATTTTGGAAAGTAGACACCCCAAGCTATTTGCTGAGAGGCATGTCGAGTCCATGGAATATTTTATATTGTGACACAAGTTGCGGGAAAAAGACAATTTTTTTTTTTTTTTTTTTTGCACAAAGTTGTCACTAAATGATATATTGCTCAAACATGCCATGGGAATATGTGAAATTATACTCCAAAATACATTCTGTTGCTTCTCCTGAGTACGGGGATACCACATGTGTGAGACTTTTTGGGAGCCTAGCCGCAAGCACCGCCTTCAGGGTTTCTAAGGGTGTAAATTTTTTATTTCACTCCTCACTGCCTATCACAGTTTCGGAGGCCATGGAATGCCCAGATGGCACAACCCCCCCCCCCCCAAATGACCCCATTTTGGAAAGTAGACACCCCAAGCTATTTGCTGAGAGGTATGGTGAGTATTTTGCAGACCTCGCTTTTTGTCACAAAGTTTTGAAAATTGAAAAAAGAAAAAAAAAATACATTTTTCTTTTCTTTCTTCATTTTCAAAAACAAATGAGAGCTGCAAAATAGTCACCATGCCTCTCAGCAAATAGCTTGGGGTGTCTACGTTACAAAATGGGGTCATTTGGGGCGGTTTTGTGCCATCTTGGCATTTTATGGCCTTGGAAACTGGATAGGTAGTGAGGAGTGAAATCAAAAATTTACGCCCTTAGAAATCCTGAAGGCGGTGCTTGGTTTTCGGGGCCCCGTACGCAGCTAGGCTCCCAAAAAGTCCCACACATGTGGTATCCCCATACTCAGGAGAAGCAGCAGAATGTATTTTGGGGTGTAATTCCACATATGCCCATGGCATGTTTGAGCAATATATCATTTAGTGTCAACTTTGTGCAACAAAAAAAAAAAAGTTTGTCATTTTCCTGCAACTTGTGGCAAAATATAAAATATTCCATGGACTCGACATGCCTCTCAGCAAATAGCTTGGGGTGTCTACTTTCCAAAATGGAGTCATTTGGGGGGGTTTGAACTGTCCTGGCATTTTATGGCCTTCAAAACTGTGATAGGTAGTGAGGAGTGAAATCAAAAATTTACGCCCTTAGAAATCCTGAAGGCGGTGCTTGGTTTTCGGGGGCCCCATAAGCGGCTAGGCTCCCAAAAGGTCCAACACATGTGGTATCCCCATACTCAGGAGAAGCAGATAAATGTATTTTGGGGTGCAATTTCACATATGCCCATGGCCTGTGTGAGCAATATATCATTTAGTGACAACTTTTTGTAAATTTTTTTTTGTCATTATTCAATCACTTGGGACAAAAAAAAAAAATATTCAATGGGCTCAACATGCCTCTCAGCTATTTTCTTGGGGTGTCTACTTTCCAAAATGGGGTCATTTGGGGGGGTTTTGTACTGCCCTGCCATTTTAGCACCTCAAGAAATTAGATAGGCAGTCATAAACTAAAAGCTGTGTAAATTCCAGAAAATGTACCCTAGTTTGTAGACGCTATAACTTTTGCGCAAACCAATAAATATAGACTTATTGGCATTTTTTTACCAAAGACATGTGGCTGAATACATTTTGGACTAAATGTATGACTAAAATTGAGTTTATTTGAATTTTTTTATAACAAAAAGTAGAAAATATCGTTTTTTTTCAAAATTTTCGGTCTTTTTCCATTTATAGCGCAAAAAAAAAAAACGCAGCGGTGATCAAATACCATCAAAAGAAAGCTCTATTTGTGGGAACAAAAGAACGCAAATTTCTTTTGGTACAGCATTGCATGACTGCGCAATTAGCAGTTAAAACAATGCAGTGCCAAATTGTAAAAAGTGCTCTGGTCAGGAAGGGGGTAAATCTTTCTGGGGCTGAAGTGGTTAAGGAATATAGCCATATTATACAATGGTATAGTATTTAGGTAATACAGATGAGATCCACAGTTACGACCTACCAGTGGATGTTTATTAGTGGAAAAAGATTTCATCTGTTTCTATGATATTGGTTATTCCTCTGCGGAACAGGTATCACTTTCAGCCATTAGTCCAGTAATGTTTTTTAAATTACAGTGCGCATTTTAATTTTTGATAAGTATTTGGAGATGTGGAGTTATGGGATACTATTACTAAGTTTCCAGCTGCTTTAGGACAATGTTATCAGTAATATATGATAGGTGAGGAGATTCAGCCTGCATTTATGTTATATCCGTGTATTATGTTGTTCTTATTTATTACAATTAGCCTAGAAACTGGGGCATTGCGAGCGTGGGGACATGAGCTGAGTGCATGTGCAGTCTATACGCTTAACTGGCATGGATGGTATAAGAGGAGTGGTTGCTGAGCCGTACAGCCAATCCCATGATTAAGTCGGTGTGACAAAACATGTCGGGATAAGGCTGCAGGGAATCATCAGAGCTAGAGTGCAGGAAGGAACCAGGAAGCGGAGATCCAAGTCTGAGGAGCGAGTGGGGGTGAGATAACGTACGCACACCTCGGGTCCGCCGTGACCGCAATACACCATTTTTATGGGCAGCTATTGGAGAGTCTTGCTGTGTCATTTTTGGTTTGCTTTTAAAGGAAATTAATGTGAGTGTAATGGTTGAAGTTTGCACAATCTGATTTTAATAGAGTTTTTACTATTCACATTCTATCACTTTTAAAGTGGCAGCTCTACTTTTTATATTTAATTCATTTGATCTGTAAGCATAGTGGTGGGACTTCAAGTGTGGTGGGTTGTGCTTGGTGACCATCAGTTTTTAGTGACCGTAATCGATTGATACTGCACTTGGGTGGGCTGGGCTGGGCTGGGCGGAGGGGCTAAACGCAGGTGCTAGCAGGTATCTGGGCTGATCCCATTAACACTGCATTTTTGGGAACCCTAAACTGCTGGGGACGCTAGTATAAATTTGATCAGATATCGATCCGTTCAGACACTATGCTACTAAGGGAGGTGTATGGTGCGTGCGTGGGTGTTAGTGCTACTGGCACTAATCTGGGCTGAACCCGCTAATACTGCGTTTTTTCGGAACCCTAAACTGCTGGGGACGCTAGTATAGATTTGATCAGATATCGATCCATTCAGACACTATGCTACTAAGGGAGGTGTATGGCGCGTGCATGGGTGTTAGCGCTACTGGCACTAATCTGACACTAAGGGTGAATAAGGTGATTTTGCGCAGATTAATGTAAACAAATACACTGAATGAGTATTGCATAAATGAAATATAAATAGATAAACGTGGCTATAAAGATCTAAATAAAGTGCCAATGTTCAGTTAATCTGACACTGCCTGGGGCGACGCAGACCCTATCTGACAATAAAACCTAACTGATATCACCCGCCGGGTGATCAGGGGGTTAAACCTTTCTTTATGTATTATACGGCGGGTGCCCTGACGCTATAAAAAAAAACGAACTAACCAGCATCACCCGTAACACTAATACAGTGATCACTGGTGACAGGAGGTGATCAAGGGGTTGAACCTTTATTAGGGGGGGTCCCTAGACCTATCTGGGCCTACACTAAGTACCCTAACACTGGTTTTTGTCACTAATGACACCAGTACAGTGATCAAAAAAAATATGAACACTGCACTGCACTGGGTGACACAGTGACAGGGGCTGAAGGGGTTAACTGGGGGGGTGATCTGGGACTGATCGGGGCTGGCAAGTGTACCTATGTGAACTGGTATCAGTGTAGTGTTGGTGCACTTACTGTGAGATGTTCTCTCTCCTCTCTCTGGAATGCAAAAGAGTTCCACGAGGGGTGATGACATCACTTCCCCTGCTGTGTTTACACATGCAGGGAAAAGATTTCATCCGCCAGGACCGATCACCAGGTCCAGGCCAGATACCATTGGCCTGGGGATTGGCAATGACGTATAGCTACGACGCTTCGCGCAGCGGGGCCAACCTGCTGCAGTATAACTGAGGCGGCTGGTCAGCAACCGGTTAAATAGTCTTGCAGGAGGTAAATGTCTTTTTTGCATGTGTGCGCTGTAATATTTCGTTCACCTATACAAGTGAAGGCCTCCAGCCGCACACCACTTCTGTATAGGTAGGACCACTGTCTCCTATGGCAACAATCTTGTAACTGTTACTAACGGTAAAGGTATTCAACTATCTGCAACACAAACAGTTCTCTTTACCCCACGCTCACTCACTGTGTGTTTTCACTCAACGAGCTCCCAGTCTCTCTCACTAGACTTCAGATCCACTAGCCACTGGATCCCCTGAGCTCTTTCATTGTGGCACTCAGTATCTTCCTCAAGCGTCACCCCCCGCCTCACTGCTGGGTCCCTGGCTTGGCACTCACAGATACTCCTCAAGCTTCAGCCCCGCTGACACATTAGGTCCCTGGCTTGGCACTGCACAAACGTCACCTCTGCTGTCCCGCTGGATCCCTGACTTGGCACTTGCTGAAGCTTTCCCACTTCTTCACCGTACCTGGCTGGTGAGAAGTCTGCTCTAGTACTGGCCTCAGCTCACTCACTGTGATCTCTGGTAGCAAGGTGGATGGTCCCTTAGTGGCGACAGCTTCCCCTCAACCTCCGACCACAACTGGTTCCCCTACCGGCTGAACCGTTAATTCTGGTTGGACTACAAGCCCGCAGTTCCAACCCTTCGCTGCTTTCCTGCTTCTGGATAGGCCCTCAGACAGCCTTGCAGCCAGATGTCCCTGGGATATGCCTTAGGTTTCTAGCCTAGCAGCCCGGGTCAATACAACACACGTCCACCCAAACAGCCGTCCAGGTGGCACAGAACCCCAATCACATGACTCCACCCAAATAAATAAGTTCTCCCAGCAGGCCATGGGACACAAGAAAATCCCTGCTCATTGGCTAAGACACCCCATTCATTCCTAATCTGTCCTTGTAATGCCTTTGTCTTCTCTAATGTCACCACCAGATACCCGGCCACCTAGCGACAGAAGAGAGAAGTGAAGCAATTCCAGAATTAGGATCTCCTAACAATTGGCCAAGGCAACTATCACTTGGATAATACATTTATTAGCAACCCTGCCTAAACATGAGGGTGCTACATCCTCCCCCTGCCTAGGAAAACTACGTCTCTGAGTTTGCAGAAAATTAATTTCAGCTCTCAAGCCTGAGAGCGAATGTTCTGGCAAAAACTGTGATGGGTAGGGAAACAGGAGGGGAATAATGATAACAAAGAATACACGTGGTGTACCACATGGAGTAAACATGTATAACATATACAGGAGCGAGTGGCAGTTCACACAAGGGCAAATAAATAACAGACATAATATACAATTTTACGTGTGGCGTACCACCCAAATAGTTGGGGGGAAAAAAATGCAAACAGTAGCCTACTGTATATCCTAACTATCTACTATACACAAAGAATATATATTATATATATATATATATATATATATATATATATAGGTTAGTAGTGCTATCCAAGTTGAAATCACTGTCTCTCCTTGTCCAAGGAAGAAGCAATGAGTGCAGGAACACCTTAAAGAGAGAAACACAGACAGCAGAAAAATACATCCTATCTCTACGATAGCACAGTGTGATATATACAGTACTTTCTGGAAACTTCAATGCCCACCTCTTTTCTTTCGCTGCACACCAAAACTTTAATGGAGTCAGTTTTAACCCTTGCAGCACTGGCGTAAAGTGTCAAAAGACCAGGCTGATACTCTCCCATGAACAATGAGACATGCTGGTTCTTCCCCACGTTGTTGGAATGCACAATAACACAATCTATACAAAGTAAAGATGTTACTTGCCACTTTCCCATGGAGCCAGACATAATCCCGATGTAGCTGTAGCCGGTTGCTAGGGATGACTGCTGTAAGAATTATGCCTTTACCTCACCTTGGGCGTCAAATGTAGCAAAGTCCCGGGCCTCTTTAGGCCCAATGGTGACCTCCAGAGTTAGGGAGAGCTGACATCCTTCAGTGTAGAGTGGGTTACAAGGCATGGTGGGTGTAATGCAAGAGGAACAGGTGGGTGCCAGACGCTTTTTGAATGCAAAGAGATTTATTGTCTCTTAAACAGAACTGTGGGAGAGAGGGTTAGGGCCAGGACACCCTTAGGTAGATGCAATGTTAATTTGTGACTTATATAGGAAGACTGCTATACAGGTGAAGGCCTCCAGCCGGACACCACTTCTGTATAGGTAGGACCGCAGTCTCCTATGGCAACAATCTTGTAGCTGTTACTAACGGTAAAGGTATTCAACTACCTGCAACAGAAACAGTTCTCTTTACCCCACACTCACTCACTGTGGGTTGTCACTCAAGGAGCTCCCATTCTCTCTCACTAGACTTCAGATCCACTAGCTACTGGAGCCCCTGAGCTCTTTCACTGTGGCACTCAGTATCTTCCTCAAGCGTTACCCCTGCCTCACTGCTGGGTCCCTGGCTTGGCACTCACAGATACTCTTCAAGCTTCACCCCAGCTGACACGTTAGGTCCCTGGCTTGGCACTCCACAGGTGTCACCTCTGCTGTCCCGCTGGTTCCCTAAATTGGCACTTGCTGAAGTTTTCCCACTTCTTCACTGTCCCCGGCTGGCGAGAAGTCTGCACTGGTACTTGCCTCAGATCACTCACTGTGATCTCCGGTAGCAAGGTGGATGGTCCCTTGGTTGGCGGAACCGTTACTTCTGGTTTCACTATAAGCCCGCAGTCCCAACCCTACACTGCTTTCCTGCTTCTGGATAGGCCATCAGACAGCCCAGCAGCCAGATGTCCCCGGGATATGCCTTAGGTTTCTGACCTAGCAGTCCAGGGCAATACAACACACGTCCACCCAGACAGCCATCCAGGTGGCACAGAACCCTGATCACCTGACTCCACCCAAATAAATAGGTTCTCCCAGCAGGCCAAGGGACCCAAGAAAATCCCTGCCCATTAGCTGAGACACTCCATTCATTCATAATCTGTCCTTGCAATGCCCTTGTCTATATGTCACCAGATACTCGGCCACCTATCGACAGAAAGGAGAAGTGCAGCAATTCCAGAATGAGGGTGAAATCAATTAATCTCCTAACAATTGGCCAAGGCAACTATCACTTGGCAAATAAATTTAATAGCAACCCTGCCTAAACATCAAGGTGCTACATACAGTAAAACAGTTTAAAAACAACTAAAATAAAATTAACCACATACAACCATATCTGGTCCCTGATGGGCAATGGCAAACAAAGCTACAATTAAAAGTTCCCTGTAGTCTGATCCGCCTGCTCAGTGGGGTATCTCCCCACTGAGCAAGCGTATAACAGGTCTATGACCGCTTCCTAATGCAGGGTGGGCATGGACACAGACTCTATGGGGCTGTTTATCCGACTGTCATCCAATCTTCTGTTTTTGGTGGACAGGGTTGGATCAGATGCCGGCGGTTGTCTGCTGAC
The DNA here is from genome assembly GCA_037952835.1 of Lithobates septentrionalis. NCBI lineage: Eukaryota > Metazoa > Chordata > Amphibia > Anura > Ranidae > Lithobates > Lithobates septentrionalis. The sequence goes on from JBBDGP010003274.1 coordinate 1,568,591, forward strand.
ATCCACCACTCTATAGAGAGCTATGGATGATCGAATCAGGTCCGCCTGAAAATCTGACACAGAAAGATTCACGCTTCTCAAGGGTGAGCTGACTCCAGCATAATCTCCTTGAGGTGGAGTGCCCGCCCAGTCGCACCTGTAACAATCAAGTGAAAAGAAATCCTGATGGCTGCACAGCAAAACTGAGATCCAAAACGCAAAAAATGTACAAGCAGACAGACGCACTGCATTTGCGATCTGTGTTTTTGGTGTATATTGACACCAAAGCCGCCAGTAGAAATGACAATCTACAAACAGATACTAATAGATAATTAGTAATAATATATTTATTCTCTATGTACCTTATATTTCTATTCCTCCTCATTCTTCTCACAATGGTCGTTTTCACTAAAGGCAGAAGAATCCATCTCCCTTTACTTCCTGAAACGATGCCTAGTACTCGGGTCTGCCGCCTGAAACATGTAACAGAAACTTCCTAGGTTGCATCTGTGAGGCCCTGGATAAAACTTTACCAGTGCCTAACCCAAATAGGAAGTAGAAAAATGATAATTGTAAGTAAAAAAAAAATGTTTGGTAAGCTAATGAACTACGTAGGATGATTTCATATCAGCATGGAGAGCTGTATGTGGATGTGATTTTTACTGAAAGGGGGGAAAGGTCCGCTTTAATGCAGAGAATGCATTCGATTTTTTTACCTAACAGGGCTCAATCCAGAGACGGGTTGTGAGCGTCTGTAGGCACACATAGCATGTCTCGGCCCCGCTACCCACTCTCTCTTCACTGGAATTGACTGACAGCACCAAGAGCTAATGGCCCCCCGCTGTTGTCAAGTCTCCTGTGAGTAGAGAGAGAGGGAGGAAGCGCTGCTACAGACGGGCACAGCGCTGGATCAAGATTGGGCTTGGGTAAGTGTTTAAAAGGGGGCTGGGCAGCTTTTGAAAGGTAAAAAAACTTAAAGTGGTAGAGGGAAAGATTTTTTTTTTACACGTTATCACAATATTCTAATGGCTCGTACACACTAAGAAAATGAGGCGAACATTTTCATCCAAAGAATTTTTGTCCGATTTTCATATAGTATGTACACAACTTTCGACAGCCGATTCCGACTTTTCATACGAAAATTCCTGAAGTAACAAACTCCAAAATCTTTCTCGTACAGGAACAGAACGATACCGTTTTCGTTCAATTTTCGTACAAGAAAAATCAGAAAAAGACTGCGCATGATCAGAAACGATAAACAACAAAAAAAGCCTTTGTCGTACGAGAATATTCGCGAGAATTTTCTTTCATCAGTTCCAATTTGCGAAACATCGAGAAAAAATGTATGAGCAATTTTCTTATAGTGTGTGCCCCACTTAATGGGCTGCCCCCTATGCAGTGGTAACCACACCTAATGCATCTCTGATTATTATGCGTGATTATTTAGTGTAAGTTAATTCTACTACACTCTAATTAGTTAAGGCAAGGCAGAAGAATATTTAGTTTCACACAGTGAGTCACTCTTTCAATAAGAAAGCATGCAACTTCTCCACCCCAAAAATATTATGATGCTTTCTATAAATCCTAGACAGCCAAGAAAATACATTGATTTGATATCATTCTGTTTGTTTTGCTGGTTTTCTATTGTTATCTCAGCTGTATTTAAACAGCATTTATTTTTTATCAGAAATGTAAATATCTGCATGTTTTTGCCCAGATGAAAATAAACAATTGCAAATGGTTTACTTGCATTCCCCTTCATTTTTTTTATATATGCCTTTATAACATCATTGGAGACTATGATTAGTTTGTGTCCTATTATACTCTACCTTTGCAACTGCTTTTCCCAAGTAACACAGGAGTTAAGCAGAGCTCCATCAAAAGGGTCTGCCTCCTCACTCCCTCCGCTGTCATATTTGGCACCTTTTTTGGGGGGGGGGGGAGCAGGAACCTGGTTTTGACAGGTACCCACTCCCAATTCTGCCACCCCCCCCCCCCCCCTTCCCCTGCAGTCTTCTGGGACACTTCACAGGTTCCAGAAGACTGCAACCTATTCACAAAGTGTAGCACCCTTTGCGCATGCACAGTAGGAAACCTGCTTCACTGACGGTTTTCCCTTAGTCAAGATGGCGGCGCCAGCACCTGATAGCCGATTGAAGAATCGCCTCGGTTGAGGACTATGCTGGATCCCTGGACAGGTAAGTGCCCTAATATTAAAAGTCAGCAGCTACGGTATTTGTAACTGCTGACTTTTATTTTATTTTTTTTTGCCTAGAACTCCTCTTTAATTACCATAGCAGTAGTGAACATGTCAGATGGCAGCATCAGTTTTACATCTGCTTTTTATGGGCTTGTTCCTATATAGATATGTATACGGACTCAAATTAACACATGATAAGGAAGTTCTAGTTATAAGGCAAAATAAGAATTTAATTTATTGTCCTCCCTGTATTGAACTGTATTGTAACTGTACTGTCTGCCCTCATGTTGTAAAGCACTGCGCAAACTGCTGGCGCTATATTAATTCCTTTATAATGAAAATAATAATAATAATATTATTGTGACACCTATGCCCTGTACACACGACCGGTTTTCCCATCAGAATAAACTCTGAAGGTTTTTCCGACGGAGTTCCGATGGAATTACGTTCAAGCTGTCTTGCATACACACGGTTACACCAAATTCCGACCGCCCAGAACGCGGTGACGTACAACACGTACGACGGGACTAGAAAATGGAAGTTCAATAGCCAGTAGCCAATAGCTTCCGTCTCGTACTTGCTTCAGAGCATGCGTTGTTTTTGGTACGCCGGAACATCATACAGACGATCGGCTATCCCGATAGTAATTGATTCCGTCAGAAAAATTTAGAACATGTTCTCTTTCTAGGTCCGTCAGAATTTTCGACGTACAAAGTCCGATGGGGCATACACACGATCGGAATATACGATGAAAAGCTCCCGTCTGACTTTTTCTGTCGGACATTCCGCTCGTGTGTACACGGCATTAGAAATGCAATAACATGAGGTTCTTCTCATTTTGCTTCAAAGCATGATCAATTTTTAACAATTCAAAAATTGTGCATTTTTCAGCAGATCACCAATCTCCTTTGACTGCCAGGGGTTCTTTCACACCTCCAGCATTTTGTATTATACATAATTTCACATGACTGCACTGCATGCGTGTATGCATAAAAAAAAATAAAAGGAGAGCTTGCATTTTTTTATTGAAATGTGATTTTAATTCTGAAACATTGTGAGTGTGTTTTTTTTTATCTCTTATCTTAATAAACAAGATGTACTACACTATATGGATTCTCTCTTTTATGCATGAGTCGTAAGCACACAGGTATAAGATATAAAAGAAGTGTCATCTCCTTGCTCACAAGCTTAAAGAGGAGTTCCCATTTTAAAAAAAATTAAAAGTCAGCGACTACAAATACTGCAGCTGTTGACTTTTAATAAATCGGACACTTACCTGTCCCAGGGTCCAGCGATGCGGGAGATAGAAGCTCCACTCGTCTCCCCCTCCGTTCTGCGGCGCCGGCATTGCAACTGTGGGCGCCGGCTGTGGCTTCACAGCCGGGCACCCACTGAGCATGCGCGAGCGGCGCCGCGCGCCGTGGTTGGCCGCTCAGTCATCTGGGACCTGTAATGTGTCTCAGGTGATTAACAAGAGGGAGGGGGCAGAGCTGAGCCCTTCCTGCGCCGAGGGGAAGTGATGTCACCAGCCCAGGCACTGAAGGAGGCAGACTACGAGGGACCCCCTAGCAACAGCCATTTAGAGGTGAGTAAAAAAAAAAAAAATTCCAATTTTTTTTTTTATTTTTCTTTAGGAACATTCATGCTTTTTTTTTTTTTTTTTTTTCTTCGGTGGAACACCACTTTAAGCCTAATAGACCCACACGCATCTGCTAAGCGGTCCATAGCATCCGGTGAGTTAACCGCTTGCCGACCAGCCTCCGCAGTTATACTGAGGCAAGTTGGCTTGGCTGCGCTAATCGCTGTACCGGTACGGCGGTCCCTCTAATGGCTATAGCAGGTGCGCGTGCCCACGGTGGGAAAGTGACACATTTTTTTTGTTGCACAAAGTTGTCACTAAATGATATATTGCTCACACAGGCCATGGGCATATGTGGAATTGCACCCCAAAATATATTCAGCTGCTTCTCCTGAGTACGGGGATACCACATGTGTGGGACTTTTTGGGAGCCTAGCCGCGTACGGGGCCCCGAAAACCAATCACCGCCTTCAGGATTTCTAAGGGCGTAAATTTTTGATTTTACTCCTCACTACCTATCACAGTTTTGAAGGACATAAAATGCCCAGATGGCACAACCCCCCCCCCCCCAAATGACCCCATTTTGGAAAGTAGACACCCCAAGCTATTTGGTTTGAGGCATATTGAGTCCATGGAATATTTTATATTTTGACACAAGTTGCGGGAAAGTGACACATTTTTTTTGTTGCACAAAGTTGTCACTAAATGATATATTGCTCACACAGGCCATGGGCATATGTGGAATTGCACCCCAAAATACATTTAGCTGCTTCTCCTGAGTATGGGGATACCACATGTGTGGGACTTTTTGGGAGCCTAGCCGCGTACAGGGCCCCGAAAACCAATCACCGCCTTCAGGATTTCTAAGGGTGTAAATTTTTGATTTCACTCTTCACTGTCTATCACAGTTTCGGAGGCCATGGAATGCCAAGGTGGCACAACCTCCCCCCCAAATGACCCCATTTTGGAAAGTAGACACCCCAAGCTATTTGCTGAGAGGCATGGTGAGTATTTTGCAGCTCTCATTTGTTTTTGAAAATGAAGAAAGACAAGAAAAAACATTTTTTTTTTCTTTTTTCAATTTTCAAAACTTTGTGACAAAAAGTGAGGTCTGCAAAATACTCACTATACCTCTCAGCAAATAGCTTGGGGTGTCTACTTTCCAAAATGGGGTCATTTGGGGGGGTTTTGTGCCACCTGGGCATTCCATGGCCTCCGAAACTGTGATAGGCAGTGAAGAGTGAAATCAAAAATTTACGCCCTTAGAAAGCCTGAAGGCGGTGCTTGGTTTTCGGGGTCCCGTACGCGGCTAGGCTCCCAAAAAGTCTCACACATGTGGTATCCCCGTACTCAGGAGAAACAACAGAATCTATTTTGGGGTGTAATTTCACATATTCCCATGGCATGTTTGAGCAATATATCATTTAGTGACAACTTTGTGCAAAAAAAAAAAAAAATGTGTTTCTTTCCCGCATCTCGTGTCACAATATAAAATATTCCATGGACTCGACATGCCTCTCAGCAAATAGCTTGGGGTGTCTACTTTCCAAAATGGGGTCATTTGGGGGGGTTTTGAACTGTCCTGGCATTTTATGCACAACATTTAGAAGCTTATGTCACACATCACCCACTCTTCTAACCACTTGAGGACCCTTTCTGACACTTTTTGTTTATATGAAAAAATTATTTTTTTTGCAAGAAATTTACTTTGAACCCCCAAACATTATATATTTTTTTAAAGCAAATGCCCTACAGATTAAAATGGTGGGTGTTTCATTTTTTTTTCACACAGTATTTGTGCAGCAATTTTTGAAACGCATTTTTTGGGGAAAAAATTAAATTTTAATGCACTAAAACACACTATATTGCCCAAATGTTTGATGAAATAAAAAAGATGATCTTAGGCCGAGTACATGGATACCAAACATGACATGCTTTAAAATTGCGCACAAACGTGCAGTGGCAACAAAATAAAGACATTTTTAAAAGCCTTTACAGGTTACCACTTTAGATTTACAGAGGAGGTCTACTGCTAAAATCACTGCCCTCAATCTGACCTTCGCGGTGATACCTCACATGCATGATGCAATTGCTGTTTACATTTGATGCCAGACCGACGCTTGTGTTAACCTTAGCGCGAGAGCAGGGGGGGACAGGGGTGCTTTTTTTTTTTTTTTGCTTTTTTTTTTTTTTTTTTTTGCTTTTTTATCTTATTTTTAAACTGTTCCTTTCATTTTATTTTTTTTTAAATCATTTTTTATGTTATCTCAGGGAGTGTAAATATCCCCTATGATAGCAATAGGTAGTGACAGGTACTCTTTTTTTAAAAAAAATTGGGGTCTATTAGACCCTAGATCTCTCCTCTGCCCTCAAAGCATCTGACCACACCAAGATCGGTGTGATAAAATGCTTTCCCAATTTCCCAATGGCGCTGTTTACATCCGGCGAAATCTAAGTCATAAAATGCTCGTAGCTTCCGGTTTCTTAGGCCATAGAGATGTTTGGAGTCACTCTGGTCTCTGATCAGTTCTATGGTCAGCTGGCTGAATCACTGGCTGCATTCTTAGGTTCCCTGTTGAGACAGGAGAGCCAGAGAAAAACACGGAAGACGTCCCTCCCACTGCTTGTAAAAGCAGTCTAGAGGCTAATTAGCCACTAGGATTGCTTTTACATGAAAGCCGACCGCTGGCTGAAAAGAATGATACCAAGATGATACCTAAACCTGCAGGTATCATTCTGGTATAACCACTCAAAGTCGTGAATGGCGTACCTGAAGACAAAAAGATGGTTAACAATAAAGCACAGTAAACAGTGAAGTATAAAAAATTGCATACCTGAAAAGCAAACATGATAAAACATAATAACAATAAGAGCCCTTGCACACTGGGGCGGGGGGCGGCGTCGGCGGTAAAACGCCGCTATTATTAGCGGCGTTTTACCGCCGGTATGCGGCCGCTAGCGGGCAGTTTTACCCCCCGCTAGCGGCCGAGAAGGGGTTAAATACCACCGCAAAGCGCCTCTGCAGAGGCGCATTGCCGGCGGTATAGCCGCGCCGTCCCATTGATTTCAATGGGCAGGAGCGGTAAAGGAGCGGTATACACACCACTCCTTCACCGCTCCGAAGATGCGGCTAGCAGGACTTTTTTTACCGTCCTGCCAGCGCATCGCTCCAGTGTGCAAGCCCTCGGGGCTTTCACACTGGAATGCAAGGAGCGGCACTTTCGGGTCGGTTTGCAGGCGCTATTATTAGCGCAATAGCGCCTGCAAACCGCCCCAGTGTGCAAGGGCTCTAAAACATTGCAGAATAGAATACTGTAAAAAAGAGCAGAACAATAGAGAGAGAGAGAACAATAAAACGACAACAATTTTTTTTCATTTTATATTTTTTTTTTGTGTTTTTTTTTACACTTTTTTTTTGTAACTGTAACTTTTTTAACTGTAACCGGTTCCAGGTTCGGGTCTCTCAAAATGTGATGGCATCTTGGGAGAGCCTGTGAAAGTGCACCTAGTCTGTGCAATGCTGTACCTTATGCTAATACTCAACTAGTGAATGGTAGCGTTCAAAACATTCACCAATGCAAAGACCAGGATTGTCAGGACAGGAGGGAAAATAATAGCGGGTGTCACGCCTATATCCGCGCTTGCTGCAGACACAACATCTTTTTTGGGGGGGTTCGTTGGGTAGGGGTACGCGGGAGGACATAAAGAAAATGCCTCTCATGCAGCCGACTGCATTTGGTTGGGAATGTGAATGGGGGAAGTACGGGTGCTGCAGAAGCGGTGAGTTCCCAATTAGGATTGGCGAATGCAGCAGGAAGGGCATTATGGGCACGACGGGCCTGTTTGTCTTCTTCTTGGTGGCAGCGGGACACTACTTGTGCTTGCCACCTCACCAGCTTGTACTGCACTTATGGGACTCGCCATGTCACCAAGTGTTACTGCAGTGCTGGTTTGACTACGACCGGGGTGTACTAGGCCACTGGCGCTTGCCAGTTCACCAAAACGCTACCAAAAAAACTGTTAGCGATCGCAGGGATCAGGCCTGACTCTGCGAACGCTGCAGTTATGCGTTTAGTGTTTTGTAAGTGTCAGTGATCGATCGATACTGCACTTGGGTGGGCTGGGCCGGGCGGAGGGGCAAAACACAGGTGCTAGCAGGTATCTGGGCTGATCCCGCTAACACTGCGTTTTTGGGAACCCTAAACTGCTGGGGACGCTAGTACAGATCTGATTGGATCAGATATTGATCCGTTCAGATACTATACACTTAAGGGAGGTGTACGGTGCGTGCGTGGGTGTTAGCGCTACTGGTGCTAACCTGACGCTGCCTGGGGCTGGTGCTTGCCAGTTCACCAAAACGCTACCAAAAAAACTGTTAGCGATCGCAGGGATCAGGCCTGATTCTGCGAACGCTGCATTTATGCGTTTAGTGTTTTGTAAGTGACAGTGATCGATCGATACTGCACTTGGGTGGGCTGGGCTGGGCCGGGCGGAGGGGCAAAACGCAGGTGCTAGCAGGTATCTGGGCTGATCCCGCTAACACTGCGTTTTTGGGAACCCTAAACTGCTGGGGACGCTAGTATAGATCTGATCGGATCAGATATTGATCCGTTCAGATACTATACCACTAAGGGAGGCGTATGCTGCGTGCGTGGGTGTTAGCGGTACTGGCGCTAATCTGACGCTGCCTGGGGTGACGCATATCACCGCCGGGCGATCAGGGGGCTAAACCTTTATTAGGTAATAAATGGCGGGTGCCCTGACACTATAAAAAATAAACGAACTAACCAGCGTCACCCGTAACAGTTATACGGTGATCACTGGTGAAAGGGTTAACTAGGGGGCAATCAAGGGGTTAAAACCTTTTATTAGGTAGTATAAGGGGTCCCTGACGCTATAAAACGCTGACGGCGAACCTAAATATTTACCTCCCTAACTAGCGTCACCAGTGACACTAATACAGCGATCAGTAAAATGATCGCTTAGTGACACTGGCGACGGGGGGTGATCAAGGGGTTAAAACTTTATTAGGGGGGGTTAGGGGGGTACCCTAGACCTAAAGGGGGCTAATACTAACTGCCCTACCACACTAACTGTCACAAACTGACACCAATGCAGTATTCAGAAAAAAAAACAAAAAACTGCTTGGTGTCAGTGTAACGGGGCGGGGGGGGGAGGGGTGATTAGGGGGTGATGGGGGGGGGGATCGGGATGTAAAGGGGGGTGTAAAGTATGCCTGGCATGTTCTACTGTGTGTGTGTGTGTGTGTGTGTGTGTTATGCACTCACTCGGATGTCTTCTCTCCTCGGCGCCGGAACGGAAAATACCGAGCCGAGGAGAGATGACATAATTTCCTCTGCCTCTGTGTATTATACAGAGGCAGGGGAATGATCTCATTGGCTGGGAGCGATCGCGGGGGGGGGGGCACGAATGGATGGCCTCCCCCTCATCTCTGAATGCTCCCAGTCAGAAGCCGACCACCTTGGGCACCGGGGGGGGTCCGATCGGACCCCCCGCCCGCGGCAAGCAATCACGTACCAGGTACGTGATTTTGCCTGCCCGTGCCATTCTGCCGCAGTATATCTGCGTTAGGCGGTCGACAACTGGTTAATCCCTTGATCGCCCCTTAGTGTTAACCCCTTCCCTGCCAGTGCCATTTATACAGTAATCACTGGCTATTTTTAGCTCTGATCACTGTAATAATGTCACTGGTCCAAAAAAGTGTCAAAAGTGTCCGATCTGTCCGCCGCAATGTCGCAGTCCCGTTAAAAATCGCTGATCACCCCCATTACTAGTAAAAAAAAATGTATAATAAAAATGCCATAAATATATCCCCTGTTATAACATTTGCGCAAACCAATCAATATACGCTTATTGCGATTTTTTTTTTTTTGCCAAAAATATGTAGAAGAATACATATTGGTCTAAACTGATGAAGAAATTATTATTTTTATATTTATTGGATATTTATTATAGCAAAAAGTAAAAAATAGGGTTTTTTCAATTGTTTATAGCGCAAAAAATAAAAACTGCAGAGGTGATCAAATACCACCAAAAGAAAGCTCTATTTGTGCGAAAAAAAGGACCTCAATTTTGTTTGGGTACAGTGTTATTATCAGTTAAAGCGATGCAGTGCCTTATTGCAAAAAATGTCCTGGTCATTAGGGGGTAATCCTTCCTTGCGGGGCTGAAGTTGTTAAAGCACAAAGGGGGTTTGTGTTGCGCTGAGCACCGTGTGATATCTTTGAAGAATTACAGCACTTTAGATTATTTTTTTGCACAGGAACACGTTTGGAGGAAAACAGTGTTTGGGACTGCTTTAAATTTCTATACGGACTTTCACTGGCTATATGCTTGCCAGTTCACATTTGTTTATAAAAAAAAATGTCGACACGGACTTTCACTGGCTACATGCTTGTCACATTTGATTTGTGATTGTATTTTATATGTTTTTGAGATTCTAATGTTATGGTACAATATGGCACAATAATTGCACTTTACAAATTTGCATCACAATTTGGTACTGTTTGCGCTGTGGTTTGAGGTTTATATATTTTGTTTGTGTTTTGGGCAGCAGCAATAGGAGTATATACAGTAGGTATAAATAGATCTAGCGCGGGTGGAGTGTTTTTTCACACTGGTTGCATTGGTTGTGAAATGGCAGTGTGTAATGCAGGGGTAGGCAACCTTAACCACTTCAGACCCGAAAGATTTTACCCCCTTCCTGAACAGAGCACTTTTTACAATTTGGCACTGCGTTGCTTTAACTGACAATTGCGCAGCCGTTCGAGGCTGTACCCAAACGAAATTTGCATCCTTTTTTTTTCACAAATATAGCTTTCTTTTGGTGGTATTTGATCACCTCTGCGATTTTTATTTTTTGCGCTATAAACAAAAAAGAGCAACAATTTAAAAAAAATATATATATTTTTTACTTTTTGCTATAATAAATATCCCTCTGGTGGCCCAAAAAGGGTAGGACGTACCCATACGGGATTTCACCCAGGAGTGCCATTGTGCCACAGTATATCTGCGTGACATGTTTGGGAAACGGTTAAAGAGGTGGAGATCTACTTGAACAACATGGGAGAAGTCAAAGATCACCGGGCGCAGTGTCACCTCCTCACATCTGATTTAAACCTCTACTTGCCGTACTACCATGTCACAATCATATGCATGGCACAGCAATCATGGGTTTAAATCATATGGTGAGGAGGCAATTTATTGCCTCCTCACCACCTGTCAAACACATTTGGATCACTTTTTAGAGGAGCAGCAGTGCCTGCTGCACTTGTGAATGAGCCCTTAGTTGCATTCGGCAGAGGCACCCTTAGAGCTTGGTCACACGTAAAGTTGGGGGGTGGTAAAACCCTGCAGTTGAGTCGTGGTTTTAAGACCCTCTAACCCCTACCCCCTTTAGCTACTGAGGCAGCACCCAAAAGTGTACACATTCTGAAACAGGAATTAAGCCCCCTGTTGCTTTTGGTGGGCGCTACCGCCTGTCAATCGCAACCCATTCAAGTAAATAGGGCCACTCTGCAAGTCCCCCACAACTGCATGCTTCTGCGGGGTGCAAGGGGTTAAAGAAGTTGGTGAGCAACACAATGCTGCCTACTTTAACACCTTGTTTGCTGTACTGCACAAGGTTGCAGGGTCGTGGTCATGGTTCATGCATGGCAGGTACTAAAGCCACCAACCATGACAGGGCGTATAACTCCTGCTGCAGCTGCCACATGTGTACACCCCTGGCCACTGCAGCTAAAGGGGGTTTGGTTGGGGGGAGGGTGGTAAACACATGTCTTAACTATGGGGTTTTACCACCCCCAAGCTGCAAATGTAAATGAACCCTTTACTGTTCTGAACCCCTATAGGGCTGCTTTCACACTGATGCACTGTGATTTACCCGCACCTCAGGTGCAGCACAGTGCTCCTACAACTTTCCTGGGGTAGCTGCACTTAGGCATAGACTTCTATTATATACTGCACCACTCTGGAGACCACTAGCTGGGATAAGATTTGGATTGCAGTTGGTATTACTCCACATGGGACAGGAGCCAGCACTACAGAGGAGGCATCGGCTAATACAGCTCTTGCTCTCTACTACAGCTCCAACTTTACAAGTCCCTCTGCATTGTACTCTGTTTGCTGCTCTGGGATGGTGGGTCAGCAAGCCCAGACCGCAATCTACCTGTCACCTGTCCACAATCTACTGGTAAAACATGATCTACAGGTTGCTGACCCCCCCCCCCCCCCCCCCGGCGTAAGGTAAACATTTTATTTCGGATTGCAAATGTTGTAAAGTTTATAATCTAAGGCACACAGTTTATGCAAGAATTTGCAAAGTCTTTGTTCAATTATTACAACAACGTTGCAGTCCTGTGAAAGATTTATATTTGCCCCCCTTCTACTGCTTCTGCTCTCTGTAACAGAGTACGGATATAATTTGTTGATTTTTGTCTAATATACGATTTACCTAATATCCCTGTTCCAAATATAATTAGGATAGGCGAGTCTCTAGAAGGAGGTGGTGTCTGTTTACTTTTTCAACAACATAATTACAGGACACCACTCAAGCCAGAATTTTGTGGATTGAGCAAGAACTTTCTACCTAGTACAGCAGAAAAGAACTTTCAGGAACAATCTGGCCGGTTCACATCTCTTATACAGATAAGGTGAGCTGGAGTTGTTGGAAGTTTTAATGGCTGCTTTTCATCTTTAGTTGAACTGTACTGAACATATTTTGTTCAATACTATCCATGGCTCTGTTAACTGAAAATTGAATCTCCTCAGAGCTACTTACCTGCTCATACAGCATTGCTCCCTTGCTGGCCAAAATGCTGGAGAATCTACGTTGCAAGCAAATAAGCAGTACTAGAGGAATATGTCCCTGGTTCAACAAACAGCGCATTGGAGTGCTCTCTTCGCAATCCTGCCAGTAGCGATTTGCCACTAGCGACAAGTCTGCTCATGTAACATGACCGTTTATGTTGTTTCATGACATACCTACTTTGACTCAGACCAACAATTTAATAGCAGACTTCCCATTCCCCCCAACACTTACACACACACACTTTTTCAATTGCCACCATTACTCAACAAGTTGCTGCACAGTATTTCAATTATATTTACTTGCTCATGCAGTCTCCACCAGTGGTGGCTGGTGCTCAATTTTCTTAGGGTGGGCGGCCCACGGCCCCCACCCAGCCAACCAACCACCCCTGGCGCTCGATCCATCTCCGCTCTCTCCCCCTCCCTGTCTCCTCCTGAGTCCCAGCTGTCGCTTCTCCACCCAGCCAATCAAGACTTAGGGCTCCCGACCGATCGGGTCTTAGGACTCCCGGCCAATCGGGCCACAGGACCTTATTGGCCGAGACGAGAAACAGGAAGACATTAGCAAATTTTAATTTGCTAATGTCATACAACTGTGTGGGCTCTGAGCCCACCCTTTGTGAAGCCAATTACACTTTAATCATGTGCTTCAAAAAAAAATTTAAATCCATGTGTCTGGCACCCTGCATGTAGATAAGGGGCCGGACGTATGGATTAGGGAAGCGGCGCCCTGTATGAGCGGCCGCCACTGATCTCCACATTGCCGCATGCTAAGGTGCCTTTTCTCTCCCTCCTCCAAACCCACGCTGCCATCTTGCTTGATTGGTCATCATTGCTGACTGGCTTTTTCTTCTTCTTCATCTGCTGGCCCACTAATTACATTTGTACCTCATCTTGTTCATACACCTAAACAGTCATCTGTTGCTCACTAGCTGAAAAAATCCCCCCAGGATCTCAAATGTTGTATTGAGCATGTGTGAGATAAGCAGATAAGGTGTACATTAAAAGTAAGCAGCAGCAAAATCCTTTGTTTAAAAAATGGCACGGGTGCTAAGGCCTATATGCAGACAGGTGGTAGAGCAGGTCCCCTTTAAGGTGTCTCCTCCCCCTGAGAGGAGGGTTGGAAGTTTAGGCAAGACCGGCGAGGGAGGTAGGTCAGACTGGAGAGGAAGGAGAAGAAGAGGCAACGTTTAACAATTGTGCTCCTGCTGTTCTCCCTTTTTTTTGGGGGGGGGGGGGGGGCAGGGTGCCCCAGGGTTCCTTATCGTAGCCGAGAGTCAGTTCAGGTCCAGAGGAAGACCTCGGGAGCTGGTCCTCCCTTTGGTTCCTCCCCTCTTAGTCTAGGCAGAGAAGAGTAGCAGAGCTACAGGGAGTAAGTGCCCTTTGCAGAAGATGCCAGCAGCCTCCACAGAAATGTGTGAGAGAGAGTACTACTGGTGTCCCCTGGCTGTCCAGCCTGGAAAAGGTGGGCCAGAGTCTGCAACCCCTGGTAGTGAGGGGGTGAAGCTATGCATCCAGGAGGATTGAAAGGGGGTCATCTGTGGGAATGTGTATGAGAATGCAACATCTGTACAGACACAGCAGTTCATCCTGATTTGACTTGTAGGTGTGGGTGAGCAGCCCAGGTCCACTTAAAAGTGTATGTCAGGCCAAAACATTTTTCTTAATTTGTATAGAAAAATGTATAATTTGTATTACTATGCTCATAGAGTCAATCATTCACTGTCACTAAACTGATCAAATTAAATAAAAATTGCATATCAAAGACCCTTCATGCGATACATTTAGTGAGTTCCCAATCAATTTTGATCGACTGTGGACTTGGGACCACCTCCTCCTCCTATCTGAATTGTACTGTAGTTGTACTGACTTCCTTTATATTTAGCGCTGCACAAACTGTTGGCACTATATAAATTATTTCTAATGGTAATATTGATAATAATAGTCTATCGCCTCTGAGTGCATGAATATCTGCATGTGTGTTCGGGAACCGATCATAATTCATGACCATTACCTGGTCGTTTTTAACAGAGGGTTTATATTAATACCTAATAGTTTGTATATTTGATTAATATTTTTAGTTGATAGCAAAGTGTAAAACAATACTGTGTATGTTGCATCATTTGATATAGATGATTATTCTCTTATTTGCAATCACTCATACCCAAACTGATCACTAAAGCATAAAGCAAGAGGTGTTTGAGTTACTGAGTGACCCCGCCTCTTAGCTTATTTAGCGGCGGGTAGGCAGAGGAGCTGTCATTTGGTGGGAGCCAAGCATCGGATGCGGGTAGTTTTTTATGTATGCAGGTCGGTAGCCTGTGTTCAATGTGATTGATACTGGATTTACTTCGAAGGACATTTATCCATTTTTTTGGGGTGAATGAGTGGTGGTACTATGTACCCCATACTTATACACATGGGGGAGCTTCCAGATTCCCATAATTCACCCCCGGCACCCCCACCGGGGCAGGGTTCTGGGGAAGAGGCCCCAGTCCTCATCAACATGGGAATAAGGTGCTTTGGGGGGGTAGTTCTCGCTCAAAGCAACCCCCTCTCACGTTGAGGGCATGTAGCCTGGTATCATTGAGGAGGGGAGGGGCATTTGCTCGTTCCCCCCCTTTCCTGGCCTGCCTGGCTGCATGCTCAGATAAGGGCCTTGTATGGATTTGGGGGGGCACGCCATTTGTTTTAAATTTTGGCTTGGGGTCCCCATCAAAATCCATACCAGACCCAAAGGTTGTAGCATTAGGAAGTGCTGACATTTTACCTCAGGGTACTGGTTCTTAGGCACGGTGGGTGTGGACATTTGCAGAAAAGATGGGCAGCAGTCACTTTTAGGAATGAACAAAAGTGAGTTTATTGCTCACAGCAAAAAAAAATGTGGGAGAGAGGGTTAGGGCACAGGACACCCTAGGTAGGCAGACAGATCAGCAGACTCCAAAAACAAAACAGCCAGGTAGATAGCAATACAGAACAAGGGCATTAGGCCTGCACCCCATGTTCTGCACCTATGTAGTAACAGCTGTCTCCTATAGCAACCACAAACTTACAACACTGTGCAGGGTTCCCTGGATGAGTGGCTCATCCAGAGACTTTCAGTTTCGTAGCATGTTTTTGCAAACTGTGCTGTATTCACCTCCTGTGTATCCTTATCCAAGGTGTGTACCCTTGCTATTGGGCTCCCCATACCCAAACACTGACAAAACAACTGATCCAGTATGGAGTCCATGAGGTTGGCTGAAGCATTAGCGACATTGACTCAACAGATAAGCATGCTGGCAGTGTCTGTTCAAGACCCACAAACTAATCAAACCAACGTGCAAGCCAATCAAAAAAGATTGGACCAACTGGTTAATAAACCTACACCTGCTCCTGTGCCTGAAGAATCTGTGACGTATCCAGAAAGAGGTGCTGCTGCTCCTGAACCCAAAGTCGCATTACCTGATAAATTCAATGGAGATCGCTCATCTTATGGAACATTTATTACCTAATGCCAGATTCTTTTTTCTACAAAAGCATAGCTATGCAACAGATTTTGTCAGGATATGGACCGTGATCTCTTTATTGACTGGTGAACCTCAGACCTGGGCACATCATTTATTACACATACATAGCCCTATATTGAATTCTTGGAGTTCCTTCATAAAAGCTATGGATTGTATGAAGATCCCCATAACGTAGCCTCTGCTGCAGCCTCACTCCGAGCCCTCAATCAAGGAAGAAGAAATTTTAAGGATTATATTACTGAATTTCGTCATCTGGCAGTAGCATCTAACTGGAATTAACCCGGTCTACTAGATCAGTTCCACTTAGGACTTTCTGAAACTCTGTAGAATGAGTTAGCCAGAGTCGGTGTTCAATCCACACTTGCAAGCACTGTCTCCTTGTGTATACAGATCGATCGCACATTACGGGAGAGAAGACAAGAACAGGCCAATACTTACACTATTCCTCAGAGGCACAATTTCTTCTCTACCCTCCTGACTTATCCTCTGAAGCTCCCACAGATGAACCAATGCAGACTGGAATAGCCCGAGGACCTCTCTCTGATATAGAGAGATCTTGTCGTAGATCTGAAGGACTATGCTTATATTGTGGAAAGCCCGGACATCAAGTGAAGGAATGTAAAGCTAAGCCAAGTTCTAGGGGTGGTAAGCAATCTAATATATCTTCCACCTCACAACAATTGCTGAGCCCAGCCCTGACAGCCTCATAGATTATACGTTGGGGTGTTAGCTTTCCAAAATGGGATGATTTTGGGGGTGTTTCCATTGTCCTGGTGCTCCAGGGCCTTCAAAAGTATAATAGGTGGTTGAAAAATGAGATGTGTAATTTATGCCCCTAGAATGCCTGTGGGTGCTATTTCAATGTTGGGCCTTTGTATGTAGCCAGGCTGTGTAAAAGCTTCACACATGTGGTGTCGCCATACTCAGGAGGAGTAGCAGAATGTATTTTGGGGTGTCATTTTTGCTATGTACATGCTATGTGTTTGGAAATATCTTATAAATGGAAACCTTTGTGTAAAAAAAAATGTGCTTTCATTTTTTTTCCCACATTTTCCAAAAACTTCTGGAAAAAAATGAACCATTCAAAAGACTCCTTATGCCTCATAGATTATACGTTGGGGTGTTAGCTTTCCAAAATGGGGTAACTGTGTGGGCATTTTCATTGTCCTGTGCTCCAGGGCCTTCAAACATGTAATAGGTGGTTGAGAAATGAGATATGTAATTTATGCTCCTAGAATGCCTGAAGGTGCTATTTCAATGTTGGGCCTCTGTATGTGGCCAGGCTGTGTAAAAGTCTCACGCATGTGGTATTGTCATACTCAGGAGGAGTAGCAGAATGTATTTTCGGGTGTCATTTTTGCTATGTACATGCTATTTGTTGGAAATATCTCATAAATGGACAACTTTGCGTAAAAAAAAAAATGTGTTTTCATTTTTTTCCACATTTTCCAAAAAACTTCTGGAAAGAAATGACCCGTTCAAAAGACTCATTATGCCTCATAGATTATACATTGGGGTGTTAGCTTTCCAAAATGGGGTCATTTTGTGGGCATTTCTATTGTCCTGGTGCTCCAGGGCCTTCAAAAGTGTAATAGGTAGTCAACAAGTTAGATGTGTAATTTATGCTCCTAGAACACCCGATGGGGCTTCCTGCATATTGGGCATATCTATGTGGTTAGGCTGTGAAAAAGTCCCACACATATGGTATTGCCATACTCAGGAAGAGTAGCGGAATGTATTTTGGAGCATCATTTGTGGTATACACATGCCATTTGAGAGAAATAACCTATTAAAATGACAATTTTGTGGAAAAAAAATAAAAAAATCTTCATTTTGCAAAGAATTGTGGGAAAAAATGACAACATCAAAAATCTCACCATGCATCTTATTAAATACCTTGGAATGTCTACTTTCAAAAAAAGGGGTAATTTGTGGGATATTTGTACTTTCCTGGCTTGTTCGGGTCGCAAGAAATGAGATAGGTCACCAGTACATCAGGTCTGATCAATTTTTTATGATTTGCACCACAGCTTGTAGACTAACTTTCAAACAGACCAAATAATATCCACTAATTTGGGTAATTTTTACCAAAGATATGTAGCAGTATAAATTGTGGCCAAAATTTATGAAGAAAAATTAATGATTTGCAAAATTTTATCACAGAAACTAAGAAAAAATTTTTTTTTCAGAATTTTCTGTCTTTTTTTATTTATAGCGCAAAAAATAAAAAACCCAGAGGTGATCAAATACCACCAAAAGAAAGCTCTATTTGTATGAAAAAAAGGACAAAAAAAATCATTTGGGCACAGTATTACATGACTGAGTAATTGTCATTTAAAGTGTGAGAGCACTGAAAGCTGAAAATTGGTCTGGGCAGGAGGGGGGTTTAAGTGCCCATTAGGCAATTTGTTAAAATCTGACCCTATTACCACGGAAACCATTCCTCTAGAAATGATCATGGGATCATGCCATAGAGAAACACTCTTAACACTTTTAACCTTGTCTGTTCTCCCATTTTTTCCTTTGGTATTAGGAATAAATTGGTTATGGAGACACAAACATGCAGTAGACTGGCAAACTGATGTATTAAAGTTTTCTTCTACACACTGTCTACCTTGTTGTCTAATACCTCAAGCTGTGAATCTGACCTTGGAGCCTACTACTAATGACAACAATATGTCAAAGATTCCTGTACACTCATTGGCCTTTGTTGATGTTTTTGAGAAGAAAGGGGCTGATACTCTCCCTCCTCACCAAGAGTATGATTATCCTATCAAATTGTTACCAGGGGCTCCAATACCTTATGGCAGGACATATCCTCTTGCAGAGCCTGAACTACAAGTTTTCAAAGAATACATTGATGAAAATGTTAATGAAGGGTTTCATAAGGCCACCTACCTCCCCTACTGGCGCTGCAATTTTTTTTGTAGGGAAAAAAGATGGAGGCCTCTGTCCATGTGTGGATTATCGAGCACTGAATTCTATTACCATTAAAAATAAAAATCCACTGCTTTTAATTTCGGAAATACCATTTACAGCAAGATCAGTCTACGAGGAGCTTATAACTTAGTGAGGATTAGAACTGGAGATGAATGGAAAACTGCCTTCCGTTCTCATTATGGACATTTTGAATATTTGGTAATGCCATTTGAATTATGCAATGCTCCTTGGATTATGCAATGCTCCTTTCACATTCCAGCAGTTTGTCAATGATGTTCTGCGGGATATTCTAGACACCTATGTAGTAGTATACTTGGATGATATATTGATATGCTCTACTACAAGAACATATTGAACATGTTAAGACAGTGTTATCCCTACTAAGGACCCATCCTTTGTATGCAAAACTAGAAAAATGTGCTTTCAATGTGAAAACTATAGATTTCCTGGAGTACATAATTTCACCTGGTTGCATAGAGATAGACACCTCCAAGATTCAAGCCATGTTATCTTGGCAGGTACCTTCAAACAAAAAAGGGGTACAATGCTTTATTGGCTTCTGTAACTTCTATAGAAGATTCATACGTCATTTCTCAAAGGTTATTCAGCCAATTACAGCTATCACAAAAGGTGAAATTTCAATGGACTGAACAAGCCCAACAATCTTTTGATGAGTTGAGAGACCTTTTTACTTCTGCACCTAGTCTAATTTTACCTGTGTCCAACAAACCATACTATGTTGAAGTAGATGCTTCAGATACAGCTGCAGGTGCTGTACTGTCACAGAGATCCAGTGAAAAAGATCTCCTACATCCAGTGGCCTTTTTTTCATGCTCCTTTTCTGCCGCTGAGAGAAATTATGATGTGGGGGAGAGAGAATTATTAGCAATCAAACTTGCATTGGAAGAATGGAGACATCCGCTAGAGGGCACTAGCACACCCATTACAGTTTATACAGAACATCGCAATCTTGAATACTTACAGACAGCTAAAAGATTAAAACCACATCATGCCTGATGGGCTCTTTTCTTCAGCTGGATCCCCCTGCTAATAACTTACCGTCCTGGTTCTCGAAATGGTAAAGCTGATGCCCTTTCTTGAATGGGAACTGGCACATCTTCTTCTTCTCCAGGTCCTGAACCTTTTACCATATTAAATAAAGACTGTTTTTGGCTACTATGCCATCACTATGGGATACTGTCAGATCTCATACTAATGTGAATGATAAACCTTCCACAAACCCCCCAATAAACTATCAAAATGGACTTTTATTGTACAAAGGAAGAATTTATGTCCCTCCTGCTGCAGTCGCTGAAGTACTACAATATTGCCATGGCACTCCCATAGGGGGTCATGGAGGGATACATAAAACACATGAACTGTTTCGAAGAACCTTCTGGTGGCCTTCCTTATGTTATGGAAATGATTAAGAGCTCCAATCGAGCCCAAGGTTATCTGCTGCTGTCTCTAATTGGAAAGTGTGGCTATGCATGCATATATAAGTAAACACTCTGAGACACGCTCAGCTCCGTTACTTTTTACACTTCTGATTTATTCAAGGCGGTGCTAATGTTTTATACACACAAATACGTCATTGCTATGTTAGTCTAATAGGTACATCTCATTGGTTAAGATAGA
This sequence comes from Lithobates septentrionalis, assembly GCA_037952835.1. Taxonomy (NCBI): domain Eukaryota; kingdom Metazoa; phylum Chordata; class Amphibia; order Anura; family Ranidae; genus Lithobates; species Lithobates septentrionalis. The sequence goes on from JBBDGP010003274.1 coordinate 1,589,265, forward strand.
AAAGAAGATGGAGAATCTTCATAACGAGGTTTGGCTGTCCTTGGTTTTATCTTCAGTTCCGCGTTCTTCTGATGTGTGGGATGTAGGGGGTACCCGCCATTTTGAGAAAAATATAAGAACAGAGCTAATCTGTATACTTATATAATGAGTAAGGAGAAAAATATGTATACACATAAGAAAATAGACATTTTCAGATTATTATTACTATTATTTACATCACATTCCTTCACACTTATAAAAAGATGTGACATCACACGTTTCTACCTGTTCTGTTTGTATTCGTGCTAAGGACAGCCACAATTGCCCTCAAGGTCTTCTTTTGTTTTTGCCTGTTCCTTCCAGGCCCTGGACTGACATTTCAATGGATTTTATTGTTGAGTTACCTTTGGCACATGGTTACAATACAATAGTGGTAATAGTGGATCGTTTTAGTAAAATGTCTCATTTCATAACCACTAAGAATCTACCGACTGCCAGTCAGACAGCTGCCTTCTGTAGGGTTCTTCATATCCAACGCTAATTGTCAACCGCTTTTCATCCTCAATCAAATGGCCAAACAGAACGTACCAACCAAACCTTAGAACAATACCTGCGATGTTATACAACCTATCTTCAAGATGATTAGGATGCATATCTATCTTTAGCTGAAGTTGCATATAATAATCAATTCCACAGTTCCATTAACTCCTCTCCATTCTATGCTAATTATGGCTACCATCCCACTATGTTGCCTGGATCCCCAATTGCTAATACTGTACCTGCTACTAATAATGAAATTGTGAAGAGCTTTTCAGTACTAAAGAAGACCATAACTCGTGCCCAGATTAGGTATAAGGCCTAACTTCTCTGTTAAAGCTTGCTGTCCCAGATCCTTGTCCCTCTGCTCCTTATCTAGTGCCGACCCTATTGTTGTAAATGGAGAGGAAGAATATGAGGTGGAGGACATCTTAGAATAGATACTAGATTACGCCATGGTCCTCTGGAATACTTGATTCACTGGAAAGGCTACACTGTTGAAGTTCATTCCTGGGTCCCTGCTTCTGATGTGCCTGCTCCTGTACTTATACGCTCTTTTCATAAAAGTCATCCTGGCCGTCATGCCCTGTGGGAGGGCACTGTTACAACCTGCAACCTACCTGTATCAACCGCAGGGATTCTCGCACTTGCAGCATGTCAGTCCTTGGCACTCTTGTTGGTGGCCTGTGTCCTGTGGCATCCCTGTGTGACTATAGTGAGGCCTCTAGCATATGTCTGATGGCATCCTCATATCAAGATGGCAGCACCAAAGTGCTTCCTGTTATAGACAGAAATTGCATCACTTCCACCAGGCCCTCTGGAGGTCACTTCCTGTTTATTCACTATAAAGCTGAGAGGGTCTAGAGAGAGAGAGTGCTCAGTTGTTTTAGAGCTACCCACAGTGTGTATCTGTTTCTTGCTGTGTGATATTGCTACCTGACCTTCGCTGCGTTTATTGACTCTGATCCTTTGCTGCCTGCCCTGACCTTCTGCTACGTTTTACTTTGATTATTGGACTTTCCCTTTTGTACCACTTTTCTTCCTCCCATCTCCCTCTCTGTAGACTCAAACTGTTGCTCATCACTGCTGTCGACCATCTCACTCCAAAGGACACATTCTCGGATAAGATTTCAAGAGATTCGGTCAGACAAAATATCAGAATCCGATTCTGTGGTAAATTCCTCCACTGGTAGTAAGTTAGACTTTGGAAGTATAGCTATGGGCTTCACTGCCCCGACAGCCACACTGCCCTCACTCACAACAGGGTTACCCAAATCAGTGGTTTTCTCTCTGGGGAGTCCTGCCAACAAGAAGTGTAGAACACCTCGACCAAGGACGAGGGAGCTTACAGGTGCTCTTGACTTTGTATCAGCTGCTGGTGCTGGAGCAGTGGTTGCGACAGTGGATAGGATGACTGTAGCAGCAGTGACTGGCTCTGAAGCAACACTCTTGGCCCAGTCTACTTGCAGCACCCTTGGCGGTAAGGCTGGGGAGACTACCTTCAGTAGCGATTCTCCACAGCATCCACAGGTGATCCAGGGCTAGGTGTGAATGAATAGTCCTGCACATTTTGGAGACAGAAACCTGATCACTTCATAGCCTCCCGCTCTCTCTCTGGCAGAGCTTAAAGTACATGGCCAGGCTTTAGACTCCAGGCCTCACCCAACACAGCTGTTCCTCACACATCCACACCAGACCAAAGTCTGGGTGGAAGGACCCTGATCACCAGACTTCCTCCAAATATATACTCTTTCCCAGCATGCCCAGTGGCCTGAAACCCCTACTGATTTGCTGAAAAAGATATGCATATTCATAACTCAGTTTCACTGCAGCACATCATAATAATGACAAAGGCAACAGTGCCACCTATTGACATAAGAAAGGGACCACAGCTAAACCAGGCTTAGAAGAAAACCCAAATGATCACAGACTAAAAATCAGCCAGGTTATTTACCTCCTAGCACAGCTAAATTTACCAGTAGCCCCTGTTAGACAAGGGTGCTACACTTAGTACCCAGTAGTAGTAATAACACAATTTACCGTACAGGGTGATTAGGACTGGGACTTGGCATAAGATGACACTTGGCATCCAAACAAGGGAGCCTTGCAGGATGGTTTAATGGGAGGGGCAATCATTATGTTGTTCTTCTGTCGGCTATCGATGGGTCCCCTTAAAGACGTATTGGTGCATTTGACAACAGTTTCAATAAACTAGCAAGCAGTATCGATGCAGTAAAGGTGTGGTATAGGTGCGGTACAGGTGCAATATAGGTGCTGTATAGTTGCAATGAAGATGCAGTGAAGGTGCAGTATTCCTAATGTCCTGCCTACAGTAACTCAGTCCCTGCTAGCAGCGTGAAGAATGGGGCAGTGAGCCCTCTCACTAGTTCCTGTTGTGTGGCTGAGAACGCTAGCTGTAGAAAGTCTCTCCACAGAATGCCTCTGCAGATTCATTGGTGGGAAGTAGAGGGTGAGAGGATGCTCTGGTCTCCCTGCTGCAACAGTGCAGATGTGATTGTTGTGGTCTGTGCTGCACTGCCTTAGTTGCCTCCACTGGTCTGGCCTCTCAGCAGTCTTGTCACTATGCAGCAAATATGCTCTCATCTCTTTCCTCAGTACCAAGAGCTAGAGCCTAGCTGAACAGTCTCAGAAAGGCAGCTCCAGTGCACCTCCTTGCCCCAGTGTCTCTTGGGAATTATAGTGCAAAGGGTCCATAAGCTCCACAATATGGCCTACATCATGGACTTCATATCCCATGATCCTTAGCATTCTGCATAGAAATCCATAAACTTTTCTGGCTATAGTTCTCCCTCTGCTAACTGGGGGGATAGTGCAACACAACAATTAGCATATCAGCACAAAGTGAAAGTAAACTGATAGTAAAGAGAGAAATGTCTCCTTCTCCATGTTTCTCTATTCCAGCAGCTGGCTACATAAATATGATGTGGGGTCTGGAGCTGATAACAAGAATCTTTATGGAAAAACTCCTGTTGGGAACTTGTCATGCATGCAGCCAACAATTGATCTGCAAACAAAGCATATTTCCAAGAGCCTGACAGTGACAGGTAAAACCATGGTTATTAGTTATTAAAAATTCTGCTTCACATGAAAGTCTATCATTTTTAAGCCATACATCTATATCAGAACATTGTACAGGGAACGTATATCCATGTACGTCTGTCTCTGTGCCCTGTAGGTGCTCACTATCTTACTGTATATCACAATCATTCTCACTTTAGGCTGGTTTTTGGTAAAGGCAGATTTATGCTTCATGCACACTGGGTGTTTAGACCCAGTGCATGAGGCTCAAGCATTTAGCTGGAGGACACAGCCACACTATCCAGCCCCGCTGCTGCCAGCCTGGCAAACTCTATAAGAAGACAATTGTTCCAAGATGCCAAAATCTGCATGACAAGGGCACTATAGTATACAGTACATCGGGAGTCTACCTGTATTTAAAACAGACACATCAACTTTTGATTTCCTTTGTGTTAATTAGTTAAACATTACCAGTGGATTAAGCAGTCTGAACCCTTGGCAGTACTTCGTTTTATATTAACTTTTATGATTAGTTGACAAGGTAACAAATAGTGAGGTATTCATGCCAATGTTAAGTTATAGCCAGATGTAGCAATGTGGACTACAATTATAAAATACAGTGTTCCTCCGGTATTTCTATGCATCGCATGTCCCTAGAGTGCCCAGTGTTATCAACTGACATCATGTTTGTTAGCCAAGCTAAAGGGATTGTGGGATGAGTAGTTCCACAGATTGATAATTGCTTCAAATGACCCTGTACCTGGATTACATATCCCAGGGATCTTTGTTACCATCGGAGAGATTGCTGGGAGGAATTCTATAAGAAGCCAAAGCCCTGCCCTGCGGTCTCTTCCTCCTGGGCCTGACAAGAGACGGACCTCATCGTGCATGGGGAGAGAGGTCGCGGCCTACCACGCGGTGTACAACATTCCAACCCGGATGAGAGGGGCCTAGCACTGCTTGCTGTTCGTTGGACATCCATCCAGCACCACTTTGGTCGCCTGCCAACCTGTGTTCTAAGCTTTGCATTGGGACATGGAAACGGCGGATCTGCTGCATGCGTGTCGCTACAGGGGGTGCTGTCCGGAGGGCACTGAATCAGCCTGGTCGTTGGTGAGAGGGCAGTCACCCACCTTTACAAATCCTTTTCTCACGGTTTCACTAGGACACTTTGCACAGACATCATTACCTTGGGAATACTTTACTGAACCTATCTTGAACACTGTGCATAGACACCCTTAGCATCTACCATTTAAAGAAATCCTATTGCTTGTTATTACACCTTATTGGATACAATTACTGAGCTCCTACATGCCGGTGAAGACCATCAGATCTGCAATGGGGACATTGCTGTCATTATTGCTGCAAGGGTCCTTATACTATTGCCATTAAGTCTGACCTCTCATTAGGGTTAAAGGTTTATAGGCTGGCCAAGGTTTACCCTTTAGAAGTTTGTCAGTATAACCATTTAACTTTGTTTATCCTTTCAGTGGCAAGCAGTACTCCACTGTACATGTGTGTATAATAGACTGTTTACCTGGAAATATATTGACTTGTTTTATTGGGAGGAATTCCTTTGCTGAGTTGGCGCTGTTGCCTAAAACTCAGCAGATCTATTACCCATTTTTTGGGACAATATCTTAAAGGGAAAAAGCCGCTCCCAGGACTGCCACACCTGGATGAAAATAACGTCCCAATCAGCCTCACAGGTGCTGGCTCTGCACAAGGTATGGAGGAAGAAAAAAGAATCCTGGACGGCTGCACTCAATGAATAAGAAAGCACCTTTATTGTGACAAAAAATACCAGAACAGGTCACACAAAGAGTGGATGTTACAGGACTGCACCTAACGCGTTTCACATCTACTGATGCTTACTCATAGCTAGGTTGAAAATGGTCAAACATGTACATATAAAAGGGAAGCGATTTAAAAATATGTAGGACACCTGGCAATAAACTCAAAATTAGAAACATCACACCCATTGCACTGTTAACCTTCAAAGACCCAGAGAATACAAAGTATTGATAAAAAAATTAATTAGGTTAAAAACTATTGTCTATACATAACATGCTGGGAAATCGCAACAGTTCACACTATGCAAAAAATCATTATCACGCAACCATAGAAAGTGCAAAACGTAGTTGGAAAAAAACAAATACATGTGTGTGTGTATATATATGTGTGTATATATATATATATATATATACATAAAGATGAAAATAAAAATAAAAGAAAACATTTGCAAGACTCTGTGCAGAACAAAGGTTGTTGCATGTATGTTGAACTAATGAGATACACATTGACACTGCAGTGCACTGGAAGCTAGTTAATATAAACTATGCCAAAAAAAGGGGAAACTAGAAAAAGAAAACAAATATATATGTATATACAAGTATAGCTTGCGGTCGACTGGTTAAAGTCACTCATGCAATATCGCAATATATATATAAGTTGCATTAAGAAGTTGAATCTCCCATAACAGAACATCAATGGCAATACAAGCGCACAGGAGTGTAAATGTGAAGATAGATAAATAGTCTGAACTGTAGCTCATATAGTCTATCATAATAATTCAAAATGATCATACAAATGGCTATTAAACAAATAGTCAAGAGAAGAGATAATAAAACCGCATAGAAAGAGAAAGAACGAAAAAGAAAGAAAAAGGAAGAAAAGTGGCAAAACAAAACCCGTATTCAGACTCAGAGTCTCACTCAAAGCGCTGCAAACGATATGCAATTAAATGAAAATGAGATAAGAGGAAAGTTTAGCAATAAACTAAATGTACTAGAATGAACCGTCTCACTTGAAATAATGCAACCGGGATGGAAAAGAGATGGTAGGACTCTACTGCAGTAAAAAATGAAAAGAAGCAAAAGAAAATATTAAAGTTAAGGGCATCTGAAACCAGAGATTGAGAGTGTCACAGAAGTAATCAAACACAAAGGCTTGCTCCATCAGTGGTGTTTATGTAAAATAAACTATACCACCAAGAAGAAAGTCTCACTCCATCCGCTGCAATCTGCAACATGATTGGTTCGAATGTATCCTGTCTGATATATTGTAAGGAGTCAATAGCATTGCTATAAACAACCAAAAGTGAGTTAAATTGATTGCTAATAACCAAGATAAATAAAATAAAATAAGGATGGCGGAACCTGATGGTTCCGCTAATACTGCAAACAATTAATTAAGGTGACTGGATAGTATTAAATATATCAGAATAATACATTTCAAGCTCAATCTCAATTAGTTAGAAAATGAAAAAGTAAATTAAACCCCTCTCATTTCGTTTAGTCTCTAATGGGCTGGACAGAAAACTGCAATGCGCACCGGAGGATATGAGTAAAAAATTAAATGAGAAGAAATGAAAATGATGCAGGTTCATTAGTGGGACTTCATTGATGAAACTTCTGTGAATACATTAATGAAATGAAAATAATGCTGATTCATTAATGGAAATTCATCAATGGAACTTCTATAAGTATATTAATAAAAATGTGACACATCCCACTCAAAATTCAGTCCCAAAGGGTGCCTAGTATTTAAAATAAAAATCCATTTAACTTCCCATTTACATAGAATATTAAACTTATCCCCTCCTCTGAGTGGTCTCTTGATCTTTTCGATACCCTGGATGATAAGGCTTTTTGTATCTTTCTGATGATTAATATTCCAATGTCGCGCTACGTTGGTGGCATGGTTTTTTTGGATATCATAAAGATGATCGTAAAGGCGGTCCTTTAATCTACGGGTAGTTCTGCCAACATACTGTACGTGACATATGGTACAGGTAATTAAATACACGACATACAGTGTATTACAGTTAATGAAAGAGTGTATCTTGTGAGTATGGCCTGTAGAGGCTGATACAATAGTATTGCCCTTATTAATAAAAGGACAATAGGAGCAACCACGGCTCCCGCATCCAAAAGTACCCTGGATGGCTAGCCAACTGTCTAATGTGCTAGCACTGGAGAAGAGACTGGATGACAAAATACTGCCCAGAGATGGAGGTCTCCTAGACACTGTACGAATACTTTGTGAAGAATGTGGGAATAAACTGGGTCATGGTTCAGTACCGGGAGATACTTGGTGACAATCTTTTTGATTCTGCTGAATTTCTCACTATAGGGAGTACAGAAGGTCGGAATGGTATTGGATTTCTTATGCCCGTACACACGGTCGGATTTTCCGATGGAAAATGTCCGATCAGAGCGTGTTGTTGGAAATTCCGACCGTTTGTGGGCTCCATCGGACATTTTCCATCGGATTTTCCGACACACAAAGTTGGAGAGCAGGAGATAAAATTTTCCGACAATAAAATCCGTTGTCAGAAATTCCGATCGTGTGTACACAAATCCGACGGACAAAGTGCCACGCATGCTCAGAATAAATAAAGAGATGAAAGCTATTGGCCACTGCCCCGTTTATAGTCCCGACGTATGTGTTTTACGTCACCGCGTTTAGAACGATCGGATTTTCCGACAACTTTGTGCGACCGTGTGTAGACAAAACAAGTTTGAGCCAACATCCGTCGGAAAAAATCCTAGGATTTTGTTGTCGGAATGTCCGAACAAAGTCCGACCGTGTGTACGCCCTATTAGAAGTAATTCGTTTTTTAGAAGGTCTATCAGCAAGAAGTTTATCTCTGGATATCTGATTTGCAATTCTAAGGTCTCTATTAATGACTGATTTTGAATATCCTCTGGACTCAATTCTTACCGCCAAAAGCGTGGATTCATGATTGTAATCAGATTGCTTGCTACACAGCCTTTTAAGTCTAAGAAATTGACCTACTGGTATGCTGTTAACTGTATGGCTCGGATGGCCATAATCTGCCCGTAGCAACGTGTTACCAGCGCTAGGTTTCCTGTAAAGATTGGATACTATCCTGCCATCTTCTCCTGTTAACCTGACATCAAGGAACTCTATGGTTTTATCATTGATGTTTCCAGTGAATCTCAAATTGAGCATATTATCGTTTAAATACATTAACCAGTTTTCCAGATCAATATGCGGGTCGGAGACAATAAACAGGAGGTCATCTATGTATCTGCAATAAAAAACAGTACCTGAGCGGCGGGGGGCCACCAGCCCCAAAGATGCGGAGCCTTTCCCACCAGCCCATGTATAAATTGGCCAAGGTCGGTGAAAATTTCGCACCCATGGATGCTCCGCATCTTTGGAGGTAGTGACCCCCGTCAAACATGGAAAAATTATGAGTCAAAAGAAATTCCAGACACATTAATACAGGAGAAAATTGCCCCGATCTCTGCAGAAAGAAAGAAACTGCTTGTAAACCAAGTGTATGGGGGATTGAAGAATAAAGACTAGAGACATCACACGACACCCAGCAAAAATCATCATTCCATGTGATGTTATCTAGCTTAGCAAGTAGTTGTTTAGTGTCACGGAGATGACCGGGGAGGTCTGTTACAAGAGGCTGCAATTGTTGGTCCACCCATTGCCCCAAGCGCTCATTGAGAGAACCAATGCCTGCGACAATGGGTCTTCCCATTAGTGGAGTGAGTCCTTTGTGTAATTTGGGAAGATGGTGAAAAATGGGCATGATGGGGGACTCTGGGATCAGCATTTCTTTATCCTTATTTGAAAGAATCCCAGCACAAACGCCTTTATCTAAAAGGGATGAAAGTTCCTTTTAAAAAAAAAATATAGGGTCCCCCTTAAGCTCACCATACGTATCTTTGTCTGATAATTGTCTCAGGGCTTCTTCTCTGTATGCTGAGGCATTCATAACCACCACAGATCCACCTTTGTCTGCATTTTTGATCACTATGGAGGAGTCTTTCTGAAGGCTGTGCAGAGACGCTTTCTCCTCAGTGCTCAGATTAGAAATGGGTTTATGAGATGTTTTTCTTGCCAAACTGGTGAGATCTCTCTCTACCAGTTTTTGGTATAGATCTATGTCCTTGCCTCTAGAATTGATTAGGTAAAAATCGGATCTGACTTTTAGAGGCACAGGATTTGGAATAGAAGAGCCATCCGCTACATCAGGATTTGATTCATTTGCAAGGTCTGTGAGATCTATTAATGCACATACATCTGAAAAAAGTAAAGGAGAAGAAATTGACTCACCAATTGATGTAATAATTGATGGTGAGGACAATGATTCATCTTCCTGTTCAGTGAAATAATGTTTCTGCAGAGTAAGCGTACGTGCCAGTTTGTTCACATCAAGAATAGTGCCGAATAAATCAAAGTGGTTAGATGGACAGAAATTCAAACCTTTTGACAGGAGTGAGACATCAGACTGGGACAAGGGACGTGCTGATAGGTTGACTACATTTAGTCTTTCTGGGGTTTCTGACCTCGTAGCTGGTAACGGTTTCCACTGCATTCTTTTGTGTCTTTTGCCTCCTCTTCTCGTTTTCCTTTCTTTTTCCATTTCTTTTTGTTGCGGCCATGTCCGCCTTGGTTTAAAGGAGCACTATTATCACCATGTGAGTGTGTATTTGCTGGGCTGTGATCCGAGAGGAATCAGATCCTGTTGCTGCTAAAGTGTCACATCTTATGTCTTCTTCTGTCTCAGAGAAGCTGACTCTTTTTTTAGGGGAACCTCTTCGTGATCGATGGGAACGAAAAGTGGGCTTCTTCCAAATATAAACATTATTGGTATCATAATCCAGCTGATCTCTGGTGCGTTTGTCAGACTTAGTTGAAATAACTCCTATTTCCAGTTTGTCTAATTTCTTGTTTAATTGGCTGTTCAATTCCATGTAACCAGGCATAGACTGGGAGTTTGTAAGTTCCTTTTGGATCAGGGCTATTTCTACTTGTACCCGATCTAGTTCTTTTTGTTTACGATCAATGATAATGTTCATAACTTTGAAGGAACAGGTAGACAATGTATTAGTCCATTCCAATTTCGTGTCTTCATCTGAGATTTCAAAGGTTGGAAACTTATTAATACGCAAACCTCGAGGGATTTGTTTCAATTGTAAATATTCTGTGAGCGAATTGACATCCCAAAAAGCTTTTATCTCCTTCACCATAAAGCTTTCTACCTTCCGAAAAGTGCGCTTAAGGAATAGGTCAGCAGTATTCGGATTCTGGGTTAGACTGCTTAGGTTATTTCTAAGCGGGTTATCAGACGGAGCTGTCAAATTTCGGCTAAATCCTGGCTCCACTTCAGAGGTGACCGTGGTGGTTTTCAAGAGGGTAGGTACTTGGCTGTTGGGGTGATCCATGGCATAAAAAACTGCACAGTGTGTAGAAGTCCGAGCAGGCAATAGAAAAGGCAAAGTCCAGATACACAAGTCAAAGGGAAAAAGCAGCTCCCAGGACTGCCACACCTGGATGAAAATTAACGTCCCAATCAGCCTCACAGGTGCTGGCTCTGTACAAGGTATGGAGGAAGAAAAAAGAATCCTGGACGGCCACACTCAATGAAAAAGAAAGCACCTTTATTGTGACAAAAAATACCAGAACAGGTCACACAAAGAGTGGATGTTACAGGACTGCAGCTAACGTGTTTCACATCTACTGATGCTTACTCATAGCTAGGTTGAAAATGGTCAAACAAGTACATGTAAAAGGGAAGTGATTTAAAAATATGTAGGACATCTGGCAATAAACTCAAAATTAGAAACACCACACCCATTGCTCTGTTACCCTTCAAAGACCCAGAGAATACAAAGTGTTGATAAAAAATTAATTAGGTTATTAGGTTTGCGTATTAAGAAGTTTCTAACCTTTGAACTCCCAGATGAAGACACAAAATTGGAATGGACTTCTACATTGTCTACCTGTTCCTTCAAACTTATGAACATTATCATTGATTGTAAACAAAAAGAACTAGATTGGGTACCAGCAGAAATAGCCCTAATTCCAAAAGGAATTTACAAACTCCCAGTCTATGCCCGGCTACATGGAATTGGACAGCCAATTAAACAAGAAATTAGACAAACTGGAAAGAGTAGTTATTTCAACTAAGTCTGACAAACGCACCAGAGATCAGCTGGATTATGATACCAATAATGTTTAGATTTGGAAGAAGCCCACTTTTCGTTCCCATTGATCACGAAGAATTCCCCCTAAAAAAAGAGTCAGCTTCTCTGAGACAGAAGCAGACATAACATGTGACACTTTAGCAGCAACAGGATCGGATTCCTCTTCGGATCACAGCCCAGCAAATACACGCTCACATGGTGATAATAGTGCTCCTTTAAACCAAGGCGGACATGGCCGCAACAAAAAGAAATGGAAAAAGAAAGGAAAACGAGAAGAGGCAAAAGACACAAAAGAACCCAGTGGAAACTGTTACCAGCTACGAGGTCGGAAACCCCAGAAAGACTGAATGTAGTCAACCTATCAGCACGTCCCTTGTCTGAGTCTGATGTCTCACTCCTGTCAAAAGGTTTGAATTTCTGTCCATCTAACCACTTTGATTTATTCTGCACTATTCTTGATGTGAACAAACTAGCACATACGCTTACTCTGCAGAAACATTATTTCACTGAACAGGAAGAGGAATCATCGTCCTCACCATCAAATATTACATCAATTGGCGAGTCAATTTCTTCTCCTTTACTTTTTTCAGATGTATGTGCATTAATAGATCTCACAGACCTTGCAAATGAATCAAATCCTGATGTAGCGGATGGCTCTTCTAATCCAAATCCTGTGCCTCTAAAAGTCAGATCCGATTTTTACCCAATCAATTCTAGAGGCAAGGACATGGATCTATACCAAAAACTGGTAGAGCGAGATCTCACCAGTTTGGCAAGAAAAACATCTCATAAACCCATTTCTAATCTGAGCACTGATGAGAAAGCATCTCTGCACAGCCTTCAGAAAGACTCCTCCATAGTGATCAAAAATGCGGACAAAGGTGGAGCTGTGGTGGTTATGAATGCCTCAGCATACAGAGAAGAAACCCTGAGACAATTATCAGACAAAGATACGTATGGTGAACTTAAGGGGGACCCTACAGATTCTTTTAAAAAGGAACTTTCATCCCTTTTAGATAAAGGCGTTTGTGCTGGGATTCTTTCAAATAAGGATAAAGAAATGCTGATCCCAGAGTCTCCCATCATGCCCATTTTTCACCATCTTCCCAAATTACACAAAGGACTCACTCCATTAACGGGAAGACCCATTGTCGCAGGCATTGGTTCTCTCAATGAGCGCTTGGGGCAATGGGTGGACCAACAATTGCAGCCTCTTGTAACAGACCTCCCCGGTTATCTCCTTGACACTGAACAACTACTTGCTAAGCTAGATAACATCACATGGGATGATGATTTTTGCTGGGTGTCGTGTGATGTCTCTAGCCTTTATTCCTCAATACACTTGGTTTACAAGCAGTTTCTTTCTTTCTGCAGAGATCGGGACAATTTTCTCCTGTCTTACAGGAGTTCATATTGATGTGTCTGTAATTTCTTTTGACTCATAATTTTTCCATGTTTGACGGGGGTCACTACCTCCAAAGATGTGGAGCATCCATGGGTGCCAAATTTTCACCGTCCTTGGCCAATTTGTACATGGGCTGGTGGGAAAGTCTCTGCATCTTTGGGGCTGGTGGCCCCCCGCCGTTCAGATACTGTTTTTTATTGCAGATACATAGATGACCTCCTGTTTATTGTCTCCAACCCTCATATTGATCTGGAAAACTTGTAAATGTATTTAAACGATAATATGCTCAATTTGAGATTCACTGGAAACATCAATGCTAAAACCATAGAGTTCCTTGATATCAGGTTAACAGGAGAAGATGGCAGGATAGTATCCAATCTTTACAGGAAACCTAGCGCTGGTAACACGTTGCTACGGGCAGATTCTGGCCATCCGAGCCATACAGTTAACAGCATACCAGTAGGTCAATTTCTTAGACTTAAAAGGCTGTGTAGCAAGCAATCTGATTACAATCATGAATCCAAGCTTATAGCGGTAAGATTTGAGTCCAGAGGATATTCAAAATCAATCATTAATAGAGGCCTTAGAATTGCAAATCAGGTATCCAGAGATAAACTTCTTGCTGATAGACCTTCTAAAAAACGAATTACTTTTAAGAAATCCAATACCATTCCGACCTTCTCTACTCCCTATAGTGAGGAATTCAACAAAATCAAAAAGATTGTCACCAAGTATCTCCCGATACTGAACCATGACCTGTTTATTCCCACATTCTTCACAAGGGTATTCGTACGGTGTCTAGGAGACCTCCATCTCTGGGCAGTATTTTGTCACCCAGTCTCTTCTCCAGTGCTAGCACATTAGACAATTGGCTAGCCACCCAGGGTACTTTTGGATGCGGGAGCCGTGGTTGCTCCTATTGTCCTTTTATTCATAAGGGCAATACTATTGTATCAGCCTCTACAGGCCATACTCACAAGATACACTCTTTCATTAACTGTAATACACTGTATGTTGTGTATTTAATTACCTGTACCATATGTCACGTACAGTATGTTGGCAGAACTACCCGTAGATTAAAGGACCGCATTTACGATCATCTTTATGATATCCAAAAAAACCATGCCACCAACGTAGCGCGACATTGGAACATTAATCATCAGAAAGATACAAAAAGCCTTATCATCCAGGGTATCGAAAAGATCAAGAAACCACTCAGAGGAGGGGATAAGTTTAATATTTTATGCAAATGGGAAGTTAAATGGATTTTTATTTTAAATACTAATTTTGAGTGGGATGTGTCACATTTTTATTAATATACTTATAGAAGTTCCATTGATGAATTTCATTAATGTATTCACAGAAGTTTCATCAATGAAGTCCCACTAATGAACCTGCATCATTTTCATTTCTTCTCATTTAATTTTTTACTCATATCCTCCGATGCGCATTGCAGTTTTCTGTCCAGCCCATTAGAGACTAAACGAAATGAGAGGGGTTTAATTTACTTTTTCATTTTCTAACTAATTGAGATTGAGCTTGAAATGTATTATTCTGATATATTTAATACTATCCAGTCACCTTAATTAATTGTTTGCAGGATTAGCGGAACCATCAGGTTCCGCCATCCTTATTTTATTTTATTTATCTTGGTTATTAGCAATCAATTGAACTCACTTTTGGTTGTTTATAGCAATGCTATTTACCCCTTACAATATATTAGACAGGATACATTCGAACCAATCATGTTGCAGATTGCAGCTGATGGAGTGAGACTTTCTCCTTGGTGGTATAGTTTATTTTACATAAACACCACTGATGGAGCAAGCCTTTGTGTTTGATTACTTCGGTGACACCCTTTCAATCTCTGGTTTCAGATACCCTTAACTTTAATATTTTCTTTTCCTTCTTTTCGTTTTTTACTGCAGTAAAGTCCTACCATCTATTTTCCATCCTGTTTGCAGTATTTCAAGTGAGACGGTTCATTCTAGTACATTTAGTTTATTGCTAAACTTTCCTATTATCTCATTTTCATTTCATTGCATACCATTTGCAGCGCTTTGAGTGAGACTCTGAGTCTGAATACGGGTTTTGTTTTGCCACTTTTCTTCCTTTTTCTTCCTTTTTCGTTCTTTCTCTTTCGATGCGGTTTTATTATCTCTTCTCTTGACTATTTGTTTAATAGCCATTTGTATGATATTTTTGAATTATTATGATAGACTATATGAGCTACAGTTCAGGCTATTTATCTATCTTCACATTTACACTCCTGTGCGCTTGTATTGCCATTGATGTTCTGTTATGGGATATTCAACTTCTTAATGCAACTTATATATATTGTGATATTTCATGAGTGACTTTAACCAGTCGACCGCAAGCTATACTTGTATATACATATATATTTGTTTTCTTTTTCTAGTTTCCCCTTTTTTTGGCATCGTTTATATTAACTAGCTTCCAGCACACCGCAGTTTTAATGTGTATCGCATTAGTTCAACATACATGCAACAATCCTTGTTCTGCACAGAGTCTTGCAAATGTTTTCTTCTATTTTTATTTTCATCTTTATGTACATATATATTATATATATATATATATATATGTATGTATTTGTTTTTTTTCCAACTACTTTTTGCACTTTCCCACGGTTGCGTGATAATGATTTTTTGCATAGTGTGAACTGTTGCGATTTCCCAGCATGTTATGTATAGACAATAGTTTTTAACCTAATTAATTTTTTATCAATATTTTGTATTCTCTGGGTCTTTGAAGGTTAACAGTGCAATGGGTGTGGTGTTTCTAATTTTGAGTTTATTGCCAGGTGTCCTACATATTTTTAAATCACTTCCCTTTTATATGTACGTGTTTGACCATTTCCAACCTAGCTATGAGTAAGCATCAGTAGATGTGAAACGCGTTAGCTGCAGTCCTGTAACATCCACTCTTTGTGTGACCTGTTCTGCTTTCTTTTTCATTGAGTGCGGCCGTCCAGGATTCTTTTTTCTTCCTGTGACAATATCTTCTTTGAACTGTCCTAGTACATTATCAGAATATAAACGCACAGAGTTGTCTCTTATTGTCTCAATCTCTTATTGCTTTAAGGTGGTGCAAAGATGTCTGAACCCAGAGTGTCAGGTGGGTTGGAATGTTCATCAGGTCATGGCAGTGCAGATGAGCAGGTAAATCCAAGCAGCCCTTAGGGGGCTGTGCTACACATACAAAAATTACTGTATTTATTAGCATATAACACACACATTTTCCCCCTGAAAACAGAGTGCAAATCATATGTGCGCATCATATGCTGATATTTTGGGCAGCCTCGGAGGGGAGGGGGGGCTAGCGCCACCGGATTACACAGAGCAAGGATCTCCCGTTTACTCAGCTTACTCGACATCACCTCAGCCTGATTGCAGGAAATGACATAAATACCCGGCCAAGCTCACACATCCTGACCTTGGTATTGTCCTTGAGCCCTGACCTGTATCCTGTGAACCTGATCCCTGCATCCTGAACCTATTTGTACCCGTTCCTGTCTGTTCCTGTATCCCTGGATCCTTGCCCTGCAGCCCGATCCCTTCCACCTTGTCCCTGTCTGTCTTACTCCTTGCCCCCCATCTGCTGATCTCCTGTTTATGACCCTGGCCTGGCTAAGACTACGATTCTGGTATTCCCTTTTGCTGTATATGCTGGTTAGTTTGTTGTCACTGTTTGGTTGTTTACACGGTTTGGTATTGGTGGTGCGTTTATATTTGGATACTTTATATTAATAAATTACTTACTTTTTCACTTACTTACGTTTGGTTCACTCTTTCACAGTCGCGCAGTTCTGGTCACATCTGATTTATGACAGTATCTCTCTTCAATTTATTGTCTTACATACACAGTGCCAGATATCTAGGTCTGGCAGTCTGACAGGCTGTTCTACTCTGTTACTGCTTTCTAAGGAAGAAAAAAAATTAAGGCTTTGTACATCTTCTGTTTTGATGCACCTGGAATGTATTTAGCTGATTTAAGTTGAAGGTTTAGTCGGGGTTAAAACATTTTGTACCGTGGTATGTTTATTCAACGGTGGATCAGCGGCCATTTACCAACCTAGGATAAATAACTGCCTGGTAATAACTGTGTACCAAGACACCATTAGACAGCTATGTACAGTACACAGAGACACTGTACACAGCCAATCAGAGATGCTGGATATCATGTGATCGCTGTGATTGGTCATCACAGCAAGCACATGGTACTGTTTACAGTGCTGATCCCTCCCCTTCCTCTTACAACAGGGGAAAGAGAGAGATTGCGTAATTGTGAATGGGAACCAAATGCAGCTGCAGATCCATTCATTCTGTTTCAGTGAAACAGGGATCTTTTTATTAACCCTCCCTCCTATCCTACACATACTATCTATAAGCTGTCTCCATGTGACCTATATATTAACACTTTGACCTTCCTTGTCCTCCTTTCCACGTGAAAAAATATCTCCTTCTAAGCTTTTTAGGCTTTTCATTTATTTTATTTTTTTTCAGTGTACTGATTGAACAAAAAAAAAAAAAAAGCAAAGTATTTGCTGCATAAAAGTGCTAAATGGAAATTGGAAGCACAAAGGGGGGAGGGAGATATATTAGGGACAGTTCACTGATCAAAGTGTAAATGCAGAGCTCACTCATTGGAGGGAGGAGGCTGGATGTTGGTGGCTCAGGCATACTTCACACAGCTTGGAATGTGTAGCTGGTATTCTTCATATCTCCCGTGCACATCTCCCCTCTCTCTCCTGCACACAGCTGTATGCCGGGATAGGAGAGTGGGCGGGGAACCGGGTAGACACAGGGGGAACAGGGACAGGAGGAGGAACTGTATGCATCGCTCACCTCCTGTCAGTTGCTGGGAGGGGGGAGTGAACTCGTTGAGCTGTGTGTGAGACGAGTGTCAGAGACACTCTGCTCAGCTGCAGCCACCGGCCCCTAATATGCAGACTGATTCCCCTGTCCTATGGACGGGAGAAAGCAGTCTGTTCTCTCGAACTGTCGGTGACCAGACTTCCCCGGCCCTGCAAAGCGGGGACAAAAATGGGAACAAACTTCCTCCGGGGACTGTATGGTCAGTCCGGGGACTGTCCCCGGAAATCGTGGACGTCCGGTCACTCTACCTAACAAGCCAGGACAGTACAAATACCCCCCAAATGACACCTTTTTAGAAAGTAGACAGTCCAAAGTATTTAGCAAGAGGCATGGTGAGTGTTTTGAACTTGTATTTTATTCCCACAATTCTTTGCAAAATTAAGATTTTCTTTTTCTTTTTTTCACAAAATTGTCATATTAAAAGGTTATTTCTCACACACAGCATATGCATACTTATACTTATACTTATAGTGCAATCACACCCCAAAATACATTCTGCTACTCCTGAGTATGGCTATACCACATGTGTGAGACTTTTGCACAGCCTGGCCACATACAGAGGCCTAACATGCAGGGAGCACCATCAGGCGTTCTAGGGACATAAATTACACATATAATTTCTAGACTACCTCTTACACTTTTGAAGGTCCTGGAGCACCAGGAAAATGGAAACACTAAAAAAATGACGCAATTTTGGAAAGTAAACACCCCAATGCATATTCTATGAGGCATAATGAGTCTTTTGAACATGTCATTTTTTCCACAAGTTTTTGGAAAATGTGGAAAGAAAGTGAAAACTTATTTTTTTACACAAAGTTGTCCATTTATAAAATATTTATAACACATAGCAGGTACATAGCAAAAATTACGCCCCAAAATATATTCTGCTACTCCTCCTGAGTATGGCGATACCACATGTGGGAGACTTTTGCACAGCCTGGCCACATACAGAGGCCCAACATGAAGGGAGAACTATCAGGTGTTCTAGGGACATACATTTCAAATCTAATTTGACTACCTATTACACTTTTGCGAGGCACTGATGGGCACTGTAGTGGCATGGATGTGGTACGGATGAGCACTGATGTGGCATGGACGTGGCACAGATGATCACTGATGTGGCATGGATGTGGCACGGATGATCACTGATGTGGCATGGATGATCACTGATGTGACATGGATGTGGCACGGATGATCACTGATGTGACAAAGATGAGACATGGATGGGGATGGATGAGCATGAATGAGGATGGATGAGCTAAGGATGTAGCATGGATAAGCATGAATGAGGATGGATGAGCCAGGGATGGAGCATGGATGAGCCAGGGATGAGCCAGGGATGGAACATGGATGAGCATGAGGCAATTTGGGTACATTCAGCCTGCCCATACATGGTTCAGCAGGAACTGCCCGAGATTCAAACTGTCTATGGCCAACTTTATTGTAACTTTTTTGTAACTTTGCATGGCAGCATGCTACCACATGTACTGTATGCTGCCATGTTGGTGCCAGAAAAGTGTATTTGTCAGTTAGAGAAACACCGCAACCATTTGCAAAAATATTGCTTTGCTAGGAAGGGCTCCTCAAGAGGAACTATACTGCATCTAAGCACCACAAACCAAAAATGCTATTTAAAGCGGAGTTTCACCTAAAATGGGAGGTGACCCCCTGACATGCCACATTTGACATGTCATTTTTTTTGGGGGGGGGGGGGGGCGAATACCCTCTTTTTTTTTAGAGGGTCCCAGCT
Organism: Lithobates septentrionalis; assembly: GCA_037952835.1. Classification (NCBI taxonomy): domain Eukaryota; kingdom Metazoa; phylum Chordata; class Amphibia; order Anura; family Ranidae; genus Lithobates; species Lithobates septentrionalis. The sequence goes on from JBBDGP010003274.1 coordinate 1,608,843, forward strand.
CCCACTTCCCCCCGGCGCACCGCGGCACCCGAAGGGAGATCTCTCCCTCTCCTCCCCCCCTCTCGGCAATCATCTGGGACACATCACAGGTCATGGCCTGCGGTGCGGCCTGCACATGCGCAGTGGGTGCTCGGCTGTGAAGCCACAGCCGGGCGCCCACAGTTACAATGCCGGCGCCGCAGAGAAGAGGGGGAGACGAGCGGGGCTTCGTTCCCCCACATCACTGGACCCTGGGACAGGTGAGTGTCCGCTTATTAAAAGTCAGCAGCTGCAGTATTTGTAGCTGTCAACTTTTATTTTTTTAAGTGGAACTCCACTTTAATTAATTTTTATACTCAAAGCAAACTCGCCAATCTATCCATGTCTCCATGCTTTATTTTGTTGAGAAATCACTTTGAAAAGGGGCAATCATGTAGCAATGACTTCCTGGAATCCATCTATCCAGTAACGGATGTGAAGGGCTCTGTTACTGCATGCTGGACACACACGTCAGAGCGATGGAGAGCGTCCTTGGGGGGTGCGCTGACGGCGCTGTGCACACACATCATATCAGAGTGGAGAGCGCCCTGGGGGGTGGGCTGGACACTGTCACTTTTCACTCACTGTCAGAATGATCTCGACACTGAGCGCAGAGCGGGCTGGGGAGGTGGAATGAGTGCTGCAGTGGAAACATGTCAGAGTGGCGCGGCGGGGCAGGGCCGGGGGGGTGCTTGATTGTACAGTGGGCACATGTCACAAAGTGTCAGAGCGGAGACTGGGGGCGGGGGCGCTGCTTCACACACATATCATAGCGGATGCCTGGTTGCAAGCCAGTGCAGGGGTAGTATAACCAGCGGCCGGGCGCCCTAGACGGCAGTGCGCCCTAGGCGGCTGCCTAGTCCGCCTAGTGGTAGCACCGGCACTGTGTATGTGACATTTGAACACTACTGGCTTGTTGTTGTTCCTTCAGAAAGTACAGGGTTGTCTCTTTTAAATGTATTCACAAATGTATGCAACAAAAACCTCTGTTCTAACAAGTTTAGTTCGTTTTTCTGAGCTGACCATCTAGATAATGGGCTGGGAATGTTTGTGTTGTCATAAAAGGCTTGCCTTCTGCATCAAGGCCACATTTTGTTTCTGTGGAGTGGTGTAAGCACACAAAATACAGTTCCCTTCTCTCTTTGAAGTGCATAATGTCTGTTACTTGTTATGAATAATTTAGCATTTTATAACTTAGTGCTGGGTGTTTATTTTAGACTGAGAGGGAATAATTTATTTATACAGGTTGTTAGATGTGATGTCAGGCTTGCCTGAGACTCTCACCCTCTCCTTCTTTGAAATTATCACATACCTACAAAGGATTCCAAAACCATAAAAATACAGGGAATGGCGCACAGACCTAGTGCATTATCCAAAAACCATAGGCTAATGCAATAGGTCTGTGCGCCCTCTCTGTCTTTTTATGGTTTCAGTTATTCCAGACCTCCCCAGTCTTAAGAGAGCAGCAAGGCAAAGTGCATCTATACAAGCCAGGACTGAGATATAGCTAATGTACATTGTATGGGTCCACTCCTAATCGCAGGAGGTTTTTGTGATTGTGTGGATTTCTACAAAGGATTCCAGCATACACTTCACATTATATTAATTTAGGCATTTTATTTTCATGCATATTCTGACCCAAACTAATAAAAATGGTTTGTTTTTAGTAGCTGTGTGAAATATATACTCTGTGATAAATAATTATTTGTGTCTTTACATCCTTTAAATGTTAAGGTACACAAAGTCTAATGGGCCATACACACGATAGGATTTTTCGACAACAAATGTTCGATGTGAGCTTGTTGTCGGGGGGAAAAAAAAAAACTCGAGGCTCTACACACTGGTTCACGGTCTTTTCTCCAGTAGGGTTCTCCACCCTCACAAGTTCTGCCTTGTGTTGCCTTGCCTGCCAGTGTGGTTGCCCCTCTTGTCCCCGCGGGACGGTCCGCTGCGGCTCCCGGTTGGGGATACCCTCGGATGCCTTGGGGCCTCGCCTCCACGCCATCGACACATACACCCTTATTTCATTCCAAATATCTCACAGCTTTCTCCTGATGAGTGGCACTTAAGCCACGAAACGCGTAGAGCTACCGAATGCTGTATATCTACCCATTTTACCTCTACCTTTCAAGTTTATGGAATATCTACCCTTCCAGGCTCATCAAGGCCATAGGCCTTGCAGGCAATATTTTGTATCATGGTTTTTTAAAAATTCCTTTTGTGGTGAACCAGGAAATTTATTGCGGTCATACAATTAGATGTTACTGTCATGCTTATTGTCATTACCTTGTTATCTATTGTCTTTGCTACCAGCATTATTTGCATGCTCCAGCTGCACTCCATCATGTATTATATGTATGTTACTATGTATTTTTGATACTACCTTCTTGTTTTCAATAAATTTCCTTATGTTTACCCTAGTACCCTTTTGCAGTCACGTGCTTCATATAAAGTCCCACCTTTATTTGGCTTAGCCCTTTTCCTTTGATTCAGACTGGGATGGAAATTCGTGACCTCACCAGGTCATGGCTTCCTTAAAGTCCCTAACTACAACCCCTTTTCCTCAATGACTCCGTGTGTATGCTCCATCAGACATTTGCTGTCGGAATTTCCGACAACAACTGTTTGAGAGCAGGTTCTCAAATTTTCTGACAACAAGACTTGTCGGAAATTCCGAGCGTGTGTACACAATTACGACGCACAAATGTCCACACATGCTCGGAATCAAACAGAAGAGCCGCACTGGCTATTGCACTTGATTTTTCTCGGCTCGTCGTATGTGTTGTACGTCACCACGTTCTTGACGTTTGGAATTTCCGACAACATTTGTGTGACCGTGTGTATGCAAGACAAGTTTGAGCCAACATCCGTCGGAAAAAAATCCACGGTTTTGTTGTGGGAATGTCCAATTGTGTGTACATAGCATAAGACTTTTTCCCATTCTATCCTGCCTAATCAGAAACACAGTGAGATGAATATTTACTTTAGGTGTAGCATCCCTGTGACACCCAAAAGACAGGATAGCACCTCCAGAGGCCAGGGGCGGGCTAGCATTTCACCCCAGGGCTAAGTCCATGGCTAAAATAAGGTGACCGAGAAAGGATATTGGGCGCCAGTCACTTTTGTCTTTTTAAAGTTTTATTGAAGAACAGTTAGGGAGGTGAGGGTTAGGTGTCCTAAATACTGTTGCAGATTACTTATAGACTCTCCAGATCAATGTCCAGCTTCACAGTGTCAGAACCTTTAAGTCGACCCAGTAACACTGTAAGCAGGTTCCCAGATTTCAGTGCATCCTCCAAGTGAGTCACCAATACCCCGGGATTCCAATCAGTCAGGCGGTAAGAATTATTCAGAGTAATCTCTTCCTTAGCTCAACTTGGAAGTACCATATAGACGGGAAGTAGTGGTAAAAAGGCAGCAGTAAAGCTCCCAGCACAAGTAGAGATACAGACTGTTCTTAAAAAGTTCTGCCGGTTGAAGAAGTTATGCAGAAAGACTCTTTACCATATATTCTCTAGTCTACTTCCGTCTTCCCCACTGAAGAAATCATTCAAAGTGATTTAGAAGGCAAAGAAAAGATTATGAAGCAACAAAAGAGCATCTCAGAAAACCCTTCTCCTATCCCAGTTTTGTTATATTAATAAAGCAAGAGAAAAGTACAAAATGGACTGTTTCTATTTCTATGGGCTGCGATGAGCTAGGTGGAAAACGTGATTTACGGATATAATATCTAATCAGCAGCTCCTTCGGGGGTAAGTGCTACACAAGTATAGTTACTGTTACAAGTCACAAGCCATCTAGATCTGTATTTTCAAGATATGGATAAGAGTAGATTGAGACTCATCGTGTAGCTTCTTGGGTTATCTTTGCATCTTCTGTAGATAGCCATGCAGTTACATGAGAGCCATATGTAGCCCTGAAGTTTTTCATTCACACGTTGATATAAGGGAAATTAGGCTAATCAGTATTTTAAAGTATAGATGTTGAATAATAATTTTACAAGGGAAATCATATGAATGTTTTGTACATTTAAATAAGAAACTCGTTGCTGCTGTGTCTTTAGCATACAACTTTTCTTTGTGTTGCTATCTGTTTTCCAAGAACTGCATTCAGAATGTTCCACATTACTAATTAGTAGCACACATCAGGAATAAGTCTGTCATAGAGCACTGGACACTACTTGCCTTGATTAGTCAGTGAATTTTTCAGTGTATTAAACAGAGTTCTTTTTACAAGGTCAAACAGCCTCCTCTTGTTTCTGTAGCAGTTGATTTGAAACACCAGCACAAAGGGTGATTTGTGATCCTCTGTAATCAAAGTTAATTAAACCAACCAGAGCACAACAAACGTCTGCCAGTCGTGGTGTCATAAAAATTGTTTTATATTTTGCCGCTTTGTTGTGGTCACTGCAATCTCCATGTCCTAAGTATACGTGTACGATTATAATTAAAATGCATGACCATCTAAAACCAGTTGCTCTTGTATTAAATGATGATTTTACAAACCTATATGTAATTTATAGCATGAGCTATAGGTGGACTCTGTGGTTGATCATTACAACCTAGATTCAGATGCCTCTTAGGTAATCTGTGAATAATGTGTTCTTAGAAGGTAGGAGACCATTGCAGTAGCTTTTATAAGATGTAATGATTTGTTTCCTTCTAGACAGATCAAAGTGTTCAGTGGTGTACCTTCAAACAAAGAACATGGCCATACTCTGGATCCTATCACCTGTTGAGTTCTCTATTACCTGTGTAGGGATCATAATAAACAAGCGTCAGAAAAATCTGTGTTGCCCATAATTATCAATAGGAACGCGGATACAAGACTAGTCACCTTGGTCCTATTCTTGAGCTCCTGCACAAAGACAAAGTTTAATGCTGGACTATTGTATAGCTCTAGTATTTAGAAAATATTTGCTGATCCTGAGTTAAAAAAAGAAGTACGTGTCTTTAAAAAAAAAACATTTATGCTCAGCGGGATGGTGTTCTGATACTACATCTGTCCTCCGCTGGCTCTACACCAAGAACTGAGTGATCAAAGACCACAGGTTGCTCTGTTCTCGGGTCTGCTTTGAGCACAGAAGGGTGATTGACAGTCACCTCTCAGTTCTCTACCCCTCCAGTGCTTACTAAAGCACCAGACTGTGGAAGGGGTTGGAGCGGCTGGCTCGGGCTCTTACTGAGAGGCTGAGCCAGCTGCTGGTCAGGAATCTGAGTGGATCCCAACATTATTGTCAGGATCAGTGCAGAGCCTGGACCAGCTCTGTGATGTAAGCAGGCTAAAGCCCTCTGTCAGCTAAATCTGGGTCACAGTAGTGCAGAACTAAGTGCACTCCTGTGACCCACAGGAGAAGTATAGCCAAAAGAACTTTGCCCATACTTCTCCTTTAAAGCGGAACTAAACCCATTGATTTAACAGTTTTAAAAAAAGGGTTACATTTCCTGCATGCATGTACACACACCCAGTCTTAAGGGTACAATTTCAATTTGCACTTTGGAAAACTTTTTGATTTGTCATTGCTGAGTAGTGATGGGCCAAACACCCCCCTGTTCGGTTCGCATCAGAACATCTTAAACAGGGAAAAAGTTCTACCGAACATGCAAACTCTATTAAAGTCTATGGGACACGAACATTAAAAACGCTTGTGTGCTTATATGCAAGTTATTGCCATAAAAAGTGCATGGGGACCTGGGTACTGCCCTGGGGGACATGTATCAATGCAGATTTTTTTTTCATCGATCGTTTTTAAAGGAGAAGTGATTTTAATGATGATTAAAGTGAAACAATGAAAACAAAAGAAAAATTCCTTTAAATATCATGCCTGGGGGGGGGTTCCGGGAGGGGGGGGTCCCCTTAGTCTGTCTGTAAAGTGTCACATCTGTGCGATGTATAGAAACTGCTGCAGCAAAATTGACATTTCTAAAGGAAAATTTTAATTTAAACTTCCTCGCTGCTGTATGGTATGTATTGGCAGCTCTCGGCAATACAGATTTAAAAAAAATGAAAAAAAACGGCGTGGGGTCCCCCCCAAAATCCATACCAGACAAGGGGGCCCCCAGATCCCAGCCCCTGCCTCTATGTGAATGGGTATCGCGTACATCGTACCCCTACCCATTCACCAAAAAAGTGTCAAAAAGTAAAAACCTTTATTAAAAAATAAAAAATAGTGTCCCTCGATGTAATGGTTGAGATGGGATGTACCAGATACCCATTCACATGGGGGGGCGGGATCTTGGGGCCCCCTTGTTAAAGCGGGCTTACAGATGCCGATAAGCCCCCTGCCCGCTAACCCAGACAACCACAGCCCAGGGTTGTCGGGAAGAGGCCCTTGTCCCCATCAACATGGGGACAAGGTGCTTTGGAGTGGGAAGGGGTAGAGCCTGGTATGGTTCAGGAGGGGGGGCATTTGCTTGCCCCCTCCCCTTTCCTGACTTGCCGGGCTGCATGCTCGGATAAGGGTCTGGTATGCATTTTGGGGGGGGACCCAGTTTTTTTTTAATTTTGGCGTGGGATTCCCCTTAAAATATCAGACCTAAGGGTTTGGTATGGTTATTGGGGGGCCATGCCATTTTTTTTCTTATTTTGGCGTGGGGTTCACCTTAAAATCTATACCAGACCCAAAGAGCATGGTATAGATTTTGGGGGGGACCCCACACCATTTTATTTCTTAATTCTGTCATGGGGTTTGCCTTAAAATCCATACCAGACCCAAAGGGTCCCCCCATGCTGTTCTTTCCCTGTTTTTTTTTTTTTTTTAAATTTACATTCTTTTTTTTTAAATTTTTTTAAATTCAGCTCTCAGCGGGGAAGCCTTAACAACCTATTGACTGTGCGCTCGGTGGGCGAACATCCAGGTAAGTATCCAGAAAGTTTGGGTGTTAGGCGAGTACCTGAATAGGCAATGTTAAGGCCAAACCTATGCTTGGCCCAAACCGTCCCCCCATCCCTAGTGGTGCCTGAACACTGTAAACCCTCACAGTTACCCTTGCTGGGTGCGGGAACGGGCCTTCTGTTAAAAACTAGAATTTGTTTTTTAACCCCTTGCTGCCGAGTGTACGCAGATGTGCGTACTCGGCTTTCAGGAGTTATACCGGGATGATGCCTGCAGCTGCAGGCATCATCCCGGTACTGTTTTTTATTTATTTTTTTTATTTATTTTTTAAAACTATTTATTAATATTAAAATACATAAAATAAATAAGAAAAAAAATGATTTAAATTCCCCTTGTCGCCGCGAGCTCGCGCAGCAAAGAAAACGCATACGGAAGTCGCGCCTGCATATGTAAACGGGGTTCAAATCACACATGTGAGGTATCGCTGCGATCGTCAGAGCGAGAGCAAGAGTTCTAGCACTAGACCTCCTCTGTAACTCTAACCTGGTAACCGTAAAAAAAAATTTAAAGCGGCGCCAGAGGAGATTTTTACATAGTTTGTCGCCATTCCACTAGTGCGTGCAATTATAAAGCATAATATGTTTGGTATCTATTTACTCGGTGTAACATCATCTTTCACATTATACAAAAAAATTGGGCTAACTTTACTGTTTTGTTTTTTTAAAATTCATGAAAGTGTCCCTTTTTCCAAAAAGGTGTGTTTAAAACACCGCTGCACAAATACCGTGTGACATAAAATATTGCAACAATTGCCATTTTATTCTCTAGATTCTCTGCTAAAAAAATATATATAATGTTTGGGGCTCTAAGTAATTTTCTAGCAAAAAATATGAATTTTAACTTGTAAACACCAAATGTCAAAAATAGGCTTATGCATGAAAGGGTTAAATGACATGCACCTGTTAAACAGGTGCAGAAAAGTTGGGCCTTGGGTGTTGGTGAAGCCTGAACACTGTAACCCCTCACAGTTACTCTTGCTGGGTGCAGTAATGGGCTTTCTGTTAAAAAATAGAATTTGCTTTTTAAATTACATGCACCTGTTAAACAGGTGCAGAAGATAGTACTCAGATGGAAGGCCTCATCCGCACCCTCATTACGTTTTTGGAAGAGGTTAGTGAATGCGGCTCTACCACTATACAAGGCTACCTACCTGTCACGTGGATGTGCCAAAAAATTCCACAAAATATGGGATATTTGGACGGATTCCCTGTCCACTAATGCAGACTCGATGGACGATTAGTAACGTTCTACTAGGTACCGTGAATGACCCAAGTGGCATCTCCGATCTCATAACACCCCTGGAATGCTCAGTCAATAGTCAGGGGGAGGGGGGAATGCAATTATGTATCTATAATGTACACTTTATTTCACAAGAAACTAAAGTAAGCTTTGTAGGATATATGTGGAATTGGAGAATTGCTTTGAATATTCTACACAGGTGGTAGAGCGTACAGTGGTTTAGGTAGTTATGTGTTGTTTTTTTTTCTATCTAGTTTGTAGTTGCAATGAACGAGCCTGGGTATGCCCAATAGGCTCTGTATTGTTTTGTTCTCACCTTAAAATTTTAATAAAGATAACTTAAAAAAAAAAAAAAACAGGTGCATAAAAATTGGGCCTTGGGTGTTGGTGAAGCCTGAATACTGTAACCCCTCAAAGTTACTCTTGCCAGGCACAGGAGTGGGCCCTGCTGCTAAAAATTAGAAAAAGAAATTGAAATTACATGCACCTGTCAAACAGGTGCAGAAAAATTGGACCATGGGTGTTGGTGGTGCCCTAAACCAAAAACATTGTTGGAAAGCTAGCAAAATTAAGATTCAGCAATATGATAGGCAGCATAGGCAGTCTTCAAGGGATCCCATATTCCTAGCAAATTCATCAGCATCAAGGGCTTTATACAGTATCTCACAAAAGTGAGTACACCCCTCACATTTTTGTAAATATTTTATTATATCTTTTCATGTGACAACACTGAAGAAATGACACTTTGCTACAATGTAAAGTAGTGAGTGTACAGCTTGTATAACAGTGTAAATTTGCTGTCCCCTCAAAATAACTCAACACACAGCCATTAATGTCTAAACCGCTGGCAACAAAAGTGAGTACACCCCTAAGTGAAAATCTCCAAATTGGGCCCAATTAGCCATTTTTCCCTCCCCGGTGTCATGTGACTCGTTAGTGTTACAAGGTCTCAGGTGTGAATGGGGAGCAAGTGTGTTAAATTTGGTGTTATCGTTCTCACTCTCTCATACTGGTCACTGGAAGTTCAACATGGCACCTCATGGCAAAGAACTCTCCGAGGATTTGAAAAAAGAATTATTGCTCTACATAAAGATGGCCTAGGCTATAAGAAGATTGCCAAGACCCTGAAACTGAGCTGCAGCACGGTGGTCAAGACCATACAGCAGTTTAACAGGACAGGTTCCACTCAGAACAGGCCTCGCCATGGTCGACCAAAGAAGTTGAGTGCATGTGCTCAGCGTCATATCCAGAGGTTGCTTTTGGGAAATAGACATATGAGTGTTGCCAGCATTGCTGCAGAGGTTGAAGGTGTAGGGGGCAGCCTGTCAGTGCTCAGACCATACGCTGCACACTGCATCAAAGTTGTCTGCATGGCTGTCGTCCCAGAAGGAAGCCTCTTCTAAAGATGATGCACAAGGAAGCCCGCAAACAGTTTGCAGAAGACAAGCAGACTAAGGACATGGATTACTGGAACCATGTCCTGTGGTCTGATGAGACCAAGATAAACTTATTTGGTTCAGATGGTGTCAAGTGTGTGTCGCAGCAACCAGGTGAGGAGTACAAAGACAAGTGTGTCTTGCCTACAGTCAAGCATGGTGGTGGGAGTGTCATGGTCTGGGGCTGCATGAGTGCTGCTGGCATTGGGGAGCTACATTTCATTGAGGGAACCATGAATGCCAACATGTACTGTGACATACTGAAGCAAAGCATGATCCCCTCCCTTTGGAGATTGGGCTGCAGGGCAGTATTCCAACATAACGACCTCAAACACACCTCCAAGATGACCACTGCCTTGCTAAAGAAGCTGAGGGTAAAGGTGATGGACTGGCCAAGCATGTCTCCAGGCCTAAACCCTATTGAGCATCTGTGGGGCATCCTCGAATGGAAGGTGGAGGAGCGCAAGGTCTCTAACATCCACCAGCTCCATGATGTCGTCATGGAGGAGTGGAAGAGGACTCCAGTGGCAACCTGTGAAGCTCTGGTGAACTCCATGCCCAAGAGGGTTAAGGCAGTGCTGGAAAATAATGGTGGCCACATAAAATATTAAAACTTTGGGCCCAATTTGGACATTTTCACTTAGGGTGTACTCACTTTTGTTGCCAGCGGTTTAGACATTATTGGATTTGTGTTATTTTGAGGGGACAGCAAATTTACACTGTTATACAAGCTGTACACTTACTACTTTACATTGTAGCAAAGTGTCATTTCTTCAGTGTTGTCACATGAAAAGATATAATAAAATATTTACAAAAATGTGAGGGGTGTACTCACTTTTGTGAGATACTGTAGCTGCTGTTGATCCAGGACTGATTCCTTTTCATAAATGTCAGCTGGTCAACGGAGTCTGTGGACAGACGCACTCTTTTGTCCGTCACAAAACCTCCAGCAGTAGTGACTGTCAGTTCGGAAAACACGCTGGATTCAGGACAGGCCACTTCTGGGGTTTCTGGGGATTGAAAACTATCCCTTGAAGGCTGCTGTATGTTATCCTCTACATTCATGCTGCCACACTACTCTTCTTCCTCCTGTGTGTTTTTCAGCCCCGCAGGAATGGTATCTGCATAAAGGGAGCATTGAGAGAAAAGGGAGTCCTCCTCTTCCTCCCACTGTTCTGCCTTAAGTGCCCTGTCCATGATTCCACGAAGCATGTGCTCCAGCACGAAGACTAGAGGGATAGTGTCACTGATGTATGCACTGTCGCAGCTCACCATCCTTGTGGCCTCCTCAAATGTTGACAGGACAGTGCATGCATCCTTTATCAGCAGCCACTGGTGTTGCAAAAAGAAGCCAAGCTCCCCGGAGCCTGTCCTTGTGCCATACTCACACAGGTACTCATTAGTGGCCCTCTACTGCATCTGCAGCCACTGCAGCATTGCCAATGTTGAGTTCTAGCTGGTGGGCATGTCACAAATGAGGCGGTTGGTGGGCAGGTTGAATTCCCATTGAATGCCAGCTAGCCAAACACTGACATTGTATGACCCCGGAAATGGCCACAGACTTTTCTGGCCTGCCTCAGAAGATCGTGTAAGCCTGGGTACCTGTTCAAGAAATGCTGCACCACCAAATTCAGGACATGTGCCAAGCATGGAACATGTGTCAAGTGTCCCTATCAGAGGCCAGAGAGAAGGTTGGTGGCATTGTCCCATACAGCCATTCCTGGCTCAAGCTGCCGTGGTGTCAACCACCTCCTGTGCCTGCCCCTGCAGACCTGCCAGAATCTCTGCCTCGGAGTGGCTCCTGTCCCCTAGACAGACCAACTGAACCACCGCATGGCATCTTTTAGCCTGACTGCTTGCAGAGCCCTTTGAACACTTTGGGAGAACTGCTTGTTCAGAGGACAATTCAGCAGAAGAGGCCATAGAGGAAGAAGAAGAGGAGGGGCTGGAGCAGACAGATGTGGCAGAATCACCACCAGCTTTTTGGAGGCATGGTGGCGGAACAAGCTCCAGCACTAAACCCTGTCCTGCATCCTTCCCGGCTGCCAGCAGACTTCCCCAGTGTACTTTGAAGGAAATGTAATGTCCCTGACCATGCCTGCTGGACCACGTGTCAGCAGTAATGTGAACCTTGCTGCTGACGCCCTGTCCAACGAGGCCAAAAATGGCCTTACGTGAAAATACATTTCTTTTTGGAACCTGCCACTGTGGTACAGCACATTCTACAAATTCACAAAAGAAGGCATAGTCTATCAGATGAAAAGGCAGCAGTTGTAGTGCTAGCAATTTAGCCAAGCTAGTATTTAGACGCTGAGCATGTGGATGGCTGGGACAGTATTAAAATCAGTGAACTAGTGAAATCAACAGGTGGAGTACTGCTAGCAGATTGGCTGCAAGTACCTGTGGCATCCATTGCTATACCATCATCCCTCTTAGTGGAGGTTTTTGAGAAGACTTGAGGTATAGTAGGGGTAGAGATCCCAGATGAGGAGCAAGGAAATGTCTGCATTTTTTTATGATGAGAGTCTTACAGATACTATTGCCAATGGACTGCATGGCAGGTTGTCATATGTTTGTCAAGCATGTGGTGCCCAAGCAGCTGGTGTTCTTGATCCTCTTCAGACAGAGATTGCAAACAGCAACGCTGCGGTCTGCTGCACATGTATTGAAAAAAGCCCACACCAATGAACTTTTGGAAGTCAGCAGGGAGTCAGCAGCACCCTGTACCTGTGGAGTTCTGTGGTGTGATGCAATAGGGTGGCTGCCCTTAAGCCAGCCCCTCAAGGACATCCTGCCTTGTTGGAGTAGTGCCGCCTCCTCCTGACTTTCCTCCTCTGTTCTCTCAGGCACCCAAGTACCCAGTGACCTCATCATCCCCTCCCTCCTCATCACTGGAGTGAACTTGGCAATATGCTGCAGCTGGGGGAACATCACTGCTAGTTTCTTGTCTGTCATTGGCACCCCCCTCTCTCTAAGCTCACGTTACTCCCTTCCTCAACCTGGGAACCATCATCGGAGCATTCAAATTTCTGCGCATCCACCAGCAGCATGTAACTGACACTATGATTGAATAATTCAGGTGACTCTTTAGTGCACGATGGTGGGGTTACAGAAGGAGTAGCTGTGGACAAGGAGCCTGTGGAATAGGCCACTTTGGTAGCAGCGGTGGAAGGCAAACTAGTATGAGCCTGGGTGACAGAGAATGAGGAGGATGAGGATGACTCAGTTATCCACTCCACCAACTCTTCTGCATGTTGTGGACCCATAACACGGCCAGCACCAGAAAAAAAGTACAAGCGTGCCCCGCCTGCAGAGGATGCACCATGTCACATTGGCTCCCACTGCTGTCAATTAAATCCAGTGACACCGGAGCTGAGGGCGGGGCTGAGTCCCCCATCTGTGTCAATGGACACAGCAGCAGAACTCAGAAGTGAGCCTGCACCGGTGCCCCCAGGGAAAACAGCTTTCCGGGGGCACTCGTTGAAGAGGAGGGGCCTGAAGTGCCAGTGGGGCACCCCAGAAGATGAGGATCGGGCTGCTCTGTGCAAAATCATTGCACAGAGCAGGTAAGTATTGGCATGTTTGCTATTTTTATTAAATAAAACAAAACAATGGTTTATGAGGGAACAGAGCGGTTTACAGAGTCATAGCACAACAGAGAAACCATCTTACCAAGTGGCTCCTGCAAGGGTAAGAGCTAAAGTGGCATGAAACAAGGACAGTTGGTGTCTCAAAAAGATTGTTTATGTTCTTTGCACAGATCATATTTGTCCTAATCACAAGAGATAATACAGAGAAGTCAGTGTCATGTGAAAAGACATCATGCTGCAAAATGAAACAAAGACCATTCTGTCCTTTAAGGATCATAGTTCTACATCAGGTGATTTATTAAAGTACACCTAGAACTGAGATGGCAGCTTTCCAATCCAGCTGTTGTCAGATGAAACAGGAAATGATTTCATGCCATGTTAGACAGGGCAAAAAAAAAAGTTACTACTGTAGTCCATAGTGCAGGCAGCATTTGTGCCCTCCTCCCTCCGCTTCCCTAGCCTGATATGTAAAGTGTTTAAAGGAGAAGTATAGCCAAAGCTCGTTTGGCTGTACTTCTTCTATGGATCACAGGAGTGGAGTTCGTTTTGCACTCCTGTGACTCGTTTTCAGCAGGGAGCGGTCTGAAGTCCGCTCTCTGCTGACGTCGCACAGATCAGTCCAGGCACCACGTCATCCGGACAATGGAAGTCTGGATCCACCTGGTGCCTTGACTGACACCCATCTCAGCAAGCCGATGTGAGCCTAAGGTGGCCCGGTCCGCCCCTCCACAGCTCAGCGCTCCAGTGTGCGAGGACGGGGAAGAGCAGAGAGTGACAGTGACTGTGACTGACAGTCTGCAGCTCTCTACTCACGGAGCTCTGAAAACCGAGCGATCGGCGATGTTTGAGCGCTAGGTTTTCCGTGTAGAGGCGCCGGGGGACAGATGCAGCATCGGAGTAATGCTGCATCCACCTAGGTAAGTAAGAATCTAAAAAAAAGATTCCCATACTTCTCTTTTAACTGGAGAGAAATTGGATCATTCTTCCATCTCAAACTGTTCTATAAAGTTGAATTCTTGGTATGGATATTTCTGTATAGTTACATTGGTCCAGTTTGCATCACACTGTGAAAACTCAGCTTGTCCTGTGACCACTGTCAAAGGAACAGAATTTTCAAATTGTTACAGTTGCCACCAGATAGACCGGAGGAAGATCGAGGAAGAAACGGGGGAAGAACAAGATGGAGGAAGAAGAACACCGAAGGAAGACCAGAAGAAGATGGAAGAAGAAGCGGAAAAAGAAGAAGACCTTAATAAAGGAATTGTCAAAAACCGTCTATTGTCGTTTTTTAACATTTTTGACACTTTTTTTTTCCACACGGGGGGGGGGGGGCAGGATCTGGGGGTCTCCTTGTTAAAGGGGTCTTCCAGATTCCAATAATCCCCCTGCCCGCAAACCCCCACAACCACCAGGCAAGGGTTGTGGGGATAAGGCCCTTCTCCCCATCAACACGGAGACAAGGTGCTTTGGGGGGCTACCCCAAAGCACCCTCCCAATTTTGAGGGCATGTGGCCTGGTACGGTTCAGGAGGGGGGGTGCTCTCTCGCCCCCTCCCCCTCTTTTCCTGTGGCCTGCCAGGTTGTGTGCTCGGATAAGGGTCTGGTATGGATTTTTGAGGGGACCCCACGCCATTTTTTTAAAAAAATTCGGCGCGGGGTTCCCCTTAAAATCCATACCAGACCTAAAGGGTCTGGTATAGATTTTTAGGGGGACCCCCGCACCATTTTTTTAAAAATTTTGGTGCGGGGTTCCCCTTAATATCCACACCAGACCTGAAGGGCCTGGCATGGAATTTGTGGGGACCCCCACACATTTTTTTTTTTTTTTTTAATTTGGTTCGGGGTTCCCCTGTGGGGGAATCCCATGCCGTTTTTATCAATGAACTTTTATGTGTATTGCCGGACCGACAATTCATTATAGCCGCGAGTAGTTTTAAATTATTTTTTTTTCCTTTAGAAATGTCATTTTACTGTCAGACTGTTGTAAACACGGGAAACATGCGCCACTTTACAGGCATATTATAGACACACCCCCCCCCCCCCCCCAGGTATGAGATTTAAAGGAATATTACACTTTTATTGTTTCACTTTAAGCATTATTAAAATTACTGCTCCCGAAAAAACTGCCTTTTTTAAACTTTTTTTTGCATTGATACATGTCCCCTGGGTCAGGACCCGGGTCCCCAAACACTTTTTAAGACAATACCATGTATATAAGCCTTTAAAATGAGCACTTTTGATTTTTCATGTTTGTGTCCCATAGACGTTAACGGTGTTCATGTGTTCGAGCAAATTTTTTGCCTGTTCGCATGTTCTGGTGTGAACCGAACGAGGGGGTGTTCGGCCCATCCCTACTTGGGATCAGTGGTTGCTCACTCAGCAGAAACAACGTGTTTGAGGTAAGTGACAAAAGGCTTGTAGAACTGGCACTTCTCCAAAAACAACTTCAGCCCCTCATCATGTCTCAGGTCTGTTCAGTACCTTCCCCAGATGCTCTTCTAGGTTTCTGCCAGAGACAATAATATTATCTAGGTACACCAGCACTACGATTAGATTTGTGCCCCCTACTGTCTTCTACATCAGTTTTTGGAAGGTTGCTGGGGCTCCCGACAGACCTTGGGGAATTCTGTCAAATTTGAGGAGACCTAGTGGACAGATAAAGGCCATCTTCTCTCTGACTTCTGGCTGCATGGACATCTGGTACTACTCACTCCTGATGCCCAGCACACTGAACCACGTTGCCCCGAAAGGCATTGTAGGGCATCTTCTATCCATAGGGTGGTGTACTGGCCGGAGATAGCTTTCCTGTTGCGTGTTTGGTAGTCAATACACATCCTCAGGGATCTGTTCTTCTTCTGCACCACCACTATGAGGGACTAATGACTCTGTGACTATTGAATGATTCTCTACCAGTTACTCACAGAGATTTTCCATATCACCCAATGGAATCCGTCGGGCTCTTTCTCTTAATGGCTTGTCTTCCTGAAGGAGGATTCTGTGTTGGCATTCTTTGCACACCCCACTTCAAAATCACTGTTAGAGAACATTTCCTGCCATCTCAGGAGTTGGGTCTTGTTTCTCTCTCTATTCAGGTGGGAGTGAAGTGTTCTGTGGGTAGAACCTCTCCACCGAAATCTCATCTTTGGCTCCCCCTACCTAATCAGATGGTGAGACGGGAGTAACTGGATTCACCGGTCCTATCAGCATTTGGGCTCGTAACTTCACTGGAGAGTCAGTATTGTTGCGAAGACTGATGGGAATCTTCCCATGACTTTGTTGCAGAGTCCTGGTCGAAGCTACTTTCAGGATCAACTCCACCCCCCTGTACTTTCCGTGAGAAATCTGCTTCAAGGACAACAAAGGGGCCCAGTTGATCCCAGCTGAACTTGACTGAACCTCATCGATATGCCACCTCTCCTGGATTCAGCATCTTCTTACCTCAGTCTAGTCCTCACAACTTCCCCACTCTATTCGCTGGAGCTTTATGTTCTTGTACCAGGTGTTGGTACACTTGTCGTAGCATGGGATGGCCACTTTTGACTGCTGAGTTATTTCTTGCTGCAAGGGGAGTGAGCAGTCTCCTCTCAAGATCAGTGTTTGTCTTCACTAGCAATGAGTTCCTTTTAGTCCCGGGGGACAAAGGCACACCACAGCAAGAGTATCAAATGTGTAAAATTGCCCAGCTAGAATCGGGTGTCAACTTGATCAACAGGTACCCATCGTAGGGGAACATCAGGGTCCCAATACCCCAAATCTCTAGCTCTTCCAACTTTTTTAGAGGTAGGTGTCTAAGGTGTTTGTGGTAAAAGTCCTGCTATAGCAGGGAGACTTTGTGAAAGAAGGACCCTTGTGTAGATGCTTTCTACTTGGACTGGCACGAAGGGAGAGGGCCCTACAAACTTGTCAGGGATTTTGCTTGGAGCAGCTAAGGCAGCTGAGGCAGCAGGTCCTCTGGTCTGTATTTTCTCCCCCTTCTTGTTGGCTTTTGATTCTGCTTTTGTCTTGATGGAGCTTTAGGAGATTGGTGTGCACTGTTTGTCTAGGACTGCATACCCGAGGTCAAAGAGAGTACGTTGGACAGTCACTCGGAAACAACGGGGGGGGGGGGGGGCTCTGTGAGGCTTTGGACCTTTTGCTGTTGAATTTGGTTCTTGCTGTTGTAGGTGGGCACCCAGTTGGCTTTCTCACCAAGGCCCTCTGAAGTTCCTGGTGGCTTCTGGCTCTGATCTTCAGACATTGGCAGGCTCGAACAGTTGCCCCCTGCCCGCAGTTGAAGCCAACCCCTTGATTCCCTGGTTTCTCAACATGCACAGCTGTACAGTTGGAAGACTGACTGGGTCAAAGAACATTCTCACCAGGTAATGTGACAATTTTGGTCGCTAGTAGAATCATCATCTCCATTAGCTGGGCCATCTAGGTTTTAAAAGCTCTATCTCTGGACTCGCCACCGACTGCACTAGGTTCTGATCTCAGGCTTTTCTTTTTCCTCTCCAGCATGTCTTCCTTTTCTCGCACAGCCCTGAATTAGTTCAGGGTACTTCATTATGCCACAATCTCCTCAAGTTTTCAGTTGAGGCATGGTAGGATCTAAATGTTAAGCTCCCTTTAAAACCTGTTGTGCCTGAACTTCATCTACTGATCTGGGATCTATACCTTTCTTTAGCAACACCTGATACATTATCTTGTCAACACACTTCATGTAATTGGACAGCTTCTCCTCCTCATTCATGAGGTTGTAAGCCTTTTTATGTTCTCCTGAACACATTCTGCAGGATACTTAAAGAGAAACTGCAGTCTGCTAACATAATTTGTAATAAAAACATCTTTGCCATTCTGAAGCTTCCCTCCAACCACTTTGCATATTATTTTATATATACTGGGATTCTGTACTTGCCAAATATGCTGCAGAAATCTCTCTCCACTGAGTCTGGCTGCAACCATTTTAACTGTGGGCAGCTGAAGCTGCTGCCTGTTCACTTCCTGGATTTACACAGACACACCTCCAGCTCTGCAGCTCTCATTGGCCCTTTTATGACTCATCCCACTCCCTTTGTGTCAAACTCCTATGAGAGTGAGAGAGAGAGAGCTGTGCATGATGTCATAAGCCTAGGCTTTTTACTAGACAAAAACAGGAAGTGGGCTGTATAAGGTATTTACTGGCAGAAAAAAAATGTTTTACTATCCAAAGGTAAAACAACAGGGGCAGAAGATTTAATAGATGGAAAGGTGAAAAAATCACTGAAGGTCCACTTTATATAGTCATAGGCACTACAGTCTTGTTTGCTGAGCTTAAGATTGCAAATAGCTTCTTAAAGTGGATGTAAACCAGAGATTTTTTTTTATATATATATCATACTGTAGAGTATAAGATTTGCTATCATTTGAGCCTAGTCTTGCCACACAGAGTTAATCCATCTCTGAGCAATCCCCTTTTATTGTTCAGTGAGACAATTCTTGACAAACTGAGAAAAACTTTGTCAAATACTCCCGCTTGCTGTGAGTGACAGGTGATTTACATCTCGTGCATTAGCCTAAGAGACATGCAGTATTTTTAAATTCCCTCCCCCACTCCTTTCTTCAGCAGCTCTGCAAGGATTGGCTGTTGCACACCTCACCATGATTTGGCATGCTGAAGTCATGTGGTTACTTTCCTGTCTTTTCACTGGATGTTAGAGATCATAGCAGAAGTTCAGCAGAAGTTCAGTGTTAGAAATACACAGAGAAAGGGGGCATGGCCAGCAGTGGAGGAAGATGGCTGCTATCTAGCTGAGCTCTGCAGCACTGACTTTCCCTGAAGCGACACACGGCAACTAAAAGAGGTATTGAGGGCACAAAAAGATACTGGAATATCTGGAGTAATAACGTGTCACAATGGGGAAAAGAAAAGACCGCGGAGGACCCAGGAAATTGGCGTCATTTAAGAATCACTATAGTGATTCTGTGAGGAAAAATGGCACAGCTTTACCTCAGCACTCTAGGGCTGAACAGCAGCCAGCACGCCTCAGTGACAGAGACAGTGAGCTTGGTAACACTGAAAACGGCAGATATGTGACTGACCCTGACATGGGGGAGGAAATTATTGGACCTCAGAGACAAAGAAGGAGGATTTCCCCCTCAGGTGAACATGCCAGTAGTTCACTGCCTGATTATGACCAGCCACCTGTTACTTGCCTTCCCCACATCTGGACAGCCTATACTTGATACAGATATTAAAAAAAAAAGCTTCTGTCCCTGAGAGGAGCGATTCAACAAGATGTGCAGTCATATATGCACAAAACTAATGTGGCAATAGAAGGTATAGGAGTAAGAATTGATGACATGGAAAACAAAATGGAGGATGTCGCTGACGCGCATAATGAATTGGTAGACTCCCATTTTGAGCTAATAGAAGAATTGAGGCAACTTAAGCTGAAAGTGTCAGAAATCGAGGACAGATCCAGACGCAATAATATAAAATTCAGAGGGATCCCAGAAACTGTCAAAAATACTGAATTACAGGGATTTTTGAAAAAAATGATGTCTGACCTACTCCCCAAAATCCCGAACCAGGAGCTGACAATTGACAGGGCTCATCGATTGCCAAAACCTTTGCATATACCAGAAAAACTCCAGAGAGATGTTATTGCAAGAATTCATTTCTACCATATTAAAGATCTCCTGATGCAAAGCGCACGACAACATGTCCCACTACCTGATCCATATGCAGGTATTTTTTTCTACTCAGACCTTTCACAAGCAACTTTATTGGCACGGAAAAACCTGAATTACATTACCAAGTTACTCCGTACTCATAATCTCAAATATAGATGGGGTTTCCCAACCAAATTGATCATTGATCGTAATGATGTTTCCTACAATATTCATACACTGGATGACGGCCTGAAGTTGTTGGGGAAATGGGGATTGCTCCCTATGGATGAAGATGACTCTCAGAGCAAATAATTTGCAGTATAAATCGCACAAGAAAAGCGACTTGGTCATGCCTAAACTCACTGGATTACTACAGTTCACTGCTTATATTGCTAAACCCTCAAACCTATCTGTTCTCAGGGAAACTTTTACCCCCGGAAGGAAATGGTAAATTTCCCCCTATCTATAAGTGCACATTGGTGCACCCTACAATTACATGGCGACTCAAAGTTTTTCTTCAATGTTCTGAATTTTTATGATTGTTTCTATTTTTGTCTACTTATATTTTTTTCTAACGGGATTTCAAAATTACTCATACATTCTATGAGAATCTATCTTTTTTCCTTCAAGGTTGGTCTCTCCACTCAGGAACATGATCATTATATATCTTGGCTTATCCACAATAGGATGTCGCTGCTACTTATCATCAACGCCTTAAAAAATGTCGCAACTTAAAATTTTTTCTCTGAACACCAACGGGCTTAACAGTGCTCATAAAAGAAAAGCTCTCTGGATTGTTGCTATCAAACTTCAGAGTGACATCATATGTGTACAAGAGTCGCATTTTGCGAAAGATAAAGCACCTAACTTTTCGCATCCTCTTTTCCCACATATCTTCTGCTCTAACAACCTCAAGAAGAAGAAAGGTGTTATAACGGCAATCAAAGGGACAGTCTCATTCCACCTTTTAGACTCAGTAATAGACGACCATGGTCGGTATATAATTCTAGTTGCTATTATAGCCAATGTTACTTACACAATAGCCAACATTTATGCTCCCAATAAGCATCAACAAAAATTCATCCGTAAGCTGTTGAGAAAGGTACGGAAAATACAGAAAGGGCATAATATCATCTGCAGAGATTTTAATGCCCCGATGGATCCTAATGTAGATACTACTAAAAGAGACCGCACAAATAGATTGAATCTTGGTAATATTTTCGCTGAGGAAGATTTATATGATCCATGGAGGTGTTTACATACTACTGAAAAAGACTACATATTTTTCTCTAATGTGCATAAAACGTATTCCAGAATTGATTTCTTCATTGTAGACAAAATGCTCTAAATTTCAGATGCACAAATTCATAATATTACTTGGTCAGACCATTCACCAATCACTTTATCTATTACGACAGGCCAACAAGGTCTAACATCAACCCTTTGGAAGAATAATACATTTCTATTCTCTCAAGAGAGATATGTGTCTGCAATGAAGAACAAATTGACAGAATTCTTTGGTTTTAATGATAATGGCTCTACATCCACTACAAATCTGTGGTGTACACACAAAGACTTTATTAGGGGTATCCTTATCCAGAGGGCATCTAGGGATAAAAGAGAAAGGCTAAAATTTGTTGATACCCTTTTAAAAGATATATCTAGTCTTGAAAAAGAACATAAGCAATCTCCAGAAAATTCTAACTTATTACAAAAACTAAACAACAAAAGGAATGAGCTTAGGACAACTTTATTAACTAACCATGACAAATACCTCAAACGACTGAAATTGAATTATTACTCCCAAAATAATAGGGCAGGCAAATTGATGGCTTCTGTACTACGTCACCGCCAAAGAACACAAAAAATTTATAGACTAATTCATCATTAATCTGGGAAAGCTTTAATAAACCAACAAGAAATAGCAGATGCTTTCTCAGATTATTATGGAGATTTATACAACTTAAAAAATGACAAGGATACTATCCAACCAACATTAAAAGACATTTCAGTATTCTTAGACAAAGTGAACTTACCCAAAATTGACTCTAATACACTTGTCACACTAAATCAACCCATATCGTTAATGGAAACCCAGAAAGTTATAAAAGACCTTCCGCTGCATAAATCACCAGGTAATGACGGTCTATCCAACGAATATTACAAAACATTCATTAATATTTTAGCTCCGCACTTAACAAACCTGTTTAATTGCATAGCTACAGCCAAATGTTGCCCAAAAGAACTATTAGAAGCGGTAATAATTACTCTCCCGAAATCTGACAAAGACTTGACATCTCCTTTAAACTATCGACCAATCTCGTTGCTCAATTCGGACATTAAAATTTATGCCAAAATATTGGCCAATCGTTTGTTAGAAATTACCCCTTACCTAGTCGACCCTGACCAAGTAGGCTTTGTTAAGGGTCGTCAAGCCCCGGACAGCACGAGAAGGATGATCAATTTGATTAACTACGTTGAGAACACACGAACGCCTTCTCTGCTCCCAGGTCTGGATGCAGAGAAGGCATTCGATAGGGTGCATTGGAACTATATCTCCAGGACTCTTGAGAAGTTTGGATTTTCAGGATTTATCCATGAAGCAATTATGCTACTTTATACACAACCATCAGCAAAAGTTTCCACCTCGAGAATGTTGTCTGAGCCCGGGTTCACACCTATGCGAATTAGATGTGCGTTTCCGCACATCTAATTCGCATAGCAGGAGAATGTGACTGGCTCCCTATGGAGCCGGTTCACATATCTCCGGGACGGCTGCGGTGCGCACTGCACAAAAACGCTGTGCGTCTTTGTCTGCGTTTCAGGGCCGAATTCAGGCATAGAATCGGCCCTGGTTCGTCCCTGAAACGGTAAACAGGGACGCACAGTGCTCCTGTGCGGTCCGCAGTGCATTCTAGTGTGAACCCGGGCTAAGACTTTTAACCTCACGATTGGCACCAGACAGGGTTGCCTACTCTCACCCATTATATTTTCTTTGGTAATTGAACCCTTAGCGGAAACCATTAGGTCCAATGAAAATATTTTAGGAATAAAGATAGGGGATAGAATACAAAAAATTGGGCTATTTGCCAATGACATCATTCTATCTTTAACTAGTCCCAACAAATCCCTGCATGTGCTACAATCAATACTTAACTCCTTTAGTAAAGTATCTTATTACAAAATTAACAATAGGAAAAGCTTTGCCCTACCTATGAATATATCTAACGATACCTCTACCATCCTCAAAGAAAAATATAATTATAATTGGGATGCATCTTCGTTTACCTATCTAGGTATCAACCTTACATTTCCGGCCAAAAAACTATATGCAGCTAATTTTCCTACGTTATTAGATTTGATTTCTAAAGATTTTCAAAATATAAAACAAACGCACCTATCCTGGATAGGCAAAATTGCAGCATTTAAAATGCAAACCCTACCCAAGATACTCTACCTTTTTAGAGCCATACCTATTCCAATACCTTCAAGCTTTTTCAAGATTCTAAATACTAAATTGAGAAAACTGGTCTGGAATAACAAAAAACCAAGGGTAGCTTTCTCTATTTTAACATCTTCTAAAAACAAAGGGGGTATGAACTTAACCTGATATGCATAACTACTACTACGCAACACTTTTGGATCAAATGAAATACTGGTTCTTCCCAAATGACGATAAGCTGTGGTTATCCATTGAAAGAGAAATCGCCAAGGGAAATGATTTATTTGCCCTGTCAGTGGCTTACATGATATTCCCTAAGGTCATAGTTCCTAAATTGCTTTCCATTAAAGCTACCCTGTTAGCATGGAGGTTTCTTGTCTCAAACTTCCATGCTCTAGGGCATTTACAAAAGATACCTATACCTCTCAGAGCCCTTGACTACTGTAAAGGCCAACTCTCGATAAACAAATGGATTGCTGAGGGCTTTAACTTTTACGTACACCTTCCCTCAGGATACAAAGCCACGATTGATGATAACTTAAATAAGCTTAATCATCTGCAAAGCCACATCAAGTTTTTGAAATTCCATCTTTAATTTGGTCACACCTCACCATTAACAAACCTGTAAAACATAAAAGTATAGCTTTCTTCTATAAAGTTTTTTCTCAGTATCCTAAATATGAGAAAAACCCTAATATGTATAAATGGGAAAAAGATTTAGGACAATCCTTTTCGGATGAATGTTGGTACAATGCTATGAGAATAAACCAAACTGCAACATCCTGCTTAGAGCATTGGGACAACTCTCAGAAAATATTGAATAGATGGTACCTAACTCCTTACAAACTAGCTAAAATATATCCATCTACATCACCACTATGCTGGCGTTGTATGGATCAAGTTGGTTCCTTATTCCACATTTTATGGAGTTGTAAAAATCTGACCAGTTTCTGGAACTCGATATCCACCTTTATTGCCTCTCTCATAGGCAACTTGATAAAACTATCACCTGCTATGGCCCTTTTGGGTATCAACCTTGACACTTTCCCATTTCAATACAGAATATTAGTGGCGAATATTCTTATAGCGGCTAGACTTACCATAACGAAAATGTGGAAATCAATTGAGGCCCCTAACCTGTGTGATGTCATTCTTAGAGTCAACACCCAGGCGTACTATGAATTACTGTTAGCACTTAAAAATTATAACATAATTCACTTTAAGAAGCACTGGTATGTATGGATCATACATCCTAAAGCATCTACAGTACTAAAAGACTTGTACGCTCAGTCTTAACTACCACTAGGTAGCCTGTTGGTATCACTTTTTCCTTGTAGAGACTTAGGCCCCTTTCACACTGGGGCGGTAGGGGCGTCGGTGGTAAAACAGCGCTATTTTTAGCGCTGTTTTACCGCGGTATTCGGCCGCTAGCGGTGCGGTTTTAACCCCCCGCTGGCGGCCGAAAAAGGGTTGAAACTACTTGTACAGCGCGGCTATAGCCACGGTATTGCCGCGGTATAGCCGCGCTGTCCCATTGATTTCAATGGGCAGGAGCGGTTTAGGAGCGGTGAATACACCGCTCCTTCACCGCTCCAAAGATGCGGCTCGCAGGAGATTTTTTCTTCTCCTGCCAGCGCACCGCTTCAGTGTGAAAGCCCTCGGGCTTTCACACTGAACAAACAGCGGAGGCTGTTTAGGGGCGGTTTGCAGGTGGTATTTTTAGCGCAATAACGCCTGCAAACTGCCCCAGTGTGAAAGGGGCCTTATGCTGCTTTCATTTCCTGCTTGGTTTGACTCGCTAGAATACATTGATTTACTAGACGACATCCTGCTCTCTCTTTTGTTTATTCAAGTTAGAATAGACCTGTTCACAGTTTGCTCCCCTAGGAGTGAATAGGTTTATTCTTGGAGGTTTACTAGGTAGAAACCGAATTAAAGATATGAATTTGAAGGATTATTCACAATTATTAAACTGACTTAATGTATTTATCAAAAATGCATTCGCTATACTATGTAACTGTTATGCCCCGTACACACGGTCGGACTTTGTTCGGACATTCCGACAACAAAATCCTAGGATTTTTTCCGACGGATGTTGGCTCAAACTTGTCTTGCATACACACGGTCACACAAAGTTGTCGGAAAATCCGATCATTCTGAACGTGGTGACGTAAAACACGTACGTCGGGACTATAAACAGGGCAGTGGCCAATAGCTTTCATCTCTTTATTTATTCTGAGCATGCGTGGCACTTTGTCCATCGGATTTGTGTACACACGATCGGAATTTCCGACAACGGATTTTGTTGTTGGAAAATTTTATCTCCTGCTGTCCAACTTTGTGTGTCGGAAAATCCGATGGAAAATGTCCGATGGCGCCCACACACGGTCGGAATTTCCGACAACACGCTCCGATCGGACATTGTCCATCGGAAAATCCGATCGTGTGTACGGGGCATAATAGTGTGAATCCTGTTATTTTCTTAATGTCTTTATTTGTTATTTTATGTTCTGATAACTAAATAAAAAAAAAAAAAATTGAATGTTAAAAAAAAAGAAATGCACAGAGAAAATGCATATTGACAAGGGGAGTGTAGAGGTGGGCGGGGAGTCTACTTACATCACGACTCCACCCACCGAGCTCCAGACAACAGACCCACCCACAGAATATGCAGTTTTTCAGGTCTAATAACAGAGAGATCATGGCCAAAGTCACTGGCAAAGCAGCTCCTTCTGTTGGAGTTGCCTGACTTGAGCATTCTGGTTTAATGTCTGGCACTTTCAGCTGAACCAGGTGGGCTTCAATGTCATAGGTCAGCTGCAGACTAGCCTCCTGAAAGAAGGCAGGAATTTCTCTTCTCCACTCAGAACATAGGTGCGGGAAGTCACTTGATCTGGTTTCAAGTCCTTCGTGACAATTTATCCCTTCTCTGTAATCTGTACTACAGGTGGATGTGTAATATGTCCACATCCACCTGTCCAGCGTTTTTCACTACTACTCCCCAGTAGCGGTTTGGGCCCTGTGTGGACTTCACACGGGCACTTAACTTTTGAACCTCTGTACCGCTGTACAGGATGGGAACCTCTGTGGTGCTATGAGAAACAGACCGCTAGCAGTAGGAGTGCTGACAACATCTCCCTCGCTGCTAGAGGCCATACCACCTATAACAGGTACACACTATTGACAGGCTGCTTGTTACTCTTCCGTTACTCCTGGCAACTACTTGTGTCTTCGCATTACTCTATTCTACACCAATACCTTCATACCCAAGGTGTTAAGACCCACTTGTTAAGCTACGTGTGCCGGTTATTGGCGATACACCTCTCTTTAGTAATTTCAGACCAGGCATGGGCAACGTTTCAATACTTTACTTAGAAAAAGTGCAAAATAGACATTTCACAGTCCAACATGCAAGGCAATATTCATTCCTATTTCCCTAGCTCTAACTAATTTGAGTAGTAATGGCTTTCTTCTGGCAACTCGACCATGCAGCCCATCTTTCTTCAAGTGCCTCCTTATTGTGCATCTTGAAACAGCCACACCACATGTTTTCAGAGACTCCTGTATTTCACCTGAAGTCTTTTGCGGGCTTTTCTTTGCATCCCAAACAATTTTCCTAGCAGTTGTGGCTGAAATTTTAGTTGGTCTACCTGACCATGGTTTGGTTTCAACAGAACCCATCATTTTCCACTTCTTGATTAGAGTTTGAACACTGCTGATTGGCATTCTCCATTCCTTGGATATCTTTTTATATCCCTTTCCTGTTTTATACAGTTCAACTACCTTTTCCCCCAGATCCTTTGACAATTCTTTTGCTTTTCCCATGACTCAGAATCCAGAAACGTCAGTGCAGCACTGGATGAAAGATGCAAGGGTCTGTCAGGAGTCCAGAAACTCATTGACCTTTTATACACACACACTAATTACAAGCAAACAGATCACAGGTGAGGATGGTTACCTTTTTAATAGCCATTCAAACCCCTTTATGTTAACTTGTGTGCATGTTATCAGGCCAAAATCACCAGGGTATGTAAACTTTTGATCAGGGTCATTTTGGTAGTTTGTGTTGTCATTATGATTTAAAAAGAGTAAACACAGTTGATTGATAATGAATGGCTTCACCATGAGTGAAAGAAACGTTTTTGTGTTATCATTCACATTCTCTGGAAAATGGCCAAGAAATCATAAATTCTGCCAGGGTCACAACTGTACTTGCATGAAAAAATATTCTGTTCTCTTTGTATGAAATCCCTGGTGTCCCTGCCTGTCTCTTTGCTTTCCTATTAAAAATATATCACACTAGGCATGAGAGCACAGTGTGGTTAATTTTCTGGCTTTGCTGGGAATTCAGGCTGCTCTCCTCCGATGATTAGACTTGTCCTGACACGCCCCTCCTTGCACAGCCATTCACTGGGAAGACTATTGTGCTGCTGATTCTCCTCCCCCAGCTCTCTGAGCTCCTTATGCAGCTGATTAAAGAGGGTATGTAATCACTTACAACAGGATAGAAAAGGTATTAGTAATGTTTTTTTTTTATGTATGCACAAAAGTGTTGCCTTTCATTTCTATTTTAAAGTGAATAGGTTGTTTTACAAGGTGGGGGTTCACCTAGGATTTAAGCTTGGGCTGTACCACATTCAAAAAAAAAAAAAAATCAGACACATTTTACATTTTTAGGCAGCCACACGGATTCACAGAAATAAAAAGCAAAGGTTCAAGTGTTCTTTAAGAAACAGTACATGTGCTGTAAATTTGCAGTACAAAATATTTTTTCTCTTTTTATTGTCAAGCTTCTGCTTCTTTGCAACACAGTGTGGAATGCTTTTCAGCCAGGCGTTAATAGACTGGTAGTGACATCTAGTGGACACACAACTATATAGTTTTCACAAGAAAAATTTCACCTTTTGGTTTAAAGATCATACAGGGTATACAGTATTATCTGCAATACTTGGAATTCACTGTCAATAAACTCCATGAATTCCCATAAAAGGGCCCTTATTCATCAAGTTGCAATAGCACTTAAAGTGTATCTAGAGTCATGGATCGAGTAGGGAAAGATAAAAAAAACCCTGTCAGTTTGTTTTTGCCATCTGTCTTCCAATGTAGAAAGATATCCCTTTTAGCACCACTGTCAAGCTTGTATTTGTGTCTGTGTGCCAGGTAGGGAAAATAACCTTTTTCCTACCGAGACTAAAGGCCTGTAAACATGATACGAAAATCGGATGGAAAAATTCGTATGACAAGCTGTCTGCCGATTTTCGGATCGTTAGTACGGTGCTTTCAACAGCCGATTTCACTTTTTTCGTCAGACAAAAGCTGGATGTGCAGACTATAAAATTTTTGTCGGATGTGAACAAAACTATTCAACACATGACGTCACTTCTGACGTTGTATTTTGTCCTACGAAAACTTTTGTATTGTGAGTAACCTCTTCACTTTCGAAATGAGACTAGCATGCCACAAAAAATGGACGTTCGGTCGTCCGAAAATCTAAGCGTGTGAGGCTTAAGAGTGAGGCAAATTCCAAAAGTTTGAGTTGTCACTGGATTAAGTATAAATGGGTAAACCTTTCAATGGGACACTTGTTGCAGTGACAATTACCTGAGTTAAAGTTAGAGAGTCTGGGGAATCCTAGAGAACACTTGTTGGAATTAGCAAATAAATGTAACAAATGTAACAAATGTAACACGCACCAGAGTGCAGGGCTCAGAAGTGAATAATGGAGAAAAAGCAGTACTCAGATTTGCATATTGCACAGATTGCAGGGCTCAGGAGTGTGTATCGCACAAAATGCTGGGGCCAGGAATGGAACACACAGCATGCAGGAAGCAGGAGTGAGTATCATACAAAATTTAAGGCTCATAAGTGCGTATTGCACAGTGCAGGGTACAGGAGTTCGTAATTTACAGGCCACTGTTGAGAATGCAACGAAAAATGACACCTCCTCCTTGTACAAATCACTCCCAGATTATATCCCCCCCCAGTACAGATCTTCTCCAGTAGCTCTTAATCCACACTCACAGCTCAACCCCCTCAATACAAACCCCCCAGTAAAGAGTCCCCAGCCTACTCCCTTAGTACAGACTACAGACCACCTCTCCCAGCCTAACCCCTCAGTACAGAACCCACCTTCCAGCCTACTCCCCCAATACAAACCTTCCTTCAGTACAGAACTTCCCCCTCAACTTACCAGATGCAGCGGCAATTCAGAGTGAAGAGAAGTCCTCTCCTCGGCTGTGTCATGTAACCAGAACAGAGTTCTTAATGACAACTGTCAGGGAAGCAGAAGCAATGCTGCAGTGTAAATACCACTAGCAATGCAGTGCTGTGCAACACAAAAAGAATTGACATAACACTCCTAGAATGTCAGGCCCATTGTGAACTGCACCCCCTAAGTATGCAACTGGGATTAGATACACCTTATCTAGATATAACATCCTTGCAGATGGAGCAAAAATGGTAGTGGATGCCCCTAGCCACCTGCAGGATGATAGAAGGCACTTGTGGAGGGAGCTTACACAGTTAGAGAGAACTGATCTTCACCAGAGCCACCGATGATGTGGTTGGAGCGTGTGCAACAAACACCCCCAGAGCATGTGCCCTGCATCTCTTGCGGGTGCCCTTGGTCTTGATGGCTTGGTTCCTTTTTCTTTTAAGTGTTGGTGCTATAGTCGTTGGCTTTCTCTGCTTGTCAGACCTCAGATACCTTTGGCAGTCTGCAGCCAAGGAAGACTCCCCCCAGGTTTCTCCTCGTCATCTGGTGAGTGGACATTAGATAGCGAGGTGCATGATCTGAACAGGAGAAAAGATCCAAAATCCTCCCCCCTGAACGAACCAGACCAAACAATTACTAATCCCCTAATTACAGAGGGAGCCAAAAACGTAATATACCTAGCAGCCTAATTAGGAGGGTGCTATGCGTATCGAAGCCCCAAACAATAATTTAACTGCCATCATTTGTCTATAGGCCGGGCAGAACTTTCTCCGCTCTGGGTGGACGTCATATGACATCCTCCCTGGAATGCACCTTGCACAGGCCCCATGGACCATGCTGCAACGCAATCTGTCACCAGCTGTGTCCGAAGACAGATCACTGTACCGGGCTGCTGCCAGTACCATGTGATCGCTTTGACCAATTAAGCAGACCAATAAAAACCAAGCAGCTGTTTCCAAAGCAAGCAAAATCCTTTCTTGTATTAAAAGAGTTATGGACTGCAGAGAGAGATATCATTTTGCCCCTGTACAAATCATTAGTAAGACCTCATCTGCAATATGCAGTTCAGTTTTGGACACTAGTTAACAAAAAGGATACCGGGGAACTGGAGAAAGTGCAGAGAAGAGCAACCAAATTGATAAGAGGTATTGGAGGAGCTCAACTATGTAACTATCATATGACAATTGGTTACAGTGATCACATGGTACAGACAGGGCCATCTGTACCATCTGTTTAGCTGTGGCCAATCACAGCTAATCACAACAATACATACTAAATGAATCGATTTCAATCATTAAAAATGGTTGTTTATAAAAGTAATATTCACAGTCATAAGCAATCATAATGTATAAAAAAAAATCCTATGGTGACAGTATTGCTCTGGTCACAGTATGCACAAAAAGAAATTTGTATATAAAAAAAAGATTAAAACAATATGTATTTGAAAAAAACAATGATTATTTCTTTTTGTACATACTGTCACCAGTCTGTATCCCTGATCACTGCCGTGCCAGTTATACAATGGCGCTGTACTGCACTGGGGACAGTATGTAAAAGGAAAACATTGAGCGCTGTGGGCGATGGGGGGGCGTGATCGGATGCTGAGGTGAGGGAGGGCTCTGTAGCCGGACCTAGCCTTCACCCCTCGCTCCAACTCCCACGCCTGACATGAGGACACAGCGTGGCCCGAAGGAGACGCTGAAGAGGGAGAACGCTCGGAGTGCCTGGAAGCCGCCGCGGTTGTGACGCGCCGCCTCACACGGAGTCGAGCTGGGCCACTTGCTCAGGGCTCTCCCGAGAGTGGTATCAGCGGCGCCTATCCCAGTGAGAGAGGGAGGCGCCGACACCCGAGATCGAGCAGCAGAGCAGGAGAGCCCTTAGCAGAACCAAGCAGCAGAGGACTCTGTTCGTAGCGCTGGAGGGGTGAGTAGGCTGTTTCATGCACACTCACCTGCAGCACATCACAGCGCATAGGTCCATCAGGAAAAAGCATATATAGCTGCTAAATCCGGTGGGGGAAAGAAGCACACAGACCCAGGACAGAGTGAAGCCTTGTATTGCGTGGAGAACAGCAGTATCCTGTCGGCATGACGAGGAGGAAGGGGATGGAAGATGGGCCAGCTCAGGAAGGGACAGGGGCCCCCGGACCTCGCGGCTCCAAGGAGAAGGGGAACCAAGTAGCTGCCAAGTTGGAGCGCTTTGCGCACACCCCAAATCAAACCCCTAAAAGGCCAGCAGTACAGGGGGAGGTCAGCATCAAGCTGGCCACCCTGGGAGGAGAAGCCAGACCCAAGAAAACGGGACTTTAGCAGCTATACCACCAGCGGGCCCGGCAGTAGGTGGGGGCCCGGAAAGGCAACAGGTCTCGGGTGCGGAGGGTGCAGCAAGGGGGGGGGGTCAGTGTGGTCTGGTAACTGAGAAGGAGCCATCCCTGAATGATATTTTTCTGGCTATCAATAACTGCAAACGATCAATCCATGACCTGTCTGAGCAACTCAAGGACATTAGGGATGAATTGCTTGCTGTTAGGGGGGAGGTTCGTGCAGTTTGTACCCGGACAACAGCTCTTGAGGAGAGGTTTAGTCAAATGGAGGATGATGTGTATCCATTAAAACAAGAAGTAGCACTCATGAAAATCCAATTGAAGGACTGTTTGCAGAAAATGGATAGTATGGAAAACAGGCTGCGCAGAGAAAATTTGAGGGTACTCGGGCTCCCAGAGGGCTGTGAGGGTAACAACCCCATCAAATTAATGGAAGACTGGCTGAGGGAGAAATTTGGCAAGGATTCATTCTCAAACACCTTTGCTATCGAGCGCGCACATAGGATAGCCCCCAGAACCCCAGCCCTAGGAGATCATCCAAGGCCCCTTATTTTTAAACTTTTATGTTTCCGGGACAAGGTCACCATCCTGCAGAAAGCAAGAGAGTTAAGAAACATCCAGCACAATGGAGCCAGGATTTCAATATATCCAGATTTCTCCCCCGAGCTGCAGAGACAAAGAGCTAAATTTGGAGAGTGTAAACGGAAGCTTCAACAACTGAGAATTAATTATGCCCTATTGTACCCGGCACAGTTGCGTATCTCAGCTCTGGGGGAGGTCAGGTTTTTTTCTACCCCTAATGAAGTGACAATTTGGCTAGAAAAGAATGAAGAAAGAATAAAGCAGGGAGAAGGAATTTAGGCATTTTGGGACTCTTGTTTGCTTGGTCTCCTGTTCTGAGTCTTTTTTTTCTCTCTCTCTTTTTCTCTCTTCTTATTACCTTGACGATGATGTAATGTGGAGTGGAGCAGGGGGGAGGGGGAGATCAAATATATATACACTTATAGAGGTACTGCACAAACTATATGCACATCAATAAGCACAATTTTTTACCTTTTCTCTTTTTTTTTTTCATACTTAGGGGTTAGTTCCCCTCCTACTAGGTTTGGTGCACGGCTTTTTTTTCTAGCCTCAAATGGTTTTGAAGGTCACAATAGAAGCTCGAGGGTTAGGCCCAAAATTGGGCACAAGGGCACTGAGGAGATGGGGGGGGGGTTGGTGGGAGGGGGGTGTGGGGGGGGTTGGGATGTGGGGGAGCACAACGAGGGAAGAATGGTGGGGAGTGTGAATACGGAAGGATGTATGTTGGTTCAGTTTGCCATAGCAAAGGGATTTAAAAAAGGTAGGGTGATATATAGCATTCACAACAGGAGGTGGTTTGGATTAATTGGAGACCAGAGTGTTGCAAAGGCACCAAGCCCAAAGGTTCATGAGCATTGAAAGAAGGTGCAATAAAACCCTGGATCTGAAAAAAAGGGTTAACATATGCTCATGGAATGTAAGGGGGATAAGGGACAGCCTTAAAAACCAGGCAATTTTTTCAATAGCCAAGAAGGGGAAAGTTAAAATACTCTGCCTGCAGGAGACCCATCTGGAAAAAGATACAATTAAAACTTTAGATAACAAGCAATTTCAGATACAGTATCATTCCACTCACTCATCCTACTCAAGAGGAGTGAGTGTATTGATAAGCACAGGCCTGGCCTTCTCCTGCAGTCAGAGTAAGGTGGATGAATATGGACGGTACATCTTTCTCTCCTGCTCAATAGAAAACAAAAGATATGTTCTAGCCAACGTTTATATCCCTCCCCCATTTAGTATGGTAATATTGGACGACTTGGCTAGCTTTATAGTAGACTTCCCAGGGACCCCGGTTATAGTGGTGGGTGACTTCAATATGACGATGAACAACAGTATAGATAGGTTCCCACCGAAAAGTAGAACGGGAGGGGCCCCCAAGAGCCCCCTCCTGCAATACTGCGATGAAATAGGGCTGGTGGATATCTGGAGGAGGAGCCACCCAGGGGAGAGGCCATACTCATGCCACTCCAGGACTCATGCCACCTTATCCAGAATCGACCTTGTCTTGGGAAACGAAGAAGCATTAAACGCAGTGGAGGAAGTAGTTTACGAGCCAAGATGTATCTCGGATCACATGCCAGTTATCACTGTCGTAAAGGCAGGGGAGCACTGCAGCAGGGGTAGCTGGAAGGTTAATCCCTTCTGGCTCAAACTCATAGGAGAGGAGGAGAAAATGATGGAGGGACTGTCAGAGTTCATTAAAATAAATTTAGGATCGGCCTCATTGGGGGGTAGTATGGGACTCCCTGAAGGCATATCTCAGAGAAGCCCTAATCCAGAAAATTGCATATACTAAAAAACAGTCACAAGCAGAAGAACTAGGAGCCAAAGAGAGTGTAAGAATGGCAGGGGCGCAGTACGTGGAGACACCATCCCAGGCCAGTTACGAGTTTTGGGTGGGGAGGCAGGATGAGTACAGTAGATTACTCCGGGAGAGGACGGAAAAGAATAGATTATTTCAGAGGCGGAGCTTTTTTGGAGAAGGAGAGTGAGTTGGGAAGGCTCTGTCTCTGATAATCAAAGCAAACGGCCTAAGCTATAGTAATAACTTTGTTGAAAGAAGGGAAGAACCCAACAGACATGACCTCATATAGGCCCATCTCGCTCTTGTGTTCGGACGTGAAGATCCTGGCAAAGGTATTGGCCGCAAGGCTGAATAAGATAATTTCCAAACTAATACATATAAACCAGACCGGGTTTATCCCAGACAGATCTACAAGCACGAACATAAGACGGGTGTTCCTAAATATGCAAATACCCATAGAAAATAGTGGTAAGAGAGCGGTTCTTTCATTAGACGCAGCCAACGCCTTCGATTCCCTGGAATGGCATTACTTGTGGAAGGTGCTGGCGGAATATCAGTTTGGCCCTGGGTTTGTCCAATGGCTACGTTTATTATATAACAGCCCGAGGGCCCAGGTTAAAATTAATGGTCAGTGCTCAGAGTGGTTCCAGCTGAGCAGGGGTACGAGACAGGGGTGTCCTTTGTCCCCCCTGCTCTTCGCCCTGGCAATTGAGCCCTTGGCTGTTGCTTTGAGGTTGGCACAGGGGGTGCAGGGGTTCAAAAGAAGGAGAGGGGTGGACAAAGTGGCTATGTATGCAGACGATATCCTGTTGTTCCTGGCAGACACGCAGGATTCACTGAAAACAGCTATGGGGATAGTCGAGGAATTTGGTGTCTTCTCCGGGCTACTGGTCAACTGGGAGAAATCAGTGATTTTACCCATAGACCCTCTGAATGAACCTCTCCCTCATCAAGCATCTCAAGTCAAAATAGTCAGCCAAATGAAATACCTGGGCATTAATATAACTAGAGACCCAGGACAGTACATAACCGGAAACCTAGTTCCACTCATGAAAAAGCTGAAGCAGAAGTGCCGGGTGTGGGGACGCCTGCCTCTTTCGGTTGCCGGACGTTGCAACCTGATCAAGATGGTTTGGTTACCCCAAATTTTATATGTTCTGCAGAACTCTCCTGTGTGGATCTCCAGGTACTGGTTTAAAAAAATAGACAGCGTGTTTAGAGAACTTATTTAGAAAAATGGAGTGGCTAGGATCGGGTTGCGGACGTTGCGACAACCAGAGGTGGAGGGTGGCCTGGCGGTACCGGATCCGCGAGGTTATTTTCTAGCATCCCAACTGCAACAGGTGGGAGGTAGTAGCAGGTTAAGGGATGAAGGAGTGTGTGGTAGTGTTTTGTTGAATGACACCAAACACGATACAATTGCAGAGGCATTAGAGGCAGATTCATTTGGTACCAAATGCCCCACTACCAAGATGATGGTCAAGGCCTGGGTACAGGTTAAAAAAACTCTGGGCTACACTGGCTTTGCGGAATTTTCCCCACTTTGGCATAATAATAACCTCAACGAGCTTAAAAAAATGGGACGCTTTGAAGAATGGGATCGTCAGGGCATTCACTGCTTGGTGCAGGTGTACAGGGCAGGGAGGTTGAAATCTTTTCAAGAGCTGGTGGAGGAGTACGCAATCTCCAATAGGTCATTTTACAGATATTTGCAAATTAGGCATGCCCTAGAGGCACAATTTGGGAAGGAAGCGCCAGTGTGGTGCGAAATGGCCTCTTTGAGAAAGCTGATTGACGCGAGCTCTATGAAGGGATTAATCTCTGACATTTATGGAAGCCTGAAGGCATCAGCCCAGGAGGGCATAGTGGAAAATAAAAATAGGATCAAATGGGAGAGAGATGTGGGAGCGCTGTCTGATGATCAATGGGAGCATGTCCTGTCGCTAGGGCCCAGGGTCGCTCTCTCTCCTTCACAGGTGATGTCTCACTTTTACTTATCATATAGGGCATATTATACACCATTGAAATTATTCAAGTGTGTTAAGAGGCCCGATTCAAAGTGTCAAAGATGTGGAGGGGGGTATGGAGATTTGATTCACATGTTTTGGCGATGTCCCAAGCTACATAGATATTGGAAAGGGGTTGTGGAAAAGATAAACTTGGTGTTCGGGACGTCACTGAGGTTGGAGGCGAGGGAGTGCTTGCTGGGACTGACAGAGGACAAAGTGGCCTCAAAGGACATACAGACAGCAAGGATCCAATGCCTGTTTCAGGGTAAAAAGCTTATTGCACAGTACTGGCAGAGAAAGGAGGCACCGACGGTCTCAGAGTGGGTGAATGCAGTAAGGGAGGTGATTTGCAGAGAAAAGTATATATATAAGAAGAGGGGTAACCATAAGAAATTTGAAAAAATATGGAAAGTATGGCTGGATCAGGATGGGATCGGAATGAAAGGGGGGGGCGGGGTGAGGATGGTATGGGGTGAGTTTGGTTCAAGATGCATGGTGAGGTGTATAGTGGGGGGTTTGTAGGGTGTGGGGCGGGGGAGTAAATGGGGAGAAAAAGAAGAAACTCGTTTTGAAGTTTACTGCTTGTGGGTATTTTGAACTGGTACACATTGGAATAATAATAATGTATGTAAAAGAGGACGGTGCTAATGTGTCCCTGTTCATGGTGATGCTTTTTGTTCCTTTATTTCTTGTTTGTTGTAATGAAAATTTTTCTTCAAATAAAAAGATTTTGAACCAACAAAAGGAAAACATTGTAAACAAAAACTATTTTTTAAAATTTCTTTATTTTCCAAAAAATTGTGACTAGAATACACTGAGTTGGTTTATTTTCTACAAAGAAATATATCAGAACACATTTTGGCCTACATTTATGAAGAAAGATTATTTATTTGCAAAATTCTATAACAGAAACAAAGTAAGTGTATGTGTTTTTTTTTTTCTTCAAAATGTTCAGTCTTTTTTTGTTTAGCAAAAAATAAAAATCCCAGAGGTGATTATATACCACCAAAAGAAAGCTCTATTTGTGTGAACAAAATGATTAAAAAAATAATTTGGGCACAGTGTTGCATGACCGCGCAATTGTTTTTTAAAGTGTGACAGCGCTGAAAGCTGAAAATAGGCCTGATCAGGAAGGTGATGAAAGTTCCTCGAATTGAAGTGGTTAATACTGTATATTGCAGCTTACCAATACTTAGATGTTATAGCTGCATTCATTTTCTTTTTCTTTTTTTTGTCCTTTAATTCAACCTGGTGACCCAGTCAGCAACGCACTTCCTATCTTAGAATGGCTCCTTTATTATATATAATAATAATATTATATATAATAATAATATTCATAAAGGAGTAACAAAGATCTTTGGGCAGCCGTCTGTACAGAGTAATTTTAGGTGGACTAGTAGGTTAAGATTGACTTTACAAAAATAATTAACAGCTTAAAGTGGATGTAAACCCTCACATATAACCAGTGAAGTGAATAACTTCAGATGATACACAGAGATGAAACAAATCCTCCTGCATAACCTTTACTTGTTTATATGCTGTCTTCAGCTTTCTACACTCTTTAGAAAGTGCATAATGTTACAAATTTTGTTTCTTCATTCATTAGTGGGTGTGGAATCTGGGCTTACACTGTGTGAGAGCTAATTGGAGAAAAAGCACATACCCCCCCCCCCACACACACACACACACACACACACACACACACACACACACATAGGCAGAGGAATAAGGAAACTTGCAGAGCTGTATTATGAATAGACCAGCTCTCGGCTTATCTATCTCTATAAGTCCTCTCCCAGACACAAATTTCCAACTGCTTTTATCTCCTGTGTTGGAGAACTTGTCAGAAGTGATCATGCTGATAACAGAGGAACGGAGCAGCAGAAAGACACGGGGCTCAGAGCTTTGAAAATAGATAGGTAAACATTATAGATATATGTGCATAGGTCAGATTTCATGAATGGGGTTTACAACCACTTTAAAACCTAAGACCCCTTTCACACTGCCAGCGTTTTTCAGGCGCTACATTGCTAAAAATAGCACCTGAAAAAAAGCGGCTCCTTTCACTCCAGTGTGAAAGCCCTCAGGCTTTCAGGGTTTAAAACCGCCCCACTAGCAGCTGAATAGTGCTGCGGCTCGGTGTGAAAGGGCTCTTACTCCAGCTAACACTTTTTAAGCAGTTACAGATTTTTTTCTTTCCTTTTTAGGATAAAATTTTAACTATATTAATAAAAGCTAACCATTGTAAGCACCCCTTTTAGTGTTAAATGGTTTGTCTCAACCCTCTAACCTTCACTTTTGCTGTGCAACTTTAATCGACTCCCATGTGAGGGCCATGTTTTGCCTGCACAGAAAGTGTTTCGTGCATCCCCATACAGGGAGTCCTATTCATGACAATTGGAGCACAGCGGTGCCACAGACACAGCTGCTGCTCCCAAATTGACATCTGTGTGGGTGCAGGGTGCGTGTCCCTGAACGAAGACCGCGTGGGTTTGGGGACTCGCACCCACATGCACCTGCATCCACACGAATAGTAAATTAGCAGCAGCGACTGTATCCGTGGAGCTGCTGCATCCCAATTGATATGAATGGCCTGCTTTTTTTCAGTGTGAAATACTTCTTGTTCATGTTTTCCCCTTATACATTTTGCTTAACCCTTTATGCATGTTCTAATCCCATTCCATTTCCCCCTCTTTTTCTGTCTGTTAATGAATATTTGAAAACTTATGCTAGGTTCACACTGCTGCGATCCGATTTTAATCTGACTTTCAGTGCGATTATGTAGTGCAACTTGGATACGGTTTGTATACTCTATGGGGCCAAAATTGTGCTGGAATCGCACCAAATTAGTAGAGGAATATTTTCTAAAATTGCACTGTGCTGGGTTGCATTGATGTGAGCGGGCACCATTGAAAACAATGTAACTTCCATTGTCATGTGATTCAGTGCGACTCAAGTTGTATCTGAAATTGCATTCTTGTGAACATAGCCTGAAATATAGAATTAGGGGGCGTGGCTTAGCAATGGCCGAGTGAAGAAGTGTCTTTGAGGAGCTCCTGGCTTCCCCCGTCCTACCCATACAAAAGACGGCTAACTCACTCATTTTTACGGCATGCCAACACCTAGGAAATACAGGACAAGAGCATCGGTGAGCAACAACCTGAATTCTGCCCCACGGAGCAGTATCAGAAGC
Organism: Lithobates septentrionalis; assembly: GCA_037952835.1. Taxonomy (NCBI): domain Eukaryota; kingdom Metazoa; phylum Chordata; class Amphibia; order Anura; family Ranidae; genus Lithobates; species Lithobates septentrionalis. The sequence continues at coordinate 1,648,217 of JBBDGP010003274.1, forward strand.
TACTTTCGGGACTCACAGAGGAGCTCACCGGGCGCCATTGTTTCAGCGCCACGTGTACACACCTCAGCTGAAGCTGCTTCGCCCTCCGTGCCTGCACCCTCCCAGACGATCGAGGTAGGCAACTCTGAACCTGACAGGGAATCTCGCTCCGACATGGCGGGCCACCAGAGGCAGATGGGAGAAGTGCCCGATGATCTCCGTGCTATTCTACAGGCTCTGCCCACTAAGGCAGACTTTGAGGCCCTCCCGTCCAAATCGGACATTGAGACCCTTATCCAACGAGTAGAAGAAGCTCATGCCAGAGACATACAGGAGATAAGGGTCGAACTACAGACAATAACTGACAGGGTGGATGCAGGAGAAAGCTCGATTTCTGCCCTTTCACAGCGGATCTCAGCCCTGGAGCATTCGAGGGAGACACAGGCGGCTACGGCGGTGGATCTGCAGCTCCATTTGGAAGATTTGGAGGACCGCAGCCACCGCAACAACCTGCGGCTGCGGGGTCTACCAGAGGCCACCGGATCAGAAGATTTGGAGGCAACTGTCACAGCCATCTTCCAGGGGGTCTTGGGTACACCGCAGTCGACCATAGAACTAGACCGTGTCCACAGGACACTAGGTCCCAGACCCACAGATCCAGACAGACCCAGAGACGTTCTGTGTAGGGTGCACCGTTACACCCAGAAAGACCTCATCCTCCGCAAGGCCTGGGAGCAGGGAGAGGCAATGTTTGATGGCGCCGAAATTAAAATCCTTCCGGACCTCTCCAGAGCCACACTTCAAAGGAGAGCGCTGTTGAAACCGGTCCTGGAACTGGCCAGAAGACAAGGCTGCACATATCGGTGGGGCTACCCTTTGGCGGTCACTTTTCGGAACACCACGACTTCTTTCACCCTACGTACCCCATCGGACTTGCCGGCCCTTTTCACCTTTTTAGGATCTGAACCGATCGATGTTCCAAATTGGCTGACACTTGTACCCCGTCCCACAGGAAGACCAGGTCTCTTCACTCAACGTCATCAACCACCTCGTCAGCAACGCTCCAGAAGAAGATCCAGGGCGCCTTCTAACGAGGGGACACGTGAGTCCTAATTTCAGCGTTTTAATACAAGATTATAGTACAGCCCGAGCATAGCATGCCTTTTGACACTCTTAGAATGATTGGCCTATGGACTGACCCCCCCTTATGTGTATGAAAGCTTGGTACTCCTACTCCCACTGACTCTCAGGCAATTAGAAGTGTCACGCCCGAACACAGGAGACTCTGGCTCCCCAACACACATTCACATTGCAGAGCGGAGTATGAAGACAGGACCGCTGAACATGGCTGGATCGTAATCCCCATTTACCCTGCAAAGAGCCGGAGGGAGGAGCTCATGTTAGAACTCTAGGAACTATTTAGGTCATAATAGCATGAGCTGTAGGGGGTTTTTCTTTTTTTTTTTGCCCTCTTTGCCTTGGACCCTACTCCCACATTTAATCTTGTACACCTACTCTATGTAGAACACTGGAAGCATCTGCAAGCGGGAAGATCAGAATACATCAGGAAAATGCAAAAGCTATTGTACACCGATCGAACTATGACAGGGTATTGTATTTTGCAACAGATGCTACACGATGCAAGCGAGAAGCTGTACATACAGGCAGGACATACAGAAATGGGGGGAGGGGCAGCGGGATGTGGGATATGATAAAGCTCTGGGCTCATAAGAAATGTGTGGGAATGTGATCTTCATCCTTGTGGGACGGTTTCTTTGACCTGAAGGACTTTGGTCTGCCGGGGATGAGGGAGAATGTTAGGAGAATTTACCACTAGAAATCCTCCTCCCCAGGAGAAATAAGTTTAGGCAATACACAACGGGGATGGGCAGTAAAGCAGTCTTAAGTTGCTGTCGTTTTTCTTTTTGTTTTCCTTTTCTGTTACAGTCAAAGCTGCTCTCAGGTTTACGTAATTAGGCCTGAAAGGGACCCTATCCTATGCTCGGGTAAGATCACCCTTTGTTTAAAATGTTATGCTCAACGTATTTTTGATTGAAGTGATTCCTATTGCTTATATAGAAGTTGATGTTGAAAGTTATGCACATGCCATTTACCTGCAATTAAATATTGCAGCCGTTTTCAATTACAAATAAGACACATACAGTCCCACAGAGGGGTGGGAGGGGGGAACCAGTGAGTGTCCTTCTGGCTATTCCTTTCCACAACCCCCAGTAGGCCAGCGCTCAATTACCAGTTAGTACTGGTGAGTGTCATAGCACCATAGTGCTACTGACATAGACCACTCTCTATAGAGTTTATAAGTGCGTTCTCGCACTTTCAAACCTCTTATATCTTCTCTTGACCTTCAACCTCTTTAAATTCTGTTTTTCAGTCGATTACACTAAGTCTTCGACTTCAGATATTATTTCATATTCTTTCCTCCTTTTTCCTTTCCTCTGATTTCTAATCCCTCCCCTCACTCCCCTCTCCCTCCCCATCAGCCCCCCTTCCTTCTGAACCCAACCCCCTTCTCCCATTCTGGGCAACATGGAGGCGGTAAACATCCTCTCGTTAAACGTAAAAGGCTTGAACATACCGGAAAAGAGAAAGATGCTCTTCCAGGACATAAAACACCACAGAGCAGACCTAGTCCTATTACAGGAGACTCACTTTAAAAGCAGTAACCTTCCCATTTTAAAAAACAGACTCTTTCCAATAGCGTACCATGCCACTAACGGCTCCTCCAAGACCCGCGGAGTGTCTATACTCATTTCACGCAAAGTCCCCTGGAAATGTACAGACATAAGAGCAGACCCAGAGGGAAGATATATGTTCCTTAAGGGGGAGATAGGGGGAGTTCAAGTGACTCTCGCTAATATTTACGTACCGAACTGTCACCAAGACCACTTTATCCACAAAATCATGGAAATCCTCCTAGAATTCACAAGTGGCCACCTCATAGTAGGAGGTGATTTTAATGTCCCACTAATCCCCGCTGAGGATACCTCCTCAGGGAAATCATCGGTAACGCCTAATTCTAGGAAACGAATTTCCAGGACACTACATAGAACACACCTGATAGATGTGTGGAGGCTTTTACACCCGACAGAACGCGATTACACTTTCTACTCATCCCCACACAAAAATTACTCAAGGATTGATTACTTCCTAATCCCACATGCCCAATTACACGCCCTCCGAGACTCCAAAATAGGGTCAATCACATGGTCTGACCACGCCCCGGTTATGCTAACATACGCCCTGACAGAGAATACCACTACCAGATCCAAAACATGGCGACTAAATGAAAGTCTTCTTCAAGACGAAGAAGTGTTAAAAGACGTCTCTATAGAACTAGATAATTATTTCAAAACCAATAATACCCCAGGCAGCGACCCCGGAATTGTTTGGGAAGCTCATAAGGCGGTGATCCGTGGAGTCCTAATCAAACACGGAGCACGCATTAAACGAGAGAGATCACGACAGATTACATCCCTACTCCAAGATCTACATCTAGCAGAAGCAAGACACAAACACGCCCAGACACCAGAGGGGGAGGCAGAACTTATACAAATACAAACTAAAATAACGGATTTAATGCAATTTAGGGCGAAGGCTTCGCTCCAAATATGCCGTAGGATCACATATGAGTCAGGGAACAAATGTGGCAAACTTCTCGCCAAGTCGTTGAAAGAACAGACCCTTGCAAACTACATCCCGCGTATTAAATCGACATCGGGTCAGAAAGTTTCACACCCACAGAAAATAGCTTCGGTGTTCCGGGAATTTTATTCCTCACTCTATAACTTACAGACACCATCCACGCCACAGCCACAGATAAACGACTATTTATACAGGTCTGGTATGCCCCACTTGTCAGCGGAATCCAGCGAGCTGTTGGAGGAACACATAACTATAGAAGAAATACAGAAAGCAGTAGCATCCTTAAAGGTGGGCAAAGCCCCGGGACCGGATGGCCTTACGGCCCAATACTACAAAACCCTGTTGCCGGCACTGGGAGACCACTTGCAGAACTTCTTCAGATCGCTGGGCTCTGGATCACACATACCCAGGGACACGTTATTAGCTCATATCACAGTAATTCCCAAAGAGGGGAAAGACACGTCCGCTTGACAGTACAGTGACAGTACAGACCAATTTCACTATTGAATCTTGATCTCAAGATATTTACGAAAATTTTGTCCACCAGAATCCAAACATACCTCCCTTCTTTGATCCATCTGGATCAGGTCGGGTTCGTCCCTACAAGAGAGGCCAGGGATAATACAATCAAAGTGCTCAACATTCTACATGTAGTGAATCAGAATAAAACCCCCTGTGTCTTCCTCAGCACGGACGCAGAGAAGGCCTTTGACAGGGTGGACTGGAATTTCATGGTATCTGTCCTGAGACACATCGGACTGGGCAACAGGATGATTAATTGGATCAACTCAGTTTACGCGGACCCCACAGCTCGGGTTCGGGTGAATGGAGTCTTGTCGGATCCCTTTGAGATCAGGAACGGAACCCGCCAGGGTTGCCCACTGTCGCCACTCCTCTTCGCCCTGTCATTGGAACCCTTCCTGCGGACCGTGCGAGCAAATCCGGACGTGACCGGAGTGACTATGGGAGAGACTCAGCAAAAAATCGCTGCTTATGCAGATGACATGTTATTCACCCTTACTAACCCAATAGTCTCGGTACCCAATTTATTGCAGGAATTCTAAATTTATGGCAAGCTCTCCAATATGAAGATAAACTTTAACAAATCGGTAGCAATGGGAGTGGGCCTGTCCTCACGCGCCATGACAACTATTGGAGACAGCTTTAACTTTAAATGGACGAACACAGCCATTAAATACTTGGGCACGTACATCCCCCCTAAATTGTCACAGCTATTTGCTTTGAACTTCCCTCCATTACTATCTACAGTTAGGACTTTGCTCACAACATGGAACAAGGGGTTACATTCTTGGTTTGGTAGATGTAACATCCTAAAGATGTGCATTCTACCAAAGTTTCTGTACCTGCTGCAAGCCCTACCGATCCATATTCCTTCCCACTTCTTTAACCAAACTAGCGCCATGTTTTCAAACTTTATTTGGGCAAACAAAAGACCCAGACTCAACAAAAGACTGATCACACTACCCAAGACAGTCGGAGGCTTGGCGGTTCCGAACCTCCGTAAATATCAGCAAGCGACCCATTTAACCAGACTGATAGACTGGATACGACACCAACCTCTTAAATTATGGACTCAAATTGAGCAGACACAAAGTGAAATACCATTAAATAGATTACCCTGGTGCCATAACTCCCTACCACGCACGGTCAAGAATCACCCTCTCATTGGAGTAACATCCAAAATATGTGCATCCCTCTTCACAAGTGCAAAATTGACTTCTCCCAACTCCCCACTACGTCCGATTTTGGGAACACCAGATTTCGCTCCAGGACACACAGACCCAATGTTCAGATCTTTATGTAGCAGGGGATACTCTCAGTCTTCCCACTTTGCGGCGAATGGGAGGTGGCCTACAGTAGAGGAACTCATGAATCCAGAGGGGCAGTTTGGCTTGGACTTTTTGAGGGCCCTACAACTCAAACACTACCTTAATACCTTACCCCCTATTGAGGGGCCTGCGCAGACCTTGACAATTTTTGAGGTTCTGTGCTCGGAGGAGGGAGTCCTTCCTCATGCACTGTCGGCCACCTACCAGTTGCTGATCGCTGCACCAGAAAATTACCAGGTACCCGCGCTGGGGACTTGGGAAAGGGACTTACAATGCACATTCTCATCTCGTCAAAAACAAAATATTGTCCTTTTCACATTTAAATCCTCCATATGTACAAAGATACAGGAAACGAATTTCAAAATACTCACCAGATGGTACAATACACCCACGAAACTGCAAAAATTTTACCCGTCCTCCCCTGGGTTATGTTGGAGATGTCATGGGGAACGGGGGACGATTTTACATATCTTCTGGAGCTGTCCTTTATTAGATAAATACTGGAAGAATATACAGCAGACGATACAAAATTTCACAGAACGCCCCGTCCCTTTGGAGCCGGGCTTCTACCTATTACATGCGACAGACATGACAAGCAAAAAATACAAAAAATCCCTGCTCAGACATTTATTGGATGCAGTGAAATCATGTATTCCATTACTATGGAAGTCCATTAAACCTCCAACCATAGGCATGTGGGTCAGGAAAGTTGAGGACATCAGGAAACTGGAGGATCTCATCCTCACGGCACGACATAAAAATGAGTTGTACACCAAAACCTGGTCCCTCTGGTTGACCTTTATATTCTCAAGGGAAGGACAGACTCTTCTTAAGGAAAACTGAAAAAGCTGTACTAGCCAATCTGATACGCCGACCCCGCGTATGGGGCTGTAGCCGTCTCCATGTGTGCCCCCCCGCCCCACCCCCATCCCCTCCTTTCCCCCTCCCATATTTCCCCCTGTTTCTTTCCTGCTAGGCTCTCTTCTAACCTACTTTTCTTACTCTCTTCCTTAAAAGAAATCGGGCAGGAGGAAGGGGTTACCCAGACAAGTCTAAAGAGGGCAGCGATTCTGACCATCGTACTAATCCCATTGCTAACATGTAACTGCTAACACTTCAGTTGTAAACTTAAATGCAGATTGCACAAGGCTGCGTCCTCAATTTTTGCACTTATACATGTTGTGAATTTGGGGCTCCGCCCTTTTCTTTTGTCGAAATAAACATAATATTTGAAAAAGAAAAAAAAAGAAATATAGAATTAAAAAAAATGGATTTTTAAAACAGCTTACCTGTAAAATCCTTTTCTTGGAGTACATCACGGGACACAGAGCACCATAGTAATGACTATCTGGGTTTATATGCTACCTTTAGGTGATTGGACACTGGCAACCAATAGTAAGAAGGTTCCTCCCATATAACCCCTCCCATACAGGAAGTACGGTACCTTAGTTTTTTAGCAAGCAATGAAGATCCCAGAAAAAGAGGGGAGGGATCTCTGTGTCCCGTGATGTACTCCAAGAAAAGGATTTTACAGGTAAGCTGTTTTAAAAATCCATTTTTCTTTATCGTACATCACGGGACACAGAGCACCATAGTAATGACTATCTGGGATGTCCTAAAGCAATGCCTTTGAGGGGAGGGAACATACCTAAATCCCCCTTATTTTAGGCTCCAAATTATACAGCTGCTTTCAGCACGCTCTGGCCAAAAACAGTCTCCTTTTGAGATCTAACATCCAGTCGGTAAAACCTGGTGAATGTATGAACCGAAGACTAAGCGGCAGCCTTGCAAATCTGAGCCATCGACACTTGTTGGCGCACTGCCCATGACGTACTAACTCCTCTGGTAGAGTGAGCCTTGAGATATCGAGGTGGAACCTTGTGTTTCAACTCATAGGCCTGGATAATGACCTGACGAATCCACCTAGAGATTGTAGAACTAGCTGCTGCCTGTCCTTTCTTAGGACCCTCAGGCAGAACAAAAAAGGAGTCCGACTTCCGAAAAGGGGATGACATATCCAATAAACCTTAATAGCTCTCACCACATCCAGTGAATGGAGCAATCTTTCCTCCTTAGATTTAGGGTTAGGAAAGAAGGAGGGTAAAACGATATCCTGATTTAAGTGAAAACTGGAAACCACTTTGGGTAAAAACTCCAGACGGGGCCGCATTACCACCTTGTCCTGATGAACAAACAGAAAGGGTTTCTCACAAGAAAGGGCGGCCAACTTCGAGACCCTTCTTGCTGAGGTTATAGCCACCAAAAAAACAATTTCCTAGTCAATAGGATCAAAGGAATATGCTTAATAGGCCTAAAGGGTTGACTCTGTAGAGCTGAAAGCAGTAAGTTCAAGTCCCATGGGCATAAGGGTGGTACTCCCTTGATAAAGGTTCGTACCAACTAATGAGATGCAATTGGCCTCTGGAAAAAAAAACGATAAGGCCGAAATCTGTCCTTTAATGGTTCCTAGGGACAAGTTTAAGTCAATTCCTGTTTGCAGGAAGGCAAGAACCCTCCCAATTGTATACTTGCCAGGGTGCCATCTTCTCTTCTCACACCATGAGATGTATGACTTCCAGACTCTATGGTAAATTTTTCTAGACACTGGCTTTGTAGCATTTATCAAAGTAGCCAGAACAGAACCACTGATACCACGGTCTTTTAGTACTCTGGTCTCAATAGCCATGCCATCAAATTCAGCGACCGTAAAGAAGGATGGTATATTGGACCTTAGGACAGTAGGTCTGGGCGGAATGGAAGACACAATGCAGGGCCGGTCCTGGCCGGGGTGCACGGGGTGCAGTGCACCCGGGCGCCACAGAGGTGGGGGCGCTGAAGTGCTCCCCTCCCTCCTTCTCCTCCTCTCCATGTCCGTAGGCGGCTCTTTCCGCCGGTCACCGCAGCCGCCGCCATCGCTGTCTCTTGCCGAAGCCCAGCCATCCCCCCCTCCCTCCTCCTGTCAGAGGAGGAAAGCGGAACCAGCCACAGATCGTAGCGGCTGTGTCTCTGTGTGCAGAGAGACCAGCCGCGCAGTGACGTCCCGGGGGGGGGGGTGTCCATGCCCGACGTGTTCCAGCTCTCCTCCTCCTGTGTAATGAAGGGGGGGTTGTCCTGGGGGGTCTATACTAATGGAGGGGGGGTGGTTTGTCTTGGGGGGATCTGCACTAATGGAGGGGGGTGGTTTGTCCGGGGGGTCTGTACTAATGGAGGGGGTGGTTTGTCCTGGGGGGTCTGTACTAATGGAAGGAGGGTGGTTTGTTCTGGGGGGGTCTGTACTAATGAAGGGGGGTTGTCCTGGGGGGGTCTATACTAATGAAGGGGGGGTTGTCCTGGGGGGGTCTATACTAATGGAGGGGGGGTGGTTTGTCTTGGGGGGTCTTTACTAATGGAGGGGGTGGTTTGTTCTGGGGGTCTGTACTAATGGAGGGGGGTGGTTTGTCCGGGGGGTCCGTACTAATGGAGGGGGGTGGTTTGTCCCCGGGGGTCTGTACTAATGGAGGGGGTGGTTTGTCCTGGGGGGTCTGTATTAATGGAGGGGGGTGGTTTGTTCTGGGGGGGTCTGTACTAATGTAGGGGGGTGGTTTGTCCGGGGGGGTCTGTACTAATGGAGGGGGGTGGTTTGTTCTGGCGGGTCTGTACTAATTAAGGGGGGGTGGTTTGTCCTGGGGGGTCTGTACTAATGGAGGGGGGTGGTTTGTCCAGGGGGGTCTGTACTAATGGAGGGGGGTGGTTTGTTCTGGGGGGTCTGTATTAATGGAGGGGGCGTGTTTTGTCCCGGGGGGTCTGTACTAATGGAGGGGGGGTGGTTTGTCCCGGGGGGTCTGTACTAATGGAGAGGGGGTGGTTTGTCCCGGGGGTCTGTACTAATGGAGCGGGTGGTTTGTTCTGGGGGGTCTGTACTAATGGAGGGGGGGTGGTTTGTTTTAGAGGGGTCTGTACTAATGGAGGGGGGTGGTTTGTTTTGGGGGGGTCTGTACTAATGGAGGGGGATGGTTCTGTACTAATGGAGGGGGGTGGTTTGTCCTGAGGGGGGTCTGCACTAGTGGAGGGGGGTGGTTTGTTCAGGGGGGGTCTGTACTAATGGAGGAGGGGTGGTTCTGTACTAATGTGGGGGGTGGCTTGTTCTGGGGGGGTCTGTACTCATGGAGGGGGGGTGGGTTGTCCTGAGGGGGGTCTGTACTAATGGAGGGGTGGTTGGTTTGTCCTGAGGGGGGTCTATACTGATAGAGGGAGGGGTTTTGTCCTGGGGGGTCTATACTGATGGGGGGTCTATACTGAGGGAGGGGTCTGCACTGACGGAGGGGGGTCTATACTTAGTGGAGGGGGATCTGTACTGGGGGGCGAATATAGTTGGTGGAGGGGGGTGATACCATGTTTTACCGCACCAGGTGACATCCCTCTCCCTCTCCTCTTCTCTTTGCGCGCTGCTGTACTAGTGAGCGGCGCACTATGTTTCTTCCCCCCGCCTTCTTATCGGCCAGGGAAAAAAAAAAAAGGAGCAAAGAGGAGGATTGTGGGACATGTAGTCCCAAGGACTGGCAGCCCCACTGTAACACGAAAACTGCAGCCCACACAGCATGCTCAGCTGAATGGGAGAGAGAGAGAGCCAGGAGTCCGAGAAAGCTTTCAGGGAAGTGCACCCAGGACTCCAGTGGGAGAGGACAGTGCTGAGGGAACACCATCAGAGAGAGAACCCCGCTGACCTGTGCCACCAGAGGGAAAGCCACACAGCCTGGCGCCATCCCTGGCGGAGAAAGGAATGGAGTCATTGCCAGAATACAGATCTGGGTGCTACTCAGCGGAGTCGCCACGGGCAATTCAGAGTGAGCTGACTCCTGATCAGAGGAACCGTTGCTGTATCGCTGGGTCAGGTGAGAGGGCCGATCGGCCAATATCTACTAACATCCATAGGAACTGCAGTCTCTGACCATCTCTTGTATCATGTCTGCAGTCTCTGATCATCTCCTGTACTATGTCTGCAGTCTCTGATCATCTCCTGTATCATGTCTGCAGTCTCTGACCATCTCTTGTATCATGTCTGCATTCTCTGACTGTCTCCTGTACTATGTCTGCAGTCTCTGACTATCTCCTGTATTATATCTCCAGTCTCTGACCATCTCTTGTATCATGTCTGCAGTCTCTGACTGTCTCCTGTACTATGTCTGTAGTCTCTGACCATCTCCTGTATTATATCTCCAGTCTCTGATCATCTCCTGTAGTATGTCTGCAGTCTCTGACCATCTCCTGTAGTATGTCTGCAGTCTCTGACCATCTCCTGTAGTATGTCTGCAGTCTCTGACCATCTCCTGTAATATGTCTGCAGTCTCTGATCATCTCCTGTAATATGTCCGCATTCTCTGACCATCTCTTGTAACATGTCTGCAGTCTCTGACCATCTCTTGTAACATGTCTGCAGTCTCTGATCATCTCCTGTATCATGTCCTCAGTCTCTGACCATCTCTTGTAATATGTCTGCAGTCTCTGATCATCTCTTGTAACATGTCTGCAGTCTCTGACCATCTCTTGTAACATGTCCGCATTCTCTGACCATCTCTTGTAACATGTCTGCAGTCTCTGACCATCTCTTGTAACATGTCTGCAGTCTCTGATCATCTCCTGTATCATGTCCTCAGTCTCTGACCATCTCTTGTAATATGTCTGCAGTCTCTGACCATCTCTTGTAACATGTCTGCAGTCTCTGACCATCTCTTGTAACATGTCTGCAGTCTCTGATCATCTCCTGTATCATGTCCTCAGTCTCTGACCATCTCTTGTAATATGTCTGCAGTCTCTGACCATCTCTTGTAACATGTCTGCAGTCTCTGACCATCTCTTGTAACATGTCCGCATTCTCTGACCATCTCTTGTAACATGTCTGCAGTCTCTGACCATCTCTTGTAACATGTCTGCAGTCTCTGATCATCTCCTGTATCATGTCCTCAGTCTCTGACCATCTCTTGTAATATGTCTGCAGTCTCTGACCATCTCTTGTAACATGTCTGCAGTCTCTGACCATCTCTTGTAACATGTCTGCAGTCTCTGACCATCTTCTGTATTATGTCTGCAGTCTCTGACCATCTCCTGTACTATGATTGCAGTCTCTGACCATCTCTTGTAACATGTCTGCAGTCTCTGACCATCTTCTGTATTATGTCTGCAGTCTCTGACCATCTCCTGTACTATGATTGCAGTCTCTGACCATCACTTGTAACATGTCTGCAGTCTCTGACCATCTCCTGTAATATGTCCGCATTCTCTGACCATCTCTTGTAACATGTCTGCAGTCTCTGACCATCTCTTGTAACATGTCTGCAGTCTCTGATCATCTCCTGTATCATGTCCTCAGTCTCTGACCATCTCTTGTAATATGTCTGCAGTCTCTGATCATCTCTTGTAACATGTCTGCAGTCTCTGACCATCTCTTGTAACATGTCTGCATTCTCTGACCATCTCTTGTAACATGTCTGCAGTCTCTGACCATCTCTTGTAACATGTCTGCAGTCTCTGATCATCTCCTGTATCATGTCCTCAGTCTCTGACCATCTCTTGTAATATGTCTGCAGTCTCTGACCATCTCTTGTAACATGTCTGCAGTCTCTGACCATCTCTTGTAACATGTCTGCAGTCTCTGATCATCTCCTGTATCATGTCCTCAGTCTCTGACCATCTCTTGTAATATGTCTGCAGTCTCTGACCATCTCTTGTAACATGTCTGCAGTCTCTGACCATCTCTTGTAACATGTCCGCATTCTCTGACCATCTCTTGTAACATGTCTGCAGTCTCTGACCATCTCTTGTAACATGTCTGCAGTCTCTGATCATCTCCTGTATCATGTCCTCAGTCTCTGACCATCTCTTGTAATATGTCTGCAGTCTCTGACCATCTCTTGTAACATGTCTGCAGTCTCTGACCATCTCTTGTAACATGTCTGCAGTCTCTGACCATCTTCTGTATTATGTCTGCAGTCTCTGACCATCTCCTGTACTATGATTGCAGTCTCTGACCATCACTTGTAACATGTCTGCAGTCTCTGACCATCTCTTGTAACATGTCTGCAGTCTCTGAACATCTCCTGTACTATGATTGCAGTCTCTGACCATCTCCTGTACTATGATTGCAGTCTCTGACCGTCTCTTGTATCATGTCTGCAGTCTCTGACTGTCTCCTGTATTATGTCTGGGGGCTCTTTCTAACAGACTCTCTAACAGACAGCCCTCTGTGTGCATCAGAGAGACTCCCCTCCAGGTCTCATTAGTGTACACTCTTCCTGTATTTTCTTTATTGTTAAAAGATCATGGGAAGATCCTAGGGTAATGAAGACTTCTTAGGGGAGCATCTCTGTGTTTGAGTCGTTGCCATAGTAACATTTGTAAAGGGTAGGAGTTGGTAAGATGACCACACCCACATGGGGGCGCCAGAAATATTTATGCACTCAGGCGTCTGTGACCCTAGGATCGGCCCTGACACAATGGGTCCCCTACTGCCATCCTCACAATCTGTGAATACCAAGACCTCCTTGGCCTCCGTGGGGCCACCAGAATTACTGTTTTCTGCTCCATCTGTATCCTGCGTAACAGGTGCGGCAGCATCTGGATCTGAGGAAAGGCGTAAATTAGAGAATACCGATCCCAGGGAACCACCAATGCATCCGTCCCCACGGCAAGTGGATCCTGGTTCTGGACACAAAGCTGTCCACCTTGGCATTGAACCTGGATGCCAGGAGATCCACCTCTGGCATCCCCCAACGCTGGCATATTTGAAGGAAAACTTTGGGGTGGAGGGACCATTCCCCTGGCAACAACTGCTGACGACTTAGGTGTCTGCCTGCCAATTGTCCACCCCCGGAATATAGACTGCCGACAGATATGGCACGTGTCTGGCCGTCCAGAATATGAGGGCCAAGCGAGCTGCTCGGATTTCCAACAGATTGATCGGTAAGGTTTTTTCAACCTGGGACCATTTTCCCTGTACGGAGGCCTTTCCAATACTGCTGCCGAGACGACTGGCGTCTGAAGTTACCACCTTCCAAGTTACTGGTGGAAAGGAGTTTTTTAAGTTGCTGGTCTTTGACCACCAAGAGAGGTCCTGTTTTACCTTTGGGGATAGAGATATTGGATGATCCAAGGCTAGGACAGACTTGTCCCAAGCCTCCAGGATCGTTCTCTGGAACAACCTGGAGTGAAACTGCGCATAAGGAACTGCACTGAAAGATGACACCATCTTCCCCAGCAGTCTCATGCATAATCGAATTGAGGGTCTTTCTACCCTCTTGACTTTCCTGATCAGCTCCACTATTGAGCTGACCTTCAAGGGGGGTAAAAACACCCTTTCCTGGGTCGTATCCAGGATCAAGCCTAGATATGTCAAGATTTGAACTGGATGAAGAGCTGATTTGTCCATATTCAGAATCCAACCTAGGCATCTCAGAACATGAACTGTAGTTAAAACGTTCTCTATCAGAGTGGAATAGGACTGGTCCTTCAACAGAAGGTCGTCCAGATATCCTATCACCGATATCTTCTGAGACCTTAGAGAGGCCAATACCGGAGCCAACACCTTTGTGAAGACTCGAGGGGCCGTAGCCAGACCGAACGGTAGTGCTACAAACTGGAAATGACACTCTTCCACTGAGAAGCGTAGAAACCTTTGATGTTGTCCGAAAATCGGTACATGCAGGTATGCATCCTTGATGTCTATGGACGCTAAATAGTCCCCTTTTCTTAGAGATGCTATTACTGAACGAACCGATTCCATCTGGAAGGTTCGGACTTTTAGAAAGGAATTGAGGGATTTGAGGTCCAGAATGGGCCTTACTTCCCCATTTTGGCTTCGGCACTGTGAATAGGTTTGAATAAAACCCCTTGAACTTTTCTTTGTGCGGAACCTTGATAATCACCCCTTGCCTTTTTAGCTGTTCTAAGGCTAGGAATAGGTTTTTCTTCTTTTCTAGATCCGAAGGAACTCTTGATCTCAGAAATCGATCTAGGGGAAATTCGCGGAACTCTATTTTGTAGCCCTGCGCTATAGTGGAGATAACCCACTTGTCCTGCACCCACACTGCCCAAGCATCTTTGAACCGCCACATTCTGCCCCCCACTTGTAAGAGTGGGGGCGCTCCTTCACAAGGAGGACTTGGCATTGGCCTTATTCGGCTTCTGAGTCCAAGTTCTTTTCTGACCCTGAGGTCTTTTAAAGGCAGGTGGTTGAGGCCGTCGATACTTCTTGGGAGAAGATGCGCCTGGCCCAGGAGCATTCGGAATCTTAAAGGAAGGCTGCTTATTCCTTCTTTTCACAGGAAGCAAGGAGCTCTTTCCTCCTGAGATCTTTTGGATATACTTATCCAGATCCTCTTCAAACAAAACGTTCCATATGAAAGGAAAAAGCTGCAAGTAGCCTCTTGCATGGCATCTCGGCTGACCAGTTCTTTAACCACAAAACTCTGCGCATATGCACTGAGAGTAGCGCAAAGCGAGACATCTGCTGGATTGAGTCTTTTAATGCGTCTACTGCAAAACATAAAGCGCAAGGAAGTTCTGTTAATTCATCAGAATATTCCTCTTGAACAGGTAGGTTCCTGACCAGTCTTTTAAAACGGTCCTTCAGGAATTGACAGATCCCAAAAGCCACAACAGCTGGTTGTACTGCTGAGGAGGCCTTTAGCAAAGATTCCAGCTTTTTGTCTGCTGGGTCTTTAAACCCTTGGGCATTATCCACTGGACAGGTTAAGCTTTTATTTACTGAAGAAATAGCAGCATCCACTAAAGGTGTATCCCACCTTTTTTTTAACTTTTCCTCCATCGGGTACAAAAAAGAAAACCTTTTAAGAGGTAAGTATATTCTGTCTGGATGTTCCCAATCAGCGTAAATCAATTGCTCCAATAATGGATGCACAGGAAACGCCTGAGAACCTTGCAGAGGTCGCAAGGATCCCAATGTAGAACAGG
This sequence comes from Lithobates septentrionalis, assembly GCA_037952835.1. Classification (NCBI taxonomy): domain Eukaryota; kingdom Metazoa; phylum Chordata; class Amphibia; order Anura; family Ranidae; genus Lithobates; species Lithobates septentrionalis. The sequence continues at coordinate 1,663,654 of JBBDGP010003274.1, forward strand.
AAATTTCTGGCCCTTGTACACGGGGCAACTTGAAACCTTCTCTTACCATTTTGGTTAAAGACTGGATAAACAGCTTTTGGGATTGCGAAGCCGTCAATGGTTCCTCTGAACTTGAGTCCCCTGCAGAGGACTCCTCTGCTTCAGCATCTTTATCCCCTATGGCCACCTCCTCAAAATCCTCTGCCCATTCAGGATCCAGATCACATGGACCCAATTGGCTAAGGGAGTCCTCGTGCTCAAGTGACTCAGCACTGGGACCAGGCTCAGGAGAGGGAGATCTATTTAGTTTCTTCCCTCCCTGCGTTACTGAGGCAATCATACCTGCTATTTTGCCTTCAAGACCAGCGAGAGCTGACGTTAAGTCATCCTTAGTAACATAAGCCAAAGCCGGGATATTGGTGGTGGCCACAACGCCTGACAAATGTAATGGCTCAGCCAGGCCAAATGCCACAGGTCTTTCAGGGGAGACAGGTGCTGCAGTAGCCTGAGGTTGATCTCCTGTTTTTGAAGGAGTCACTTTAACCCCTGGATTAATCCTGTTCCCTGCACCTCATTTTCTAGAAGACATGCTTACAAGATTTTGAGGAAATTTACTGTGCTATATGGCTGTATACAAAGCCTACTATAGCCTCCTTACAGAGTTTGCAAATGCCCGACTCACGTGCCCCGCTCTGTGTCCCACTATGACCGGCTCCCGGCTCCTCTGAGCCAAAACGAACAGCACTGACACACGCAGGTGCCTGACTTCCCTATGTATGCGTGCATCGTGACGTACGCACGCCCGGGACTTACTGCGCACGCCCGCGGGAACACGCTGCTGCGATGTCGCCATCCCGCACACTAGAGAGCAAGCAGGAGGGAGCGGGTTGCGCAAGCACGCACGCGCCGTCTGCATGTGCGCACTACCTGCATGCACGCACCCGCGACCCTACGCGAGGTCCCCAACAGGGAACCTAGTCTGTGCAACCGCTCTCTGGAACCACACAGTGGACACAAAAGGCACTACAATCTGGCATGCAATCTGACTTAACATTAATTATATAAATAATATAATAAAATGGGGCCTCCAAAGGAAGCACTCGCCGATCCTCGCAGCAGAGCCTGAGATAAGCCCAATCTTCACCAGAAATCTCTTCTGCGCTCTGGTATTAAGTTCCTCAATATGTGGTATGACCGAATGCCTCAGTGGTAATTGCCGTCTTGCAGCTCTCCTCAGAATAATGGGTATTCATAGACTACAAAAAAAAGAAAAGAAAGTAGGGCGCACCGACCTAGTGCATTACCACTGGTAACATTTATTAAAAAAGTTAAAACAGCAAATGAATACTCACAAACGAGCATGAAATATCAGGCATAGACAGTAGCTGCAGGTGAGCAGAATCAAACATCAAAGAACCCTGGACCGGACATCGGGTAGATGAGGCAATGGTTGACGCATTTCAGGGGAGAACCCCTTTCTTCAGAGCCTAGACGGGTAATTTACCCGTCTAGGCTCTGAAGAAAGGGGTTCTCCCCTCAAACGCGTCAGCCATTGCCTCTGAAACGCGTCAGCCATAGTAATTTACCCGTCTAGGCTCTGAAGAAAGGGGTTCTCCCCTGAAACGCGTCAACCATTGCCTCATCTACCCGATGTCCGGTCCAGGGTTCTTTGATGTTTGATTCTGCTCACCTGCAGCTACTGTCTATGCCTGATATTTCATGCTCGTTTGTGAGTATTCATTTGCTGTTTTAACTTTTTTAATAAATGTTACCAGTGGTAATGCACTAGGTCGGTGCGCCCTACTTTCTTTTCTTTTTTTATAGGCCCAATCTTCCCCCATCACCGAGGGTAAAGCCACTGAGGACCTTCAGAGACCGGGTCCCCTTTTGTTTTAGGGTCCACGTCCCTGGACCTGTAAAGCACCCTTTAGGTTTCCTTGGGCAAATAAAAGACCAGGAATACCATATCACAAGGGTCCAGCTCCATAAGGAAACATTACAGGCAAGACCCTGTTCTTGTACCAGGGCTCGGGTACCATCCACTTTAGCATGATATGCCATCTGAATGGATCCGATTATAACATCCTCACTGGGACATTATCTGAAGCAAGAGCTTTCACAGCCGTGACCATCACCTTCAAGACACTGACAAAAAACTAAGGTACTTCCTATATGGGAGGGGTTATATGAGAGGAACCTTCTTACTATTGGTTGCCAGTGTCCAGTCACCTAAAGGTAGCATATAAACCCAGATAGTCATTATTATGGTGCTCTGTGTCCCGTGATGTACGATAAAGAAAAAACTATTGCCCTACGGAAGTTAAACTAAAGAGGTAGCTGATGCTGTAATACTGTCCCCCACAGACTTAGCGTTCTGTGATCCAGCATCAGTTCTCTTCCAGAATGAGTGAAACTCAACTCACTTCCCGTGAGCCCAAGTCATCACGGACCCATCTTCTGGGGGTACGTTGTCATGTCATGCTGTACATCATTCTGTGGCACTATTCTCTGCAGCATTCAGAACCACCCACTGCAGGAGGAAGAACTGGAGGAAGAATATCTGTTAGGTTACATGGCAGAAGATCTCATAAAAAACATTTTTTTTATTGGTTTGGACCCCATGGGTGCAGTCTCTTGAATCCCCTATATTCTTGCCCTTTATGAGGTAGTAGACATTGGCAACTTTTCATGAATAGTTATATCTGTTGGATCTACTGGGTCAGTCATTTTGAGGTACTGGACAAATGCATAATACAGACATATATTTATGAGTTTATATCCATATATATAGGTTAACCCTTTGTTAATAAACTTGGAAGCGTGGTCGGGTCGGCTCATTGGACGCCTCATGCCCCCCCCCCCCCCTTTTTTTTTCTTACATTTTTTCTTCTTTTCCTTCTCCCCCTTTTAATAGGTTGGAAAATGATGGCTTTAATAGCAAATACTGCATCATGGTGCTTTTGAATAATTTTTAGGTTGACAGTTGCTGCATGACATGACGATATGCAAAAATGTTTAGTTTTTGGTAGTTAGCTTTAAATAGAGTCAATGATAACAAATAGATTTGCTGATGTTATATGCCATATTTTTCAACAACATTAAAAATGTATTAAAAAAAATGTTATTTATACATGTTGTTTTAAAAAAAATGCATTCTATACAAAAGCATTGGTATAAACATGAAAAAAATGACAAGGTTTCAAGGAAATGCGATGTCACTAGCCATGATTAATACAAAAGGAGCATCAAAAATGCGACAGTAGGCACCCAGCAATGAAGTAAAGTTCCCTGCAGGTGATAAAGACAGGACAATTCAAGAGGAGGAAACTAACACATGTAGTAAAAGATGAGCCCAGTGCTGCCGAAGTGTAAAAGTGTAGCAGGAGACTCAGAGAGGAAGTAGAGAGGTTTAAAAGCAGAGAAAGGAATAAAAAAAAGTGGGCAGGGTAAGCAAGAAAAAGAAAGTGGGGGGGGGGGGTTCCAAAGGGAACCTGGGGAGAATGTAACACCTTTAAATAGATAACAGTCTGGCTGCTGATGAATTTGGAATAAGTTAGCCATGGTTGTCAAACTTTTTGGTAGCACTTATGAGTGCTAGCGAGAATGCACGTCAATTATCATTGTACCAAGAATCCGACCGTTAACTTCCTCAAAGCTCAATGTAATGGTTTTTCCAGGCTTTAGGTATGGCCATTCTGGTAACAGTAAATATCTAAGTAACAAACATATTCTCCATATATATATATTAGCTTCATTGTTAAAATTGAGTCTCAGCATGTGATAGTCCTGTCATGCTGAATCCTGTTGAACTTTTCTGTGTTTGTTGACCCTCATATCCTGCCACCAATGGATTTGGAATTTTAGTCCTATCCTTCTGTCTGTTCCTGTTTAGCAAAGCTGCTACCTTTACCTCCTTTGTCTTACTACTTGTTATGTCTGTTTTGTTTCAGTGAAATGCAGTGGTCATATTTTATGACTTTAACCACTTCAATACCACTTCAATACCAGGCACTTATACCCCCTTCCTGCCCAGGCTAATCTTCAGCTTTCAGGGCTGTAACATTTTGAATGACAATTGCGTGGTCATACAACACGCTACCCAAACTAAATTTTTATAATTTTGTTGACACAACTAGAGCTTTCTTTTGGTGGTATTTAACTACTGTTTTTGTTTTTTTGTTTTTTGCTAAATAAATGAAAAAAGACTGCAAATTTTAAAAAAACATGTTTTTCTTTGTTTCCGTTATAAAATTTTGCAAATTAATAATTGTTCTTTCTAAATTTTGGTCAAAATGTATTCTGCTACATTTCTTTGGTGAACATTACCTAAATCAGTTTATATTATTTAGTCTGTAGGAAAGTTTTCCAAAAACTATGATATACAGGTATATCTGAAAATTGATCAATCCTGATGTGACGGCCTATTTGATATGCCCACAAATGTCAGGACAGTACAGATATCCCCAAATTAGACCTTTTTTGGAATGTAGACAGTCCAAGGCAGTGTTTCTCAACTCCAGTCCTCAAGGCGCCCAACAGGTCATGTTTTCAGGCTTTCCATTATTTTGCACAGGTGATGTGATCAGTTTCACTGCCTTAGTAATTACAACAGCTATTTCATCTAAAGGAAATACTGAAAACATGACCTGTTGGGGCGCCTTGAGGACTGGAGTTGAGAAACACTGGTCCAAGGTACCGTATTTAGTAAGAGGCATGGCACGTTTTTTGACGTTGTAATTTTTTGTCATAATTGTTTGGAAAATTAAGAAATTAAAAATGTTTTTTTATTATTTCATTTACATATTGTTACCAGTGCAGTACAGCGTCATCATATAACTGGTGTGGCGGTGATCAGGGACACTGACTGGTGACAGTACAAAAAAAAAAAAATTAATTTCTATTTTTTATTCATATATATTATTATTATTTTTTTTTTTACGTCTTTTGTTTTTTTTTAACAAACTTTGACTAGAGCAATATAATGTAACCATAGTAAGGAAGTTATCAGTATTTTTTTTTCTTTTACACATGATTGGTCACAGCTTATAACATGGAACAGATAGGCTGTGATTGACCCAGTCTGTACCAACGTGATCCCTGTGGCCAATTACAGCTAGTAACACAATTGTACACAATAGATGGCTTGAAAGGAAGCCATCCATTGTTTACAACTGTTAGGCAACCTGTGATTGGTTACAGCAGTCACATAGTACCAGCAGTGATCAGTCATAGGCTGTGTCCAATGGACAGATCGTGCCTCAGTGTGGGATGTCATATGACAGCTGGGCGGGACTCTCTTCATTGTGGTTAAGTTGTTCTTTAATTTTCCTTTATCCACTTCAGGCCCGGAAGGTTTTACCCACTTCCTGACCAGGCCATTTTTTGCGATACGGCACTGCGTTGCTTTAACTGACAATTGCGCGGTCGTGCGACACTGTACCAAAATAAAATTGATGTCATTTTTTCACAAAATAGAGCTTTTTTTTTGTTTTATTTGATCACCTCTGCGGTTTTTATTTTTTGCGCTATAAACAAAAAAAGAGCAGCCATTTTGATTAAAAAACAATATTCCTTACTTTCTGCTATAAAACAGTCCCAATAAAAAATAAAAAAAATAAAATGTCTTCATCGGTTTAGGTCAATATGTATTCTGCTACATATTATTGGTAAAAAAAATCCCAATAAGCGTTTATTGGTTTGCGCAAAAGTTATTGCGTCTAGAAACTATGGGTTAGATTTATAGGGTCTTGGGCAGCGATGGTGAACCTTGGCACCCCAGATGTTTTGGAACTACATATCCCATGATGCTTAACTACACTGCAGAGTGCATGAGTATCATGGGAAATAGTTCCAAAACTAGTTCCAAAATATCTGGGGTGCCAAGGTTCGCCATCACTGGTCTAGGGTCTTTATAGGGTCATCATAAATGCACACCACGGGGGGGGGGGGGGGGGGGGCCTACTAATGAAATTGGCATTTGTGAAACACATGTTGTTTTGCGGTTGCACACAAATTTAAAGCTTGACATGTTGGGTATCTATTCACTTGCTGCATATTGGGTAATGTGTTTTTGTGCCCCAAAATGAACTTGAATGTATTTTTTACTGAAATTGTGCACCGTTGCGCTAGTATTGTTTGACATAAAAAAATTGTAAGTATGACTATTTTATTGTTCAGGGTCTCTGTTTTCAGAAAATGTATAATGTTTGGAGGTTTTAACTAATCTTCAGGCCTAAAAAATGTAACCACTTGCCACCAAATCATGAACATGTACTTAATTGACTTTAACTGGTTATACCAGGGTTATGGCTGCAGCTGTCAGCCATAACTCTGGTATTGTTTTCTTTAGTCGGCGATGCTCTACAAAAAAATAAAATAAAAGCAATCCTAGCAGCTAATTAGTCACTGGATTGCTTCTGTATGCTGCATAAGGGGGTTCCCCTTACTTCCACCACCCTCCGGTGGCTCTCTGAGCTTTCTCGTCCTGTCGGAGAGCCCAGGACCTGAACCAGTGATCACCTCTATGGTCTAGGAGACTGGAAGCAATGAGCATTTTCATCACTTCTGGTTAGGGTAGATATAAACACTGAAAGTTTTTTTCTGGAAATTATGAAATCAATTCTTTTCTTTTTTTTGATCTCATGCTTTCAAGGGTAGAGGAGAGATCTTGGGCGCTCTATAAACAGGACCTGTCATGTTTTATTTCTATCACAAGGATGTTTACATTTCTTGTGATAGGAATAAAAGTGATTTAAAAAAATAATTAAAGTGACAGTGTAAAAATATAGTTTTTGTTAAGAAAATAAATAATACATTTTTTTAAAGCATCCCCATCTCCCTGTACTTGTGTGTGCAGAGGCGAACGTATACATTAGGTCACGCACGCATATGTAAACGGTGTTCACACCACACATGTAAGGCATCGCCATAAACATTATAGAGAGAGCAATAATTCTAGCACTAGACCTCCTTTGTAACGCTAAACTGGTAACCTGTAAAAAAGTTTAAAACGTCGCCTATGGAGATTTTTAAGTATCGCAGTTTGTCACCATTCCACAAACATGGGCAATTTTAAAAACATGTTAGGTATCTATTTACTCAGCTTAACATCATCTTTTATATCTCACCAAAACATTGGGTTATATAGTATGTTTTTTTGCATTAAAATTTATTAAGTGTATTTTTTCAAAAGAAATTGTGTTTGAAAAAGCTCTGCGCAAATACTTTGTGGCATAAAAAATTGCAACCACCATTTTATTCTTTAAAGCCTCTGCAAGAAAAAAAAAAAAAAAATATATATATATATATATATATATATATATATAGTGGGGCAAAAAAGTATTTAGTCAGCCACCAATTGTGCAAGTTCTCCCACTTAAAAAGATGAGAGAGGCCTTTAATTATCATCATAGGTATACCTCAACTATGAGAAACAAAATGTGGAAACAAATCCAGACAATCACATTGTCTGATTTTTGAAAGAATTTATTTGCAAATTACTGTGGAAAATAAGTATTTGGTCAATATCAAAAGTTCATCTCGATACTTTGTTATATATCCTTTGTTGGCAATGACAGAGGTCAAACGTTTTCTGTAAGTCTTTACAAGGTTGTCACACACTGTTGCTGGTATGTTGGCCCATTCCTCCATGCAGATCTCCTCTAGAGCAGTGATGCTTTGGGGCTGTCGCTGGGCAACACGGACTTTCAACTCCCTCCAAAGGTTTTCTATGGGGTTGAGATCTGGAGACTGGCTAGGCCAGTCCAGGACCCTGAAATGCTTCTTATGAAGCCACTCCTTCATTGCCCGGGCAGTGTGTTTGGGATCATTGTCATGCTGAAAGACCCAGCCACGTTTCATCTTTAATGCCCTTGCTGATGGGAGGAGGTTTGCACTCAAAATCTCACGATACATGGCCCCATTCATTCTTTCATGTACACGGATCAGTCGTCCTGTTCCCTTTGCAGAGAAACAGCCCCAAAGCATGATGTTGCCACCCCCATGCTTCACAGTAGGTATGGTGTTCTGTGGTTGCAACTCAGCATTCTCTCTCCTCCAAACACAAGTTGTGTTTCTACCAAACAGTTCTACTTTGGTTTCATCTGGCCATATGACATTCTCCCAGTCCTCTTCTGGATCATCCAAATGCTCTCTATCAAACCTCAGACGGGCCCGGACATGTGTGTTACTGATGGTAGCCTTTGTTACCTTGGTCCCAGCTCTCTGCAGGTCATTCACTAGGTCCCCCCGTGTGGTTCTGGGTTTTTTGCTCACTGTTCTTGTGATCATTTTGACCCCACTGGATGAGATCTTGTGTGGAGCCCCAGATCAAGGGAGATTATCAGTGGTCTTGTATGTCTTCCATTTTCTATTTATTGCTCCCACAGTTGATTTCTTCACACCAAGCTGCTTGCCTATTGCAGATTCAGTCTTCCCAGCCTGATGCAGGTCTACAATTTTGTTTCTGGTGTCCTTCGACAGCTCTTTGGTCTTCACCATAGTGGAGTTTGGAGTGTGACAGTTCGAGGTTGTGGACAGGTGTCTTTTATACTGATAACAAATTCAAACATGTGCCATTAGTACAGGTATTGAGTGGAGGACAGAGGAGCCTCTTAAAGAAGAAGATACAGGTCTGTGAGAGCCAGAAATCTTGCTTGTTTTTAGGTGACCAAATACTTATTTTTCACCATAATTTGCAAATAAATTCTTTCAAAAATTAGACAATGTGATTTTTGGATTTGTTTCCACATTTTGTCTCTCATAGTTGAGGTATACCTATGATGACAATTACAGGCCTCTCTCATCTTTTTAAGTGGGAGAACTTGCACAATTGGTGGCTGACTAAATACTTTTTTGCCCCACTGTATATACCGTATTTATCGGCGTATAACACGCATTTTTTCCCCTTAAAATCAGGGGAAAATCGCGGGTGTGTGTTATACGCCGATCCCCGCCGATCACTCCTGCTTTTTGTGACCGGAGCGAGCCGGCCGCCGATATACATAGATAGCCGAGTGTACTCGGCTCGGCTAGGCTCAGCTAGCTCCGCTCACAGTCAAGCCCAGTCCCGCCCTATGATGGACATAACACAGGGACTGGGCGTGACTGTGAGCGGAGCTAGCCGAACCTAGCCGAGTACACTTGGCTATGTATGACGGCTCTTCTCGGCTCCGCCAGTCACTCAGTCACTCATATGGCGCCGCTGCTGAGATACACAGAGCCGTTCTCGGCTCTTCTCGGCTCTGCTCGTAGTCCCGCCCAGTCCCGCCCTGTGATGGACATAACACAGGTCCAATGGCGGGACTGAGCGGGACTACGAGCGGAGCCGAGAAGAGCCGAGACCGGCTCTGTGTATCTCGGCAGCCGCGCCATATTTAAACCTGAAAATGACCTGGCAAGGCTCCAAATGACAATAATAAGGATGCAAATGACACGAATAAGGGTGCAAATGACACTGACAAGGATGTAAATGATCGGCCAAGGCTGCAAATGACACTGACAAGGACGCAAATTACACTGATAAGGACGCAAATGATACTGATAAGGCTGCAAATGACCTGACACGGCTACAGATGGACACTGACAAAGCTGGGGATGGACACTGATAAGGCTGCATTGATGGGCATTTAAATGTAAGATTTTTTTTCCTTAAAAAGTTTTTTTTTTCTTAAAATTCCCTCCTAAACTTGGGGTGCGTGTTATACGCCAGCGCGTGCTATACGCCGACAAATACTATATATATATATATATATATATATATATATATATATATATATATATATATATATATATATATATATATATATATATTATAATGTTTAGGGACTATAGGTAACATTTTAGCAAACAAATACAGATTTTTACATGTAAGAAAAAAGTGTCAGAATAGGCCTGGTCTTCAAGTGTGTGCAAAAAAAGGCAAACATGGCTCCGGCAGGAAAAAGTTTAAACAATGTATAATCAGCTAATATTCTAGGTACCCCAATGACTTAGAGTGGACATAATACGGGTAAGCTTTAAATGTGTATGGTATGGTATTATTGTCTCAGTGAATAACTTTTTGAAATCTACCAACACCATAAGGGCTCGTTCACACCAGAAAGCAGTGCGTAAACCCACGTTCCATGCATGTTTCCCAAACCACATTCAAAATGCACTGCAGTTGTGATCTGCAGCCAGTGTCACTGTTAGGCCTCATACACATAGACGTTTTAAAAAATGGGCTGCAGAGCTAGTAACAACACCTGGAAAAAAAGCAGTGTTAAAAACACGATTTTATTAGTGTTTTGATTTGGCGTCAATGCGCGTTTAGCGCCGTTTGTAAGCGTTAGCGCTAAGGCGTGTTTTTAAAAAAAAACATCCCTCTGCTATTTTCTACTCCCAAATTACCCACATAAACATTTTTACAGCTTAAAAGCGCTGACGCTAAAAAAACGTCAGTATAGCGATAATGCGCGTTTGGAGCTTTTTTCAGCGTCAAAACAGCTCTAGCGCTGGAGCCTCAGAACGCGCTGGTCCTCGTTTTTTTTGGAGCTTAAAAACGACCATGCCTGTTACAGCTCAATAACGCCATGGTGTGTATGAGCCCATTGAATAACATGGAGTGGCGTTCTTAAGCAGCAAAAAAAGCTCAAAAATGTCCGTGTGTATGAGGCCTTATTATTATTATTAACACCCCAAACACAGTGTGTCTGATTGCAGCAGATTGCATGGTACAGACGTACCATGCGATCTGGTTGCTCTGAGTTTTTTAAAGTAGCGCATGCACTACTTTTGCTGCAGTATAAATCGGCGTAAATCGGCCCCAAGTAAAAATCTCAAGGATTTTGCTACCATGTCATTCTCTAACTGCTTGTCAAAACCACTCATATTGCTGAGTCAATGTGTCAACCTCTTTTTTTTTTTTTTTTTTAACATGAACAGGATGTTCTTTTATTGAAGGAAATATGGTATGATACAGTTTATGAAGTACAACATGGTATCAGTTAAAGTTACATGCAGGGTGTCTTACATCAGACAAGAGTCATATATACAGTACAGAGGAGTATCAACATGACATATATATCTAGGCAACCCCCGTTGGGGGTAGTAGGATTATCACCAGAGGGTACGGCTATACCCTGTACACGGTCCCTTAACTATGCCAACTATAACTATGTGCCAACTATGCGGTCCAGGGCTGCCAGACCCTTTCGTAGTTCACAGGTCAATTCCTGTTTATGTAAGTCAGCTTATACATGGGAAGAGCCGAGTTAATGGTTTGTTCCCAAGAACTCACAGAGGTGGGGGATCGGGAATTCCACTTAAGTATAATTTCTCTTCTAGCATAATATAGCAAAAAACATACAAGTAATTTGGTGTATCTTGGTCTTTGGTCATCATCATGGATGCTAAGGAGCATCAGCTCAGGGGTGATCGGTAAAGCCAGTTGGAGATAAAAGTTTGAGCTCAACCACCTGTCCAGAACCGGGCCACTCTAGGACAGCTCCAGAACATATGCATGTATGTACCCTCCTCTCCACCACGTCTAGTACAGTTAGCAGATCTTTCTGGGTAGATGTTATGTAACCTCTGAGGTGTAAAATAAACTCTGTTTAGGAATTTGACTTGGATCAGCCTTTCCCTAGATGAAATTAATGCCTGGGCACTTTCTCCAAGACAATCATCCCAGTCCTCCCTGTCGAAGTCTGGTATGTCCGCCCTCCACTTTTCCCAAAGTAGTTCCATCCTGGGGGAGCTGCAGCTTAGCAAGTCAAAATACAGTGTAGACAAAGGCTTGGAAAGCTGCTCCAGAGCCAGTCTGCCTTCTATCGGGTGATGTCTCACTTCGGGATGATAGGGAATTGGGCACGTATGGTGTGACGGAGTTGGAAGTATCTGAATGTCATCCATCCAGGCAGATGGAATCGGGTCCTGAGTAGTCTGTCAGCCATTAGCATGTCTCCTAAAGTCTTTATCCCATACTTAGCCCAGAGTTGGGGGTCAGAGATGGTACGGAGATGTGGGAGATTGTGATTACCTCACAGAGGGGTGAAGGGAGACCATCTGTTAGGGCAGGTAAATCTTGACCTCGCTACAGCCCATACCCTGAGTGTGGTCTTAGTAGAGTGAGGTAGTGCAACATACGCTCGGGGTCCCCAGCAAATCAAATTCCCCAGTTCCTGAAGTGAGCCTAAAATAGCTGCCTCAAGACATACCGCGGCGTTAGTTCGAGACCGCATGAACCACCATCAGACAGTGACCAGCACTGCCGCCCAGAAATAGACATGTAGATCTGGGAGCGCCAGGCCTCCTCATCGCACCGGGAGGATCAGGGTAGCTTTGGCTATTCTAGGTAGCGTTCCTCCCCAAATGAAACTGATCATACATTTCTCCACCTCTTTGAAGAAAGGGTTGGGCAACCAGGTCGGGCAGTTACGGAAAACATAGAGGAACTTAGGGAGGAAAATAATTTTTGGGAGGTTAATTCTGCCCATAAGATTCAGGGGTAGTGAGGACCAAGTCGTACATTTCTCCTTCATCTGGGTGAATATAGGGGTGATATTAAGGTCAGAATAGCTGCCTGGGTCCCTCCTAACCTTAATGCCCAAGTATTTAAATTGCTCCACCCACTCCAACTGGCTGTCTGGGGCTGTATCCCATGCCTTAGGGTCAAGGGGGAAAAGAATTGACTTTTCCCAATTAATCCACACCCCAGAGTAGTGTCCAAATTCATTAAACAGATCTAGGGCCACCTTGAGAGAGTCATTTGCGTCTTGTAAATAAAGCAGCGCGTCATCAGCGTATAAAGAGAGCTTCTCTTCCAGTAGGACCACTCTGAGTCCCTTAACTTGAGCAGACTCCCTGATGAGTATCGCCAGTGGCTCCAAGGCCAGGGCAAAATGGGAAGGGGAAAGCGGGCAGCCCTGCCTTGTGCCCCTCTTTAGGGGGAAGGATTCAGATAACCTATCATTGGTTTGTATTCTGGCCCTGGGGGAGCTGTATAACATTTTCAGTCAATGGAGGAAGTGGGGCCAAACCCGAACCTGTCCATCACCTCCCATAGGATTTCACACTCAACCAGGCAAAGGCCTTCTCGGCGTCAAGGGAGGCTATGACTCTGCTTCCACCATTGGTGTGGGTGGCTGAAAGGTTCAGAAAAAGGCGTCGGAGATTAATCTCGGTGCCTTTGCCCAGAATGAAGCCAGTTTGATCAACATGAATTATGTCTTCCAAGACTGCTGACAGTTGATTAGCCAGTATCTTGGCCAAGATCTTGGCATCGACGTTGAGAAGTGAAATAGGTCTATACAAGGAGCAATCCTCATGGTTCCGACCAGGTTTGGGCACCAACACCACTACACCCTCTGACATAGAGTCTGGCAGCTCCCCCAGAAGCAGGAATTGTTTAAGCACTTAAGGACCGCCTCACGCCGATGTACGTCGGCAAGGCGGCACGGGCAGGCAAAATCACGTACCTGTACGTGATTTGTCTCCCGCAGGTGGGGGGTCCGATCGGACCCCCCCCGGTGCCCGAGGCGGTCCCATTTTGTTCCCCGGCGATCGGAGTGGAGGGGGAGGCCATCCGTTCGTGGCACCCCCCTCGCAATCGCCGCCGGCCAATGGGAACATTCCTTTGCTGCTGTATGCTAAACAGCAGCAAAGGAAATGATGTCATCTCCCCTCGGCTCGGTAGTTTCCGTTCCAGCGCCGAGGGGAGAAGACATCAATGTGAGTGCACAACACACACACACAGTAGAACATGCCAGGCATACAAAACACCCCGATCCCCCCCCCCCCGATCGCCCCCGATCACCCCCCAATCACCCTCCCCCCCCTGTCACAAACTGACACCAAGCAGGTTTTTTTTTTTTTTTTCTGATTACTGCATAGTGTCAGTTTGTGACAGTTACAGTGTTAGCACAGTTACTGTTAGCCCCCTTTAGGTCTAGGGTACCCCCCTAACCCCCCCTAATAAAGTTTTAACCCCTTGATCACCCCCCGTCACCAGTGTCACTAAGCGATCATTATTCTGATCGCTGTATTAGTGTCGTTGGTGACGCTAGTTAGGGACGTAAATATTTAGGTTCGCCGTCAGCGTTTTATAGCGTCAGGGACCCCCATATACTATCTAATAAATGTTTTAACCCCTTGATTGCCCCCTAGTTAACCCTTTCACCACTGATCACCGTATAACCGTTACAGTTGACGCTGGTTAGTTCATTTATTTTTTATAGTGTCAGGGCACCCGCCGTTTATTACCGAATAAAGGTTTAGCCCCCTAATCGCCCGGCGGTGATATGCGTCGCCCCAGGCAGTGTCAGATTAGCGCCAGTACCGCTAACACCCACGCACGCAGCATGCGCCTCCCTTAGTGGTATAGTATCTGATCGGATCAATATCTGATCCGATCAGATCTATACTAGCGTCCCCAGCAGTTTAGGGTTCCCAAAAAAGCAGTGTTAGCGGGATCAGCCCAGGTACCCGCTAGCACCTGCGTTTTGCCCCTCTGCCCAGCCCACCCAAGTGCAGTATCGATCGATCACTGTCACTTACAAAACACTAAACGCATAACTGCAGCGTTCGCAGAGTCAGGCCTGATCCCTGCGATCGCTAACAGTTTTTTTGGTAGCATTTTGGTGAACTGGCAAGCACCAGCCCCAGGCAGCATCAGGTTAGCGCCAGTAGCGTTAACACCCACGCACGCACCGTACACCTCCCTTAGTGGTATAGTATCTGATCGGATCAATATCTGATCCGATCAGATCTATACTAGTGTCCCCAGCAGTTTAGGGTTCCCAAAAACGCAGTGTTAGCGGGATCAGAGCAGATACCTGCTAGCACCTGCGTTTTGCCCCTCCGCCCAGCCCAGCCCACCCAAGTGCAGTATCGATCGATCACTGTCACTTACAAAACACTAAACGCATAACTGCAGCGTTCGCAGAGTCAGGCCTGATCCCTGCGATCGCTAACAGTTTTTTTTGGTAGCTTTTTATTGAACTGGCAAGCACCAGCGGCGTAGTACACCCCGGTCGTAGTCAAACCCGCACTGCAGTAACACTTGGCGACGTGGCGAGTCCCATAAGTGCAGTTCAAGCTGGTGAGGTGGCAAGCACAAGTAGTGTCCCGCTGCCACCAAAAAGACAAACACAGGCCGTCGTGCCCATAATGCCCTTCCTGCTGCATTCGCCAATTCTAATTGGGAACCCACTACTTCTGCAGCGCCCGTACTTCCCCCATTCACATCCCCAACCAAATGCAGTCGGCTGCATGAGAGGCATTTTTATGTCCACCCGAGTACCCCTACCCAACGAACCCCCCCAAAAAAGATGTTGTGTCTGCAGCAATCGCGTATATAGGCGTGACACCCGCTATTATTGTCCCTCCTGTCCTGACAATCCTGGTCTTTGCATTGGTGAATGTTTTGAACGCTACCATTCACTAGTTGAGTATTAGCGTTGGGTACAGCATTCCACAGACTAGGGCGCACTTTCACAGGGTCTCCCAAGATGCCATCACATTTTGAGAGACCCGAACCTGGAACCGGTTACCGTTACAAAAGTTAGTTACAAAAAAAGTGTCAAAAAAAAAAATATATAAAATAAAAAAAAATAGTTGTCGTTTTATTGTTCTCTCTCTCTCTCTATTCTCTCTCTATTGTTCTGCTCTTTTTTACTGTATTCTATTCTGCAATGTTTTATCATGTTTGCTTTTCAGGTATGCAATTTTTTATACTTTACCGTTTACTGTGCTTTATTGTTAACCATTTTTTTGTCTTCAGGTACGCCATTCACGACTTTGAGTGGTTATACCAGAATGATGCCTGAAGGTTTAGGTATCATCTTGGTATCATTCTTTTCAGCCAGCGGTCGGCTTTCATGTAAAAGCAATCCTAGTGGCTAATTAGCCTCTAGACTGCTTTTACAAGCCGTGGGAGGGAATGCCCCCCCCCACCGTCTTCCGTGTTTTTCTCTGGCTCTCCTGTCTCAACAGGGAACCTGAGAATGCAGCCGGTGATCCAGCCAGCTGACCATAGAGTTGATCAGAGACCAGAGTGGCTCCAAACATCTCTATGGCCTAAGAAACAGGAAGCTACGAGCATTTTATGACTTAGATTTCGCCGGATGTAAATAGCGCCATTGGGAAATTGGGGAAGCATTTTATCACACCGATCTTGGTGTGGTCAGATGCTTTGAGGGCAGAGGAGAGATCTAGGGTCTAATAGACCCCAATTTTTTCAAAAAAGAGTACCTGTCACTACCTATTGCTATCATAGGGGATATTTACATTCCCCGAGATAACAATAAAAATGATTAAAAAAAATATGAAAGGAACAGTTTAAAAATAAGATAGAAAAAGCAAAAAAATAATAAAGAAAAAAAAAAAAAAAAAAGCACCCCTGTCGCCCCCTGCTCTCGCGCTAAGGCGAACGCAAGCGTCGGTCTAGCACAAATGTAAACAGCAATTGCACCATGCATGTGAGGTATCACCGCGAAGGTCAGATCGAGGGCAGTAATTTTAGCAGTAGACCTCCTCTGTAAATCTAAAGTGGTAACCTGTAAAGGCTTTTAAAAATGTCTTTATTTTGTTGTCACTGCACGTTTGTGCGCAATTTAAAAGCATGTCATGTTTGGTATCCATGTACTCGGCCTAAGATCATCTTTTTTATTTCATCAAACATTTGGGCAATATAGTGTGTTTTAGTGCATTAAAATTTAAAAAAGTGTGTTTTTTTCCCCAAAAAATGCGTTTGAAAAATTGCTGCGCAAATACTGTGTGAAAAAAAAAAAAGAAACACCCACCATTTTAATCTGTAGGGCATTTGCTTTAAAAAAATATATAATGTTTGGGGGTTCAAAGTAATTTTTTTGCAAAAAAAATAACTTTTTCATGTAAACAATAAGTGTCAGAAAGGGCTTTGTCTTCAAGTGGTTAGAAGAGTGGGTGATGTGTGACATAAGCTTCTAAATGTTGTGCATAAAATGCGAGGACAGTTCAAACCCCCCCCAAATCACCCCATTTTGGAAAGTAGACACCTCAAGCTATTTGCTGAGAGGCATGTCGAGTCCATGGAATATTTTATATTGCGACACAAGTTGCGGGAAAGAGACAAATATTTTTTTATTTTTTTTTGCACAAAGTTGTCACTAAATGATATATTGCTCAAACATACCATGGAAATATGTGAAATTACACCCCAAAATACATTCTGCTGCTTCTCCTGAGTACGGGGATACCACATGTGTGAGACTTTTTGAGAGCCTAGCCGCGTACGGGGCCCCGAAAACCAATCACCGCCTTCAGGATTTCTAAGGGCGTGAATTTTTGATTTCACTCTTCACTGCCTATCACAGTTTCGGAGGCCATGGAATGCCCAGGTGGCACAAAACCCCCCCAAATGACCCCATTTTGGAAAGTAGACACCCCAAGCTATTTGATGAGAGGTATAGTGAGTATTTTGCAGACCTCACTTTTTGTCACAAAGTTTTGAAAATTGAAAAAAGAAAAAAAAAATGTTTTTTCTTGTCTTTCTTCATTTTCAAAAACAAATGAGAGCTGCAAAATACTCACCATGCCTCTCAGCAAATAGCTTGGGGTGTCTACTTTCCAAAATGGGGTCATTTGGGGGGGTTTTGTGCCACCTGGGCATTCCATGGCCTCCGAAACTGTGATAGGCAGTGAAGAGTGAAATCAAAAATTTTCACCCTTAGAAATCCTGAAGGCGGTGATTGGATTTCGGGGCCCCGTACGCGGCTAGGCTCCCAAAAAGTCCCACACATGTGGTATCCCCATACTCAGGAGAAGCAGCTAAATGTATTTTGGGGTGCAATTCCACATATGCCCATGGCCTGTGTGAGCAATATATCATTTAGTGACAACTTTATGCAAAAAAAAAAAAAAAAAGTGTCACATTCCCGCAACTTGTGTCAAAATATAAAATATTCCATGGACTCAATATGCCTCTCAGCAAATAGCTTGGGGTGTCTACTTTCCAAAATGGGGTCATTTTGGGGGGTTTTGTGCCACCTGGGCATTCCATGGCCTCCGAAACTGTGATAGGCAGTGAAGAGTGAAATCAAAAATTTACACCCTTAGAAATCCTGAAGGCGGTGATTGGTTTTCGGGGCCCCGTACGCAGCTAGGCTCCCAAAAAGTCCCACACATGTGGTATCCCCATACTCAGGAGAAGCAGCTGAATGTATTTTGGGGTGCAATTCCACATAGGCCCATGGCCTGTGTGAGCAATATATCATTTAGTGACAACTTTTTGTAAATATTTTTTTTTTTTTGTCATTATTCAATCACTTGGGACAAAAAAAATAAATATTCAATGGGTTCAACATGCCTCTCAGCAATTTCCTTGGGGTGTCTACTTTCCAAAATGGGGTCATTTGGGGGGGTTTGTACTGCCCTGCCATTTTAGCACCTCAAGAAATGACATAGGCAGTCATAAACTAAAAGCTGTGTAAATTACAGAAAATGTACCCTAGTTTGTAGACGCTATAACTTTTGCGCAAACCAATAAATATACGCTTATTGACATTTTTTTTACCAAAGACGTGGCCGAATACATTTTGGCCTAAATGTATGACTAAAATTTAGTTTATTGGATTTTTTTTTTTCCAAATTTTCGGTCTTTTTCTGTTTATAGCGTAAAAAATAAAAACCGCAGAGGTGATCAAATACCATCAAAAGAAAGCTCTATTTGTGGGAAGAAAAGGACGCAAATTTCGTTTGGGTACAGCATTGCATGACCACGCAATTAGCAGTTAAAGCGACGCAGTGCCAAATTGGAAAAAGACCTCTGGTCCTTAGGCAGCATAATGGTCCGGGGCTCAAGTGGTTAAACAGAGAGGTAAGCCTAGGGGCAAGCAGGTCCATGTATTGCGTGTAAAACTCTATGGGTAAACCATCAACGTTTTGCCCGGCTTAGGTTGGGTCATTGCCTTCTGAACCTCTTCCAGAGTTATTTCCAGGTCAGTGCGAGTCTTATCGTCAATCCTAGGGAAGCTAACTCTGTCAAGGTAGGAGTGTAGGTCTGAGCTGGTATATGATACTTTGGAGTAGAGCTGTTTATTGTAGGTGAGAAAGCGGTCATTAATTTCAGAGGGTGTGTGTAACACAGTGCCAGTATGGTCCCTAACCCCACTGATAGTAGTCACTGCAAATTGGCCCTTTGCCAGCCAGGCCAGCATCTTGCCATTTTTATTTCCGAATTCAAAGATCCTCTGGGTTAGATGTAGACGAGATTTGTGTGTCATGTCTATCCTTAACATGGATAGCTGCTGCAAAGCAAATTGCCAGGCCCCATAACTAATGGGGTTCGGGTTGGCCACATATGCTGCTTCTTTGAGGTCAACTTCCCTCTCCAGGCCAGTTAACAACTGAGCAGAGGCTTTGCGGGCAGCAGCTATGCGGGATATGTAAGCTCCACTCAGGAGTGGTAGAGTCCGCGTTAGCAAGCCAATAGTGACAAACACCCTCCTAAATGTGTTCCTGTATGGCAGGATCTTCTATCCAGAATCTGGACAGATGCCACATCCAAACCCCCGGCGCCCCGGCCGCCAGCCCAATCCTCAGCGGACCGTAGTCCGAGACCCCCCTCGGGAGCATGCTGGCCTCGGATATCCGGCGCATCATGGATTAGGAGGCCAGGGCCAGATCAATGCGCAAGAAGGATGCTGAGTGACAGGAGAAACCTCCCTTGTTAGTATGATAGTGACGCCAGACATCCATCAGGCCAAACGCGCCAAACCAGGGGCCCACCGAGAGGCGGAGGGGAGTCTATCCAGGTCAGGGGATGGGGTCATATTAAAGTCTCCTATAAACAAAACATCATCAACATCATATGTAAGCACGTTCTGCATAACTGTGTTAAGCACTGAGACGTCAGCAGGAGGGGGCAGATAGATTCCCACCAGGACCTAGGGAGCATTCGAAACAAGGGCATGCTTTATTGTAAAGCGACCCTCAGGGTCTGTTTTTAGATCAATGAGCTGGAAAGGGAGCTTCCTGTGCACTAGGATACTGACCCCTCTGGAGTAGCTGGAGTGCGTGGCATGGTAGTGAGCTCCAACCCATGCTCTCTTTAGGCCCAGGATCCGAGAGCCCACCAGATGGGTCTTTTGAAGCACAACTAGCTGAGTATTTTTTAAGGTAGTTAAAGACCAAGGAGCACTTAGTAGCGGAGTTGAGGTCCCGCAAGTTCCAGGAAACTATATTGTGCATAGACATCGTGTTATGCCCCGTACACACGGTCGGATTTTCCAATGGAAAAAGTCCGATCGGAGCGTGTTGTCGGAAATTCCGACCGTGTGTGGGCTCCATCGGACATTTTCCATCGGGTTTTCCGACACACAAAGTTTGAGAGCAGGCTATAAAATTTTCCGACAACAAAATCCGATCGCGTCAATTCCGACTGTGTGTGGCCTGTTCCGACGCACAAAGTGCCACGCATGCTCAGAAGAAATTCCGAGACGGAACAGCTCGGTCTGGTAAACTTAGCATTCGCAATGGATACAACACTTTCGTCACGGTGCAATGTTAAAAATGGTTTAATACAGCGCACTCTCTTCTTCTTTATAATGTGAGAAGAATGAAGTAGTTTTGCTGCTCATATTCACACAGACTTCTCACAAACTTTTTTCTTTATTATTTATCGGGATTCCCTTAATATATTTTGATTTGTCACATCTGACAAAAATATTTTTGTGTTGTTTTTTTTTTTTTTTTTTTAGAGGCAGAATTTTTTATTTTTTTAGGTTCGTATTTTTTCCAAGGCTGATCTTTGTTTTATTTTATTTTTAGTTTTACTCCAGAATATTTTTGTGTGTGTTTTGTGTGTCAAGTTACCACAACACCAGTGATATCTTATATTATTTAATCTCAAGGAGATTGTTTGATGTTGGTGTCCCTTGTTAATTTCACATTGTACTTTAGAAATGTACCTGAATCATCACCAACAAACTGTCCTTTTTGAAGTAAAAAACACATAGGTGAGTATTATTGAAACCAAAAATCCTTTATTAAGGGCTCAGAACCAAACAAAGAGGGAGGCAACGCTGGAGAAACAGCAGAAATTAGCGAAACCTTGGACCCCCAGGGCAGACATCAATTCTTGAACATCAAAATTGGTGGCCTGAGGAGTCCTTATCTAAGGGAGTGCAGTCTGGTCCAGAAGTCCCAGAGATCCGGAAAGCAGCAGATGACATCTGTGTCCCCAGGCTGTGGTACCACAAGAGGCTGCATCTTTTGCCAGACCAGACTGGATCCAGGGTCATCACTTTCTGGTCTTCCTTCCACGCTTCCTTCCTGGCTGTGGCTCTGCTGTTGGAGATGTGGCAGGAGGAGGAATATGACCTGGAGGAGGAGGAGGACTAGTAGGACCTGGAGGAGGAGGAGTAGTAGGACCTGGAGGAGGAGGAGGACCATGTGTGAGGTCACAAATGTGGGTAGCAGATGTTATTTGGGCCTTCAACCCCTTATTGAGAGCTTCCAACATTAATGACTCACACATGAGTTGTTGGCCCTCCTCCATCCGCTGCATTTTACAGGCAATTATGCCAGCAAAGTCCTCCTCCACAGTGTGGGGGGCTCCCAGGGCCTCTGTAGCCTTCCAAAAGAGGCCTATGGCAGCCTCCTCTAGGGTACTCCTCTTCCTGCCACTTTCTCTTTGAAGGTGTAGGGGAGGGACCTGGATATCAGGCAGCCTGCTCGGCCCGGCCACCTCCTGGCTGAGACTTTCCTGTGTACGAAAAAGGGACAATCACAATCATAAATTAGTACTCCAAACTAACATCTAGTTAACATCATTGATTGGACAACCTGAAATATTTAGAGGAATGCTATACCTGGCTCAAGCTGGGCTCCTCCACATGTTGCTGCCTGGAAGGCCCAGGTTGGGCGTCAGAAGCCTCAGCTGGGGTGGAAAGAAGCGTGGAAGGAAGACTGGAGAGTGATGACCTGGGTTCAGTCTGACCTGCCAGCAAATGCAGCCTGTCATAGTACCACATCCTGGGGACATAGATGTCATCTGCTGCTCCGGATCTCTGCTAATCCTGGACTTTCTTGCGCTCCCTTAGATAAGTCCTCCTCAGGCCACCAATTAGGATCTTCAAATAGGTGATGTCTGCCGTGGGGATCACCTGCTTCACAATTTCCAGCAATTGATCCAGCGCTGCCTTCCTCTTTGTTTGGTTCTTATAATGTGGGTGGTTTATCTCCCACAGACAAGGCAGCTCCCTGAACATGTCAATGAAGATTGCCATGAAGTCGGTATCGTTCAAGATATCCATTTTCACTGCAAGACACAACAGAAGACAAACCTAACTAACCTAATGTCAGGCAAAACTCTCCTAATCTTGTTACAATATAGGCCTCAATCTAGAAGCAGTATAGTCCCAAGTTTGTCTCTTACCTTCGTTATTACGATCGGCGCCTCCGATGCTCCTTCCTCCGCTCACAGATCGTACGTAATACGCACGTGTGTTACACTTTATACACACTGCGCATGCGTGTAACTCCGCCCGCCCCTGACGTTCTTTCTAGTCTATTCCCCGCCCCTTTTCGTTTGCCGCAGTGGGGGAAGAGCACATGGCGGAGACACAGCAGGTGCACGCTAATTATAGCAACGAGGAGGAGGGGGAGGAAAGCCCGGATCCGGAAATGTCCCGATCCAGAAGGAGACAATTTAATGCCTCAAATATGTCCTTTGGGGAGATGGTGGAGATGGTCGACATAATGAAAAGGGCCGACTATGATGGAAAGTATGAACCTTACCCCAACCCCAATGTCCGAAAGGCCAAGATCATGGCGAAAGTAGTCAAGAGTCTGCACTGGAATTTCAGGGTGTGACGATCGAAAGATCAGCTCAGGAAGCGGTGGTCGGACCTGAAATTACGAGAACATGAGCAGTACAGAAAGATCCGGAGAGTGCTGCAAAAAAGTAAGTAGTTGTCCTGTGTTCCTATTCTTTTTCTGTTTATTACGTTAGTGCTGTTCCATGTGCTTTTAGGAACTGTTGTACAGTTTAAAATGGCAACTTTCATGTTCATGGGCACATTATTCGTTCGTATCAAACATTTTTCATTCGGCCTCTAAAACACCATTGTTTTGGCCATATGCATTTGACCACATTTTTTAGGAAATACTTGTATGAAAATAATTTGGTTGTGTAGATGGGTTTGTAACTAGAATGAAATGCAAACTAGATTCTGTGTAAGGAGAGGACACTGAGCAGCTGTTTTCACATCTGGACACTGGAGCACTAGTGTGGGACACAAGAACACCATTTTTATTAGGGGGCCCACACAGGTGTTCCAGTGTATACTATAGGGTGAAGCTTGTACAAGACAGGTAAAACATTGCAGCTTGACAAAGGACAATAAAATTCTACATCTTGGAACTCTGCCAAAATAGACAATTGTACCCCACTTCCAAGCAATGTTTCATCATTATAATTCTTCCCTCAAATATCTGTGTGCTAAGTATACCATTTTTGTTTTACATAGGGGAGAGAAGACTCGGAGGACACCCCTCATCCGAGGAGACCAGAGACCCCCCACCTCTGGAAGAAGGAGAAATCCCCCAAACACAAGAAGAGCAGGAGGAAGAAGACGTGGTGGAACTAGTCACCACAACAGGTGAGTGTCTGCGACCACAGGCTCAGGTAAGAGATGGATGCCGGCATATTTTTAATACCTATTTTTGTTTGTTTACTCTCTTTTTAGGTGATCGTGATGTTGTGGATCCAGATCCTTTCACATCAGAAAGTGCCCAGATCCTGATCGGGAGATCATGGGGTGTAATTTAGCTTTGAAAAACCTCAAGAAAAACATCAATGATGTTATTCAAAAAAATAAAAACATCATTGATGTTTTGGTTTTGGTTCAAGATGTTTTGGTTCAAGATTTGTGTCTTTCTTGTTGGTTTTACACATGCCTGTTTTACCTTAAATGGACATTTCTATTTTTTATAATGCCACCACAAAAATTGTTATACAACAAACATGTTGGTTTGTTTTAAAACAAACTTGGGTAGAGTTTAAAACCCCTCCAAATCACTTTGTTTTTTTGTGTGCTACAATGTTCAAAATGTTTTAGCGATTTTTAGAAAAGCCAAATTTGGAGGATGCACACAATGTGTCAACATGTCCTATCTGCCATCACGGGAGATCAATGGACGCGTTTTGGGGGTGCAACCCCTTCCTCAATAATAAAGTAGCTGAGAGGAAGGTGTTTCTCCCCCAAAACACGTCCCTTGATCCCCCGTGATGGCAGCTAGCACATGTTGAACTTCTTCAATCCCCCGTGATGGCAGCTAGCACATGTTGAACTTCTTCAATTGGTGTGCATCTTCCAAATTTGGCTTTTCCGGGGGTGACTTCACCCCATCTGAACGCAATATCAAACACAGTTCCTAAATACTCATGTCTGATATTGCCTTCAAGTTCTACCTAATGTGAACTTTGTAAGTTCAAGATTTGTGTCTTTCTTGTTGGTTTTACACATGCCTGTTTTACCTTAAATTGACATTTCTATTTTTTATAATGCCACCACAAAAATTGTTATACAACAAACATGTTGGTTTGTTTTAAAAACCTTTTCTAAATGCACATGTGATTGTGCAGGTATTAAAAAGATTGTTCATCAAGAATGTGTGGATAATTGTCTCAACGCTACAACACTTTTGTGGTGATGTAGCTGCTGCTTTCTGTGAAAATGGGGGTTATTTCCTAAGGGCAAATCCTCTTTGCACTACAAGTGCAGTTTCAGTGCAGTTTCAAGTGCACTTGTAGTGCAAAGTGTCTTTTCCTTTATTAAATAACACCCAACAGTGCTTTGTATAAGGTTACACAATCACGCCATTTTCTGGACTCACCACATTTCTGTCAGGGTCAGCTAAAACAAACACAAGCAGTAAATGTCACCAAAGATTTGCTTAATTTTTTTTGTTTATTGCATCAAAGTTTCACAAATTGTCTGGCATATTGATGGCCCCCCTACCCGCAAAGAACTCTAGGTATCTTAACCGGACATCACGGGCACTCAGGGAGGGCAAGCCAGGACGGCCACTTTCAAGCGCCGTCAGGGTTGTTTCATTTATCAGGCCCAACTGAGCCAGCATAGTTGGCCGAATGTTGCCGTAAAAAGTTATGTAGAACACAGTACGCCAGGATTATATGATTCAGTTTATACTCCGCCATATGGATGGGTGTAAGAAATAGGCGGAACCGGCTGGCCATGATTCCAAATGTGTTCTCCACCACTCTTCTGGCTCTGGCCAGCCAGTAATAAAAAAAAAACCTCTGTTCCGGGGTGAGGGTCCTCATCGGGAATGGCCGCATAAGATGGTCCCCCAGCGCAAATGCTTCATCCACAACGAAGACGAACGGGGGTCCTTCCACATTCTCTTCTGGAGGTGGCAAGTCCAAGCTGCCATTCTGGAGACGCCTGTAAAACTCCATCTGGGTGATGACTCCACCATCGGACATCCGCCCATTCTTCCCCATGTCCACATACAGGAACTCGTAATTAGCCGACACCACCACCAACATCACAATACTATTGAACCCCTTGTAATTATAATAGTACGACCCCGAGTTGGGTGGTGGGACGATGTGGACGTGTTTCCCATCAATTGCCCCTCCGCAGTTAGGAAAGTCCCACCGCTGGGCAAAGTGGGAGGCCACAGTCTGCCATTCCTGTGGCGTGGAAGAAAACTGTTGAGGAAAACCAAAAAAAAATTAGTATTTTTGTACATAAGACACAAACATTCTTGGCCAACATGCAGATAACCTTTATTAAGGGGAATTTTACAACACCAAAGTATAAGGTACACCTATCAATATTCCCCCTCCCCCCCTCTCATCGGCCATTTCTAACATTATAGGGGGGGAATAATGGACAGGTAACCCTCTCCACTTAATTGAGAGATGAATGCCTAAATAATGGGTATTACTTGGAACAGCCCCTCCTTAGTTACACTATTGGCAGCCCACTGGACAGGTAAGAAGTGTCATAATACAAAGATATAAATACACACTGTGCACATTTGGAAATTCTACTATTACCTATCAAGATAATAATAGGATACAAAAACTTTAAACAGTACCATTTGAAAGTATACAGGCACCCCCTTGCACTACATGCTTTGGGGAATTCATCCATACATCTGACCACAAAGGAGATGGGTATAGTATGTATGGGTTTGGCAAAGTCACCAGATAGATGATTGAGGATAGATAGAGAATTAGGATCAGCTGACTTAGCAGTTGGGGGGAGGGAGGGTTAATAAAAATGATTTGTGGACACTACAAAAAAAAGCCTCTGCATGAATTTAAAGCACAAATCACATTTCTAAACATTTTAGGGGTTGTTTGGGGTAAAGCAGTACTATGGAGCTGATAAAATACATTGTTAAGTGACTACATGAGGTGAATATAGGGCCAAGAGAGCATGCTGGGGAGGTAAGTGAAGGCAAATATGTATGAAGGACTAAAAAAACCCCCCTAAAATTCCAGCATGCATGAGGACAAAGGGGACATTCACAGCATATTACAATCATGGTAATTAGGGAATGAGGAAAGAAATACAATGTATTAGCAAACATTCAATACAATAAAATGTGATATAAAAGGATAAAAATCTTACCTTCATATACTCCTTCTGCAGGACCTGGATGATGGCAGGACAGGTCTCTGGGATAATGATACCCAGAGCCTGGGGGGAGATGCCTAGTGCAGGTATCCTGCCTGCTGATATAGGGGGTCAGCGAAGCCAACAAACGGTGAAATACAGGGTCCGTCATCCTGAGAAAGTTCCTGAAATTGTCAGGATTATTCTCACAGATCTCACGGAGCAAAGGCATATGACAGAACTGGTCACGCTGGAGCAACCAATTCTTGGTCCATGAACTCCTCCCCACCCTGTTCATGGACTGGACTTGTGTCAAGGTCAGGACCCCAACACCAAGCCCCCGCACAGCACGAACTCTACGAGGAGTACGTATACGAAACATGGCTAGAAAACGGTTGGCTCCACAGAACGAAGTAACAGAAGGCACTGAAGAACAGCAAGGCCTGTGAAGAGCGACCTGAAAAACAGCAATGAGCGGACAAGATCGCACGGAAAACTCCAATACGAACTGACTGCACCCACTGAAGAGCAGATACAAACCCACAAGCACAAACTGAACCGCAGAAAACGATCTGAAAGCCACGAGTCTGAAAAAGCGCGAATCGCCTCTCATCAAACTTTTACTAACACAAGATTAGCAAAAGGAGCCCAAAGGGTGCCGCGCTTGGTTCTGAACTGGTCTTTTCTAGTCTTGTCGTATGTGGTTGACGTCACCGCGTTGTTGGCGATCGGAAATTCCGACAACTTTGTGCGACCGTGTGTACGCAAAACAAGTTTGAGCCAACATCCGTCGGAAACAATCCTAGGATTTTGTTGTCGGAATGTCCGATCAATGTCCGACCGTGTGTATGGGGCATTAGGGTTAAAAAGTTTTTTCTCTGGAGGACAGGACAGGCCCAGACTCAAGCACTCCAGGGGACAGCAGGAGAGGGCGCATTGCCTCTAAGGGATACGCCATCTCCACCTGCACACCCTCCTCTCAACATTCCCACATGCGACTAATCATGAGCAGATACTTAATTTTGTAAAAGAACAGTGTTCATTATAAAAAAACAATGACTCAAATAACAAAACTTATAAACTCTAAACGTCCATGTGTGGTCGACAACAGCCGACCTTCCCATCCTCCCTCCCCGCAGGTCCCTCAAGTGAGGTTCTGCTTGGTTGCCCAAAACCTGCCCAGAGGCAACTACAAACTTAGGAGACGTGTATCAAGCGTGGAGGAACAATCAATCCATAGTAGCAACTCTTGCACCATTGTCCTAGGAAGAAATCAGCAGATTTTACAGCATTCAGTTCCCATCAGGAGGTGCTGGAAGCAGGATAACAAAGTACCTGAGTTTAGTAATTCACCTGGTACCTGGTTCTACCAGGGGCACAATGCTTAGGGTGGCTTCCCACCATCAACGGTTGGTAAAACTGAAGCCGTTCTGGGTTATCATAAGACCCCTTCCCCATTCGTTGGCAGATGACAGGATCAGGCAACGGTCAGGCTCGACAAATGCAGGAAAGTTTCCCCTAACCTCCATTTCTTAAACGAATGGGGGTTTGCTTGTAGAACAGAGGTCCGTCGGCTCAACAGAAATAATCACACAGATAGAGCCTAATGCAGAATGTAGTCACAGTCAGGGGGATCATCCACGTGGCAGCAAGGATTCCAGCCAGTGCGTTGCCTCCCTAGGGAAGATAAAGAATCTCACAGTCTCACCATCCACAACTCGCAGCTTCGCTGGGAAGAGCACACTGTATTTCATTTTCCTTTCTCTGAGGGCAGCCTTAACTGGATCAAAAGATCTGCTGAGCTTTTGCGTCTCCATAGAATAATCTAGAAACAACATGAGCCAGTTGTTTTTATATTGTATGTCCGCAGCCAGTCTAGCGGCTCTGAGCTCGGGAAAAATGTGCGGGGGGGCTCCCTGAGGGCCAGGCTGTGGCAGCATACGGTGAGCCATCTCCAGAGTAAAATACGGGGATAGCTGGGCTGCAGGCAGGAGGGAGCGCAGAAGCTCTTCAGTAAAAACCATGGGGTTCTTCTCCTCTGCCAGCCCTATGATGCGGATGTTGTTGCATCGGCAACGATTTTCGGCATCCCCTGCTCTATATTCTAAGGTTTTTAGCTTGGACTGCAGTGTGCGGAGGACCCCATCGTGCTCCGCAACCATGTCCTCCATGTGGCTCACTCTCCCCTCCGCGTTAGTCAGGCGGGACTCGACCTTGTCCATATCCTGACGGATAAGTCCCATGTCCAGCTGCACTGCCTCTATCTTGCTGGTAAGGGTTGTTTGGCAAGTGGCTATGGCAGTGTGGCAGGATGCAATAGCCGCCATAACCTTCGGTATCCCTGGGGGATTAGCTAGGGCCTGTGCAGAGGAGTCAGTCTGCCATGCCATATTGACACGTGTAGTAGATGCAGGCCGCTATCGTCCGGAATATCAGGGGGAAAATGGAGCTTCTTAACACCCTTGCCTCGGCCCGGTGTTCTGGACAGCATCAGCCAGGTATCAGAGCTGTATTAGGTTACGGTCCTCACAGGTACACGGAAGCTAAGGAGATCTTTCCAGCAGAGCTCCGGGATGTGTGTCTGGTCACTCTTGGAAACGCTATGTGTCAACCTCTTTAAAAAGAAATAAGGTGAACCCTCTGCACACTGCTGTATAATCTTTCTAGTAAACGTTGCACAGAAACAGAGATATTTTGATCAAATACATTGCAATACATGTTTAAACTGGCCATCTGCTTCAAAGTAATCCCTCTCTGGCCAGTCCCTACTCTACTCTGCAAAATGCAAATGCTCCAGTGGATACAATATGGGGCAAATAGACACAAGTTGTAGGAGAGCTACAAAGTTCAGGCCTGGTCACTGACCTACACTGCAATAGAAATAAGATAAACATGTACTCAAATCCCAATAGCTTATACATACACTATATTGTCAAACGTATTGGGATACCTGCCTTTACATACACATGAACTTTAATGGCATCCCAGTCTTAGTCCGTAGGATTCAATATTGAGTTGGGTGGGAGGGCTTATCGGAACCTGGAAGCTCCCTTTAACTAGGGGACCTCCAGATCCCGGCCCCCCTATGTGGGTATCGGGTACATTGTACCCCTACACATTCACCAAAAGTGTCAATATGTTAAAAATGACAGGAGACAGTTTGGGACAAGTCCTTTATTAAAAAAAAAAAAAAGAGTGTCGCGCTATGTAACTCCATCTTCGATGACAGAGCAGACGACCCGAAAAAAAAAAAAACGAAAAAACTCCGCCTCAGCTGTCATTGAAAAAAGCCTGCAGTCGCCGGAAGCCCCCCATGGAGGCGGAGTTTTTCCGTTTTTTTTTCTCGGGTCGTCTGCGCTGTCATCGAATATGGAGTTACATTGCGGGACCCTTTTTTTTTTTTTAAATAAAGTCTGCCACAATGTAACCCCATCTTCGATGACAGCGCAAACGACCTGAGAAAAAAAATGCAAAAACTCCGCCTCCATGGGGGGTGTCTGGCGACTGCAGGCTTTTTTCAATGAAAGCTAAAGTTTTTCAGTTTTGTTGTTTTTTTTCGGGTCACCTGCACTGTCATCGAAGATGGAGTTACATCGCGGGACACTTTTTTTTTTTTTTAATAAAGGACTTGTCCCAAACTGTCTCCTGTCATTTTTACCATTTTGACACTTTTTTAGCTGAATGTTTAGGGGTACAATGTACCCGATAACCATTCACATGGGGGGGGCAGGATCTGCGGGTCCTCTTGTTAAAGGGGGCTTTCAGATTCCGATAAACCCCCCTGCCCGCAGACCCCCACAACCACCAGGCAAGGTTTGTGGGGAAGAGGCCTTGTCCCCATCAACATTGGGACAAGGTGTTTAGGGGGGGACCCCAAAACACCCTCCTTATGTTGAGGGCATGTGGCCTGGTGCGGTTCAGGAGGGCGCTCTCTTATTCCCCCCTTTTCCTGTGGCCTGCCAGGTTGCATGCTCGGATAAGGGTCTGGAATGGATTTTGGGGGGGACCCTCACACCATTTTTTCTTAATTTTGGAGCAGGGTTCCCCTTAAAATCCATATCAGACCCAAAGGGCCTGGTAATGGACTGGGGGGGGGACCCATGCCGTTTTTTTCAATGATTTTTATGTATATAGCTGGGGTCCGGCAATACATTACAGCCGCAAGCAGTTTTAAATGACATTTTTTTTCCTTTACAAATGTCATTTTGCTGCTTTCATTCATAAAGCTATGTACGGCTACCGTGTAAGCAGCCTTACATAGGGTGGGGCTTGGACTCAGTCCCCTGAGCCATGATTGGCCAAAGGCATCCTCAATCATGACTCTCACAGCAGAGCGCACTGTGTTTGGCCAAAGCATGCAGGTCAAGTGCATGCTTTGGCCAATCAGCAGCCGTCAATGCACTGCGATCTCGCAGTGCACTAACAGTCTTGATGTTCATTATGGGGCGTTCCGCGGGAGCTCGAATCTCCCGTGAACGCCCCATTATGTTCGGTATTCGGTGAACAGGCGAACACCTGATGTTCGAGTCGCACTTGCGTTTGACATCAGGCTCATCCCTACTGTGGAGTAAAGAGAACTGTTTGTGTTGCCAATAGTTGAGTACAACTACCGTTAGTAACTGCTACAAGATTGTTGCCATAGGAGACAGCGGTTCTACCTATACAGAAGTGGTGTCTGGCTGGAGGCCTTAACCTGTATAGCTGTCTTCCTATAGAAGTCTCAGAGTCTGCCAATTATCATTGCATCTACTTAAGGGTGTCCTGGCCCTAACCCTCTCTCCCACAGTTCTTTTCAAGAGACAATAAATCTCTTTGCATTCAAAAAGTGTCTGGCGCCCACCATTTCATCCTGCATTACACCCACTATGCCTTGTAACCCACTCTACACAGAAGGATGTCAGCTGTCCCTAACTCTGGAGATCAGCATTAGGCCTCAGGGGACCCAGGACTTTGCTACATTTGGCGCCCAATGTGGGGCAAAGGCTTTATTCCTACAGCAGTCGCCCATAGTAACCGGCTACAGCTACATCAGGATTTTGTCTGGCTCATGGGAAAGTGGCAAGTAACATCTTTACTTCGTATAGACTGTGTTATTGTGCATTCCAACAATGTGGAGAAGAACCAGCATGTCTCATCGCTCATGGGAGAGTATTAGTCTGGTCTTTTGACACTTTACGCCAGTGCTGCAGGGGTTAAAACAGACTTCATTCAAGTTTTGGTGCACCTTGAGAGGAAAGAGGCGGGCACTGAAGTTCTCAGAAATCTGTACCAATCCTTAGGCAGGGGAGGAGCTCTTGCTCTGCAGAGGAGGACTCAGTGCCGCTTGTGTCGCCATCTTGGGTCCGCATGCTGAAACTTCGTGGCTGCAAGGGAAATATGGCATATCTGGGAGCTCCTAGGTTTGAGGCCCCTTATCCTGTATCGGCTGAGTATGACCCACGGGAAGTTGCCAGTTTCTTTGCCCCCGGAAAAACGATTACCGTTACGGGTATTTGGATGGTACCTAAAAGGGAGATAGCCTTGTATACCTCTCACAGTTCTGCAGCCATAGGGATTGTTTGCCGACGATGTTCCGGCTTTGCTGTATTCTTGCACCCTTGGAGTCGGTGCTACCACTGTGGAGAACTGCTACTGGTGGCTGCCAGATCACCACTACCATCGCAGGTGATGAATGCGGACTGGGCTCGCCGGTATGCCATAGTGTAGGGAAGCTGCCACTGACTCTGGTATCTCTGCCTGGGCGGATTCTTCCCCCTAGAAACCCATCCTGTCTGGTGATCCTACAGGGGCCACAGTGCAAGTATCAGTTCCCACTGCCACAGTTCACTCTGAGCTTTCTACAGCAGCGACTAGCCTGGAGCAACTTGTCTTCCTCCCAAGGAAACTCAAGTGTCTGTCTCAAGTGCCACCCCAGGTGTCGCCATTACCAAGGATTGTAACCCCCCATTCCCACTCGTCAGGCCCAACACCACGGTGCATCTCGTGCGAAGAGAAGTGGAGATCTCGTGTTCAGCACCAGCGGTGCCTGAAGCTGGTAAGCCAAGTGGGTGTGGGAGACAAGCGGAGTGAGTAGAGTGATTGTTTCATAAAGCTGTTGGGATGTCCTGGATAGCAAAATGTCCGAATTGTACTATTTATCCCTCCAATGCTGAGAGAAGAAAAGTACTGTTACTGCCGGCAAAGTTGTCGATGCTGCATTACCTAAAATGTTCTTTGAAGGGTTGTTATAGTTATGTATGGCCCGTGACTGGGGTCCCAGAACCCCACTGTTACCTGTTCATGGATATGACTGTAAAATCGACTCAGATAATGGCAACAAGAAAGATATTCAACATTATATTGCTACGGTAAATACCAAAGGAGGAACTCTGAAATTGCCAGATCCCAGATTTAATTGTGTTTCATTAACACTAGACTACAAATGTGTGCTTTTGTGGAGCTAAGACGCTATTCTGAAAGCCACTCTACCTCTTGTGCAGAGTTGCTAGTGGGAAACATTCCTGTTGGCTGTATTGCTGGTATTGTGTTAAACTGTGTGATGCCAGCGGATACAGGGAGTGCCTACTTGAGTCATACTGGCTAGTGCTCTAGAATTGCCAGTGGGCCTCCCTTGGAAAAGTAACATTCAGCGTGTTTGTTTCTTCAACCAATGAGGAACTTCCTTCTCAGTCCCCAGCTGTTGTGTGGACAAACTGAGATTACCGCTGCAAGGGGACCTATGTCAAGAAGTGCGGTCCCTTGCACCATGGCCTGGCTGCTTGTTGTCTGATTACAGTGATTTCTCCTGTCCCCGGAGTTGTCCCAGAGAAGAAGGGAAACTGCTGGGAAATGTTCTTCTACCCCGAGTGAAAAAATAATTGATGGACTTTGAGGCTTCAAGGACACTGGGGTTAGGTAGAATAGGCTGTGGCAAAAGGGGCAAATTCTCACCTTACAAGTTGAATGATTGACTGTCAATTGTATCAGGATTGTTTTCATATGCTGGCCACTAGGTGGCATGAGCCATGCCAGCCTGAGTGGGCCATTGTTCATATTATGCGTTTATCTGATAGGAAATGCTGAGAAAGTTTTTGTAAGATAGCTATGGACAGGGGTGGCATCCTCGGATAAGGATGGGGCCCATTTTCACTTGTATTTATGTTTAGATATAGGGATCATTTTAGTCAAGCAGGAGGATCGGTCTGCATTACAGAACATTTGAAGCCATCTGTATTCCAGTCATTAGCCATCTGAAGGAGCGGTGTGGTGTGATGGCGCCAGCTTGGATCGGACTGGGATAACAGGAAAGGAGCCTTGCAAGCATCTGGGCCTGTTGTGGTGAGCGGGCACTTGCCAAGATCAATATATGTTGACTAAGTCTGTCAGCTATAGACTGCTGGTGAGACTTGTAGTCACAGAGAAGTGATCTCACTTATCCATAGGCTGCATACAATGGAACTTCAAGGTTGCCTTCCCTGTGCTATAAAGTTAATGCTGCGTTACCTCCACTAAGGAGAAAGTAATATCAGTGCCTTCTGTTTACAAACACACAATTATCAGCGCATCACTTGTCCTACATTCTGCTGTCTACTTGTTTCCCTTTTGGATTTACAAATACTGCAGTCTAATATCCTGAGCTAGCGAAGATCAAGAAGACAAAAGGACTTCTATCATCTTCCACAAAGCACTGTAGTTCACTTTGCATTGGGAACATTGCATTACAGCCTAGGGGGGAGCCCTAGAGCACAGGATATATGTATTGTGTTGTACTACTGCATGTTTCTAACAGTTATTGCGGATTTGGTGTGTATGCTTTGAGGCCAGTGGGAAGG
Source organism: Lithobates septentrionalis (assembly GCA_037952835.1). Classification (NCBI taxonomy): domain Eukaryota; kingdom Metazoa; phylum Chordata; class Amphibia; order Anura; family Ranidae; genus Lithobates; species Lithobates septentrionalis. The sequence continues at coordinate 1,698,059 of JBBDGP010003274.1, forward strand.
CGCTTAATATAAGTGTTTGAGGATATTGAGCGTCTGTCTTACTGTGTGCCTGTCTGTATATACATCCTTATGGTGATCATTGAATTTTCAGTTTCATGTCCACATTGACTGTTATCTATTGTCATTCTCTATATCTAAGTTACCACAGTGTTTATTGTGCTAAGCATTTCCTCAGTAAACTTCCTAAGTGGTTAATTGACAACTTGTGTGAGACTCCATATATTACTACAGCCGGTGAAGTGACGAGTTCCAAGGTTATGGTAAATATACTGTGTAGTGTAACTATTACTGTGTTTCTCTTTACTGCTGGTTCTCGCACTAACATTATCATACAGGTGTGCCAGAGGGGTTGAGTCTGTTCTTGGGGTTGATAGGCAGGGTACAGGATTATACATTCATCAGCAGCTCCTACAGGGGTAGTGAGTAGGTATGTGAGGGGATTATTGTCTGTCTTGATTACAAACTCTGCTCCATATAAGCAGTCCCTCAGTTTATCCACTACTGCCCACTTCAAAGCCAGGAACTCGAGCTTGTGTGTGGTGTTGTTCTTCTCAGCGGGTGCCAAACTCGACTCACATAGGCAACAGGCCTTAAGTGCCCATCATGTTCTTGATACAGCACTCCGCCTAACCTGTCTCGGCTGGCATTTACATGTAGTTCGTACGGCTTAGCTGGATCTGCATAGGCCAAGATTGGAGCAGTTGTGAGGCTCCACTTCAGCTGCCTGAAAGCCTCTTCGCACTGGGCGGTCCACTGTTCCTGGATGGACTCTTTGGGCTTCCTGGGCCCTCCTGCTGGTTTCACAGCCGTAACTGAATCTGAATCATCATCTTTCTCTCCACTTTTCAATAGCTCATTGAGCGGGCAAGCTATTTTAGCAAACCCCTCAACGAATCTCCGGTATAATGAGCAGAATCCCAGAAATTGCCTAAGCTCGGTCACATTAGTGGGTCTGGGCCAAGAGGTGACGGCCTCTAGCTTCTGAGGGTCTGTGGTTACTCCCTTGGCAGACATGATATGGCCAAGGTAGTTGACCGAAGGTTGCTAAAACTTTCCATGGAGAGCTTCAAGCCTTCGTCATGGAGTCTCTTCAGGACCTTTTCCAATCGCTCTTCATGCTCCTCCAAAGTCTTGCCAAAAACAATGATGTCATCTAAGTACACCAATACTTCGATCAAGTTCATGTCACCCCCAGTCTTCTCCATCAATCTTTGGAAAGTGGCTGGGGCGCTAGACAGGCCTTGGGGCATGCGGTCAAATTCGAAGAATCCCACTGGGGTAATGAAAGCGCTCTTCTCTTGATCTTCAGGGTGCATGGGTACCCGCTAAACCATTTCACCCCTGACAGGCTCTGTAAGGCATCTCCTATCCTTGGGGTGGTATATTGATAAGGAGTGGTCCTTCGGTTTAGTGTCCTGTAATCAATACACAACCTCAGCGACCCATTCTTCTTCCACACCACCACTATTGGGGAAGCGTATGGACTCCGAGACTCTCGGATGACACCTGCTCTCTTCAGCTCTGCGAGCTGTTCTCGCAGATCTTCCAAGTCCCCTAAGGGAATCCGTCTGACTCTTTCTCGGAAGGGCTTGTCCTCTTGAAGGCGGATCTGGTGTTGGGCACTTTTTGCACATCCAACATCAAACTCGCTCTTTGAGAATGCAGCTCGCCATCTTAGAAGCTGGGTCTTGGCCCTTTTCATCCAGGCAGATGAGAGAGGAGTATTCTTTGGGTATAACTATTCCACAGGGATTTCATCTTTTCCTTCTCCTTTCAAATCACACAGTGAGAGCGGGGTGGCTGGGTTTACTCTCCCCAACAACATCCGGGCTGTCAATTTCACGGGTGAAGCTGTTGTGTTGCGAACACTAACTAACATCTTCCCGTGACTTCTCTGTAATGCCTTAGCTGGGGCCACTTCGGGAATTATTTCCCACCACATGTCTTCTTTCTGACCATCCGATTCATATATATATACCATGGAACACAGTGAAGACTGTCGTCATCAAGTGGAGAAAATATGGCAGAACACTGACATTACCATAAACTGGACATCCCTCCATAATTGTTGAAAAGACGAGAAGAAAACTGGTCAGGGAGGCTGCCCAGAAGCCTACAGCAACATTAAAGGAGCTGCAGGAATATCTGTCAAATACTGGCTGTGTGGTACATGTGACAACTATCTCCCATATTCTTCATATGTCTGGGCTATGGGGTAGAGTGGCAAGACGGAAGCCTTTTCTTAAGAAAAACATCCAAGCCGGCTAAATTTTGCAAAAACACATCTGAAGTCTCCCAAAACCAGGTGGGAAAATGTGTTATGATCTGATGAAACCAAGGTTGAACTTTTTGGCCATAATTCCAAAAGATATGTTCGGCCCAAAAACAACACTGCACATCACCAAAAGAACACCATACCCACAGTGAAGCATGGTCATGGCAGCATCATGCTTTGGGGCTGTTTTTCTTTAGCTGGAACAGGGGCCTTAGTCAAGGTAGAGGGAATTATGAACAGATCCAAATACCAGTCAATATTGGCACAAAACCTTCAGGCTTCTGCTAGAAAGCTGAACATGAAGAGGAACTTCATCTTTCAGTATGACAACGACTCAAAGCATACATGCAAATCAACAAAGGAATGGCTTCACCAGAAAAAAAAATAAAGTTTTGGAATGGCCCAGCCAGAGCCCAGACCTGAATCCGATTGAAAATCTGTGGGGTGATCTGAAGAGGGCTGTGCACAGGCGATGCCCTCACAATCTGACAGATTGGGAGTGTTTTTGCAAAGAAGAGTGGGCAAATATTGTCAAGATGTGTCATGCTAATAGACTCATACCCCAAAAGACTGAGTGCTGTAATAAAATCAAAAAGTGCTTCAACAAAGTATTAGTTTAAGGGTATCCATACTTGTGCAACCATAATATTTATTTTTTCTTCCCTGTACCTAAGAGATTTCAGTTTGTTGTTCAACTGAGTTGTACAGTTTATAGGTCACATTAAAGATGGAAAAACTTCTGAAATGATTTATCGTTGTCTCATTTTTTGAATCACAGAAACCTGACATTTTAACAGGGGTGTGTTGACTTTTCATAGCTACTGTATATCTAGTTCATGTGGTACGCCACATGTACTGCTATTGTTATTACTGTTCCTTATTACTGTTCCTTTCCTGTTTCCCCACCCATCCCAGTTTTTGCCAGGACATTCACTCTCAGGCTTGAGAGTTCAAATCATTTTTATGCAAACTCTGAGATGACGTTTTCCTAGGCAGGGGGAGGATGTAGCACCCTGATGTTTAGGCAGGGCTGCTATCAAATTTAGTTGCCAGGCGATAGTTGCCTTGGCCAATTGTTAGGAGATCAATTGATTTCCCCCTAGTTCTGTAGTTGCTGCACTTCTCTCTTCTGTCACTAGGTGGCATTATAGATGGTGACACTGGATAAGAGAAGGGCATAGCAAAGACAGATTACGAATGAATGGGGTGTCTGTCAGGCTAGGAGCAGGTAACAGGTAACAGTTCAGGTGTGCTGATTATGCAAAGAGTTCAAGGAACAAGAGCACATACCATGAGCAGGTCTAAGCAGAGCAGGTCAGCTGGAGCTTGTAGTTCACCGCTGCAGATGAAGGTAGATGTTGGCTGGACCTTGTAGTTCACTGCTGAAGATGAAGGTAGATGTTGGCTGGACCTTGTATTTCACCGCTGAAGATGAAGGTAGATGTTGGCTGGACCTTGTAGTCCACCGCTGCAGATGAAGGTAGAGATTGGCTGGGCAGCCAAGTAGTAATACTGAGTCTGGTGCTACAGTAGAATCAGGCAAAGCATAGTCTAGGCAAGCTGGGTCATACACAGGTAGATCAGAGTCCAAACAGTACCAAATCAGAAGCGAGCAAGCAGGGTCAAAACTAGCCGGGTCATACACGAATATACAGAGCAGATATCAGCTGGGTCAAGCAGTGGCACACAAAGGTAACAACTCTATCACAAGCATTGATTGTATGCTGATACACATGATTTAATGGTGAGCTGGCCAATCACAGTTGTTTCCCAGGCAAAGGCTGTGTCAGGTGAGTTTTGCTGGGTCTTAAAGGGATCCTAGTACTGACAATGTCTCAGCCAATAGGCAGGGATTTTCTTTGGTCCCTTGGCCTGCTGGGAGTGTCTATTTATTTGGGTGGAGTCAGGTGATCGGGGATCTGTGCCACCTAGATGGCTGTCTGGGTGGACATGTGTTATATTGCCCCGGGCTGCTAGGCTGGAAGCCTGAGGCCTATCCCGGGGACATCTGGCTGCTAGGCTGTCTGAGGCCTATCCAGAAGCAGGAGAGCAGAGTAGGGTTTGGACTGCGGTCTTGTAGTCTAACCAGAAGTAGCGGTTTCACCGGCCGGGGAACCAGCTTTGGTCGAAGGCAGAGGGGAAGCTGTCGCCATTAAGGGACCATCCACCTTGTTACCGGAGAGCACTGTGAGTAAGCTGAGGACAGTACCAGAGCAGACTTCTCACCAGCCAGGGACAGTGAAGAAGTGGCAAGTGCCAAGTCGGGGACCCAGCAGAGGTGACGCTTGCGGAGCATCAGTGAGTGTCAAGCCAGGGACCTAGTGTGTCCACGGGGGTGACACGCTTGAAGAGTATTTGTGAGTGCCAAGCCAGGGACCCAGCTGGGAAGCGGGGGTGACGCTTGAGGAAGATACTGAGTACTAAAAGTAGAGGAGCTCAAGGGATTCAGTGGCTAGTGGATCCGAAGTCTAGTGAAAGACTGGGAGTTTGTTGAGAAAAGATCCATAGTGAGTGACTGTGGAGTAAAGAGAACTGTTTGTGTTGCCAATAGTTGATTACAACTACCGTTAGTAACTGCTACAAGATTGTTGCCATAGGAAACATCATTCCTACCTATACAGAAGTGGTGTCTGGCTGGAGGCCTTCACCTGTATAGCTGTCTTCCTATAGAAGTCTCAGAGTCTGCCAATTATCATTAATTATATTAATTATCTACTTAAGGTTGTCCTAACCCTAACCCTCTCTCCCAAAGTTCTGTTCAAGAGACCATAAATCTCTTTGCATTCAAAAAGTGTCTGGCGCCCACCATTTCATCCTGCATTACACCCACTATGCCTTGTAACCCACTCTACACAGAAGGATGTCAACTGTCCCCAACTCTGGAGGTCACCATTAGGCCTCAGGGGACTCGGGACTTTGCTACATAAGATTGCCCTGTATTTGGCTCCATCCATCTTCCCATCAACTCTGACCAGCGTCCCTGTCCCTGCTGAAGAAAAGCATCCCCACAAAATGATGCTGCCCCCACCATGTTTCACTGTGGGGATGGTGTGTTCAGGGTAATGTGCAGTGTTAGTTTACCGCCACACATAGCATTTTGCTTTTAGGCCAGAAAGTTCAATTCGGTTCCCATCTAACCAGAGCACCTTCTTCCACATGTTTTCTGTGTCTCTCACATGGCTTCTTGCAAACTGCAAATGGGACTTCTTATGGCTTTCTTTCAACAATGGCTTTCTTCTTGCCACTCTTTCATAAGTGCCAGATTTGTTGAGTGCACAACTAATATTTGTCCTGTGGACAGACTCTCCCTGACCTGAGCTATCTCTGCAGCTTCTCCAGAGTTACCATGGTCCTCTTGGCTGCTTCTCTGATTAATGCTCACTTTGCCCGGCCTGTCAGTTTGGGTGGACGGCCATGTCTTGGTAGGTTTGCAGTAGTGCCATACTCTTTCCATTTTCAGATGATGGATTGAACAGTGCTCTGCTTTAAACTTCTCCACAACTTTATCCCTGACCTGTCTGGTGTGTTCCTTGGCCTTCATGATAATGTTTGTTCACTAAGGTTCTCTAACAAACCTCTGAGGGCTTCACAGAACAGCTGTATTTATACTGAGATTAAATTACACACAGGTGGACTCTATTTACTAATTAGGTGACTTCTGAAGACAATTGGTTCCATTAGATTTTAGTTAGGGTTATTATCAGTATCAAGGGGTTCTGAATTCAAATGCATGCCACATTTTTCAGATATCTATTTGTAAAAAAACTGGAAAACCATTTATCATTTTCCTTCTACTTCACAATTATGTGCCACTTTGTGTTGGTCTATCACATAAAATCCCAATAAAATACATTTACGTTTTTGGTTGTAACATGACAAAATGTGGAAAATTTCAAGGGGTATGAATACTTTTTCAAGGCACTGTAGCTCTGTGTCTCTCTCCCCTTCCACTTCCAAAACCTACATTTTTCTCTGGGGTTTAAGATGGAGAAACCACCTTCCCCGAGGACATGGCAAATTTGCTAAAGTTGAATTTCCCCTTCAGATGAGCTTTCAAAGCATTGAACTATCTGGGAATAAAATTTACATATTATATGACAGATTATACCTAACCTACTTAAATATAGCAAGGAGGCCACGATTTGGGAAACGTGCATGAAATGCATGGTTTCCTGCACTGTAAATGGGCCTTTATGTTGTTGGTAGATTTTAATAAGTTATTTACTGAGGCAATAATATTTTGTCCACTCACAGTCATTGGGGTACTCTGCACTGGAAAAATATTATGTTTAACCACTTGCTTACTGGAAACTTAAACCCCCGTCCTGCCCAGACTAATAGTCAGCTTTCAGTGCTGTCACACTTTGAATGACAATTACTCAGTCATGCAACACTGTACCCAAATTATTTTTTGTCCTTTTTTTCATACAAATAGAGCTTTCATTCGGTGGTATTTGATCACCTCTGGGTTTTTTAATTTTTGCGCTATAAATGAAAAAAGACCGAAAATTTTGAAAAAAAATGCATTTTTCTTCATTTCTGTGATAAAATTTTGCAAATTAGCAATTTTTCTTCATAAACGTTGGCCACAATTTATACTGCTACATATCATTGATAAAAATAACCCAAATTAGTGGATATTATGTGGTCTGTGTGAAATTTATAGAGTCTACAAGCTATGGTGCAAATCATAAAAAAATGATCTCATTTCTTGAGACCCTAACAAGCCAGGAAAGTACATATGCCCCCCAAATGGCCCCTTTTTTGAAAGTAGACATTCCAGGATATTTAGTAAGAGGCGTGGTGAGTTATTTGAAGTTGTCATTTTTTCCCACAATTCTTTGCAAAATTAAGATTTTATTTTTTTCACAAAATTGTCATTGTAATAGCTTATTTCTCTCACATGGAATGTGCATACCACAAATGCACACTCCAAAATACATTCTGCTACTCCTCCTGAGTATTAGGATACCACATGTGTGACTTTTTCACTACCTGGCCACATACAGAGGCCCAACATGCAGGGAGCACCATCAGGTGTTCAAGGAGCATAAATTACCCATCTAACTTGTTGACTACATATTACACTTTTGAAGGCCCTAGAGCACCGAGACAATGGAAACGCCCACAAAATGACCCCATTTTGAAAAGCTAACACCCCAGCATATAATCTATGAGGCATAATTAGTCTTTTGAATGGTTCATTTTTTCCAGAAGTTTTTGGAAAATGTGGAATAAAATTAAAACGCATTTTTTTTTTACACAAAGTTGTCCATTTATAAGATATTTCCAACACATACCATTTACATAGCAAAAATAACACCCCAAAATACATTCTGCTACTCCTCCTGAGTATAATGACACCACATGTGTGAGACTTTTACACAGCCTGACCACATAAGGAGGCCTAACATTGAAGTAGCACCTTCAGGCGTTCTAGGAGCATAAATTACACATTTCATTTCTCACCCACCTATTACACTTTTGAAGGCCCTGGAGCACCAGGACAATGGATACGCCCACAAAATGACCCCATTTTGGAAAGCTAACACCCCAACGTATAATATGAGGCATAATGAGTCTTTTGAGCGGTTCATTTTTTTTCCAAAGGTTTTTGGAAAATGTGGAAAAAAAATAAAAACACATTTTTTTACACAAAGTTGTTGGTTTATAAGATATTTGCAACACATAGCATTTACATAGCAAAAATAAGACCCCATAATACATTCTGCTACTCCTCCTGAGTATAACGATACCACATGTGTGAGACTTTTTTTTTTTAAAACGGACAATTTTTATTGAGTTTCCATTTTTAACATAAAAAGACAAACAGTAAAAAGAAAAGTCTTGCTACGTGATAAGTGGTATACATCACATCAAGCGGGCTATTCATACACATTATAAATAATTAAATAAATTTCGCGCAATATTCGTAGGAGTGATGGATAAGTGGGGGCAGAGTGGGATTATCAATCTCTATGTTGGACCATATACTTCATACCCCTAAATGACATTAGAGTGTAAGTGCTGTATTGAAGTGACAACTTGCCAGTATCTAGATGCCAAAGAAGAGGGGGGCAAATAGAAATGCTAGCAAGGTTATAATACCATAAATAACCGTGAATGGATCCTGGTGAATAAAAATCCTTGTATAAAGTGTTATAACATTAAATAAATTAATATAAAGTGCAACCGTGACTAAATGGCCGTGAATAGATGCTGGTGAATAAAAGTCTTTGTAAAAAGTCCTTATAGCATTGAATAAATTAATATAAAGTGCAACCCATCATAAAAGTGAATGATTAGCAGCAAATTGATATCAAGAGTGCACTAAACTCAGTGTAATCACAATTCATCTAACTGCGCCTTTAAAAATAAAAACTCAAAATAGCAGCATTGCAGGATTCAAAATGTGCAATTCATAAAATCTAGGATAGATGGCGCTGTTGAGGAGATAGAAAGTCCTTCTATTCGGATCTGTGTGTGTTCTATATGATGGTTAAATGGTTCCTACGGTGGTGTCCTCTAGTGCAGTCTCTCTGGACTCTCACCTTAAATTAGTACAAATCGAGCTGTGGAAATAAGATCCATGCAGTATGGAAGCGCTGTCTGGATCTTCTCCTGTGTTCCCTCGGCTCCCTCCGCTCTGATGCAACTCAGACAAGATAAAGACAGGGGAGGGGGAGAGAGAGAAGGCAGGCTCCACTAGGGACTCCCCAGATGAAGACACGTGACGTGTCGTAACGCGTAGGGATTGGCTGGAGCGGCACACAGCTGTCAACACAAGTGGGAGGGCGCTGAGAACGCCAGACTTCTCATCTGTTTTTTACTTTGCCTGACTTTTTAATATTCAATGTAAGAGCATAATCAAATAAATATCCCCCCTTGGTTTTAAAACGATAACACACTAGTGGAGCCTGCCTTCTCTCTCTCCCCCTCCCCTGTCTTTATCTTGTCTGAGTTGCATCAGAGCGGAGGGAGCCGAGGGAACACAGGAGAAGATCCAGAGAGTCAAGTAGTACAGAGGGAGAAGTGTCCAGACAGCGCTTCCATACTGCATGGATCTTATTTCCACAGCTCGATTTGTACTAATTTAAGGTGAGAGTCCAGAGAGACTGCACTAGAGGACACCACCGTAGGAACCATTTAACCATCATATAGAACACACACAGATCCGAATAGAAGGACTTTCTATCTCCTCAACAGCGCCATCTATCCTAGATTTTATGAATTGCACATTTTGAATCCTGCAATGTTGCTATTTTGAGTTTTTATTTTTAAAGGCGCAGTTAGATGAATTGTGATTACACTGAGTTTAGTGCACTCTTGATATCAATTTGCTGCTAATCATTCACTTTTATGATGGGTTGCACTTTATATTAATTTATTCAATGCTATAAGGACTTTTTACAAAGACTTTTATTCACCAGCATCTATTCACGGCCATTTAGTCACGGTTGCACTTTATATTAATTTATTTAATGTTATAACACTTTATACAAGGATTTTTATTCACCAGGATCCATTCACGGTTATTTATGGTATTATAACCTTGCTAGCATTTCTATTTGCCCCCCTCTTCTTTGGCATCTAGATACTGGCAAGTTGTCACTTCAATACAGCACTTACACTCTAATGTCATTTAGGGGTATGAAGTATATGGTCCAACATAGAGATTGATAATCCCACTCTGCCCCCACTTATCCATCACTCCTACGAATATTGCGCGAAATTTATTTAATTATTTATTCAGTAAGCGGTTGTGTGAGCACTCTTAATTTTGCTGCAATATTCATATTTAGTATTTTACACCACCTAGTAAAGATTAATAATATTGTTTTTCACATCTACCAGCGCGAAGGAAATTCTTTTTAATTTATTCATACACATTGTCACCTGTATAGAAACAAAGTTGAGGCATGTATTACAGGAGGGGGACAAAAGAAAAAAGAAAAAAACATTGCATATCCGCAAATAAACAATGGAGTATGAGTCAATGACTCTGTGCTACCACTTATTTCAAACTTGCTCAGATGCGCATCTGTAGCAAAAGGGAGGAGAGAAAAAAAGAGTAGAGAGGTTAGGTAGAGTCAAGAGGGCTAAGAAGGGTGGAGATAAGGAGAGAAGAGGGGGTTAGAGGTAGATAAGAAGTAAGAGAGAAGAGGACACCCACCCGGCTCTGAGCCTCCGCGCTGTCTGGGGGAATCCACCCTAAGTTCAGCTGGGCTTGGGAGCTTCTAGCATATCCCACAACTCCCATACTCAGTTATGATTGTCGCGTATTGTTATGTGTGAGACTTTTACACAGCCTGACCACATACAGAGGCCTAACATTGAAGTAGCACCTTCAGGCGTTCTAGGAGCATAAATTACACATTTCATTTCTCAACCACCTATTACACATTTGAAGGCCCTGGAGCACCAGGATAATGGAAACGCCCAGAAAATGACCCCATTTTGGAACGCTAACACCCCAACGTATAATCTATGAGGCATAATGAGTCTTTTGAACGGTTAATTTTTTTCCAGAAGTTTTTGGAAAATGTGGAAAAAAAATGTAAACGCATTTTTTTCTACACAAAGTTGTCCATTTATAAGATATTTCCAACACATAGCATTTACATAGCAAAAATGACACCCCAAAATACATTCTGCCACTCCTTCTGAGTATGGCAATACCACATGTGTGAGACCTTTACACAGCCTGGCCACATACAGAGATCCAACATGCAAGGAACACCGTCAGGTGTTCCAGGGACACATAGCATGCACATACCAAGAATTACACCCCAAAATACATTATGCTGAGCAAAGGGTAAGCAAAAGATTACCTGTGGTTTTAGTAGCGCAGTTGTCCACAGGAGGATAGCACTGGTCCAGGCAGCAGGCAGGGACTTGGTCAGCAACAGCGAACACAATTTATCAGGCAGCAAGCAGGGATACTGTCCATATACAGTCCAGGGTCAGTGAAGGCAGAGATATTGTCAGCAGTGCCAAAAATATTGGTTCTGGTAGTAGGCAGGAACATGGTTCATGTGCTGTGGTCAGTGCGACAGACAGAGGCATGACGGCACCAAGTCCTACTGGCAGCAGGCAGAAATAGGGCCTCATTCAGGACAGAATGGGGACTAGGTAGAGGCTTCTCCCACCCAAATCTTTTTGAAGCCTCTGAGTCTCCAGACCCTAATCTAGGAATGAGAAAACAAAGAAAAATGTTTTTCTTCATCCAGAAAAAACTATTCTGGAGCCCCTCACATATGTGAGACCCCTGTGTTGAATCCCACTAGTCCAGTTGCAGGGTACAAGATCAGTCCAAGAGGCAGGCAAATAACATGGTCAAACAGTCCAAGGTCAGTTCCAGATCAGGCAGAGGTATGTACAGAATCGTTGGGCAGAAGCATGGTCGAATAACAGTCCAGGGTCAGTTCCAGATCAGGCAGTGGTATGTACAGAATCGGCAGGCAGAAGCATGGTCGAATAACAAGCCAGGGTCAGTTACAGAGCAGTCAGTGGCATAAGGGGTGTGAAGGTGTGTGAAGGCAGGAACTGAGGATTATGTTTACCATACTTCACTAATAATTTATTGAAGTATGGTAATGGCGAAAACATTCACCTATGCAGAGGCCTGGTTGGGAAGGACATTGTGCACAATAATAAGATGTGTCTCTTCTGACTCCTGCTCTGGTACACACCTTACATCTTTTCTGACGTCTTTGGCCTGTTGGTTTGGGAGGGAGTTTATCGGGAAAGTGGCGTTCGGAGAGTCAACTAAGAACATCTGATCAGATGTTTTCTGGTGGGCCGTTCGGGAATATAAGGGCAGTGTAAATTTCCTCCTGGTAGCCAAGGAAGAGTTGGGGGTTTTGGGTGGAGTTGCGGTAAATGATATAGGAATTGAATATGGCCAATTGAAAAAAATAAATTTCTACTTTTTTATACCAATGGTATGTCCGTCTTGTGGCAAGGTATGGTTTGAGCATTTTGTTGTTGAAGTCAACTCCCCCCATAAACAAATTGTATTCATGGATGCATGTTGGTTTTTGGATGGGGCCATTCCTTCTGGGGATTTCCACGTAGGTGTTATTGTGGATGGAAGACAACATGTAGACATCCCTTCTGTCCCTCCATTTCACTGCCAGAATCTCCTTGTTTCGCAGACTTGCTGTTTCTCCTTTTCTCAACTTCGTATTGACAAGACTTTGAGGAAAGCCCTTCCGGTTCTTTTTTACGGTGCCACATGCTGGCGTCTTCTTCCGGTGAGGGTTGTGGAACAGGGGCAGAGATGTGTAGAAGTTGTCTACATATAAATGGTAGCCTTTCTCCAGTAGGGGGTATATGAGGTCCCAAACAACTTTCCCGCTGGATCCCAAGTAGTCTGGGCAATTAGGGGGCTGCAGCTGGGTGTCCTTCCCTTCATAGACTATCAAGGAATATGTGTACCCTGTGGCTCGGTCACAGAATTTGTACACCTTTACCCCATAGCGTGCCCTTTTGCTGGGGATAAATTGCTTCATTTTAAGCCTATCGCTAAATTTAACAAGGGACTCATCCACACATATGTGTTGGTCCGGGGTAATCAACTGGGGGAATATTTCTGAAAAATAATTTAGTATTGGCCGAATTTTGTAAAGCCTGTCATAATTTGGGTCATTTCGGGGAGGGCGCTGGGTATTGTCACTAAAATGTAGGAACCTCATGATCATCAGATACCTGGTTCTGGGCATTACCGCTGAGAAGAGTGGCATGTGGTGGATGGGGTGGGTTGACCAATAGGAACGCAATTGATTTTTTTTGGTGAGTCCCATATTTAATGTGAGGCCTAAAAAAACCTCGAACTCCTCCACTGTTAGGTCTCTCCACTCGTAGGGACGGGCATAATATGATGTTGTATTTTGCAAAATAAATTGCTGTGCATACAGGTTGCACTGGGCCACAATTGACGCCAACATGTCCTCTGTAAAAATTTAATTTAAAAAATGAATTGGGGTTAAATTCTCCGTGTCCACCTGGACTCATGGCTGGGCAGTGAAAGGGGGAGCGTTAGCTTCTCCTGAATTAGGAGGAAGCCTCAAGGGGTTCTGAGGGACATAGGGAAGGCTGGCATGGGTCCTAACCCTTTGGGGCTGAGGTGACACCCCACTGGTACTTGGCCTTTCTTGCCGAGGCACTGCGGTGCTGATGGATGGCACTGCAGTGCTGGTGGATGGCACTGCGGTGCTGGTGGATGCCACTGCCTCCTCACCAGAACGCCTTCATTTGGCGGGCCGAATATCTTCCTCATCTGAGTCTGTCAGTGTTCCACTACTGAGGACTGGCTTATAATTTACATTAGACTCAGAATCCGGTATTTGAAAGGGAATCCAAAAATGAGAGCTCTCGTTGGCCGTGTAAAGAATTTGGTATGCCTCCTCGGCGGAAAAGCTTTTTTTGGACATGGTTGCTGGTGGTGATGAGACTGCACAGGTGTGTGCTAAGCCTGCACTGATGGGCACTGATGAGGTGGCACTGATGAGCACAGATGTGTACAGATGTGTACTGATGGCACAGATGTGCACTGATGAGGCGGCACAGATGTGCACTGATGAGGCGGCACAGATGTGCACTGATGAGGTGGCACAGATGTGCACTGATGAGGCGGCACAGGTGCGCACTGATTAGGTGGCACAGATGGGCACTGATGAGGTGGCACAGATGGGCACTGATGAAGCAGCACAGATGTGCACTGATTGATTGCACAGATGTGCACTAATGAGGCGGCACAGGTGGGCACAGATATGCACTGATGGGGTGGCACTGAGGAGGTGGCACAGATGGGCACTGATGAAGCAGCACAGATGTGCACTGATTGATTGCACAGATGTGCATTGATGAGGCGGCACAGAGGGCACTGATTGGTACAGATGGGCACTGATGAGGTGGCACAGATGCACACTGATTGCACAGATGCGCACTGATTGCATAGACGGGCATAGACGGGCACAGACGGGCACAGACGGGCACAGATGGGCACCGATGGCACAGATGATGCACTGATGGCACAAGTGGACACTGATGCGCACAGGTGAGCACAGATGGCACTAGCTATAGATGCTAATTGTCACTGTGGGCACTGATTGGGCACTGTTTGGACACACTGTTTGTTTTTTGTACTGCAATTCACTCACAATTCTTCACAGAAGCTCTCTCTTCTCACACTCGATTTCTGTATGAGAGAGAGCCGGCAATGAGAGACGATCTCATATGTTTACATTTGAGATCATCTCTCATTGGCCGCTGTGATCGCGCTGTAAACGGCCGCTGTGATTGGCCATTTACAACGATCTGTTATTGTCTGTGTCCAAGGGACACGGCCAACACAGATTTTCCCCGATGCGCACTCACGAGAGCGTGCCGGGAGCGAGGAAGGGGGACGACGTCAATGGACGTCGTCCTGGCAATATAGATCCGCACTGTAGCCGTTATTTGGCTATAGCGCGGATCTGAACTGGTTAATGTTTTCCTTGCCAGAGCCATTTTTTTTGCAAACGTTTACAAAATAATTTTAGGCCTGAAGATTAGTTAAAACCTCCAAAGAGTATACATTTTCTGAAATCAATTAGACGGATTCGATAAATCTATCTAACTCAGAAGCAACAACGTGTTACTAAACCCAGGATCCTGCATTCACTATATCTGATCTCCCACAGTACACAGAACATGGAAATGCAATTATTTTAATAAATATAAACTGCTAAATACCTTTTCTCTTCTGCAGTTAGAGCAGTCTTGTGACTTCTATCAGTGTCCAGCCAAGCACTGGTTCAAGCTTGTAAGAGGAGTTTTCTGACTGTCCTATGAGACTGCAAGACCCCTGACCCTCTGTCTGGAGAGTGCTGATTGGCCCTGTGCTGATCACATGCATTCTCCAAAGAAAATAAAAACTCTCTAGTAATACACACCAAACTGAGCATGTGCAGCCTGACTCCATAGACTTGGTGTTATCAAAAAATTATTAGGGGCCAGTGGAAGGAGGGATCAGAGAAGACAGGATCAAACAGCCTTTTTACACAATGCAGTGGATTAACTGTGAGAATAATAAGCATGCTTTACTGCATTTACAGACTGATTTTACTGTAGTGGGTTTAGTAACACTTTAAATATTACCTTCCCAGAGGACATGGCAAATGTTTTTAACTTGGATTTCACCTTCAGATGAGCTTTTTAAAGCATTGAACTATCTGGGAGAAAAACTTACACATTCCTATCATATATTATACCTAACCTACTCAAATATTACAAGGAGGCCAATATAGTCCATATTGCGATGATACAGGGGGGCGAAGCTCCTTGGCAGATTTTCCCAGAAACACACATTCCTCCAACAACAGTAAATACTCTTCTCTGAATTCCCAGCTTACTGTGTTTTTTCTCACATATCGCAATCCTTGGACACACTTGGGGTTGGGATAACAACATTTTCCTCCTTAACTTTCCTACAGCACGCTTATATCAGGTTTCTGAAAATATGGCATCAATGGAATCAGCATGTAAAGTGCTGACATGCCGGTACTTGTTACTGGCCAGGATAATACATTTTAACCCAAGCTTTTCACAGGAAATGTTTTACCGAATGAAACATCTGGTAAACTTTTTCCTTTTGCACTAATTTTTGGGCAAAAAAATCTATATTATTCAATACATGTATTCATATATACTCTATGTATTGACAGTATTGCTTGATATCAAGATAGAACAACTACATAAATGCCCACAAAGCATAGCTAATGTTGTTTGCTTATCAGCAAAGCAAGTCATGGTCTGTGCTTGGAAAAAAACAAAGAATCTTTTTTCACAAAGTTAAAATGCATTGACATGGCCTCATGGTCAGTGAAAAGCTTTGCAGAATTTGGGCTCAGCCCTGCTCCCCGCTCACTGGCTGTGATTTAGCCACTGCCTCTGTCTCTCATCCAATGAGGAGGCAGAGACCTGGAAGAGTAGCCACATTGCTGGGTCGTGATGGGGCTCAAGTAAGTAGAATGAATGAATGAAGGTAAAAAAAAAATCAGCTTTTCCAACCACTTTAATCTTCATAACCTCGAGTAGTTATTGAGTAACCTCAGGTGGCCATTATGGTGGCCATACACTTAATGATCTGATCAAACTGTTCTCCACAGAATCTCTCAATATGATGAAATCTTTTCATTATCAAAACTATACATACTTAGCATAGGCTTGTGCATGGGGTGTGATGGGTGTGCCTGGGCACACCCTAATCACCTGTGCTGTCTCCCGAGATCTGCCCCGAAATGTTGCATCCAAGCAGTGTGTAGCCCGTGCTGTCTGTGAAACAGTTTCACAGACAGCAGATCATGAGGCAAGAGCCGCTCGGTGTATGAAACTGTCAGGGAATGTCACTAATCGCAGGGAGAGAGACCAGCTGTCAAAACTCAGCGGTGATGTCGGGGGTGGGCGGGACCAAGCAGCTATCAAACACAAGCCAATGGGATGGGGTCTGCACGGGCCGCTACGTGTATGTGGCTCCACCCCCTTTCTTAAGCAGTCCAATCATTGGCTGGTGTTGATAGCTGTTCTGTTCTTTCATCCAGTAAGCAATTACTTTACATGACAGTGTCACACACTGAGTCGCTCTTGCAAGCCTTGATCTGCTGCATGTGAAACTCCCCCTCTCCCCTATCACTGCCAATCAATGCTGCCTTCATATCACTGCCAATCAATGCTGCCTTCCTATCACTGCCAATCAATGCTGCCTATCAGTGCCAATCAATGCTGCCTATCAGTGCCAATCAATGCTGCCTTCCCATCAGTGCCAATCAGTGCTGCCTATCAGTGCTGCCTATCAGTGCCAACCAATGCTGCCTATCAGTGGCAATCAGTGCTGACTATCAGTACCAACAAATGCTGCCAATCAGTGCCCATCAGTGTTACCAATCAGTGCCGCCTATCAGTGCCAATCAGTACCCATAAGTGCTGCCAATCAGAGACCACCATTGCTGCCTATCAGTGTCAATCAATGCCGCCTATCAGTGCCAATCAGTGCCCATCAGTGCTGCCAATCAGTGCCCATCAGTGCTGCCTATCAGTGCCTATCAGTGCTGCCTATTAGTGCCAAACAGTGTCCATCAGTGCTGCCTATCAGTGCCAATCAGTACCAATAAGTGCTGCCAGAGTCCATCAGTGCCGCCTATCAGTGCCAATCAGTGCTGCCAGTCAGTGCCGCCTATCAGTGCTAATAAATGCTGCCTATCAGTGCCACCAATTAGTGCCCATCAACGCTCCCAATCACTGCTGCCAATCAGTGCTGTAAATCAGTGCAGCCTATTAGTACCCATCAGTGCTTCCTATCAGTGCCAATCAGCTCTGTCAATCAGTGCCAATCAGTGCCACCTATCAGTGCCAATTAGGGCCCATTAGTGCCCAACAGTGCGGCCCATCAGTGGCGCCAATCAGTGCCCATCAGTGCTGCCTATCAGTGCCAATCAGGGTTGCCAACCAGTGCTTCCAATCAGTGGCAATCATTGCTGCCTAACAGTGCCATCAATAAGTGCCCATCAGTGCTGCCTATCAGTGCCAATCAATGCTGCCAATCATTGCCAATCAGGGCCCATCAGTGCCCAACAGTGCAGCCCATCAGTGGTGCCAATTAGTGCTGCCTATCAGTGCCAATCAGGGTTGCCAATCAGTGCTTCTAATCAGTGGCAATCATTGCTGCCTAACAGTGCCATCAATCAGTGCCCATCAGTGTTGCCAATCAGTGCTAACAATATGTGCTGCCTATCGGTGGACATCAGTGCTGCCTATCAATGCCAATCAGTGCCCATCAGTGCTGCCAATCAGTGCCCCCTATCAGTGGCAATCAGGGGCAGCTATTAGTGCCCACCATTGCTGCCAATCAGTGCTCATCAGTGCTGCCAATCAGTGCCTATCAGTGCTGCTGATCAGTGCACTGAGTGCAGGGATGGGGAGGTGAACTCAGCAGCCAGGCACATTGTCCATGGGGGGCGGCCTGGTGGGGCACAACTGAAATCCGTTGATGTTTATTAACATCAACGGATTTAAAAGTAATCAATAACAATAATTTAAAAATAAATTATTGTTTAAAAGTAAAAAGATTTAAAAGTAAAATATAGTTCCCGTCATATGGGTACTCACAATGTACAGGTGCGTGAGTGCACCATCCTATCCAAAGTGTGGTATACAAACAACTCCTCCCCTACGCATCTTCGGCACAGGGATCACGTGCCTTCATCTGGGGGATCGATCCCCCAGATGAAGGCACGTGATCCCTGTGCCAAAGACGCGTAGGGGAGGGGTAGGACGGAGCTGTCAGCACGGAGGAGCAGAGGAGAGCACACCACACCGCACGCCATACGAGGATTCTTTGTATACCACACTTTGGATAGGATGGTGCACTCATGCACCTGTACATTGTGAGTACCCATCTGACGGGAACTATATTTTACTTTTAATAAATCCCTGGCTATATTACGCTATGTAGCTTTTTCTTTCTTTCATATGAAACTATTGATATCATCTGAGAGGGTTGGAGTCTTCATCAGCATACCCTGTATGAGCCCAGGAGTGGCTCCAATGCGTGTTTAGACACTGTTTAATTACCGTGTCACACGCTAAAAGGTGAGCGCATGCACAATTTGGGGTCACAGGAGAGCACTGAAGCATGCTTTATTGTGTACACCATTAAGGAGAAGCACGATGGATACCTATTTTTATGGACACTGTATATCTGCACTTTATGTTTGTTATCTGTGAACTGACTTTTATTTGGGTGTGGACACTTGATTGTAACACAACCAGCACCTGGATTTTATATTCATATGTATATTTACATTTTCTTACTTTTTTGCATGGTGCACTTTGATCATATCCTCACAAACGGATTGCACTTAATATTGCTTACTATATATATTTGATTTATATTGACACTTATAGGTTTTATAATATTGATTTTCTTTATTCAGCACATACGGCATTTATATCATATTTTTATTTAAGTTTTTAGCGCAGACACAATTATTTATATATTTTTGATATGCACACGATATGAAACGTGGTTAGTGTTTGCGGCTTATTTCTAATTGGTACTCATTCTAGAGGCATTATTCCATCTGTGGCTCGCAAGATCTTCACAGAACTTGGATGTTGGCCTAAACTTGTCTTGCATACACACGGTCACACAAAGTTGGTTGGAAATTCCGAACGTCAAGAGCGCGGTGACGTACAACACGTACGACGAGCCGAGAGAAATGAAGTTCAATAGCCAGTGCGGCTCTTCGGCTTGATTCAGAGCATGCGTTGAACTTTGTGCGTTGGAATTGTGTTCACACGATCGGAATTTCCAACAACGGATTTTGTTGTTGGAAAATTTGAGCTCCAGATCTCAATTTTTTTTGTGAAGGAAATACCTATGGAAAATGTGTGATGGAGCCTATACACGGTCGGAATTTCCGACAACAAGGTCCCATCGAACATTTTCCGTAGGAACCGTGTGTACAGGGCATTATGCAATAGGCTGCACATGCCTATAATACTGAGAATAATAATAATAATGAGGAATTTAATATATCCTTAACCGCTTGCCGACCGCCGAATTTACTTATACATCGGCAGAATGGCACGGCTGCACAAATGGGCGTACCTGTACGTCCCTTTGAATTTGCCGCTGTGCCATCGCGTGCGCGCTCCCGCCGCGAGGTCCGTGAGTAGGTTCACGGGTCCCGCGGACTCAATGTCCGCAGGGATACCCGCGATCGTCTCACGGAGAGGAAGAACGGGGAGATGCTAATGTAAACAAGTTTAGAATCACTCCCTAGGACACACTTAACCCCTCCCTAGCCCCCTAGTGGTTAACCCCTTCACTGCCAGTGTTATTTTTACAGTAATCAGTGCAATTTTATAGCACTGATCGCTGTAAAAATGACAATGGCCCCAAAAATGTGTCAAAATTGTCCGATGTGTCCGCCATAATGTCGCAGTCATGATAAAAATCGCAGATCGCCGCCATTACTAGTAAAAAAAAAAATGAATGAAAATGCCATTAAACTATCCCCTATTTTGTAGACGCTATAACTTTTGCGCAAACCAGTCAATAAACGCTTATTGCGATTTTTTTTTTTTACCAAAAATATATAGAAGAATACGTATCGGCCTAAACTGAGGAAAAAAAATGTTTTTTATATATTTTTTTGGGGATATTTATTATAGCAAAAAGAAAAAAATAATGCATTTTTTTCAAAATTGTCGCTCTATTTTTGTTTATAGCGCAAAAAATAAAAACCGCAGAGGTGATCAAATACCACCAAAAGAAAGTTCTATTTGTGTGAAAAAAAGGACGTCAATTTTGAATGGTAGCCACGTCGCACGACCGCGCAATTGTCAGTTAAAGCGACGCAGTGCCGAATCGCAAAAAGTGCTCTGGTCTTTGGCCAGCGAAATCGTCCGGGGCTGAAGTGGTTAATGGCAGGTCTCTGTTGGTAGTTCCTTTAACAACTTCATACCCATAGTAATATGACGTCCGCAGGAGGGATCTCCCATCCTGGGCGGGGACGTCATATGACGTCCTGGGCTTCCCGGCCGTCTAGGGGGGGCCCGCGCACCGTGTCACTCGGGAGCCAGTGCGCGTGCCTGGCGGCCGTGATGTCTGCCGGGCACCCACGATTGCCGGTAACAGAGCCAAGACGTGGATCTGTGTGTGTAAACACACAGATCCACATCCTGTCAGGGGAGAGGAGACCGATCGGTCTCCTCCCCTTGTGAGTCCCCTCCCCCTGCAGTTAGAATCACTCCCTAGGTAACACATTTAATCCCTTGATCGCCCCCTAGTGTTAACCCCTTCCCTGCCAGTGACATTTATACAGTAATCAGTGCATTTTTATAGCACTGATCGCTGTATAAATGTGAATGGTCCCAAAATAGCGTCAAAAGTGTCCGATGTGTCCGCCGCAATGTCACAGTCATGATAAAAATCTAGTAAAAAATAAATAATAAAAATGCCATAAATCTATCCCCTATTTTGTAGACGCTATAACTTTTGTGAAAACCAATCAATATATGCTTATTGCAAATTTTTTTTACCAAAAGTATATAGAAGAATACATATCGGCCTAAACTGAGGACATTTTTTTTTTTTTTTTTTTAATTGGGATACTTATTATAGCAAAAAGTAAAAAATATGATTTTTTTTTAAAACTTGTCACTCTTCTTTTGTTTATAGCACAAAAAATAAACACCGCAGAGGTGATCAAATACCACCAAAAGAAAGCTCTATTTGTGGGGGAAAAAATGATAAAAAATTAATTTGGGTATAGTGTTGCATGACCACGCAATTGTCATTCAAAATGCAACAGCGCTGAAAACTGAAAATTGGCCTGGGCAGGAAGGGGGTGAAAATGCCCTGTATTGAAGTAGTTAAGAACTACCTGCGCCTAATACAGGCAAGCATTTGTGCCAGTGGCAGTAATATTACAAATACATGCAGCAAATCCAGGAGTTCCTAATTTAAAGCAGAACTTCACCTGAAATGGAAAATTCCTTTTCCTTCTCCTCCCCCAACTAGTTTTGGAAATTCTTTTTTTTTTTGATTAGGTACCCATTTCCCGCCACTTCCTGCAGCTTCCTGGGTCCCAGGAGATTGCAGGTCAATTGAGAAAATGCAGTGCTACTTGCGCATGCACAGTGGGAAGCTGGCGTGTGGAGCAAAAGGAAGTCACAGCTGCCTTCCCACATCCTAGATGGCAGCACTGGTGACCCAAAGACTGTCAAAGAATTGGCCTAGGTGAGGACAGACCTGGATCCATGGACTGGTAAGTGCTTGTTTATTAAAAGTCAACAGCTACAGTATTTATTTTTTTCTAGGACAAAGTTCCTTTTTAACCCCTTCAATACTGGGCACTTTTACCCCCTTCCTGCCCAGGCCAATTTTTAGCTTTCAGCGCTGTCACACTTTGAATGACAATTGCGCGGTCATGCAGCATTGTACCCATATGACAGTTTTATTATTTGTTTTGAGACAGATAGAGTTTTCTTTTGGTGGTATTTATTCACCATTGGGTTTTTTATTTTTTGCTAAACAAACAAATAAAGACCGAACATTTTGAAAGAAAAAAACGTTTTTTTTGGTTTCTGCTAAAATATTTTGCAAGTAAGTAATTTTTCTTCATCACTATTGTGCGCTGATGAGGCTGCATTGATGGGCACTGATAACTTGCACTGATGGGCACTGATGGGGCTGCACTGATGAGGCGGCACTGATGGGTGTCTATGGACGCCCTCCCAGAACTATAGTACCGTTCTGTAGCAGTCTTTTGGCTATAGTGCGGTATTAAAGTTGTTAAGAAACTGTCACTATGGCCAAGACACAATCTTAAAGAAATATCACCAGTTCTTAGGTTAGGAAACTGGCAGTAATTAAGACCAACTTTGACCTGGCATACATGTAGCAATAACTCTCAGTGGAGTGGCTGGTTTATTATTGGGCCTGTCCTCTGTTCTATTCAACCCTCTTAAGTTGTTCAATCCCCTTGACACAGCTGTAGTGCAGTGTTGTAATGATATTAGTACCAACTTTAACCCACAATATAGCTTATAGTTATATTTACCTCTACCTGGGTGCTTGTAGCTCCGCCTGCAGGAGAAATAACAACACTGCACACAAACTTCTGTAATGACCAAAATGACTTCTTTCTTTGAGTAAATGATATATTTTATATAGAAAGTTATCACAGTGACTACACTATCACACCAACGTAGTGTAACAGTATAGTAAATGGTTATAACAATATTGATAACATACACAGAATATACCTAAGTATATATTTATACCAGGGAGCTCCCCCTGCTCTAAACCGTAAAGTCACTACTCTTTGTAACTAGATGCAGGGCCCTGCAATGAAAGAGATTGTCTTGATGTCTTCAATCTTCGCTAGCTACAAATTTGTAATTGTAATCCACAGAGGGTTCTTCTTGGGTGTAAGGTAATACACTAAGACAATTATAATCCAGAAGATTGATTAAGTGTTCTTATACGAAGAAGACAAACATCTAATATCAGTTCTTGAATACTGAAATCTATGCGAATGTAATGTTCTCCAACTTAATTTGTTCCGTGGGACAATCAGTCCCAGCAATACTCTGCAACCGTCCTAAGTGTGCGTAGTATTAAACAAAGTTCTGGGTGTTAACCCTCTCACCACACGGGATCCGGGCAAATGGATGTCTCTGTTTCAGCAGTTCTCAGTCCGTATGGAGCCACCACCATGCCGTCACACTGTTCCGTTTACTAACGACCAGAAGTCCTCGGTTACCTCCCCCACGGGTCTCCAGAACAATCACTTCTGCTGCTTCAGCACACTGTGATACGATGGCAGGATCCTTGCCGCTGCTCCGCTCCTTCACAAGGTAGGACGGAACCCTGTGGGACACACACACCTACAGAGTCCTGTGGGCAGGCCACGCGTCCCTGGAACAAGAGACCTAAGATGGCCGCTCCCAAACCTTTTATACCCTCCCACTATGCAGTTCAGTTCTTCTCTTGTCCAGGAGCATTGTGGGTAGGTCATAGTTAATGTTCAGAAGTAAACAATCAATCACGTCCATGTCACTTCTCTTAATCATGAAACATAAAAGTGTTGTACCTTTTCAATTGTCCACTAGATGGCACTAGATCAACTTATATTCTTTTATAACATACAGATGACTAAAAACAAAAGTTGTCAGCGCTACATACAGAAGTATGCCAAAACTCAGGAAATGCCTCTGCTGGGAAACTGTCATACTTTATATGTGACAGCTTTCTGCACAGGGCTGCATTCCTGTCCCCATTCAGCTGTCAGTCGGGAAATTCTGTGATGGGTACATGAACTGGCTGCAAGCACCAGCACTTTTAGTACTGTGCCCTGATGTAATTTTAAAGGGTATCTACAACACCCTTTATGAATTCCCCTGACTGTGCCATTGATTGATTTCAAACAAAACCATTTGGTTGAATTTCTATTATACTCATTGGTCTAGATGGAAAATCCAGTAGTCGGGAAGTAAATAGATCAATATGATTGTTAAGTGTATGGAGCATGGAGTGATCGTTTCAGTTTTCAGATTGCATTTTTCCCATGGACAGTAAATCAATTGACATCACAACTGTATATAGAATTGTGCAATCCAGGAATACAAAATCCAGGGCAACTACAGCAAATCTCTCTTCCTTTTATATAAAACTGTTCTGTTTATGGTTACCATTATACACACCAAATTTTAAGGAAGGAGAGACAAAACACAAGAGAAAGGGAAAAAGGCAGAAAGCCCCGATGTTCAAATGTGATCAAAGCTCTATTTCACTATTCCATCAAAGCAAAATGGTTTCAAACAGCCAAGCTTGGAGGACTGCTGACCATCTTTATCAATGCAGATGTTTCCACATTAGTGGCAGCTGGCATGTTGGGAATCCAGGGGTTGAGCTGCCTTTCCTATCTGGCTAAACCCACCAAATGTTATAGGGGTTCTTGCCTGAGCTTGGGACTTTCCTCATGTTTTATATAAGCATAGATAAAACATCATTCTGTGCAAATGTCCCTAAACAAGCTTGGGTGGTTTTGTTTGTTCTTCTTTCTTTTGTTTTGTGTTTTTGTATTATTGAAGATTCCTAATAAATAAATGCAAAATGTATTCAACAAACCATAACTGAGTGTAAGGTAATTTGTGATCCATGGAACAAGTATTGTGAATGACTTGGTCAGACTGTCCAGCTCTGAAGCATATGCCCCATTTGTTGTATTTCACGGCTTCTTATCTCCTGCATCTTTACTTGCAGCCACTTCATGTATCCATGCATCCACTCCACCAATGCTGCATGGTGTTTCTCAGGGTGGGTTTCCCTGATGGTTACAATAGTGGACCAAACCTTGTATCGATGTGGACATCTGTAAAATCAATCAGAAGCCAGAATGACAATGCAGGGGCGCAACTGTGTATTATGGAAAAAGCCTTGTTACTCTTTAACAGGAAATTCCTGAACAAGAACCCTTATGGCGGGATGAATCCCCAAGTATTATTTTTTTAAAACTTGCAAATTTAAAAAAATGTAATTAACCACTTATGTAATGACATTAAAGCAGAACTATACTCATTTCAGGAAGGTCCTCTCTCCTGCCTTCTCCCCAGCTCCTTCTTACACAAAAATGTATTAAAAAGTATATATTTTTTCTGTTTTTACTTCTTAAAGTGTTACTAAACCCACAACAGTAAAATCAGTCCGTATGTGCAGTAAAGCATGCTTGTTATACTCACTGTGGAACCTAAGGGGTTAATTCTCTGCATTGTGTAAAAAGGCTGTTTAATCCTTTCTTCTCTGATCCTCCCCTTCTTGCATTGTCTCCAAAACAGGTCTGGATAAGACAAAGTTACTGGTGTCAGGCTACACATGCTCAGTTTGGTGTGTATTGCTAGAGAGTTTTTTTTCTTGGGAGAGTGCATGTGATGAGCACAGGGCCAATCAGCACTGTCCAGACAGAGGGTCAGGGGTCCTGCATCCTGATAGGACAGCCAGTGCAGTATGAAAACTCTTCCTGCAAGCTTTAACCAGGCACCAATAGAAGTCACAAGATTGCTATATTCTGCTGATGGGAAAAGGTATTTAGCAGTTTATATTTACTAAAATGATTGCATTTCCACGTTCTGTGTACTTTGGGCGATCAGATAATATAGTGAATGCAAGGTCCTGGGTTTAGTAAAACTTTAAATCCCAGCCTAAGCCAGGATGAAGTAGCTGATGTATACACATGCAGAAGGTCTCTTGCACATGCAGGAGATCTTGGAAAGTGCCTTTTGGGAAGTGTGATGTCGACATTCTGTCCCTGGTCACCGCCACACCATTTATATGATGACGCTGTACTGCACTGGTGACAGTATGTGATCATTTTTAAAAAATTTGAAAAGAACCCCTTTTTGTTTGTTAATTTTACAAAAAATAACAACTTCAAAAAACGTGCCATGTCTCTTAATAATTACCTCAGACTGTCCACTTTCCTGAAAGGTCATTTGGTTGTATTTGTACTGTCTTGGTGTTTTGGGGTCTCAAGAAGCCGTCAGTACATCAGGATTGATCAATTTTCATATACTGTATATACTGTATATCATAGTTTGTGGACACTATAACTTTTCTACAGACTAAATAAAATATATTGATTTAGGCTATTTTCACCATAGACACATAGCAGAATACATTTTGGCCTAAATTTATGAAGAAAGATTATTTATTTGCAAAATTTTTTAACAGAAACTAAGAAAAGCACATTTTACACTTTTATCGTTTATTTAGCAAAAAATGAGTAAAAAACCCAGTGGTGATTAAATAATACCAAAAGAAGGCTCTATTTGTGTGAAAAAATGACAGCTGATCACGATGTAAACACAAGCTGGTTATCAACTTACCTTTCTTCACACTGACAGCATGAGGAGGACAGAAGAGAGCTGATATCCGGCTTGTGTTAAACTACTGATTGTCAGTGTCCTGATTATCAGTGCAGTCCCAATAGTGCCCACCAGTGCTGCCTATCAGTGCCCACGAGTGCTGCCAATCAGTGCCCACCAACGCTGCCAATCAATGCCAATCAGTGTTGCCAATCGGTGCCCATCAGTGCCTCCTCAACAGTGTCACCTATCAGTGCTCATCAGTCCTGCCTACCAGTACCTATCAGTGCCCATCATTGCCACATATCAGTGCCACCTATCAGTGCCCAGCAGTGACACCTATCAGTGCCCATCAGTGCCTCCTCATCAGTGCCACCTATAAGTACCCATCACTGCCACCTATCAGTGCCCATCAGTGCCTCCTCATCAGTGCCCACCAGTGCCACCTATCAGTGCCCACCAGTGCCACCTATTAGTACCCATCAGTGCCACCTATCAGTGCCGCCTTATCAGTACCCATCAGTGCCGCCTCATCAGTACCCATCAGTGCCACCTATCAGTGCCAACCAGTGCAGCCTCATCAGCGCACATCAGAGAAAAATTACCTGTTTGCAAAATTTGATAACAAACTATGAAAAAAAAAAATTTTCAAAATGCTGTTTTTTTTTTTTGGTTTGTTTAGCAAAAAATGAAAAAAAAAAACAGCCATAATTAAATACCGCCAAAAGAAATCTCTATCTGTGTGAAAAAAAAAAAAATGTCATTTGGGTACAGTGTTGCCTGACTGTGCAATTGTCATTCAAAACATGACAGCGCTGAAAGCTGAAAATTGGCCTGGGCAGGAATAGGGTAAAGGTGCCCAGTAGGCAAGTGGTTAAAATGGAAATGCAAGGCAAATTGTATGTGTAAATATAAAATGACAGTCTAAATAACTTTTTTTTCTCTCTTTATAAGTGATCACATAAACTTTTGTTCTCATCTGCATAAGGCACTTAGAGAGCTGGGGGTGGAGACTGCAGGGGGAGAGTCAGCAACAGGCAGAGAAACAGCAGTACAAGGATCTTCCCAGAGAAGAGCTGTGCAGGGGGCGTGTCAGCACAAGTCAGACCTCTGGAGGACAGGCAGGCTAAACTCCCTGGTAGAGTGCAAAGAAGAAAACTGTCCATGGTGCTATAGGTGTGCTCTCATGCTTAGTGTGGTCAGTTTGAAACATGAAAGAAAGGGAACTGGTAAGGTCACCGGGGATTTCACATGAAGGAAGCAATGCAAAGAGAACATAATACTTTTTAACACAAGTACATGGTAACACAGACACATATCAGGAATATGAAATGTCATACAAAAACATATCGAGTAGTTTTCAGCTCTAAACAATGACTACTAGGCTTGAAAGCGAGGGGGTTAACTGGGTCCTCCAGCAAATATAGCCACGCCCCTTGAGCAAAGCCTCTCCCCTCAGCCCCGACCGACCGTCCCTCGCTATCAGAGCGCCTGGCGCATGCGCGCCTCCTCCCCAGCAGTCGAGGGGCCGAGCAGAGTGATTGCACTTCCGGTCTGGTGTCATGGCGTCTTTGCGGTGATGGCCGAGGGGAGAGCGCGATAGCGGGGAGGAGGAGAGGAGGGGGCGGCGGCGGGAGGTGGAGGAGGCGGCGGCGGCGGTGGTGGCGGTGAAGGTGGAGGGGGGGAAGCGGAGGAGGTGGCAGAATTAGAAGCGGATACGGTTCCTGTCATCATCACCTCCCCTCCGGCGGCCTGTGATCCCCGGGAAGCGGAGGAAGGGGGGACCCCCCGGTCGGGGCGATGGCGGCTCACAAGCCGGTGGAGTGGGTGCAAGCCGTGGTGAACCGCTTCGAGGAGCAGGTAAATGGAAGCGCCGCTCTGGGTACCGGGGAGGAGGAAGGGAGTGTTGCTATGGAGGAGAAGGATGGCAGTGATGATGGATACACAGGGCTGCCTTCTCCTCTTCCATTGATCTCCTGCTTTTCTGATCGGCCAGTCCAGCCTGACTGTCAGTGTGATACTATGTGCTGTGTGTGAGGACAGGAGGACAGGCCATGGCCCCATCACTGCAATCCACACAGGAAGCATTCACACTGCCTTCTATACATCACCAGGGCCTGACCACTGCTCTGATCTTCTCTATGTATTTGTGGCCTGGATGGCAAGTCACAACCAGTGGTCAGTGATAGGTCATTGTCACACATGGACTGATGACAACTAGGAAGTGTCACTCACATAGGTGTGCCATAGATGCAGCACTAGTTCTTTTCTTGGTTCCCCATTACTCTGTTCTAGGACCTGTTGATCCTGATAATCCATTATTTTTACAGCAGTGTTAAACCCAAAAGCAAACCTTTTATTATATTTCAGCTTGACATTTCTTAGATGTAACGGCTGCATTTGTTTGTTTCCTTTTTTTTTTTAGGCTTTATTCTATTTTCATCTGTTGATCTGGCGAGTAGGTCCGTTATCTTTATAACAGTATTAACCTCCCTGGAGGTATGATTATTTCAGATTTTAGTTGCTTAAAGCGGTACAATTATTTTGCACCGTTTTTATATTGTAGGCCTGTAATTCTTAGGAATAATTCACTTAAATCTGTCCAAACAAGAGTCTAGTAGACATCCCGGGTATGATAAAGTTTGAAAAACGAAATCAAATTATACTAAATAACTATAAATATACCAAATAATAATATAATAATAAAAATGATTCAATAATGTAATCAAACCGAAAACACTGAAATTTGCTCAGTTGCAGAATTGTCGCTTTCGTTACTTTCAGTGTTTGATGATGGATTTCCACACAAATCACTATCGCTCAATTCTGCAAGTGATTCTAATTTATTATCGCTGTTTTCTAGCTGGTCTAAAGCCATTTTTGATGTAAAGGGACAGTTTTGGTTGCTATGGACAATCTCCAGTTTCCAGGCAGAAAGAACAGTTTTTATAATATAAAACTGCATGCAGGGCACTGGACAGACCACTAGGGACAAAGGGGATGTGTAATTATTTGATACAGTACTGTAATCTTTAAGATTACAGTATACTGTATCTGTACTGTTTGTTTTACTTTTTGAATTTGGCGTCGAACTCCGTGCCCGTGCATCGCAATGCTCGCAGGGGACGGAGCTCGGCGCTGTGAATCGAGCGAGACACGGCGGCTTGCAGATCACAGCTCGGAGACATCACAGGATCCAGGGGACAAGGTAAGTATCCGCTACATGGATCCTGCGATGTGATTCCAAGTGTGGCTCGGGGTTATCGCTTTTGTTATTGAAAATCCACCCCGAGCCAGACTCGGGAATACCGCCAGGGGGGTTGAACTCAAAAGCAACCCTTTATTATATTGCAGCTTACCAATTCTTAGATGTAATGGCTGTTAACTTTTTTTTTTTTAGGGTCAGTTTTCACCACATGCAGTCCAGTGCGTTTTTTTGTTTATTTTCTGCATCAAAAACACATGGAAAGTAGGTTGTGGTTTCCAATGGCATAGTTCATAGCAGTGCAGTCAGTTCCAGGGCTTTCCACTTCCAGAAAACAAAAGTAGAACATGCTGCATTTTTCCTGCACTGGACTGTCCTGAAACGCAGTTAAATCCATCTAAAACGCACAGTATAGTGAAGAAAAAAAGCATCAGGAATGCATGCGGAAACTCATCAAAAAACGCATCGGAGTTCGTTAAGGGTTGGTTCACACCACTAAAGCGTTCACCAGATCCATTCTGGATGCGTTTATGCATGTTTTCCTTTAATGCATTTTTGTCGCGTTCCAGTGTTTTTGCATTCCAGATGCTTTTTTTTTCCCACTGTACTGGGGTCTGGTGCGTTTTTGATACATTTTACTGCGTTCCAGCATAGTCCAGTGCAGAAAAAATGCAGCATGTTCTACTTTTTTTTTTTTTTTCTGGAACTGACAGCACTGGTGTAAACTATGCCATTGGAAACCATATTACCTACTTTTCATGCATTTTTGATACAGAAAAAAATGCACTGGACTGCATGTGTTGCGAGTTGGTGCAAAAAACGCATCTGGAACACATCTCGAGTGTGTTTTTGTGGTGTGAACCATCCCTTAGACTTTTTTTTATTTTCATTTTCATCTGGCGATCCAGCCAGTAAGGCCCCTTTCACATGTGCGGACCGTATGTCCGTATTTCATCCATCCGTTTTCAGATGAAATACGGACATGCATCCCTATGGGATAGCGGGTGTCAACAGATGAACATCCGCTGACACCCGATATCCGTCCCCGCTATTGTACGATTCTGCAGACTGAGGAAAATTCTATTTTCTCTATCCGTCTGCAGAGCGGATCGGATGAACACGGACAGACGGTCCGTGTTCATCCGATCCCCCATAGGGGAGAGCGGAGATCTGACAGGGCGGTCCCTGCACAGTGTCAACAGAGCGATCCCCGCTGAGCAACCGGATGTTCACGGGTCGGATCAACATGGATCCGCACGTGTAAAAGGGGCCTAAAGCTGGCCATACACCATACAATTTTCCTGTTCAATTTTCTTTAGATTTACCTTCAACTATGTAGTACAAGGGCCTGCCTGATTGCATCCAAATTGAAAGTGTTTAGGTTTGACCTCCTATTATATGGTTTTGGTAAATCTAAAGGAAAGTTGAACAGGAAAATTGAATAGTGTATGGCCAGCCTTAGTCTGGTTTTCACAGTACAAGTCCTTCAGCAGAATGTTAACATGAATGAGATGAACCACTTTAACCACTTCAGCTCCAGAAGGTTTACCCCTCTGCATGACCAGGCCATTAAATGAAAAAAAAAATACATTTTGAAAAAAAAAAACACTTGTTTACGGTTATAAAACATCCAATAAAAAAAATGTAAAAATCTAATTTCTTTATCAATTTAGGCCAAAATGTATTCTACATATTTTTGGTTAAAAAAAAAATCCCACGAAGCGTCTATTGATTGGTTTGCGCAAAAATTATCGCATCCAAAAACATTGTATATAGAATGTTTATTTTTCTTTTTTACTAGTAATGGCAGTGATCAGCGATTAGCGGGACTGCAATATTGCGGCGGACACATTAGACACCTAACTGATACTTTTGACACTTTTTTGGAAGCCAGTGACACCATTACAGTGATCAGTGCTAAAAATATGAACTGTCACTGTACTAATGACACTGGCCGGAAAGGGGTTAAATGTGTGACCAACGTGTTACTGTGTGTGCGGTTTTTACTAAGCAACGTGCTGTTTTGCAGGGATAAAAAAAAAAACGGCACATTGTTACTGTCAGCAGAGAGCCCTTTGTTTACCTACTCAGGGCTCTCTTCGGTAATCTCTGAAGCTGATCGTTGGGTGCTGGCGGCCAATCAGCAGCTGGCTTTGCTGATTGGTTTGTGCTGCAGCAAATCGCAGCACAGCTGGGGCGGTGGGGCTCGCAGGAAAGCCCCCTTGCTGCCGTATATGTACTGTATACGGTCAGCAATGATTATAAAGCGTGAGCTGGAGTTTAGCTTCAATTTGTTAGTGTTTTCTAAATCTGCTGATACATTAACACCCCCCCCCCCCAAACCTGACAATATTGCTGTCTGCTGTGCCTCCTGTTCTCATTCCTCCAGAGTTCTCGCTTAAAAAGGTGTTACTGGTCAGATCACCAAGTGAAAACCGAGGGGAAAACTAATACAGCCACCACATCTAATGATTATTAAATTGCAATATATAACATTTTTGGTCTTTGATTTAATACTGCTTTACTGTGGTGAGCATACTGTTGGTTCTTCTGTGGGATCACACAGCAGCATTGTCATCCTGTTGGCAAGGTAAAGGTAGCTAAAGCTGGCCATACAAGTATAGGGCTGAAAAACAATGCAATGTAGTTAAGTGAATTCCCAGTAGCAATTTATATGTTTTGACTGCCAGTTGTCAAAATATCTAAACGGCGGCTGCATCTGATTTGGATGCTGTAGCTGTTCTGTGAAAATTTTTCCAGCAGGCTCCTTTGACAAAGGTTGTCAAGTGAATGGGGCAGGGCCCTCAGGAACCGTCACATATGCGCGCATAGTGTGTGGCCAGCTTTAGCTGGTCAAGCGGTGCATTTACATTTTAAGTAATGTACGAAAAAAATGAACTTTCCTCCAGCTGATATGTTTTAAGCAGTTTTTTTTTTCCATTAGACAAAGTTTACATTTGTGGTTGGAGGGGTGATAAAGATAGTTGAGCTGCATTTTTTACACCCTTCCTAAGTATACCTCTCTCTCTGTGCATTCAGCAGGCAGTGTTGCCCACTGAGTGCATTCCATTCAAGTGAATGGGGTCATGCTGCAATTGCTTGCAGGATAGTGTTGGTTTTTAAGGGTTCAAACAGGTGGTGAAGAGGCGACATAACACCTCCCAGCCACCTTTTTTGCTTAAAAACGCCTCTCTGTGTTATTCTATGTGTCAATGCACACATAGGTTTTTAGGAGCTGTAAGTGGCACAGGCGTTTTTCAAGCTGCAAAAAAAACAGGGCCAGTGCGTTCTGGAGCAGCAGCGTTACAGCTGTAAAAACGGCTTATGCGGCTAAACGCTAAGTGGCTAAATGCGCGATATTGCTATTGCAAAACGCTTCTAAAATCACGTTTTTTACAGCTGCGTTTTTTCTGGCGTCGGTACTGGCTTTGCAGCTCACTTTTTTTTTAATGCCCTGTGTGCATGAGGCCTAAAAGTGATCCACCACAGATCTCGCTTATCTGAGGGCAGCAATAATGTAAACCTTACTGGCTAAATGTTAGGTGAACTTTGTAAGCAACCCACAAAGTATGATCTGGTTTGCCCAACCCAATTTCCCTTTTACTTGACAGCTTGGTCTTGCACACTGCATCTTGAAAAAGTGGAGTACAGCTTTTTCTTTTTTTTTTAACTGATCTAAAATCCAGCTTGTTGTTTACAATGTGCCTGTACACACAGGTGCTTAACCACTTGCCAACCACGCACTGTAGTTTTACTGCTAAAGTGTGGGCCGGCTGTGCAGAATCACTAGTATGTGATTCTGTGTTTCCAGGTAGGGGGCGTGCTCCCACCCATGCTGTCACTGGCTCCAGCACATGCTGATCATCAGTTCCCAGCCAATGATTTATGGTCGGGGCGAGTGGCAGGAGAGAGCTTTGTGTATGTAAACAACACAAAGCTGAGTTTTGACAATTGAGATGTGACGGTTTTTGTATCCTTGCAAAGCGGGGAATAAAAACCAGTACATTGCTTAGTAAAATCAGAACACATTACACATGGTAAACAGTCGAGCACACATTTAACCCTTTGCTCCAGATGTTAACCCCTTCCCAGCCGGGGCCAGTTCAGTTTATATTAGTACTGATTACTGTATTAGTATCACTGGTGATGGCAGTGGCAGTTAGGCAATCTGACACTTTGTGGGAACTTGCTATTGTCCCGCTATAAGTCGCTAATCACCGCCATTACTAGTATAAAAATAAATTCCAGTGTATATCCCATCATTTGTAGATGCTTTTACTTTCACGAAAGCCAATCAATATACACTCCTTTTTTTTTCTGTTTGTTTTTTTTTTTTTTTTTCGTTTTACCAAAGACCTGCAGCAGAAGACATTTTGGCCTAAATGTATGAAGAAATTTAGATTTTTTAAATTTTTAATTGAATATGTTTTATAACCGTAAACAATATTGTGTTTTTTTTTTTTTTTTTTTTTCAAAATGTATGGTCTTTTTTTTCAGTTATTTAGCAAACAATAAAAAAACCCCAGTGGTGATCAAAATAAATCTCTATTTGTGGGGGAAAAAAATGATATAAATTTTGTTTGCGTTCAGCATTGTATCACTGCGCAATTGACAGTTAAAGTAGCGCAGTGCTAAATGGCAAAAAATGGCCTGTTCTTCCAGAGCTAAATTGGTAGAGCGCTGCATATTCTTGAGGGAAAAAATAGAAAGATCTGCATTCCCAGTCAGTGTTTTGTGCCGGTACGCACAGATACGTGCATATGAGCTTAAATATTAATGGATTTTGCCTAGGAATGTATTGTGCGCGTGAATACGTGCAACACAAATGCCTGAAATGATGTCCAGAAATGCTGATGCTCAAGCGTCAGTACAGAGTGCAAGAGGCCTAAATGTGGAGAAAAATGTGACTAAAGTCATATACTGAATGCTATCATTACAGGTATTAACCACGTACCAGAGTAGAATACTTTTTTTTTTTTTTTTTTTTTTTGCTAAAGTGAACCTTTATTTGTAAATGAATTTATATGTAAAGTTTTCTAGGTTTTTGCATCTCCTTTTGACATGTTCCTTTACATTACAATAAACACCTTTATTGGAAAGCGGATAGTAATTGCAATGAATGTTGCAAGGAAAGGTGCACAGAATATATGCTCTTTGTTTTTGGCTAGCTTGTTGTCCATAATATACACAGGAATCCTTTATGACCAGAGAATCCAAAGTATTTAAGTGACTTCACAATTTTCATTTTTAGCTGTTGGCTCATGTTGTATCTCCTCATACTGCCAGTGACTGGGAAAAAAAATGCAAACCAGGCTGCTTTGACTTCACACCTGCAGGATGTGCACTGTTTGACTAGGTTGCTACACTTTTTACCCTACACTAAAGCCAAAGTCCAGCCTTCCGTTCACTTTAAATGGCTTGTTTGGGGAAAGCTTACCCAAACTAACTATTCCCATATTTATGTTACTCTGCCACTGTCAACACTGTGTTATACTGTAGTATCATCAGCTACACAAATTATTCAGCTGTGTTCTGTCAGTATCATAGGCGACTTCTCATCTGCTGCTGGAATAAGATTGGTTCAGGCCAACAACTTCTCAGCCATTCAGAGGAAGCCTCATATTTTTATCAATAAATGCAAGGCTTTGTTTATCTGAAGTGGAGAGGCAGACAGATGACATAATTTCTACTTCGGCTAATTAGAGGCAGCCTTGTATTCATTGAGAAAAATAGGCTTCTGCCCAACTCTGTTTTTATTTAGAAGCAGATGAGAAGTTACCCCGTGATGTTGCCAGAACACAGCCCTGCATACTTTATGTAGCTCAGGGCTTGACAAATCCCAGGCGCTAGAAATTGCATCCTGGCACCTGGGCTTTTGTCAGCCCATTCACTGTTGGCACCAGGGGCAGGGATGCACAAATTCCTGTTGCTTGATGCCCGGGACATGTGGTTCCGGGCGCCAGGCAGTTTACCTGTTGGATGGAAGCATTCAGGCAGCTGGGCTGCCGCCTGAATGCTTCTACACACTTCGTGCACGCCCCCCCGCTATGTCTCTTGGGCTCATCTGTGCTTGCCCATCTGTGGACCTGGGATAGCGCGTGCTGCTGGGTAGAGGGGAGTGAGGGCACATCTTGTTGCTGACCTGGAAGTGATGTATGACGTCAATTCCAGGGGCATCATTGACCTTTACACTGTGCATCAAGGTTAGGAAAGAATGTAATGCAATGTGATCTGCATTACATTCAGTGGAGCACAGGGGAGACATCCAGGGTCTCAATAACCACTTGCTGATTACACTATAGCCGAGTGATGGCTACAGCATGGTCTTCCAGTTCTGGAAAGGCGTCTATTGATATCCTCCCAAACCCTCCCAGTACTCTGTGATTGCTGTGTTCTTTGGACACAGCTGATCAGACTGGGGTAAAGGGACAATCACAGCTGATCACGACCTAAACACATTTGCTGGTTATCATCATTCCTTTCCTCACAGTGTCACAGGATGAGCAGAGGAGAGCTAGTAATTGGCATGTGTGAAGGGGGACATCTATACTGATACTCAGGGCACTGATTATCAGTGCAACCCCAACATTGCCCCAGTTCAGGGCTTACCGGTCCAGGGATCCCACAATGTCCTCAACTGAGCAAATTCGGCTTCAGGCGCCGGCATTGCAAGTAAGGGAAACCAGCAGGAAAGCCCTTCCGCTTTTCGGAACCCCCCCCCCCCCCTCCGGTGTCACATTTGGCACCTTTCAAGGGTGAGGGGGGTGCAGATGCCTGTCTAAGACAGGTATTTGCACCCACTTCCGGCATAGACTCCCACGGGAGTCTTCCTCTTCCTGTCCCTCCGTGCTGTCTCCTGGGAAACACACAGGTCCCAGAAGATGGCGGGGACCAGTTACGACGCGCAGCGCGACTCGCGCATGCGCAGTAGGGAACCGGGAAGTGAAGCCGCAACGCTTCACTTCCTGATTCCCTCACCTAGGATGGCAGCGGCAGCTGCCGAGAGTCGAGCGATTCATCGGTGTCGGCTGCCGACATCGCTGGACCCTGGGACAGGTAAGTGGCCATGTATTAAAAGTCAGCAGCTGCAGTATTTGCAGCTGCTGGCTTTTAATATTTTTTTATTTTGGGTGGACTCCCTCTTTAAGGTTTGAAATGTTGGCTAACTATCTACTCTGTACAACCTCGGATTTTATATTTTATCAAACAATTGGGTAATGTATTGCATTTTTGTGCCCCCTAAAACTAACTTTAATGTGTTTCTTTACAGAAATTTTACCTTCACGGTAATATTGTGTGCCATAAATCATTAGAATTACCTCTCTTTTATTCTCTAGGGTGTCATAGGGCTGCATATAAGAAGGTTTTTTGTCCATGAAAAGAAAGCTTTTTTTTTTTTTTTTTTTAACAGACTCCTAACATTTTTTAAGCTGGCTCCTAGATTCAAAGCAAATTTATCAAGCCCTGGTGTAGCCGATTTTACTACAGTACGGCTCTGACAGTGGCAGATTAACTTTGTTTTGGAAATAGTTTGGGTTGGCAAGCAACTATTTGCATTGATAGGAAACCTGAACTTAGACTTTAAAGCTTATCTAAAGCCAAACTCTGTCACCCCCCTTTGGTGAACATTTGTAACCTGGACAAAAAGTGGTGGGAAAGCCAAAATTTTACAGTTTTCACCAGAACTGTTGGTAATTTTCCAATGGAGACACCTATTGTCACTAGTAATAGTATTTGCCCTTATTTGGGAGAGACTTCCTCTTAATGTTGTGTCTCCAGGACAGAAAATGAGAGGAAATCTTCCCAGTGGGACACAACCAGCAAACAAACCTGAATCAGCGCTAATCCTTCCGTCCCTACCTATCCTTCCAAAGCAAACAAAACCGCTTTGGAGATAGAGATATATAAAATCACTTAAGGACCAGGCCTTTTTTGACACTTTGTTTACAGGTAAAAAACATTATTTTTTTGCTAGAAAATTACTTAGAAACCCCAAACACATTTTATGTATTTCGCTAGAGCAGTGTTTTCTCAACTTCAGTCCTCAAGGTGCCCCAACAGTTAATGTTTTCAGGATTTCCCTCAGATGCCTGAGGTAATTACTAAGGCAGTGAAACTGATCAAATCACCTGTGCAAAATAATGGAAAGCCTGAAAACATGACCTGTTGGGGGCGCCTTGAGGACTGGAGTTGAGAAACACTGATCTAGAGAATAAATTGGCAATCTTTTATGTCACACAATATTTGCGCAGCAGTTTTTCAAAAGCATTTAAAAAAAAAAAAAAAAAAAAAAATATATATATATATATATATATATATATATATATATATATATATATATATATATATATATATATATATATATATATATATATATATATATATATATATATATATATATATATATATATATATTTAAATAAATTTTAATGCAAAAAACAACCCACAATATATATTCAATTTTTTTTTGTAAAATATAAGATGTTACAGTGAGTAACTAGATACCTAACATGTCGCGCTTTAAAAGTGCGCACACTTAGAATGGTGACAAACTACAATACTTCAAAATCTCCATAGGCAAAACTTTAAAATGTTTTACAGGTTACCAGTTTAGCGTTATATATATATTTAAATTTTTTATTTTTATATTGTCCCTTCTAAAAGCAATGCAGTGACTAATCAGCCGCTTGGATCGCTTTTATGAGAGAGAATCGCTGACTGAAAAAAAAAGGGTTATGGCTGATAGCTTCAGCCATAACCCTGGTAAACCACATCGAAACTGTCACGTATATAGACCTATCGTTGTCTTGAAGTGGTTAATGGAAGTCAAAACCAGAGGAAATTCCCAGCTCAACTTACCAACCGAATGAACCTGTCCAACAGTCTGCGTTAAAAATAGGGGGTCGTTAATGGAAGTGACCAGAATAGTACAGCGTTCAGCCCTGTCCAGCCACAGTCTACCATAGACTTTTGACAGGTTGCCTGCAGTAGGGCTGGACTCTCCACCTGTGTCCTGGCTATTAGTGTTTGCATAATCAGGAGCCCAGCCTGATCATAAACAGAGACCAGGAGCTGCCTGTGAACGCTTGGTCGATATGCTTGTAACATTCAGTGAGCATGCTCTCAGCATGCAAACCTCGGCCCCCCCAAGTATGCATATGTGTGGCCGTTAAGGCCCACCCTCCTTGCCACTAAACATGTGTTGTGTGCTCTTCAAGAGGGTGAAGAGTAAGTGCATTTTTAGACAAAGTGGACTTGTTTTTCCCTGACCTAAATCATGCCACCCTTCATAGATGTATACTTGTAAAGATCTAACAACCATGGTCAATGGCTGTTTACATTTGGCAGGAAAAGGCTCTTTTTTTGTCTGCACCTGCGCAGTACAGCCCTGTAGACTTCTATGAGGCTCATCTACATCTGTCTTCTGGCTGGATGTAAACAAACAGTGGAAGCCATGGCTGTTGATTCTCAGCATATATACATTTGGAGTGGATGTGGGTATGATCATTTAGGTCAGGGCAAAGGGGGGGGGGGAAGAAAGTGTGCTGGTCATTTGAGAGTATTGTATATAGATTATGGAAGAAAGAAAAATATAGTTGGCTCATAAAGATTAGCCTTATTTAGGTAAATCTATTACAAAATAAATATGGGCATCTGAATAACTCAGAGAATCTGTGAGGATTCCTTTACTTTGGAGGGATTTCCTCTCATTTCCTGTTTTGGCTATGGGACAGAAAGTTAAGGGAAATTCACGTTGGACTCTGCCCACAATTCCAGTAGGTGGGGCCAAAGAAAAAAATGCGTATCAAAAGGTGGTGATATTGCCTCCTGAATGCCTACAAAACCGCCTTTCATTGTCTTCTGAAAACCAATCCTCCATGGATCACTTTTCAGGTAGGGTGCAGTAAACCCTGCTGCCAGTGTGAAAGGAGTCTTAAAGTGTTTCAGAAAATGAATCTAGGTAAATTAGCCATTAAGCTTGACAGTTTGGTACCCTTATCATAAATATATGTATGAGTAGACAAACTAATGTACTGTAAATCTAGAAGCCAGTCAGTGCAGTAGAAGGCATCAGGCATTTTGAAGCAAACCTGTCTTCACCCTTGTACTGAAAAATTGATATAACTTAAAAGCAAGTACTGAGCGTTTTTCTTGTACAATGTTCTCCCTAAATATCCTCCTAAGTATAATGTGATGATTGCAACCTTCAGACTGGTGTTTCATCTTTTGAACACCACCATTATGCATACTTCACTGTAGGTTAGTAATTGAATGCCAAGTGTCCATTGGGCTCTTGGAAAGAGAAAGTAGTAGAGACACCCACTAACCAGAGGTCAACATTGGGCATGGGGTATGCCAGGGCTCTGAAGATCAAGCTCTACTTTGTATGGTATTATGGACTACTATCCCTGGCGGTATGATTATTTCGGATTTTAGGTGCTGAAAGCTGTACCATTATTTTGCATGGAAATTTGGCATTTTATATTGTAGGCCTGTAATTCTTAACAATAACACACTTAAATCTGTCCACCAAGAGTCTAGTAGATATCCCGGGTATGATGAAGTTTGAAACACAAAATCATTAACTATAATATAATAAAAAAAATAAATAATTAAAAAAAAAATATATAATAATGAAATAAATTTCCCCACAATTCACTATCGCTCAATTCTGCAAGTGTTCTAATTTACTATCGCTGTTTTCTAGCTGGTCTAAAGCCACTTTTGATGTAAAAGGACACTTTTTGGTTGCCATGGACAATCTCAAGTTTCCAGACAGAAAGAACAGTATATGTAATATAAAACTGCATGCAGGGCATTGGACAAACCACTGGGGACAAAATGGATGTGAAATTTCATAAGTACTGTAATCTGTAAGATTACAGTACTGTATGTGTTATGATTTTTACATTTTTTTTAATTTGCTGCCAGGCTCCACCCCGTGCGTCGCGGCGCTCGCAGGGAATGGAGCCTGGCACATAGAGGCTTCGGAGGAGGTCAGAGCCCGCAGACACCGCGGGGGGGACATAGCAGGATCCTGGGGACAAGGTAAGTATACCACACCAGGATCCTGCATTGCAATCCCGAGTGTGGCTTGGGGTTACCGCTAATGGTGATGAAATTCACCGTCGGTGAGGCTACCCACTTACTGACCGCCCCATAGCAAATTTACTGTTATAGGGCGTAGTGCTGAAACAACTAATCGATTAATCGACAACTAATCGATTATGAAATTAATCGATTACTATTTTCATAATCAATCGGCCAGTAACATAATAGGGTTAAAAAAACTAAAACAAGCCCTTTATAGTACAAAAAGAGCAAATAATCGCTACTGTAGATGTTACTTTCACAGTTCTACAGTAATAAAATGAACCCCTTACAGTAGTGATTATCTGCTTTTTTTTTTTTTTTTTTTGTACTATAAAGGGCTAATTTTAGTTTTTTTTTTAACCCCATTATGTTACTAAACGTCTTAGACCTGGTTCACATGTATGTGTTTTTTTTGGTGCTTTTTTGCAGAAGCGCACTACAGTTCATTTACATGGTTTCCTATGGAACACGTTCACATCTATGCTTTTTTCAGCCGCTGCGTGTTTGGAAAGGGTCAGGGACTTTTTTTTTTAACGCAAAAACTGTGCTTTTTTGGTTCAATATACTTCAATGGAGAAGCTGCAGAAAAGCATTTAATGCGTTTTTGCAGCAATTTCTGTTTTTTAATGTGCCCAACAGTAAATTGGCCAAAAAAAAAGCAAAAACGCAAATCGCAGCAAAATCACGTGCGCAAAAATCAAAACACACTGCAGAAACAGATCAAAAGAAAACTGCATAGGTGTGTAGTGAGCCTTATGCTGGCCACACGGATCAATTTTCAGACGAGAATATTTAGACGAAAAATCTTTGTACATTCCCTGAATGAAAGAATGTTGTTTGAAATTTTCACTTGTTTTTAACATTCTGTTTTTAAAATGAATGCAATTTCTGAATAAAAACCACATACACTGAAAATTCCTTTGACCAAGAAGTTTTCTATTTCCAAATTTTCCCGTCACTGTGGTTGAAAATGAATGTCGACTTGACCCCATTAACGATTAGAAAATCGAATGAACGTTCTTAAAATGAAATGTTTTTTTTTTTTGAAGGAAGACATTTGATCTCTGAGTCTGATAATATTTATCAGATTCACCCTTTTAATAGTATGTACAGTATATCTCTTCTCTAATAGTATATATAGTACATCTCTTCTGTGTGTTATGCTCAGTTGGATTAGATATTTTGCTCCCTAACCATATAGTTGGGTATTTATATTTACCACTGTATAGAGATATTTAAGAATAAATTGCCTTTTTTTAAAACTTTACATATTAACTAAATTATACGCCACACTTTTTTTTTTTTTTTTTTTTTAGGTTATTAACCGATTAATCGAAGCAATAATCGGCCAACTAATCTATTATGAAAATAATCGTTAGTTGCAGCCCTAATAGGGCGGCTCTCCTGTGCAGGATCATGTGTGTGTGTATATATTATGCCAATGCTCGGGCAGAGATCTGCCTATGTAAACAAGGCAGGCCTCTGTTTTGACCGGAGGGAAGGGATGGATTTTGTGTCCCTGCAAAACGCAATCCAATCCATCTCTTCCCCTAGTAAAAGCAGCACATACAGTACACAAAAAAAAACACAGGTTAGGCACACATTTAACCCTTTGCCCTAGATGTTATCCCCTTTCCTGCAAGTGTCATTAGTACAGTGATCAGTGCTAAAAATACGCTTCGAGCAAAGTGTCAGTGTCTGATTTTTCCGCCGCAATATTGCAGTCTCTCTATAAGTTGCTGATCGCTGACATTACTGAAGCCCTGGCCAAAAGTTTTGAGAATGATACAAATGTTTTTCACAAAGTCTGCTGCTTCAGTGTTTTTTTAGATCTTTTTGTCTGATGTTACTATTACTGAAGTATAATTACAAGCATTTCATGTGTCAAGGGCTTTTATTGACAATGACATTAAAGGGGTTGTAAAGGCAGAAGGTATTTTATCTTAATGCATTCTATTAGGGCTGCAACTAACGATTATTTTCATAATCGATTAATCGGCCGATTATTTTTTCGATTAATCGGCCGATTATTTTTTTCGATTAATCTGATAAAATCATT
Source organism: Lithobates septentrionalis (assembly GCA_037952835.1). Taxonomy (NCBI): domain Eukaryota; kingdom Metazoa; phylum Chordata; class Amphibia; order Anura; family Ranidae; genus Lithobates; species Lithobates septentrionalis. Next base: position 1,741,109 of record JBBDGP010003274.1, read on the forward strand.
TAAAAAAAAAAAAATTTGTTTATTTAAAATAATGACAAAACTGATTGTTACACTCAAACTGCATCACAACATAACTATTGGAGCCCTTGCACACTGGGGCGGTTTGCAGGCGCTATTGCGCTAATAATAGCGCCTGCAAACCGCCCAGAAAGTGCCGCTGCTTTCATTCCAGTGTGCAAGCCCCGAGGGCTTGCACACTGGAGCGATGCGCTGGCAGGACGGTAAAAAAAGTCCTGCCAGCAGCATCTTCGGAGCGGTGAAGGAGCGGAGTGTATACCTCTCCCTTACCGCTCCTGCCCATTGAAATCAATGGGACGGCGCGGCTATACCGCCGGCAAAGTGCCTCTGCAGAGGCGCTTTGCGGTGGTATTTAACCCTTTCTCGGCCGCTAGCGGGGGGTAAAACCGCCCCGCTAGCGGCCGCATACCGACGGTAAAACGCCGCTAATAGCGGCGTTTTACCGCCGACGCCGCCCCCTGCCCCAGTGTGCAAGGGCTCTTAAAGTAAATTCCTCATTCATTACCGACAATGCAGTGAGGGGGCTGGCCCTGAATGGGAGAGGGGACCGTACTGGTGGGTTGGAGGGAGTTAGCTAGTTTGGAGCCAAGCGTTAGAGGGAGTAGGTTGGGAGGGAGTTTGGAAGAGAGGCATGTGGGAGAGGAACCGGACCAGAGGGGGTTGCAATAGAAAGGGAGCTTGGTTGGACAAAGAACCAGACCCAAAAGGGGGGGGAGTGGTGTGGGGCAAAGGAGCGGACCATAGCGGGCTGGAGGAACGGGACCGGAGTGTGGGAAGGAGTGGTGGTGGCTCCAGACCAGAGTGTGGGTGGGAGAGGTCCGTGTATTCCTCAAACTGACACCAATTATGGGGCACTATTCCCCCCAGGAACACCAATGATGGGGCATTATTCCCCCCCCCCCGGGAACACCAATGATGGGGCACTATTCCCCCCCCAGGAACACCAATGATGGGGCACTATTCCCCCCCCAGGAACACCAATGATGGGGCACTATCCCCCCCCCCCAGGAACACCAATGGTGGGGCACTATTCCCCCCCCCCCAGGAACACCAATAGTGGGGCACTCCCCCCCCCACCCCAGGAACAGCAATGATGGGGCACTATCCCCCCCAGCATCAGCAATGATGGGGCACTACCCCCCCAAGGAGTAGCAATGCTGGGGCACTATCCCCCCCCCCCCCCGAACACCAGTGATGGGGCACTATCTCCCCCCCCCCCCCCCGAACACCAGTGATGGGGCACTTGTCCTCCCATAAATACCAAGATGAATGCTTTGCAAGGTTCACTATATTTTAAAAGCAAGCTGCTACCTTATCACAGCTCAGCGCTCACGTGACCGGCTGCTTCTTCTCTCTCTCTCTCTCTCTCTCTCTCTCTCTCTCTCTTCTCTCTCTCTCTCTCTCTCTCTCTCTCTCTCTCTCTCTCTCTCTCTCTCTCTCTCTCTCTCTCTCTCTCTCTCTCTCTCTCTCTCTCTCTCTCTCTCTCCTCTCTCTCTCTCTCTCTCTCTCTCTCTCTCTCTCTCTCTCTCTCTCTCTCTCTCTCTCCCCTTGCTCGAGGCAGCAAAGCGAGCGTGGCTTAGAATACCGCGCTGACGTCAGCAGAGAGGTGGACGTGCCTGGTCACATGAGAGCCGCTACGAGAGGTATACAGCGGCGGCGCCTTTTTACACAGGGGATTGTAACACTCGCACGGAGGTGGGACTGAAAGGCAGGGAAGATGGTGCGTGCCGTTCACAGACCAACTAATCGATAATGAAAATCGTTGACAACTATTTTCATTATCGATTTTATCGATTAATCGTTTCAGCCCTACATTCTATGCATTAAAATAAAAAACCTGCATTAAGGGCCAGTTCACACCACATGCAGTCCAGTGCATTTTTTTTCTGCATCAAAAACGCATAGAAAGTAGGTTATATGGTTTTCAATGGCATAGTTCACACCAGTGCTTGCAGTTACAGTGCGTTCCAGTTCCAGAAAAAAAAATAGAACATGCTGCATTTTTCCTGTACTGAAACACTGTAAAAAGCATCAAAAACTCACAGGAATGCACCGGAACGCACCAAAAACGCACTAGAGCACCCATGTTCTTATGGTTAAGGGGAAAAAAAAGGGTGGAAAAATGCACTGGACTGCATCAAAAAGGCACCAAAATAGAACTGGAATGCATCAAAAACGCACACGTAAAAACATCTGGAGCGCATTAAGACTGTTTCTATGGTGTGACCTGGCCCTTAGATACAAAAAAAGCCATTCCTTCCTGATTGGCTGAGAGACAGCAGCAGCGCCAGCCATTGGCTCCCGCTGCTGTCAAAGTCAGTTAGCCATTAAGAAGAGAGGAGGCGGGGCCAAACTGCAGCTCTGTGTCTGAATGGACACACGGAGCTGCAGCTTGGCTTGGGTGCCCCATAGCATGCGGCTTGCTGTGGGGGAACTCGACAGGAGGGGGGCTGGGAGAAGCGAAGAGGGAAGAGGAGGATCCGGGCCACTTGCCGACCGCTGCACGACGATGTACGTCGGCAGAATGGCACGGGCAGGCAAAAGGACTTACAGGTACGATCGGACCCCCCCGGTGCCTGCGGTGGTCGGATTCTCGTCAGGAGCGATGAGAGGTGAGGCTCCTGGCGAATGACAGGCTTCCTCGGCTTCTGCGTAGTAAACAGAAGCGGAGGAAGTGATGTCATCTCTCCTTGGCTCGGTATTTTCTGTTCCGGCGCCGAGGAGAGAAGAACTCGATATGTGTGCACAAACACTACACACACACACACAGTAGAACATGCCAGGCATACTGTACACCCCCCTTTACCCCCCGATTCACCCCCCCCGTCACACTGACACCAAGCAGGTTTTTTTTTGATTACTGCATTGGTGTCAGTTTGTGACAGTGTGGTAGGGCAGTTAGTGTTAGCCCCCTTTGGGCACAGGGTACCCCCCTAACCCCCCTAATAAAGTTTTAACCCCTTGATCACCCCCCGTTGCCAGTGTCACTAAGCGATCATTTTTCTGATCGATGTATTATGTTTCACTGGTGACGCTAGTTAGGGAGGTAAATATTTAGGTTCGCCGTCAGCGTTTTATAGCGTCAGGGACTCCCATATACTACCTAATAAAGGTTTTAACCCCTTGATTGCCCCCTAGTTAACCCTTTCACCAGTGATCACCGTATAACGGTTACGGGTGACGCTGGTTAGTTTGTTTTATTTTTTATAGTGTCAGGGCACCCGCCGTTTATTACCGAATAAAGGTTTAGCCCCCTAATCGCCCGGCGGTGATTTAACTTAGGTTTTAGGGTCAGATAGGGTCTGCGTCGCCCCAGGCAGCGTCAGGTTAGCGCCAGTACCGCTAACACCCACGCACGCAGCATACACTTCCCTTAGTGGTATAGTATCTGAACGGATCAATATCTGATCTGATCAGATCTATACTAGCGTCCCCAGCAGTTTAGGGTTCCCAAAAACGCAGTGTTAGCGGGATCAGCCCAGATACCTGCTAGCACCTGCGTTTTGCCCCTCCGCCCAGCCCAGCCCACCTAAGTGCAGGATCGATCGATCACTGTCACTTACAAAACACTAAATGTATAACTGCAGCGTTCGCAGAGTCAGACCTGATCCCTGCGATCGCTAACAGTTTTTTTGGTAGCGTTTTGGTGAAGTGGCAAGCGCCAGCGGCCTAGTACACCCCGGTCGTAGTCAAACCAGCACTGCAGTAACACTTGGTGACGTGGCGAGTCCCATAAGTGCAGTTCAAGCGCTGGTGAGGTGGCAAGCACCAGTAGTGTCCCGCTGCCACGAAGAAGAAGACAAACACAGGCCCGTCGTGCCCATAATGCCCTTCCTGCTGCATTCGCCAATCCTAATTGGGAACCCACCACTTCTGCAGCGCCCGTACTTCCCCCATTCACATCCCCAACCAAATGCAGTCGGCTGCATGAGAGCCATTTTCTTTATGTCATCTCGAGTAAATTTACCCAACGAACCCCCCCCCCCCCCAAAAAAGATGTCGTGTCTGCAGCAAGCGCGGATATAGGCGTGACACCCGCTATTATTGTCCCTCCTGTCCTGACAATCCTGGCCTTTGTATTGGTGAATGTTTTGAACGCTACCATACACTAGTTGAGTATTAGCGTAGGGTACAGCATTGCACAGACTAGGCACACTTTCACAGGGTCTCCCAAGATGCCATTGCATTTTGAGAGACCCGAACCTGGAACAGGTTACAGTTACAAAACTTAGTTCCAAAAAAATATAAAAAAAAAAAATAGTTGTCGTTTTATTCTCTCTCTCTCTCTATTCTCTCTCTATTGTTCTGCTCTTTTTTTACTGTATTTTATGTTTTATCATGTTTGCTTTTCAGGTATGCAATTTTTTATACTTTACCGTTTACTGTGCTTTATTGTTAACTAGAGGTCGACCGATATGTGTTTTTCTCTGGCCGATGCCGATATTTAGAAATCGCGGTGGCCGATGGCTGATATGTGATGCCGATTTTTTTTTTCTTTTTTTTTCCCTTCATCTCATAAAAAAATTTAACAGTTAGACCCCTTTCACACTGGGCGTTTTTCAGGCGCTTTTGGGCTAAAAATAGCGACTGTAAAGTGCCTGTAAAACGTCTCCCCTGCAGTCTCAGTGTGATATCCTGAGTGCTTTCACACTGAGGCGATGTGCTGGCAGGATGTTAAAAAAAAGTCCTGCAAGCAGCATCTTTGGAGCGGTGTGTATACCACCACCCCTGCCCATTGAAATGAATGCGCACCGCTGCCACATCGCCTGCAAAGCGTTTCGGCAGCGGGGCTTCAGGGGCGCATTTAACCCCTTCCTCTGCTGCTAGCTGGGTTATAAGCTCCCCGCTAGCAGCCGAATAGAGCCGCTAAAATGACGGTAAAGCGCTGATAAAACTAGCAGCGTTTTACCGTCAATGCATGCCCGCTGCAGTGTGAAAGCAACCTAAAGTGATACAGAAATTTTTTTACATTTAAACATTTATTAAACAAAACAAACCTCCAATCAGTTCACTTGTATGTAGAATTTAGATTAAAAAAAATATAAAAAAAAACTATCTTAAAAATAAATACACAAAAACGGGTAATCAAAACTTTTGGACGAAAAAAAATGGGCTAACTTTACTGCTTAGTTTTTTTTAAAAATTGCGTTTGAAAGACCTCTGTGCAAATACCGTGTGACATAAAATATTGCAATAACTGCTATTTTATTCCCTAGGGTCTCTGCTAAATATATATATATATATATATATATATATATATATATATATATATATATATCTATATATATTAATATATTAATATATATATATATATATATATATATATAAATAATGTTTGGGGGTTCTAAGTGATTTTCTAGCAGAAAATACGGGATTTTTACTTGTAAGCAACAAATGTCAGAAAAGATTTGGTCTTTAAATGGTTTAACTGAGAGCTTCTACACATGGAGCTCAGTTCATTCATAAGTGTAAACATTGTATCAATTCAGGTTCTTTTTATCAGATTTGGCAGGCTGCCCAGAGGAGGGAGAAGTTGCTTCACAGAATACAGGCAACTTGTATTGACAGAAGTCATTTGCAAGTCACGCTGAGTTATATTGGCCTTTTTTATCAGCACAATCGGCCGATGCCGATTAAGTAAAAAACACCTAATATCGGCCGATATATCGGTCGACCTCTATTGTTAACCATTCTTTTGTTTTCAGGTACGCCATTCAGCTGCAGCGCGGATTTATTTATCTTGACAGCAACAGCGTTTGCTCCCACGATATATAAAGGCGTGACTCCAGCGGAGGTGATATATGCCGAAGCATGGGGGCAGCAGGGGAGGAGGAGCGATTTGCTCCTACCTTTTGCGGGAGGTTGCCCCCATGCTTGGGCATACATGCACCGTTTATATATGCCAATCATTAGAAGTGGGTGGATGAAGAGAGGTATTCTAATGGTGGGCATACCCACCGATCAATCTTTTTTTCGTTCTGTCCACAGGATGCATGAAAAAAAAAAAAAAAAGGTTACAATATACGCCCAACAAGGACCAGCAACGTACTGGTATGTTGCTGGACTTTGAGTGGTTAGACCAGAATGATGCCTGCAGGTTTAGGTATCATCTTGGTATCATTCTTTTCAGCCAGCGGTCGGCTTTTATGTAAAAGCAATCCTAGCGGCTAATTGGCCTCTAGACTGCTTTTACAAGCAGTGGGAGGGAATGCCTCCCCCCCACCGTCTTCCATGTTTTTCTCTGGCTCTCCTGTCCCAACAGGGAACCTGAGAATGCAGCCGGTGATTCAGCCAGCTGACCATAGAGCTGATCAGAGACCAGAGTGGCTCCAAACATCTCTATGGCCTAAGAAACCGGAAGCTACGAGCATTTCATGACTTAGATTTCGCCGGATGTAAACAGCGCAATTGGGAAATTGGGAAAGCATTTTATCACACCGATCTTGGTGTGGTCAGATGCTTTGAGGGCAGAGGAGAGATTTAGGGTCTAATAGACCCCAATTTTTTCAAAAAAAAGAGTACCTGTCACTACCTATTGCTATCATAAGGGATATTTACATTCCCTGAGATAACAATAAAAATGATTAAAAAAAATAAATAAATGAAAGGAACAGTTTAAAAATAAGATAAAAAAGCAAAAAAATAATAAAGAAAAAAAAAAAGCACCCCTGTCCCCCCCTGCTCTCACGCAAAGGCGAACGCAAGCGTCGGTCTGGCGTCAAATGTAAACAGCAATTGCACCATGCATGTGAGGTATCACCGCGAAGGTCAGATCGAAGGCAGTAATTTTTGCAGTAGAACTCCTCTGTAAATCTAAAGTGGTAACCTGTAAAGGTTTTTAAAGGCTTTTAAAAATGTATTTATTTTGTCGCCACTGCACGTTTATGCGCAATTTTAAAGCATGTCATGTTTGGTATCCATGTACTCGGCCTAAGATCATCTTTTTTATTTCATCAAACATTTGGGCAATATAATGTGTTTTAGTGCATTAAAATTTAAAGTGTGTTTTTTCCCCAAAAAATGCGTTTGAAAAATCGCTAAGCAAATACTGTGTGAAAAAAATGAAACACCCACCATTTTATTCTGTAGGGCATTTGCTTTAAAAAAAAATGTTTGGGGGTTCACAGTAATTTTCTTGCAAAAAAAAAAAAAATTTTCATGTAAACAAAGTGTCAGAAAGGGCTTTGTCTTCAAGTGGTTAGAAGAGTGGGTGATGTGTGACATAAGCTTCTAAATGTTGTGCATAAAATGCCAGGACAGTTCAAAACCCCCCCAAATGACCCCATTTTGGAAAGTAGACACCCCAAGCTATTTGCTGAGAGTCATGTCGAGTCCATGGAATATTTTATATTGTGACACAAGTTGCGGAAAAAAAGGGACAAATTTTTTTTTTTTTTTTTTTGCACAAAGTTGTCACTAAATGATATATTGCTCAAACATGCCATGGAATATGTGACATTACACCCCAAAATACATTCTGTTGCTTCTCTTGAGTATGGGGATACCACATGTGTGATACTTTTTGGGAGCCTAGCTGCGTACGGGACCCCGAAAACCATGCACCGCCTTCAGGCTTTCTAAGGGGAAGTAGACATCCCAAGCTATTTGCTGAGAGGTATAGTGAGTATTTTGCAGACCTCACTTTTTGTCACAAAGTTTTGAAAATTGAAAAAAAAAAAAATACTCACCATGGCTCCTAGCAAATAGCTTGGGATGTCTACTTTCCAAAATGGGGTCATTTGGGGGGGGGGGGGGGGGTTATGCCATCTGGGCATTCCATGGCCTCCGAAACTGTGATAGGCAGTGAAGAGTGAATTCAAAAATTTACGCCCTTAGAAATCCTGAAGGCAGTGCTTGGTTTTCGGAGCCCTGTACGCGGCTAGGCTCCCAAAAAGTCCCATGCATGTGGTATCCCCATACTCAGGAGAAGTAGCTAAATGTATTTTGGGGTGAAATTCCACATATGCCCATGGCCTGTGTGAGCAATATATCATTTAGTGGCAACTTTGTGCAAAAAAAAAAAAATTGTCACTTTCCCGCAACTTGTGTTAAAATATAAAATATTCAATGGGCTCTACATGCCTCTCAGCAACTTCCTTGGGGTGTCTACTTTCCAAAATGGGGTCATTTGGGGGTGGGGGGGTTGTACTGCCCTGCCATTTTAGCACCTCAAGAAATGACATGGGCAGTCATAAATTAAAGGCTGTGTAAATTCCAGAAAATGTACCCTAGTTTGTAGGCGCTATAACTTTTGCGCTAACCAATAAATATACACTTACTGACTTTTTTTACCAAGGACATGTGGCCGAATACATTTTGGCCTAAATGTATGACTAAAATTTAGTTTATTGGATTTTTTTAATAACAAAAAGTAGAAAATATCTTTTTTTTTTTTTTTTTTTTTTTAAATTTTCGGTCTTTTTCCGTTTATAGCGCAAAAAATAAAAACGGCAGAGGTGATCAAATACCATCAAAAGAAAGCTCTATTTGTGGGAAGAAAAGGACGCAAATTTCGTTTGGGTACAGCATTGCATGACCGTGCAATTAGCAGTTAAAGTGACGCAGTGCCAAATTGTAAAAAGTGCTCTGGTCATTAAGGGGGTAAATCCTTCCGGGGCTGAAGTGGTTAAAAAAAAAGGACTTTACAACCACTTTAAGTTTATGCGAAGAGTCAACATTTGCAGTGTTGACCCTCGTTCAAGACCTCTGGAATTTGCCCTGGCATGCTGTCAATCAACATCTGGGCCACATTCTGACTGATGGCAGCCCATTCTTGCATAATCAATGCTTGGAGTTGTCAGAATTTTTTTGTTTTTTTTGTTTACCCGCCTCTTGAGGATTGACCATGTTCTCAATGGGATTAAGGTCTGGGGAGTTTCCTGGCTATTGACCCAAAATGTCGATGTTTTGTTCCCCAAGCCACTTGGTTATCACTTTTGCATCATGGTAAGGTGCTTAATTATGCTGGAAAAGACATTGCTCATCTCCAAACTGTTCTTGGAGGATGGTTTTTGTACCATTCTTCATGGCTGAGTTCTTAGGCAGAATTGTAAATGAGCCCACTCGGCTGAGAAGCAACCCCACACATGAATGGTCTCAGGATGCTTTACTGTTGACATGACACAGGACTGATGGTAGTGCTCAACTTTTCTTCTCCGGACAAGGTTTTTTCTGGATGGCATTTTTAAAAAGACACCAGGACCTTTTCCCAGTAGAAAAGGCACAGCAAATGAGTATGCTGTCGTGCCTGCACACCTGGGCTGTGATGGAAAGATTCAGTCATCACACAAAAATGCGATTCGGACATCTGCTGGAAGAAAAATGTATTAATCGGACCTCCATGAATTTTAATTCAATACCCCTGGCTTAGACCTTTTAAAAAAATAAAAATAAATAAAATCACTGTGCTAGAACACATGATACTCTATCGTCTCTCCAGAAGGATTTAGCCATCTTTGTTTGGACGTTATCCAAAGTCCATGTTCACTTCATTGGCTAGGATGCCGGATCAGAGATTATGCAGTAAAGTAAATCCCGATGCCTGTAAAGATTGACTGTGTTAAAGGTCTGTAAGGGCTTGTTTACATGTTTAAATCAGTATTTTTTTTGCTACAAAATTACTTCTAACCTACGAACAATTTTATTTATTTTTTTCTAGCAGAGACCCTTGGGAATAAAATGGTGATCTTTGCAATTTTTTGTCGCATGGTAGTATCTGTGTTTTTTTGTATAATGTGAAAGATGTTTCGCCGCGTAAATTGATACCCAACATGTCACACTTTAAAATTGCGCACGCTTGTGGAATGGCGGCAAACTACGGTACTTAAAAATCCCCGTAGGTGACACTTTAAACACCTTTTACAGGTTACCTGTTTAGAGTTAGAGCTAGTCTAGTGCTAGAATTATTGCTCTCGCTCTGTTTGCAGCGACACCCCACGTGAGATGCAATTACCGATTTACATATGGTGTAGAAGTTTTATATCTGTGCGCTTCTGAACGTGAGCATGGAGGGATAGGGGGCGCTTTCATTTTTTTTTTCTTTGTTTTTATTTATTTTACTTTATAATTTTTACACTGTCCATTTTAATTTTAATTTTTATCACTTTTATTTCTATTACAAGGAATGTAAACCTCCCTTGTAATAGAAATAAGGATGACCGTTCCTCTTTATGGAGAGATCTGGGGTCAAAAAGACCACAAATCTCCTTTAGCTAACAGCCCAGTCATGACAGTTGGAGTTTTTTCTTTTTATTCACCTATAGAAGCACTTGTTATACCCCAGGGGTGCTGTCCTTGGATTTATATGGACCATTCTAAGGCTCCGATCACATCTCCACGTTCCGAATTGCGGGTGGAATCGCTGCTATTCTGCCTGAGATTTACAGTAGCAGCAAATCACAGGATGCCTGTTCGCTCCCATTGCGTTGCCCCATTGATTTTAAAAGCACCCCAAACAGAATTGCGAGCGAAATACAGGAGCTTTTGGGCGACAGGCTATTTGCTCTTTTTACTGTTATTGTTGCCCCCATACACGGAGATGTGAACGGTGCCTAGAAAGCTTTTTCATATTTTAAAAGCGCTGCATTTTATTCTGGTGTATATAGGATTGTAAACTTTTTTTTTTTTTTTTTTTTTTTTAACTTGGTTGAACTAGATGGACTTTTTCGACCAGACTATATAACTATACTGAGTAGTTGTTTCAGCCCTAGCTGCAGGGGAGAGGTTTGAGGAGGTGCCCAATTGCACATAAATACGGGTGCAATGTGGTGTAAAATATGAATGGCCTTTTAATGATAAAATGTGCTATTCCTGTATAACAGGGGTGCTCAATCTTTTAAAGGGCGAGGGCCATTTAAGTGATTTCGTAAGGGCCACAACGTAATGAAAACGAGCACTTGCTGTCCTGAGGGGCCCTATATGGCCCCTTTTCACACGGGGTGAAATCCACTTGCTCAGTGGGGGATCTGTCTGCTGACTGGAGTGAGTGCATGACAGGTCCGTGTCTGCTCCGCATATGCAGAGCAGGCACAGTCACAGCCTGCTCTATTTGGACCCTCCAATCCCTCCAGACGGCGGATCCCCTTTCCCTTCCTCCTTTTTATTGGATTGGAGGTAGGTGGTTGTAAGTGGACACAAGTCCATTTTACAGTTGTCATTCCATGGAGATGAATGAAGGGTCTGATTGGGTCCACCTGAAAAACTGGACTAGTCAAGTGAAAGAGGCCTAAGGCTGCTTTTACACTGATGCACTGCAGTTTACCTGCACATTGGGTGCAGCACAGTGCACCTGCGACTTTTCTGTAGGTTAGCTGTGCTTTGCCTTAGACTTCTATTCTATCTTGCAGGTGTGGTGCAATTTTCAGTAAGCACAACAAACCCACAGGATATAATAGAAACTGGAACTGGAAAGCGGCGGGTGCAGATCGCTGTGAAAGCAACCTAAAAATCATTGACAAACTATGCCCATTACAAAGCTCGCATAACTTTGCCCAGTGCTAAAACTGTTATTCTCATGAACTGACCTTTTTATTATCCCTTTTTGCAGGCATTGCTGACGGTTGAATTCTTGTCCGAGGCAGAGTAATACTGAAAGCACTCCGCCTGGGGCAGGAGCCGGCACTATAGAGGAAGCATCAGCTTACCGTATATACTCGAGTATAAGTCGAGGCCCTAATTTACCACAAAAAAATGGGAAAAACTTATTGACCCGAGTATAAGACGAGGGTGAGAAATGCACAGCTACTGTAAGTGGAAAAGAGGGTCAACAATGCCCATTTGCAGCATCACTGTGCTCATTTTGCAGTCATAGGTCCCCTGAACTTCAAACTCGGTAGTTAAGGGTTCCTAGATGCCCCCTAGCTGCAGCCAAAATTTGGGGTCTCTGAACCCAAAGGGTCCGAAATGACATTGCTGCAGATGGACACAGTTGCCTAAATTTGGGGCCCTGTATCTTGGGGCCACTTAGAGCTAAGAACCCCAAATTTGGTGTGCAAACACAGTGGAACTAGCACCATACAATTTCCAAAGCTGGTGTTTCTAGCACCAAGTGGCCCCGAGATACAGGGCCCCAAAATTCAGTTCAGAAAATGTCAAGCACTTTTCTGCAGCAGAGAATGACATTTTCCAAACCGTTTTTGGGGCCCCGTATCTCAGGGCCACTTGGTGCTAGGAACCCCAGCTTTGGATATGTTGTGGTACCAGTTCCACTGGGTTTGCACACCAAATTTGGGGTTCCTAGCACTAAGTGGCCCTGAGATATGGGGCCCCAAAGTCGGTTCGGAAAATGAATTTTTTTGCTGCAGAAAAGTGCTTGACTCGAGTATAAGTCGAGGGGGGCACTTTCAGCACAAAAAAATGTGCTGAAAAATTCGACTTATACTCAAGTATATACGGTATGTGGCTTCTGTTCCCACAGCTGCTTGCTCCTCCAGTGCCGGCTTTATCCACAACACTGATGCTCTGGGATGTAGGATTGGCAACCTGCGATCTGGGCTTGCAAACCCGCCATCCCACAGCAGGTGGTCGCGGGCCATCGTTTGGGCATCCCTGTTCTATGTTGTCATGTTTTAGCAAAAGGTAAATTTTTACCTGCAGAAGACCGGTCATCAGCCTGGCTACGCTGTCTGCTATAGATGTGACTGAGCTGCAAATATACAAAATCCTTTAGCAGGTAAACGGCTCCCATATATGTATTTAAGCTGTGTATTTAGTTGTTTGCCTGGAATTGAGCTTTGAGTGAATTGATTTGGGTTATTTAAGATCATGTTTAGAGCCCTATGAGTAGGATTGATTTTGTTCAGTTGTATTGATTTGGCATTTCTACTACATGCGCTATTTTAGAAGGGTAAAATGATCTAGTTGCATAACAACATGATTTCCAGCACATGCCTATCAATGTTTACTAAAGCCTTGATTTAATTCATATGCTTTTCAAAGGATACAAAGAAATGCTCATACTGATTTGTTTTGTTCATAAAGTTTGCCAGTTTGTTGCTTAAGATTGCATGTAACGTGTATTCTAATGATTACCTTCAGTCTTGCTCTATTGTACAGGCTCCTCTCCAGCATTGAAGCTCACTCTAATTTCACTAGACACTTCAGTTCAGCAGTAAGCAGCTGAGATTTGAACTGTTAAGGGGCAGGCTTGAATGTACCAAGTTGGTTGGGTACAATCAGCCTGCCAGATTCTCTTGTGATTATTGCTAGTGGCTGCTATAGCCACTAACTATAATCCACTGTTTTCTCCATTCGAATTGAGCAAATGTGGCTGCAGGAAAGAAATTTGCACTGTGTATGGGTGACCTTGGCTCAAAGGGCTGACCCTTTCTCTTTTGGTCTGAGTTCTGCTGTTTTGATCATGGGAAGCCAATATAAATATATTTGGTTGGTTATGGCAGCCAAGATCAGTCTAGTAGCGGATAAAACAATATTGAATTAAAAATGACATTTCAGGTCTTCAAAACTATCAGGAAATGTAAAGTATTGCAGACTGGGGATTGTGGGAGGTGTCATTAGTTACATATGTACGATGAGTGCACATAAGCACACATGCATTGGCATGCGTAGCAATGCTGCATTGCATTTTAATGTTTTTTTTTTTTTACTTTATTAAACTTTTTGTAAAGGATGCTTTGCATTTATGCATGTTGCAGGGCTTTACATTTGCTACACTGGAAGAAAAAGTTGGGTCTGTCCTATTCCTCTAGCCGCTCCTGCCCCCTGCACAGCCCAGTACTTCAGTGTGCGCTGAAGGAGCAAAGCACACAGAGTGGAGGGGGAGAACTGAGCGATCAGTGGTGTTTGATCATCCAGTTCTCAGTGCAGAGCCAATAGGGAACAGATGCAGCATCAGATTGATGCTGCCTCCCCCTAGGTGAGTATAAATTTTATTTTTACTTTTTTTCCCAACATACCCAACATAAATTCCCCATATTTTTTTTACATAGTCTTAACATGCCAGTGCATCTGCGGTGAGTTGACCATGAATGTGAAAAAAAGAAAACCAATGTAGCCACCACATTTTAAGGACTGTTATGCTGCAATACATTTGTTTTAGTTTTAGACTGTCTCTAATTATATGGGCACGTGCTTCTCCTACTGCTCTAGACCTAATGGTCTGAATCGCACTGGCATTCCAAAACACCTGCTGTATTGTATTCAGTATATATCCAGTATTACCCCTGTGCTCACATGCATTAAAGAGTGGGTTTCTAGTCCAAGGCTAAAGGTTCAAAATGTTTGGTGGTATCCTTATGTGAATGGTAGACTGGACAGAACCAAGTCATTTTTCAACAGTATAAACTTTGTTTGATTTCTACACTGGGTGCATTCTTCTGCGGTCACACATCAGTTGCTTGCCTTGTCTGCATTTTTTCATTGACTATTATGCCCATAGATAAAACTGAAATGTCTTTGTTGGTAGTGCAAGAAACTGAGGGGAAAAAATATCAGTTTTACAAGACCCTACATGCTGTATGCAGCAGAGTCAATGCTGTAAGCAGTTTGAATTCTCCCTAATTTTTTCTTATTGGTAATTCTACTATGTCTACTTTTTATCTGCTGTATACATTTTTTTTTTTTTTTTATAACCTGGTCCTTTTTTTTTTTTTTTTTTTTTTTTTAAATAAAAAGCTCAAGCAGCTAAAAACATTTAAACTGTTTCCAATAGATCTGTAGTTTAGCTAGTCTTGTGATCCAGGCTCCCCTAACAGACAACATAGGTTGATTATGGATGTCTGTTGTAGTTAGTGCTGAACACTGGGCTGGAAAAAATTAAGGTTAAAGTGGTTCTAAAGGTACAATGTTTTCTACCTTTAATGCATTCTATGCATTAACCACTTTAGCCCCGGAAGGATTTGCCCCCTTCCTGACCATGTTTTGCTATACGGCACTGCATCGATTTAACTGATAATTGCGTGATCGTGCGCCGTTGTTCCCAAACAAAATTGATGTCCTTTTTTCCCCAAAAATAGAACTTTTGGTGGTATTTAATCACCCCCCTTTTTTTATTTTTTTTAAATTTTTTTGCGCTGTAAACAAAAAAAACATTTTGAAAAAAACCCCCCCCCCAATATTCTGTACTTTTTGCTATAATATCCGAAAAAATGTAAAAAAACGAATTTCTTCATTAGTTTAGGCCGATATGTATTCTTCTAATACATATTTTTGGTAAAAAAAATTGCAATAAGCGTATATTGGTTTGCACAAAAGTTATAGCGTCAAAATAATACAAAATAGGGGAAAGTTGTGATTTTTTTTTTTTTTTTTTAAGTTATTTTTTACTAGTAATGGCAGCGATCTGCGATATTTGTTTAATTTTTTTTTATTTCAGGACTGCAACATTACGGCGGACACTTTTGACACTTTTGGGATTATTGACATTTATACAGCAATCAGAGCTAAAAATAGCCACTGATTACTGTATAAATGTCATTGGCAGGGAAGGGGTTAACACTAGGGGGCGAGCAAGGGGTTAACTGTGTTCCCTATGTGTGTTTCTCACTGTGGGGGGATGGGAGTGGGGGCGGGGGGACATATCGTTTCTACTTAGTAGGAACACATGATCTGTCTCTACTCCCCTAACAGAACCGGGATTCGTGTTTTTACACACACACATCCCCGTTCTGTCAAGAGCGATCGCAAGTGCCCGGCAGACATTGCGCCAACCGGGGACATGCTGCGGGCATGCGCGCCTGCTATAGCGTCTTAAAGAGCCGACGTACAGATACGGCAATTTGCGCAGCGGTGCCAACCTGCCACAGTATGACGGCGGCTGGTTGGCAAGCGGTTAAGGTAAAAAACCCGCCACATGCATCGCCCCCCTGAATACATACTCAAGCCTGATCTCGATCCAGCAGTGTGCACAAGAGCAGTGGCTCTCTCTGAGCTTTCTCCTTATTGGACAGTGAGGCAGCCTGATGCTGTCGATCACAGACAATGAGGAGAAAGTGGGGGGTGGGGCCAAGCCATGCTTTGTGTATCAACGGACACACAGAGCTGCCTTGGAAGTGTGTGCACACACATGCTCCCCTATAGCAAGCAGTTTGCTATGGGGGCACTCGACAGGGGGGAGCAACACTGGTGGGGGACCCCAGAAGAGGAGGATTGGGGCTGCTTTGTACACTGTAAGGTACAGAGAATGCATTAGGAACCTATAGGGCCACTCTAGTCCCTCAACCTGCAGTGGTGGCTTTTTCTGCTCTTAAATGCGACCACTTAAAATGGATATACTGTGTAGCATAGTTTTTTATGATTAAGCATGGACTTCATGAACTGTTGGCGACAAGCGTCATGTCAGTTGGTAAATATAAATGTTGGGTGACATCAGTGACCGAATTGATGAGATTTATTTTTTGGGCTGGGGTGAAGATTCTTCTTTAATGACTGAGGGTGCCTAAATCCCCAGAGGGCCAACATTTGTACAATGTTTTGGTGCCATACAGTAGTTCAGAGGATTTTAATCCACAAACGGGGAAGCTGTAGGAAGAGCTGTGTGACTGGTCTGAACTTGTGGTGTCGTCAGTGGCTTACCATTATCACTTTTAATGTGGTGGGAGGGTTATGGCTCTTTTGACCAAGTCACACTGTGCATTTGATATATTTTTGATACAAAAAAGTAAAAGTGAGAGAAGAGCTGCAAACGAGCACAGCACTGGATCGAATGAGGGCACAGGTAAGTAAAAGGGGGAAGGTGAGAGGGGTATGCTGATCCTAAACATTTTTTACCTTGATGCAAGGAATTGGGTAAAAAAATGTTTAGGTTTTATAACCACATTAACTTGTCAGTGGTCATAAAGTTCTGGCTGATCTGTGTGTGTATATACGTATTTATATTTCTGTACCTTCAACATGTTTAATGTTATATGACACAGGAAAATGTGCATGTATTGCAGAATTGTATAAAATAGGTTTTTCTTTTTTTGCCTTTAAAATATGATACATTAATTTTATTGTGGTTTAACAAACTTTTTCATTATTTCTGTAAGTCTGTGTAGTAGGTTCCTGTCTGAGATGTTTTGTAGACAACTTATCTTTACAATTAAAGTTGTTTTAACTAACTAATCGTCTTTTTTTTTTTTTCTCCAGCTTCCAATTAAAGCCGGGCAGCAGAATACACACACCAAAGTCAGTATGGAGCACAACAAAGAGTGTCTCATAAACATTTCAAAGTACAAATTCTCCCTGGTCATAAGTGGACTTACACACATTTTAAAAAATGTAAACAACATGGTAAGCTTCTAGAGCACGGTTCCAAAAAATATTGCATTAGTTGTTGATGTGCAGTTAAGGCGATTAGCTTCATATTTTCCTGTTTTGCAGATAGAGATTTTGACTGCTGTGTCACCTGCTGAAAAAAACTAATATTACCCCCATAATATTTTATTTGATTAGCCAATCTGGCAGTCTTGTGATCCATACCAAACAACTAGTATCTTGACCTTCATTTCAGCAGCAGAGCAGCTTGACCGAGAGCACACCCTATCCTGTTGGACAATAAAGATGTAGCAGCACAGTTATGTTTCATCCTGTCTATATGTTAGCTTGCTATCACATGTGCACTGCAGTGGAGCTTGATTAGCTTAGACTGCTAGTTCCCCCTTCCTTAAAGTGGAACTTTACCTAATGTGTGAGCTGGCAAGATATTTAAAGTCCAACTTTGTTTAAAAAATTATAAATGCACATTCAAGTAAAAAAAAACATTTTTTTTTTCTCTCAGGAACCTCAGATCACAGGTGCAATGTCGGGCTCCTGCAGACACCCCTACAGTTCTCTGCCAGTACCTCTGTACAGCCTGGCAGTTTCAGAGCGTCAGGAAATGGGCTACGAGGGCCCTGACCAGTGATCTTGTAGTCCGTTGAGAACTACAAGTCCTTCTGCAGTGGCAGAGAGGACTTCTAGTCTATTCATTCACAGATTGCTGTTAATAAAAGATGCTGCTGTGTACGTAGAGCCCCTCACAACCGCACCGTTTTTAAATGTGACAGCAGCTGCAGGGGAGAGGAACCGCTGCTCGCTTTTACCGGGGGGGGGGGGGGGGGGTTTCATAGACACATGGTACACCCTAAATACAGGTATATTGTGTAACATGTTGCTAAAGCTGAACTTGGTCTTTAAAGGATAAGTCCACCCTAACACTAAAATCGCTACATCAATACACATCCACAATCTAACACTAACCGAACTAGCCCTGTAAAGAAGAAATCAGTATACATACCTTTTCTGAAGCCGATCCGACTCAATCCCACACTGGGCTTCTGCTGGGCTGACAGCAGAAGCCCCATAGTAAGTCCGTTGTCAGCTGTGTCCTCTGCAGAGTTTCCGCCGCTGGAGACCAGACCAAAGCGGCTTAAAAAAAAAGTATGTATACTAATTTCTTCTTTACAGGGCTAGATAGGTTAGTGTTAGATCATGGATTTCTGTGGATGTAGCAATTTAGTTTTGAGGTGGACTTCTCCTTTAATAAAGAAGAGACATACGATGTCTGTTTTGCCTTAATTTTCCACTGTACGCTAGTTTCCATTGTACACTAGCTGTGCATGCACACCTCCATGTTACAATTTCAGCATCTGCCAAGATGAATAAACCTCAGACTCATGTGCGAGAGTAACGTCATCCTGGTCCAGCCGACCGAAGGTGGTAGTATATTTACACTAGTTACTCCTTTGGTCACATGCATACGTTTATGGTAATGTCGGTCGCTGTGGCAGTTTTTCATGGCAAGTATTAGAGGATGAGTTTTTTTCTTAAGGGATATATACAGTATCTCACAAAAGTGAGAACACCCCTCACATTTTTGTAAATGTTGTTATATCTTTTCATATGACAACACCGAAGAAATGACAGTTTTCTACAATGTAAAGTAGTGAGTGTACAGGTTGTCTAACAGTGTAAATTTGCTGTCCCCTCAAAATAACAACACACAGCCATTAATGTGTAAACCACTGGCAACAAAAGTGAGTACACCCCTAAGTGAAAATGTCCAAATTGGGCCCAAAGTGTCAATATTTTGTGTGTCCACCATTATTTTCCAGCACTGCTTTAACCCTTCTGGGCATGGAGTTCACCAGAGCTTCACAGATTGCCACTGGAGTTCTCTTCCACTCCTCTATGATGACATCACCGAACTGGTGGATGTTAGAGACCTTGCGCTCCTCCACCTTCTATTTGAGGATGCCCCACAGATGCTCAATAGGGTTTAGGTCTGGAAACATGCTTGGCCAGTCCATCACCTTTACCCTCAGCTCCTTTAGCAAGGCAGTGGTCGCCTTGGAGGTGTGTTTGGGGTCATTTTTATGTTGGAATACTGCCCTGCGACCCAGTCTCCGAAGGGAGGGGATCATGCTTTACTTCAGTATGTCACAGTACATGTTGGCATTCATGGTTCCCTCAATGAACTGTAGCTCCCCAGTGCCGGCAGCACTCATGCAGCCCCACACATGACACTCCCACCACCATGCTTGACTGTAGGCAAGACACACTTGTCTTTGTACTCCTCACCTGGTTGTTGCCACACACACTTGACACCATCTGAACCAAGTAAGTTTATCTTGGTCGCATTAGACCACAGAACATGGTTCCAGTAATCCATGTCCTTAGTCTGCTTGTCTTCAGCAAACTGTTTGTGGGCTTTTTTTGTGCATCATCTTTAGAAGAGGCTTCCTTCTGGGACGACAGCCATACAGACCAATTTGATCAGTGTATGGCCTGAGCACTGACAGGCTGACCCCCCACCCCTTCAACCTCTGCAGCAATGCTGGCAGCATTCATACGTCCATTTCCCAAAGACAACCTCTGGATATGACGCTGAGCATGTGCACTCAACTTCTTTGGTCGACCATGGCGAGGCCTGTTCTGAGGGGAAGCTGTCCTGTTAAACCGCTGTATGGTCTTGGCCACCATGCTGAAGCTCAGTGTCAGGATCTTGGCAATCTTCTTATAGCCTAGGCCATCTTTATGTAGAGCAAAAAATATTTTTTTCACATCCTTAGAGTTCTTTGCCATGAGGTGCCATGTTGAACTTCCAGTGACCAGTATGAGTGAGAGCTATAACACCAAATTTAACACACCTGCTCCCCATTCACACCTGAGACCTTGTAACACTAACGAGTCACATGACATCAGGGAGGGAAAATGGCTAATTGGGCGCAATTTGGACATTTTCACTTGGCGGTGTACTCACTTTAGTTGCCAGTGGTTTAGACATTAATGGCTGTGTGTTGCGTTATTTTGAAGGGACAGCAATTTTACACTGTTATACAAGTTGTACACTCACTACTTTACATTGTAGCAAAGTGTCATTTCTTCAGTGTTGTCACATTAAGAGCCCTTTCACACTGGGGCGGGGGCGGCGTCGGTGGTAAAACGGCGCTATTAGCAGCGTTTTACTGTCGGTATTCGGCCGCTAGCGGGGCGGTTTTACCCCCTGCTAGTGGCCGAGAAAGGGTTAAATACCACCGCAAAGCGCCTCTGCAGAGGCGCTTTGCCGGCAGTATAGCCGCGCCATCCCATTGATTTCAATGGGCAGGAGCGGTGAAGGAGCGGTATACACTCCGCTCCTTCACCGCTCTGAAGATGCTGCTAGCAGGACTTTTTTTACCGTCCTGCCAGTGCATAGCTTCAGTGTGAAAGCCCTCGGGGCTTTCACACTGGAATGAAAGCAGCGGCACTTTCGGGTCGGTTTATATTTACAAAGATGTGAGGGGTGTACTCTTGTGAGATACTGTATATATTTTTTTTTAAATCAAAGTGGTAACCTGGTCAAAATTTAACATGGACATGAACCTGTAATTCCCTTCAACCTGTACGTTGTTGTGGAAATCATTTACAACCTTTGTGGTTGCTGACATGTTCCAAGCTGAGGAGGACACCCCAGCGCTTGTGTTTATGGAAAAACCAGATTGCTGATTTCCTGGGCAGTGCACACTGTTTTCAGCCTTGTCTACTCTAGTCATGTCCATAGCCACAATGGTGCTCTTGTAGAATGGATTTACTTATACACTATATTGGCTTGTCTTTTTGCAATTTAAAAGCTACATAAAATGTACAGTATACTTATATTGACAGTTCCATAGGTTTTATGCATTCTGAACTATATTGTTTTAAATTTCTAGAGGATATTTGGAGAAGCTGCTGAGAAAAATTTGTATTTGTCTCAACTGATTATATTGGATACACTGGAAAAATGTCTTGCAGGGGTGAGTATTCAAATTTTTGTTTAGTTTTTTGAGTGCATCCACTTATGTTTAGTAAGGAGATGGATACAGTGTTGTGGTTCATTGCGCAATGATGTTTACCTTTTTGTTTGCATGAATGAAACCTACTACTGGAAGATTTCAAAACAATCAGTCTGGTTAAACAGCAGTGCAGTGGAGAAACCTATGGTGCAGACAGCTGTCTAATGAGTGAATTAAGCACCCCGGAACCGTGGTAGTTTTTTCCTAATGCTCATTTAGAACTTTCTTGGGACCTTGTTTTATGCATTTATCCAGGACTATTGCATGCCCTTATTTCTAGGATGATTTTATTTTTGAAGGTTGATAATATATGGTTCTGCTATCTGCCTTAACGCGCACAATTTTTTTTTTTTTGTATTTCATATTCGGAAGTTAATTTTAAGCGCACTATTTATTGTTCTAATTTATTTCTGACATTTGTTGTTTACATGTTAAAATCTGTATTTTTTGGTAGAAAATTACTTAGAACCCCAAACATTATGTATATTTTTTAGCAGAGAATCTAGAGAATAAAATGGCGATTGTTGCAATATTTTATGTCACACGGATTTGTGCAGCGGTCTTTTAAACGTAACTTTTTGGGGAAAAAGATACTTTCATGAATTTTAAAAAACAGTAAAAGTAGCTCCATTTTTTTATATAATGTGAAAGATGTTACGCCGAGTAAATACATACTAAACATGTCACGCTTTAAAATTGTGCACACCCGTGGAATGGCGACAAACTACGGTACCTAAAAATCTCCATAGGCGACATTTTAAAAAAAACGGTTATCGGGTTAGAGTTACAGAGGAGGTCTAGTGCTAGAATTATTGCTCTCGCTCTGACGATCACAGCGATAGCTCACTTGTGATTTGAACACAGTTTATATATGCAGGCGCGGCTTCCGTATGCGTTTTCTTTGCTGCACGAGCTTGCGGAGACGGGGTGCTTTAGAAGAATATTTTTTTTTTAAATTTCATTTATTTTTTCTTTTTACATTTTTTTTTTTTTTTTTTAAATCTTTTGATCACTTTTATTGCTGTCACAAGGAATGTAAACATCCCTTGTGACAGTAATAGGTGGTGACAGGTACTCTTTATGTAGGGATCGGGGGTCAAAGACTCCAAATCCCTCCTTTGCACTTAAAAGTATTCAGATCGCAGAAAATGACGATACTGTATATTTTTTAAAAACCTGCTTTGTTCCAGTCTTCGTAACAGCCTCCTCTCTGTGACGTCACTTCCATGGTTACAGAGAGAAGACTGGAACAAAGCTGTTTCTGGCTTCGTGCCAGTCTGTCTCTAGCCGCCGGAAGTGGCGGATCGAGGATCTGGTCCCCCGGTGGGACGGCTTTTAGCTGCATCGATTTGTTATCCCTGGTTAGCCTATCGCCCGCTCTAAAAAAAACGGTACCTGGATGATGCCTGCAGCTGCGAGCATCCTCCCGGTATAACCCCCTAAAGCCGAGGCCGCATATCTGTGTATGCTCGGCGGCAAGGGGTTAAAAAGTTGGATTTTTTTTTTTTAAATTGTAAAATCCCTTGGAGTACATCATGAGAGAATAAGCATCTTCATATCAATTACTATAGGGTTAACCTTCTACCTTTTTAGGTGATTGAACACTGGCAAAAAAATAAGACAGGAAGTCTTGGGGGTACTTATTTCAGATTGTAAAATGAGCAAACTGTGACCAGGCAGTGGAAAAAGCAAATAGAATTCTAAGATGCATCACTAGAGGGATCACCAGCAGGAGGAAGAAAGTTCTAATTCCCCGTTATCAGGGGTGTCAAACTGGTGGCCCTCCAGCTGTTGCAGAACTACAAGTCCCATGACAACTGTGCCCTATATAGATTTTTAGCTAGACCTCATTTAGAAAGAATACTGTGTCCAGTTCTCGCTTACAAAAAGATATTCAGATAGCACTAGTCCAGAGACGGGTAACAAAAATGGCTAAAGGTCCTGGGGATAAAACCTAAAAATTAAAAAAGATAAAATCGAGAGCGACTTCAGTAACTTAATATATACAGTTTGGAGGAAAGAAGGGAAAGGGGAGACATGACTGAAACCTTTAAATACATCAAAGTGGTGAATGAGGTTCAAGAAGGCAGTTTCTTTTCAATATGAAACCAAAATCAAGAACACTCTGGGACATGACCTCAAACTAACTGGAGGAAAGTTCAATACTAATCTTAGAAAGTACTATTTTACTGAAAGGGTAGTTGATGCTTGGAATGCTCTTTCCAGTAGAGGTATATTGAGCCCTCCTCCCAATTAGACAAGGCTTCAGTTTTTGTAGCAAGCCCTGAACAGTGATCGTTCCGAGAGGCCTATGTAAACAAGGCAGACCGCCATTCTGCTAGTAAGGAAGACAGATCTTGTGTTTCTTCTAAGCAGGAACACGGATCTGTCTTTGTACAGTTAAACTATCCCCCACACAGTAAGAAAGCACTCCCAGGGAACACATTTAACTCTTTGATTACCCCAGATGTTTACCCCTTCCCTGCCAGTGTCATTAGTGCAGTGACAATACATTTTTTAGCACTGATCACTGTATTGGTTTCACTGGTCCCCAAAAATTGTCACTTGGTGTCAAATTTGTCCGCTGCAATGTTGCAGTCCCGCTAAAAATCGTTGATCACCGCCATTACTAGTGAAATTTTTAAAAAATATTATTCCATAAATCTATCCCATAAACTTTAGACGCTATAACTTTTGCTCAAACCAATCAATGTATGCTTATTGGGATTTCTTTACCAAAAATATATGTAGCAGAATGGCCTAAATGAAGAAATTTTAGATTTTTTTTTTTTTTTTAAATGTACTTTTTTAATTGGATATGTCTTAGACTAGGTTCCCACTGCTGCGTTGTCCGATATCTGTGCGATGCGATTTGCACTGCAGTGCAAATCACATCCGATAGCTGTGCAATGCGATTTCAGCCATACAGATAGTTTGGCTGAATTCGCATTGCATTTGGACCAAACTCGTACAGGACTCTCTTTTTGGTCCACAGCAGAATCGGATCGCATGGGTGTTCACACCCATGCAATCCGATTCCTGTCCGAGTTTGCAGATCGCACTGCGATATGCGAACTGATTTGTGGTTGTCGTTAACTTTTAACTGACACTCCTAGCAGTTCGCATAGGGCAGTGTGAACTGCCGCCGGGAGACATGCGAGAACCCGCAGTAGATTCGCAGCGTTCCCGCATCGCAGCAGTTGCAACCTAGCCTTATAGCCGAAAGTAAAAAGGTTTGTTCATTTTTTTTATTTTTTTTTTGCGCAAAAAATAAAAACCTCAGAGATGATCAAATACCACCAAAAGAAATCTCTATTTGTGGGGAAAGAAATCCCTATCAATTTTTTTTGGGTACAGCAACTGCCGGGACAAGGTCATCCGCGGCCCAGGGCGAAGATGGAGAACTGCTGCCCTCCCCCCCTACGGCGCCTACAAATGATGGGATCTATACTGGAAATTTTTTTTATACTGGTATTGGCGGGGATCAGCGACTTGGGCGTGGTTAAGTTGCGCCCCCATTCAGTGCAATGAAACCGTTCTGATTGGAGCGACTCAAGTCGCTCCGCTTTAGAAATAGGTTCCTGCACTACTTGGTGGAAAGTTTAGAGCAGCTTGCATTGACTTCTATTAAAGAAGTTGTTTGCAAGCTGCATTAATGATGTTGTGCTGTGCGGCTTCAAAGTCGGGTGACACTGGTGGAGAAGGGGTTAACATCTAAAGGCAATCAAGGGGTTAACTGTCTAACAATGTGTAATGTGTGCTGCTATTTGCTGCTGATTGATTTGTTTCTTTAACGTGCAAAAGCACGGAAAAGAAACAAGCGATTGTTACCTCTGTACAGAGCACCGTGTTGATTGTCAACACAGAGCTCTGGGCTGTGATTGGACACAGCCGATCAGCAGCTCCCAGCCATGAATAATTGGCTGGCATCCGTGGGTACGTCCTGGTGCCTGTAGTTGCCACCTGCGATGGTTTAGGAAGTGGTTAAGTAGCAATGGTATTAGTAATATGCAGCAGGAAGGGGGCTAATGCACTGTTGCTGATGCATCAGTGGCAGTTAACCCCTTTGTGCTGCATTAGTGGCACCAGTGTCAGTGTTAACGCACTGGGGCCAGTAATGCATATTACAATAACCCCCCCCCCCCCATTTAGAGTTAATTATGCAATCCGCAGATGGCAATCTGCTTACTTGTGTGATGATGCCCTGCTTGGTTCCTCCTCCTTCATCGCACTCCCATGTCATAACTCCAGCGGGCGTAGCACTCGATGCTGGTTTCCAATCCCGGCTGGCCTGTGTGACGTCACGCCGGCCGGGACTAGGAAGCGCCTGTCGGGCAGAGATGATGAGGAAGTGAGGGGCGGGTGGGGTTTGTCTCGGGCTTGTGCGCTCCTGTTCCTCCGGTAAATTGTACCTCGCTTGTCTGGATGGAGGAATTGGTTAGCTTCTTCTCTTTCAGCCCACTGGGAAAAAACAAAACAAAAAACGGTATATGGCCAGTCTAAGTGTCTGCGTTATTTTTCTGATTTGATTTGCTTTTGCAGACTGCACAAACCTGGCTAGGTTCACTTAAAATGACCCTGTCCAGGGGATGGAAAACCTTACAACAGCAAAACGCTATAGAAGGAGATATTCTACTCGCTCCCCTCTAGCAGGTTATGTGCTGAAATCTTGCTCTTTTGAAGAGCTCTGGGTGCAATTATCCAACTTAACTGGTGCGTCCGTATCTCCCACTGCCTGAAGTGGTACTTCCTACCAATTCCTATGTCCCTACAGTACAGGGTTTTAAGTGGTTGGCAGAAATCATAGCATCTAATGATGGGCACTCTTGCTGCCATGCCAGTATTTTAAATGTCTCAGCCTGTGATCTGAACCCACACCTTATCTCTCTGATCCCAGTGTGCGTGTCAGCAGCTGTGTCTGTGACTCCTCTGCCTGGCAGTGGAGTTTTCAGTGTTTCATTTGAGCTAGATCAGCTGTTCATAGGAGCCAGCTAGTTATTGCACTCTTTCTGCTCCTGCTCTCTCCTCTATGCAAGCCAGCAGCAGTGCTCAGTTTACAGTCTTTCTATATGTCGGCAGCTACAACAAAGTATATCGGCCCTCAGTTCTTTAATATTGCATACAAGAGGGTTAACTATATATAAGGCAATATGTCAATGCTGCTCGATACTGGCTTCTACTAGATGTCCTTTTAGTGATTCCATTGATTTTGTCAACTATATATATATATATATATATATATATATATATATATATATATATATATATATATATATATATATATATATATATATATATATATATATATATATATATATATATATATATATATTGTGGCCATACTTGATGCTCTCCAGCTGAACTACTGTCAGCACCACGGGTGGTAGACTTATCAGCACCACGGGTGGTAGACTGCAGTACTGATTGAGTGAAAATTTTCCAACAGGCTGGTTGTACAGAAGTCCAGCTCTCAATTGACTTCTGTACAACCAGCCTGTTGGAATAGATCAAAATTCGTCAGGACCTTGCTGAACCGGCCAAATTTTGATTCATCTATGGCAGTGGTTCTCAACCTGGGGGTCGGTCAAATCATGATTTGCCAGGGGTCACCAAATCCTTGGCTGTTCCTGAAGCCCGCAGCGCTCTCCCAGCCTTTTTGTGGCCGCCCAGCAGGGCTGTCCCTGGAGCCCGCAGCTGCCCACTCAGTCTCTTTGCAGCCGCCCATTCAGTTCAGGGCATGACTGGGGGGCAGAGACTAGAGGTCAGCTGACTGGTGAGGAATGTGAAGTGGGAGGGGCTGGAGGGGACCCTAGCTCCTGATTTCAGCATAGGTGTCACTGCTACGAAGCACCACAAAGTCGGAGACACATTGAGTATCACTACCTGGGATTATAGTTGCATTAAAGGTCCCCACTACAGTTCTCAGATCAGCAGATGACCTTGATCAAGAGCACCTTAGTTGGCTGATCAGAACTCCCCGCCAACACTGCCACTTATCCCATTCCCACCACCAAGAAGTAAGAGAAGGAATAAAAATAGAGAATACATGGAAGGGAGAGGAAAAGAGGGGGAGGAACAAAGTTCCATACCTGTCTGCATGAGTGAAGAGTTAAAGAGCTATAAAAAGGATGTTTTTCCCAGTGGGCTTTATATTTTCTAAAATATAACTGTGCTGTTATATGCTCATTCTATGCAGACAGTACATAGTTGTTTAGTCTTTTATATCACGTTTCAGTTGTATTTATCTACACTTTCTCATTTCAGCAACCAAAAGACTGTATGCGCTTGGATGAAACGATGCTTGTTAAACAGCTGCTACCTGAGATCTGCCATTTTATTCACACACATCGAGAGGGCAACCAGCATGCAGCCGAGTTGCGGATTTCTGCTTCAGGAGTCTTGTTCTCTTTAAGCTGCAATAACTTCAATGCAGTTTTCAGTCGCATTTCTACCAGGTGAGAAACAGTAAATTGTAGCATTAAGGAAAATTTCAAAAAAAGATGCTAGATGTAGTGTGTTTTGTGGTATTGCATGAATTTGAAGTTTTTTCCTGCAAACTTTTTCTCTTTGGAGCATCCTTCCGCAGAATGGCAATGTAGCTGCACAGCCAGGGGACAATTCCAAATGAAAGCTTTGTTGTATATTCACTTTGGCTTATACGATATGGACAGCAACCAGAGATCTTGGATATATCTTCTGTCCAAACTTGGATTTTTACTTTTGTGGAAAATTGTAACCAAAGTAGAGTCCCTTATAGAATTTGATCTTCAGCAGCAGTTATTAATGGTGCTAAAAGCATTGGTGAGCAGCCAATTATGTAACCGACTACTGATACTCTGTAATTGGTTGCTGCAGGTTAAAGCATATGAACGCTCAGTTGCGTTCCAGAACATAAGTATATAACTCCTAATTGTAACCACTTTTTTTTTTTTCCCCCCTTAATAAATTTATAGGATGTATATTTTAAATGATAGGCTCCAGAAAAGATATGTCTTATGTTTAACAGCTCAAAATGTTTATGTATTTCTAAAATACAGATTCTCCAGTGATTTATTTAAGCAAGAGAGCTGTAGGTTTATAAGGTGCTATTTGCCACATAAAATTTAAAGAGATTGCAAATGTTTTTTTTCCAAATAACAAACTTGTCATACTTAACTTGATCCTCCTCTTTTGGGATCCCCAGCTGGGTACTGTGGGGGCACTCGTTTGGGCTTGAATCCCGATTTACGCACTGTGTGTCCATAGACACTCAGTGCGTGGCTCGGCCCTGCCCCCCACTCTGCTCACTGGCTGTGATTGACAGCAGCAGGTGCCAATGGTTCTCTCTGCTGTCTCCATGTCCAGTGAAGAGAGAGCCCTGCATGAGGGGGAACTGCACACACAGGTTTTCTATCCTAATGCAGAGAATGCATTAAGGAAAAAAAACTACCTTTTTTTACAATCGCTTTAAATTGGAGCTTTAGCCAAAATATCCTAATTCAATGATAAA
The DNA here is from genome assembly GCA_037952835.1 of Lithobates septentrionalis. NCBI lineage: Eukaryota > Metazoa > Chordata > Amphibia > Anura > Ranidae > Lithobates > Lithobates septentrionalis. The sequence goes on from JBBDGP010003274.1 coordinate 1,769,849, forward strand.
CTTGCTTTTCATTTTATATTTTTTTGTTTTTAGGTTGCAAGAGCTGACAGTTTGTTCAGAAGACAATGCTGATGTTCACGATATAGACTTGATACAGTACATTAATGTGGACTGTGCAAAACTGAAAAGGCTGCTACAAGGTTGGTGAATTCCTATGGCGCAATTTTTTTTTTTTTTTGGTACAGTGGGGCAAAAAAGTATTTAGTCAGCCACCAATTGTGCAAGTTCTCCCACTTAAGATGAGAGAGGCCTGTAATTGTCGGCATAGGTATACCTCAACGATGAGACACAAAATGTGGAAACAAATCCAGACTATCACATTGTCTGATTTTTGAAAGAATTTATTTGCAAATTATGGTGGAAAATAAGTATTTTGTCAATATAAAAAGTTCATCTCAATACTTTGTTATATATCCTTTGTTGGCAATGATAGAGGTCAAACGTTTTCTGTAAGTCTTCACAAGGTTGTCACACACTGTTGCTGGTATGTTGGCCCCTTCCTCCATGCAGATCTCCTCTAGAGATGTGATGTTTTGGGGCTGTCGCTGGGCAACACAGACTTTCAACTCTCTCCAAAGGTTTTCTATGGGGTTGAGATCTGGAGACTGGCTAGGCCACTCCAGGACCTTGAAATGCTTCTTACGAAGCCACTCCTTCGTTGCCCTGGGCGGTGTGTTTGGGATCATTGTCATGCTGAAAGACCCAGCCACGTTTCATCTTCAATGCCCTTCCTGATGGGAGGAGGTTTCCACTCAAAATCTCACGATACATGGCCCCATTCATCCTTTCATGTGTATGGATCAGTCGTCCTGTTCTCTTTGCAGAGAAACAGCCCCAAAGCATGATATTGCCACCCCCATGCTTCACAGTAGGTATGGTGTTCTTTGGTTGCAACTCAGCATTCTCTCTCCTCCAAACACGACGAGTTGTGTTTCTACCAAACTTTGGTTTCATCTGACCATATGACATTCTCCCAATCCTCTTCTGGATCATCCAAATGCTCTCTAGCAAACCTCAGACGGGCCTGGACATGTACTGGCTTAAGCAGGGGGACACGTCTGGCACTGCAGGATCTGAGTCCCTGGCGGCGTAGTGTGTTACTGATAGTAGCCTTTGTTACGTTGGTCCCAGCTCTCTGGGTCATTCACTAGGTCCCCCCGTGTGGTTCTGGAATTTTTGCTCACCGTTCTTGTGATCATTTTGACCCCACGGGGTGAGATCTTGTGTCGAGCCCCAGATCGAGGGAGATTATCAGTGGTCTTCTTGTATGTCTTCCATTTTCTAATTATTGCCCCCACAGTTGATTTCTTCACACCAAGCTGCTTGCCTATTGCAGATTCGGTCTTCCCAGCCTGATGCAGGTCTACAATTTTGTTTCTGGTGTCCTTCGACAGCTCTTTGGTCTTCACCATAGTGCAGTTTGGAGTGTAACTGTTTTGAGGGTGTGGACAGGTGTCTTTTATACTGATAACACGTTCAAACAGGTGCTATTAATACAGGTAATGAGTGGAGGACAGAGGAGCCTCTTAAAGAAGAAGATACAGGTCTGTGAGAGCCAGAAATCTTGCTTGTAGGTGACCAAATACTTATTTTCCACCATAATTTGCAAATAAATTCTTTCAAAAATCAGACAATGTGATTATCTGGATTTGTTTCCACATTTTGTCTCTCATAGTTAAGGTATACCTATGATGACAATTACAGGCCTCTCATCTTTTTAAGTGGGAGAACTTGCACAATCGGTGGCTGGCTAAATACTTTTTTGCCCCACTGTATGTCACAAGGAGAGTCATTTCTCCACCTGATGTTTGAACACTGGCAAATAGCAAAGCTTGACTCAGCCCTGCATACCCCTCCCACTCCCGGCATTTTTTTTTTTTTTTTGCTAGTGTTTGTAGATGATGGACCTGTCTCTCTCTCTGAGTCTTTTCTCCTAAGATGCACAAAGTCTTCTACCACTGAACTGTGCTCCTGAGCCTGGGTGCTCTAGAGCAGTGTTTCTCAACCTTTTTACGGTGAAGTACCCCTGCAGGTATAAAAAAAAACATTCCTAAGCATTCTCTACCCCTGTCTCAGGAAAGTAATTTCTATTGTTTGGGTGTCATGATTTCTGTGTGTTTGTGATGATTTGTGTGTGTGTGTTTGTTTTTGTTCCTGTGCAATATCATTGTATGTGTAAAAATGCAAAAAATAAAGTGCAGCGCTAGGTTTAAACACAAGATGATCCTGAGGAAAGAGAAAAATATCCTGGACGGCTGCACACCATAGAAGACATCTTTATTGATATGAAGAAATAAAATCCAAATGCAGTCACCTCATGTACAGGGAGGAACAGGAAAGATAGCAAGATGATCCTGTGCATAAAAACATATATGAAAGTAAATATAACGCTGAATTATTAAAGTGCAATATGCCCATAAACATTAAATGGCATACATTCAAATAAAGTGCAACTATACAGTGCACATATGATGAATTGTATTATACGCAACCAAAATATTTAGTGTTAGTGTGATCCCATGCGACAAATGCAAGATGAAAACGGTCACATAAACGCACACAAGTGCAAACAATATGCAAATTGTAAAGTGCAACACTAAGTTTGGGCACAAAAAGAGTGCATGAGAACATACGTGAAGAAAATATTGCACAATAATAAATGTGTAATGTGACCATAATCTTAAGTAGCATAAATTCACATAAAGTGTAACTATACAGTGCAAATGTGATGGATTGTGTTATATACAACAAAAATATTTAATTTAGTGCAGTCCCATGCGACAATGCAGAAGGAAACCAAAGTCGCATAAAAAACGCACAAGTGCAATACTATATGGATGGGAAAAAAAAAAATGTTCATTGCTGAAATCCAATATGTAACTTCACAGTGCAGCATATAACGTAGATTAGTGCTCATCACCGTGTTTCCTGTCACCTCATTAAGATAAAAAGCTTACCAGAAATCCTGCGACCTCCCTTATTCAGGGCGGTTAAACAGCGCTTTTAGTGAAATCCAAGTTTTGCCGATGAAAGATTTCAGCATTCCTCTCCAGAAAGATCCATGGACATCCACTCGAACCCCAATCATGTGAACAGCAGGATAATATAAAAAAGATAAAAAGGCTCCAATAGTATAGTATGTCTTCTCAAGACGTTTTATTAACCACTTTAAGACCAGCCTCGTTTTGGATTTTAGGTGTTTACAAGTTTAAAACAGGTTTTTTTGCTAGAAAATTACTTGGAACTCCCAAACATTATATATTGTTTTTTTTTCTAACACCCTAGAGAATAAAATGGCGGTCATTGCAATACTTTTTTTTGCACCGTATTTGCGCAGCGGTCTTCTAAGCGCACTTTTTTTTGGAAAAAATTCACTTTTTTGAAAAAAAAATAAGACAACAGTAAAGTTAGCCCAATTTTTTTTTATATTGTGAAATATAATGTTACACCAAGTAAATTAATACCCATCATGTCACGCTTCAAAATTGCGCCCGCTCGTGGAATAGCGTCAAAATTTTACCCTTAAAAATCTCCATAGGCGACGTTTAAAAAAATTACTACAGATTGCATGTTTTGCGTTACAGAGGAGGTCTAGGGCTAGAATTATTGCTCTCACTCTACCGGTCGCGGCGATACCTCACATGTGTGGTTTGACCACCGTTTTCATATGTGGGCGCTACTCACGTATGCGTTCGCTTCTGCGCGCGAGCTCGTCGGGACAGGGCGCTTTTAAAAAATTTTTTTTTTATTTATTTTACTTTATTTTATTTATTTTTTCACTGTTTTTAAAAAAAAAAAAAAAAATTTGGATCACTTTTATTCCTATTACAAGGAATGTAAACATCCCTTGTAATAGAAAAAAGCATGACAGGTCCTCTTAAATATGAGATCTGGGGTCAAAAAGTCCTCAGATCTCATATTTAGACTAAAATGCAAAAAAAAAAAAAAAAAAAAAAGTCGTTTAAAAAAATGACACAAAAATAATTGTGCCTTTTAAGAGAAGTGGGCGGAGCCGTCGTAATGACGTCGCTCCGGCCGTCACATGGTATGGAGACGGGTGGGGGCCATCTTAGCCTCACTCGTCTCCATACCTAAGCAGGGAAAGGACCCGATCTCCTCCGCCGCTACCGACGGCTCCGGTAAGCGGCGGAGGGTGCGGGAGAGCGGCGGGAGGGGGGGTGGCACCTCTCCCGCCGCCGATAACGGTGATCTCGCGGCGAACCCGCCGCAGAGACCACCATTATCATGTACGGAACCGCTCACTGAAAAGATGGATACCTCGGTTGTGGCAGCAGCTGCTGCCGTTACCGAGATATCCATCTTCAAAAAAATGACGTGTATATATACAGTGAGCGGTCCGGAAGTGGTTAAGACAGGAGTTGCAGTACAAAAACTCCAAGGCAAATTTATAAAAATTGCGGTAATAGTCCTTGCAGGGAAAAATGGACATACAGGTCAGTTTAAAATCCAATCGCGTGTGTGTGTGTGTGTTGCGTCCCGATGATCCATTCGTCAAATATGACATAATCTGGGGGCTCAGGAGCACAGTTTAGTGGGTAGAAGATTTTGTGCATCTTAGGAGAAAAGACTCGGAGAGAGACAGGTCCATCTTGTATATTTTGTGCCCTGTATCTGGGTTATAATGCTTAGCGGCAGGTCATTTAATTGACAAATTTTTCATCTATCACTTAGCGCAGATATATAATTTTTATTTCTATCATTGTATGTGTGCATGCTGCAATGACACACACACTCACAAATTAACACAATGACACCCACACAATCCCAGATTAACACACTGGCAGATACACAAACACACACAGAATTCCAATTTTACACACTTGCACGTAATCCAAAATTATCACGGGTAGACACATGCAGCCTCGTCAGTGCAGTGCCCACCAAATGCAGTCTAGTCAGTGCAGTGCCCACCAAATGCAGCCTACCAGTGCCTGGATCACGATCTCCCGCTGTGTCCGAGCTTAGATTTGAATTGCCCTCATAGGCTGCCGCTGTAACATCCCGGCTCCTGTGACACACCTCACATGGTTTCAATTTCCCCGCGTTGGGGATCAGTGTTCCGTCTATCACAAGAGCAGGTCTAAGAGGCGGGACTTTGTTACAGCGGCCGCCTGGGCATTTCAGACCCAATCTCCATGACACAGCGGGACATACCCTCTGTGTGTTCCACACACAAGGCGAGGAGGAGGAGGGAGGGAAGGACCAATGGCGTCACTAGGGTTGGTGCCACCCGGTGTGGTAAAACATGGTGTTGCCCGCCCCTCCAGTCACTCCTCAGTACAGACCCCCCCCTCCACTAAGTATAGAACCCCCCTCCACTAAGTATAGACCCCCCCCCCTTTCTATCAGTGCAGACGACCCCTCCCTCAGGATAAAAAATCCCCCCCCCCCCCATGCACCTGGGCTGCGGGCAGAGGAGGATTCAGTGTGCGGCCGCACGGAGAGTTGCTTACTCAGACTGTAACTCGCCGGGCAGCCACAGCAGGCTTCTGTATTGTGAAGGAAGGCAGCAGGAATGAGGAGTCTCGCTCAGGGCGAGCATGGCGCCGGCACATTCCTGGTGAAGAGCCATTCCTCCAGGACCCTCCACTGCCCTCGGGATGGTTTCATCCAGGTGCTGCTCCCCTGCGATGCCACTGAGCCGTCCGGCGAGTTGCTTGCTCAGACTGTCACACTCCGGGCGGCGGGCTTGCGCATAGTGAATGGAGGCAGCAGTAGTGAGAGTGAGGAGTCTCACTCGGCTCTGGGCAGCGTACCCCATGCCGTGGTGCACGTACCCTCAGGGATACACGTACCACGGGTTGAGAAACACTTCTAGAGCAGGGGTAGGCATCCTTGGCCCTCCAGCTGTGGTGAAACTACAAGTCCCATAAGACATTGCAAGACCCTGACAATTAAACATGTCTCGTAGAGGCATGATGGGATTTGTAGTTTCAAAACAGCTAGAGTGCCAAGGTTGCCTACCCCTGCTCTAGAGCATCAACAGTCTGGTTTAGTCCCTACGGATTGCTATCCCTGGAGAGTGTACCTGGAATCTGATGACGAGAACATGGAAGTATGTGCACTGGATTCCATGTTTGCCACCCATTTTGGCAGGTGACTGCATTGCCTGTGCTTTGGTTTGGGAGGAAAGAGGAGGAGGGGGGGGGGGTGTCTTGGGGCCTTGGTCTACTGTGGCAGAGACCAGTGAAGAAAGTGGAGTGGAGAAACCACATTTGTATGGGTGCCATGTTGGGTCTACAGAATTGTTTTTACCTTGTTTAGAATGGACCTCTTTTGTCTAGTTTAGTGTATTTTTGTTTGGCCCTGTGTGGCCGGAAGGGTGGAGCGGGTATTGTGCTCTTCTGTACTCCATTAGTTATCTCTATATATCTTTATATATATCTATGCATACATACATACATACATACAACACAATTCTAATCTTTTTGGCTCTATACACCACCACAATGGATTTGAAATGAAACGAACAAGATGTTCTTTAACTGCAGACTTTCAGCTTTAATTTGAGGGTATTTACATTCAAATCAGGTGAACGGTGTAGAAATTACATCAGTTTATATATGTACTTCCCACTTTTTAAGGGACCAAAAGTAATGGGACAGATTAACAATCATCCATCAAACTTTCACTTTTTAATACTTGGTTACAAATCCTTTGCAGTCAATTACAGCCTGAATTCTGGAATGCATAGACATCACCAGACGCTGGGTTTCATCCCTGGTGATGCTCTGACAGGCCTCTACTGCAACTGTCTTCAGTCCCTGCTTGTTCTTGGGGCATTTCCCTTCAGTTTTGTCTTCAGCAAGTGAAATGCATGCTCAATCGGATTCAGGTCAGGTGATTGACTTGGCCATTGCATAACATTCCACTTTTTTCCCTTAAAAAAACTCTTTGGTTGCTTTCGTAGTATGCTTCGGGTTATTGTCCATCTGCACTGTAAAGCGCTGTCCCATGAGTTCTGAAGCATTTTGCTGAATATGAGCAGATAATATTGCCCAAAACACTATATAATTCATCCTGCTGCTTTTGTCAGCAGTCACATCAATAAATACAAGAGAACTAGCCATACATGCCCACGCCATGACTCTACCACCACCATGCTTCCCTGATGAGGTGGTATGCTTTGGATCATGAGCAGTTTCTTTCCTTCTCCATGCTCTTCTCATCACTCTGGTACAAGTTGATCTTGGTCTCATCTGTCCATAGGGTGTTGTTCCAGAACTGTGGAGGCTATTTTAGATGTTATTTGGCAAACTCTAATCTGGACTTCCTGTTTTTGAGGCTCACCAATGGTTTACATCTTGTGGTGAACCCTCTGTATTCACCCTGGTGAAGTCTTCTCTTGATTGTTGGCTTTGACACACCTACCTTCTGGAGAGTGTTCTTGATCTGGCCAACTGTTGTGAAGGGTGTTTTCTTCACCAGGGAAAGAATTCTTCGGTCATCCACCACAGTTGTTTTCCGTGGTCTTCCGGGTCTTTTGGTGTTGCTGAGCTCACCGGTGCGTTCTTTCTTTTTAAGGATGTTCCAAACAGTTGATTTGGCCACACCTTTTGCTATCTCTCTGATGGGTTTGTTTTGTTTTTTTCAGCCTAATGATGGCTTGCTTCACTGATAATGACAGCTCGTTGAATCTCATATTGAGAGTTGACAGCAACAGATTCCAAATGCAAATAGCAGACTTGAAATGAACTCTGGACCTTTTTATCTGCTCCTTGTAAATGGGATAATGAAGGAATAACACACACCTGGCCATGGAACAGCTGAGCAGCCAATTGTCCCATTACTTTTGGTCCCTTAAAAAGTGGGAGGCACATATGCAAACTGTTGTAATTCCTACACCGTTCACCTGATTTGGATTTAAATACCCTCAAATTAAAGCTGAAAGTTTGCAGTTAAAGCACATCTTGTTCGTTTCATTTCAAATCCATTGTGGTGGTGTATAGAGCCAAAAAGATTAGAATCGTGTTGATGTTCCAATATTTATGGAGAGATATATCTATATCTATATATCTATATATATATATATATATATATATATATATATATATATATATATATATATATATATATATATATATATATATCTTTTATTGGTTGAAAGACCAATTTAAACGGGTGCTCAAGATTATCCTGTTCAGCACGCCCAGGATCTGGCCAGCTACTAGCAGCTTTGTTTGCAGTAGTTGCTATGAGAGATTCTATCCTTCATGCCTTGCGCCCTTTGCTAAGTGCAATGCGAGAAGCTTCTGGCCAGTCTTCCTTTTTGTGGTGAAACAGCTGTTTGGGGATGATTTGGGTAATACATCCAAAGAAGTTCTAGTGGAAAGTACCCCTTTGCCATTTAAGAAGAGGAGTAAACGTTTTTCATTTTAACAAGCTCCTTCTCCTGTGCCAGGGGCATCAGCCTCCAGGCAGTCACGACAGCCTCCACCATAAAGTTAGTAATCCTCAGGGACAAAAGAGGACTTGGGTAGGAAACCTACAAAATACTAAAGCCTCCTTAAGAGTAGGGGGAATACTAATGCAGTTCTCAAGGATCTGGCAGGAAGAGTGTCGAGACAGATGGGGGACTTCTGTTTCCTCGTTGTCTCTGATCAAATGTTCCTAAGGATCCAGAGAAAAAGTCTTTCTTTCAAGCACTGGACCATCTTTTTGCAAAAAGTGATCAAAGTCCCCATGTAAGAGCAGGGGTTGTGGTTTGGTTCAAACCTTTTTTTTTCACGGTGCCAAAACTGAATGGACATTCTGGATCTCAAAAATCTAATTCGATTCCTGAATATAACCGCTTTTTTTTTTTTTTTTGCATGGAGTCAATCCAATCAGTTGTTTCCATCCTACAAGGAGGAGAACTTCTGACGTCAATCGGCATCAAAGATGCATACCCCCATGTGCCCATTTCCTCGCTCACCAGTAATATCTACTTTTCAAGGTAGAAGATCTTCATTTTCAGTGTGTAGCTCTGCTTTTCCGTCTAGATACTGCACCATGAGTGTTTACAAAGGTTCTGGCCCCTCTAGGCAGATTAAGGGCCCAAGGTATAACTATTATAGTTTACCTAGACGATCTGTTCTTGATAGACCAGTCGGTAGCCCGCTTAGACCAAAGTATGGTCACCACATTCCTGGAATACCTAGGTTGGATTCTCAATCTAGAAGAAATCTTCCTTTAAAACCATCAAGAAGGCTAAAATACTTGGTTCTGATCATAGATACACCCAGGAAAAGGTATTCTTGCCCCAGGAAAAGATCAGCTTCATAAAGGAACTGATTCAGGTGGTCAAAGCAAGATTAATTCTTCTATTCAGCTTTGCATGAGGTTGTTGGGAAAGATGGTGGCTTCATTCGAGGCCATTCCTTATGCTCAGTTTCATTCGAGACTGCTGCAAAACAGTATCTCCTATCGGCTTGGAACAAAAGGGTTCAAGCTCTAGATTTCCCAATGTGTCTGACTCCAAAGGTGCGCCGGTGCCTCAGTTTATGGTGGTTAACCAAAAATCTGCAAAGGGGAAAATCCTTCCTTCAGTTATTTGGGAAGTGGTAACGACATATGCCAATCTTTTTTGGGTTGGGGAGCAGTTCTGGAAGAGGCAACTGTCCAAGAGTGGCCCAGATCAGAAATGGCCTTGCCCATTAACATTCTAGAAATTCAGGCAGAGCACTTGGTCCTGAGGGCCTGAACGTTCAGTTTACAGAATTGTCCTGCCAGGATTCAATCTGACAATGCCACAGCAATGGCCTATATCAATCGCCAAGGGGGCACAAGAAGTTGTGCGGCCCAGAGAGAGGTGAATCATATCCTATCTTGGGCAGAAAACGATGTGCTTTGACTATCGGCAGTCTTCAATCCAGGAACAGAAAATTGGCAGGCGGACTACTTGATTCGCTAGCAGTTGTTCCCGGTAGAATGGTTCCTTCACCCAGATTATCTTCCTATCAATATGTCAAAGATGGGGGATCCCAGACGTAGATCTGTTTGCTTTCAGGTTCAACAAAGAAATCAACGATTTTGTGTCAAGAACAAAGGATCCGCTAGAATGCGGAACAGATGCCTTGCTATTCCCGTGGAATCGGTTCTCACTGATTTATGCATTCCCTCCTATTCTATTCTGCCTGTATCCACTGCTTCTTTGCAGGATCAAGCAGGAAGGGAAGTTGGCGATTCTTGTGGCCCAGGAGATCTTGGTATGAAGAGATTGTAAAGATGATGGTAGGGGACCCATGGACCCTACCGCCACAGCCAGACCTTCTCTCGCAAGGTCCGGTATTCCATTCTACTTTACAAACCCTACATTTAACAGTTTGTCTATTGAGACCCACATTCTGAAAAAGCGTGGGCTGTTGGGTTCAGTTGTGTCTACTCTGGTTAATGCAAGGAACCCGGCCTCCAGAGTCATATATTAGAGTCTGGAAGGCATATGTCTACTGGTGTGAATCCAGGGGTTGGCACCCCAGGAAGTATGTCATAGGTAGAATCCTTTACTTTCTACAGATGGGATTAGAAATAAGAGTACTATCAAGGGCCAGGTTTCAGCCTTATTGGTATTATTTCAGCAACCACTTGCTTCACACTCTTTGGTTCGTAGCTTTATTCAGGGGGTAACGCGGCTTAATCCTCCAGTTAGGTCACCCCTGAACCCTTGGGACTTGAATTTAGTCCTGTCGGCATTACAGAAACAGCCTTTTGAGCCGATATGACATATTCCCTTGGTCGTTGTTTTTTTTTTTTTTTCTGGTAGCCATATCTTCTGCAAGAAGGATATCAGAGTTGTCTGCTTTTTCTTGTAAAGAGCCATATTTAATTATTTACAAGGATAAGTTTGTATTGCGTCCTCATCCTAATTTTCTACCGAAGGTAGTGTCAGATTTTTACTTAAACCAGGATATTGTTCTACCTTCATTTTTCCCAGAACCCCGTTCTGCGGACAAAAAGTCACTCCATTCTGTTGATGTGGTGAGAGCCGTCAAAATCTATTTGACGGCGACTGCTCAAAATGGATGTTTTGTTTGGGTTGCCTGAAGGTCCTAAAAGAGGACAGGAAGCATCGAAATCTACTATTTCTAAATGGATTCGACAAGTGATTGTTCAAGCTTATGGTTTAAAGAGGAAAGTTCCTCCTTTTCATATTAAAGCGCACTCCACCAGGGCTATTAGTACTTCCTGGGCAGTGCATCACCAAGCCTCCATGGCTCAAATCTGCAAGGCCGCAACTTGGTCTTCAGTCCATACATTTACCAGATTCTATCAAGTAGATGTAAAAGGTCATGAGGATATCGCCTTGGGGCGCAATTTGCTGCAGGCAGCAGTATAAGTCCTCTGGTCTCATATTGCCCTACTTTTGTGTCTCCCTCCCTTCAGTTGGCATTGCTATGGGACATCCCACATAGTAACTACTATGGCTCTGTGTCCCGTGATGAACGATAAGAAAATAGGATTTTTATAACAGCTTACCAGTAAAATCCTTTTCTTTGAAGTACATCACGGGACGGGTTAAACAGGGAGCGGACTTCCTGTCTTAGGGTGTGCCAGTGTCCACCTGAAGGTGGCCTATACCCACATAGTAACTACTATGGCTCTGTGTCCCGTGATGTACTTCAAAGAAAAGGATTTTACAGGTAAGCTGTTATAATAATCCTATTTTTCAGGTCTCGGGGAACCCCTGATAAAACCCATTCTTTGGGGGTCAGTGGGAACAATGTCCTTTACTTTGGTTTTCAGTGAGAATGCCCTTTGTTACAGTGGTGGTAAGAATGGCCCCCTTACAGAGAGCTATAAAGATCATTGGTGTCATACCACTGGCTCCTCCAAGTGGCATTGGCTCAGAACTATGTAGGCACCTTTAAACAGGAGGTAACTCGGCCACAGCTCAAGGAACCCCTAGCCACCTCTGAAGGAACCCTAGGGTTTCACGGAACCCTTGTTGAGAATGGCTGGTCTAAGAGTTAACACTCTTGTAATGTACAAATAAGAAACTGGGTTCTTTGACTTGCCTTTTAAAATGCATTTCTTGGAGTACATCATAGGTCACAGGTCCCCCCCTCCTGCTTAAAAGCGGAGTTCCGCCTGACCCTTGCCCCCCCAATGTGAAAATTAAGTCAGCAGCTACAAATACTGCATCTGCTGACTTTTAATTTTAGGACACTTACCTGTCAAGGCATCCAGCCATGTTTGCACCCCAGCCAGTTTTCGGATCAACTCTTGAGTGCTGCTGCCGCCTCCGTTTGTGGTAAGGGAAGCCATCAGTGAAGCCCTTCGGCTGCACTTTCTAACTGGACCGCAGAGGAAGGAGAAAGGGGGGGGGGGCTAAACTTCTGAGGGAAATCCCAGCGGCGCAGTCTCCCGGAAGTTGGGGATGGGTACCTGTCAAAATCGGCTAGGTGGGCAGAAGGAGATGAGCAGTGCTTCCACTTTTTGGTGGCAAAACTGAGGCAATACTGGGAGTGGTAGGGGTTATGCAGTGCTGTGCCAAGCTTTGCTTTTTTCCAATGACCATCACCTGGAGGTTGAGCATAACAGTGGTCTAAGGGTTAACTGTCCTGTGTTCTATGATCTCCAAAAAAAGAAAATTTTACAGTTGAATCCAAAATCCTTTGGTTTTTTTTTTTTTCTTCTACACAGGGCTCATTTACACTTGCTTTGGCTTCAACAAGGCTTCAGGCAGGCTTTGTTAAAGCTCTCTGAACGCTAGTCAAAGCTCCTGTCACTAAATAAAATTATTATCTTACAGTCCTGTTTACACCTGCTTTTGCTTTGCTTCAGCTTCACTTAAAAAACTATAGCCCATGTAGTATCTGTGGTGCTTTAAAGCATCTTCAAAGCCTCCATAGAAATCTATGTGGCAAAGCTTGCTTGAAGCCCTAACGCAGGCGTAAGGCGTAAACGGGTCTGTAAGCGAACCATTTTATTTAGTGGTAGGAGCTTTGACTGGCTTAAACAAAGCATGTCCGAAGCCATGTTTTGAAGCAAGTGTAAACTAGCCCTAATACAACCAAATTAAATATTAAACTACAGCAAGTTACTAATGTATTCTAGTTCCAAAAAGTCAGTTTATTGTATGTATGTTTTTTGTTTTTCAGAGACGGTTTTCAAATTTAAATCCCTAAAGAAAGTGGCTCAGTTGGCGGTTATCAATAGTCTTGAAAAGGTAAAAATGATTGACAATACACGTGGAACTCATAGTGTGTTAAACTCTCATTAGAAATCTGACTCCTGGCTGTGTGACAAATGAGGACACTTGCAACAGATAAAAGTAACTGTTGGTAAGATGTATATGAAGCTGTTGCAGAATTTTGTCGGCAACAACATATACTCCCAACACGGGAAAGGTCTTATTTACCCCCGCTTTTCTTATCTATAATATGGCACTATGTCTTAAAGTGCGTCTAGTGGCCACTGTGCCTGTAAACAACTGCTTGTGCTTCATTGCAAATATTTTAAATAGACCATTTTTATCCTTGCTTCTTGATACATTTCATTCACACAGGTATGCTGACAGTCATCTAAAAACATTAAGCTAATCTTCAAAAGTCTTAACATGCTTGCTGTAGAAACATTTTTGGTTTACTTGTGCTTTTGCTCAATACTGTCTTCTCCAACTTGATCACCTCCCTCCCATACCTACAAAAATTGCATTAGGCTGGACTAAAAGACACTTGCAGCTTAATGATTGGTCGGTAAATTGGAATCATAAACTCTGTTTAGTGAGCAAGCAGGTGATCCAGGAAGCCTGCTTAATGCTGACCTGTTAAGTTCTTTAGATTATCAGTGACAGTGTTTAGACTGGTTATATTGCTAGGAGAAACTGGGGCTGGTATATGGCGTACACTATGCCTTGTAGCTGTATTTCTGCACTGAGAGATCTAAGGCACTTCTGCCTCTTAATGCTAGTCTCATGAGATGATGAGTGAGATTTGATGTCAATACTAAACTTCTCACTGTTCTTTGCTGGAAACCCTAATATAAGGAAGCAAAAGCCCTGTCTCTAACCAGGTGACACCTCCACACAGACACAGTGCAGAACAAGGTGGCAGGATCAGCTGCAGGGAGACTGGACAATGCTGGCGATTAAGGCAGTTGTAAAGTCTCAAGGTTGTTCACCCTTAATGCATTAAGGTGAAAAACCTTCTGTGCTGCAGCTGCCCCCCTTTTTCTTACCTGAACGTGATCATTCCAGCGATGAGCACGAGCCCAGCAGCTCCAGCCGCTGTCTCGGGTCCTCATTGGCTAGATTGATAGCAGCAGGAACTATTGGATCAGACTGCTGTCAATCAAATCCAGTGACGCGGGGCTGAGTCCCGCCGTCTGTCAATGGACGCAGCAGCAGGACTCGGAGCGTGCCCGCATGGGTGCCCCCATGGAAAAAGCGACTCTCCTTGGGGGGCACTCGAAGAGGAGGAGCCAGGAGCACTGTCGAGGGACCCCAGAAAAGGAGGATCAGGGCGTCCTTGCACAGAGCAGGTAAGTATAACATGTTTGTTTTAAAAAAAACAAAAAACAAACCTTTACAATCACTTTAATCCTTTCATTTTTTTTTTTTTTTACTTTTTATCAATGCCAACTAATAAACTAAATATCTTTCCAGGCTTTGCTTTTTTCCAAGGGGTTTGTGCACATAGTTTTTTATATTTTGTAATTTTTTTTTTTTGTTTTGCAGGCATTTTGGAATTGGGTTGAAAATTATCCTGATGAGTTTACAAAATTATACCAGAGGCCTCAGACTGATATGGCTGGTAAGTTTTCTGCTGGGCAACTGGTGTTGTGCAAATAAAGATGCAGAGCTCTGTGCACACTTTGTTCCAGTTAAAAAGTTAGACCTCTGTAAAAACCCAGTTCATAAACGGTTAGTTTACTTTATTGCCAGTGTCCAATATTCCTGTAGGTGCAGTATAAGTTGATGCTAAATGACTTGACTCAATGGACAAGAAAGAAACCTTGTTCACACGCCAATATAAGACGTTCAGCCACTATTTATCATATTTTTACTTCCCCTTTAATCCCACCTTTGAGTAATGTCTATTTTGGAAAATAATTTTGAACAATGTCAGTGCTGCCAAATGTTTGTTTCTATTGAGCAAATGCCAAAAAGTATTACAGTGCTTGTTGGTTTACAAAAAAATTAAAAGGTGTGCGAGATCCCTCATTAAAGCTTTGACAAGCCATGCAGATTAGGCATTTTATCACCATTTCTGAACCCTAGGACGTGTTTATTAAATCCTCAACAGCTTTCGAGCCTCTTTGTCTAGATCCATATCCACTGTGACCTACCCTATCCATTGCTCATTACTTGCCTATCCAGAGTAAGATCTTACACCCCTTTTCCTTTTGATATGGGAAAGAGAGCTAGAGTGCGTGTTCATCCAAAAAAAAAGATCACATACTATTCTTTGCACATCATCCATTTCCAGTAGAGCCTAGGAAACTGGAAATAAAAATGACTTTTGGTCTTAATCATAGTTTATTTGCTGCCACCTTCACATGTTTGGGCAGGGGGGAAAAACAAGTAGCAAAATCCCCTATTTAAGCCTTAGTTCTTGCTAGTTTCCTTAGGTGAAGGATGTCTTTTCTCTCCTTTCAGATAAGCCTAGGTTCACACTTGCGCATGTGGTTCGCACAGGAATTGCAACGCATTCCTGTGTAAATCACTTGTGATGTCGGTGTGGTTCGATTTGAGCCATTCAAGCACCAGTATTTTGCGGGACCCTTTTTTTTTTTGCCGCACCTGAATTGAATGGCATTGATGTTCATACAATCAGATTCTGGCAATCTCACTTCATTTTGCAAGCTTTTTTGGGTGTGTTGCATGAATGGAGTGCGATTTCACTACGGTAGGGGAAACGCACAGGATTCGATGCGTTTCCCACATCAAGGTGAGCCTAGGCTCAAGATTCTTCTGTCACGGTTCCTAGCTGCTCCTTAGCCATTGTGGCTCTTTCAGCAGCTTTCTGGATTGGTTGACTCCTCGGCAGAGCCTTGGTGGACTGTGCCTGGATGAAGATGTGGGGTTGACCTGTAAAGTACTGGACCTGTGTGGGTGCTCACTTTTACATGTGGTGAATCAAGTTGACCATTAGGTGCTATATAGGCCCAGAGTTGTGGTCTGCTGGCAGCAAAGCCCTGTCCCTGAATACCCTTTTGTGGGTATGCCCATAGGTGGTTGGTCAGTCCTGGATGGATGCCCAACAGTTGTTGCAAGTGGAGGTGAGCTAGTCACACTAAGGCCATTCTACAACTGGTCAGTAAGAGCTTGTCCCTTTTCCTCAGGATCCTGCCATGTGGAGGTTCACGGATATTGCTGCGACACTTTAAATATTCATCGGTTTTCATCCTGTTGCATGCACCTCGTCTGTTGTGACACATTGTATTGTCTGTTGAGGGACACAGATCCCAGCCCTCTGTTTATAATTGATGTCCCAGATTTGAAGCAAAGCGGTATATGATGGAGGGGCGGATAGGTCATCTTGGGCTTGCCTACAGTTTTTTGTTTAGACTCCAAGAAAGGATTTTTGCACTCCAAGAAAAAATCTATTACTCTTATTGTCGATGTTACCTGTGTAGCAACTTTATTGGAAGAATTTCCCATTTTATGACTTTTTGCCAAATTGGCAACTTTACACATGTTTTTGGAGCAGAAAGTCAGTCAAACTGCTCAAAGTGACCTGCAGCCAACATTTTTTATGTTGGTCACATATGTGGGCGTATACACAGTGGTAAATGACAGCCCACTCCCTCCCTTCCTCCATGCTCACTAACCAGCCAAACACAACGTGGGTTGGATAATACATCTTGATTGGTGGTGGCTTTACCTCCCTGTTCTAAGACACAGGCTGGAGAGGCATGACACATCTTGTGACTGGCAAAAATCTGCCCACACCATGTTTCTACTAAATAATAAATTTTTTATTTCCCAAAACTTCTTTCAGGACAGCACCCGAGGGGTCATGGCTCCTCCTCCAACAGGAAACACCTCATCATTCCAAGCTTCAACAGGAGGCCTCCACGCAGCTTCCTTCAGATTTTTGTGTTTCCTACAGCCAGAGTAACAACTTTGGTGGGAGCCATGATCTCTCAGGGCTTTCCCGGGACACAAAAGGTTTTCACCTGTTAGTTTTTTTTTTTTTCTGTTTAGGAGAGTGATCCTCCCACTTGCCTCTTGCTGGATGGACCTGGGGCTCCCTTTTCCCCTTCCGTGCTCGGGGAGAGCCTGTACTGCCTGGGGGTGCTGCCCTTTTTTTTTTTTGCTTCAGATGGGGCGGTTGCGGTGGTTCCCCGCTGGCCACCCGCATCGCGGGACGGTGGCGGTACAATCTGAACATCCGCGATTGTTGTAGTGGCTGAGGAGAGTCCTCAGCCACGTCCTGTGCAGTGTACAGGAAGAGGCAGCACTTCCCGGGTTGGGCGCAGCGTTATTTCTGGCTGCAAAGTGCAGGGGGCGAGAGCAGGGTCACCTGGTGCTCTTAACTTCAGGTTCCTGGTTGGCGCAGCTGCGTTTTTGAATCTTGGATTCGAAGATTGGACAAAATCTTTGTGCAGATTGTATTGCAGATTTAGTCAGGGAGGAGTCTCCACCCATTTGTGGCGATCTGGTTTCAACCATTAAGGATGAGCTCCGCGCAACCTTTCAAGCTTTCAGGTCAAACCTGAGAGAAGAGCTAGGTCCCTCAGGGGAGCCTAGGGCTCCACCACCATCTTCAGAATCCCAAGGGGTTTCTTTGATACAGACGGGAGGTCCAGTCTCCCAGGATACTTCCCAAGAACCTGCTTCCCTCGCTCCAAGATGGATCAGATTCAGAAGAGGAGGAAAATGAAGCAAATGCCACCTCTAAATACTGTACAAGTTGTCACTAGAAGAGTTAGGAGGACTGTTAAAAGTAATCCATGTTACCTTGGGTATAGAGGAGGAAAAGGAGCTCTCACTGCACAACAGCATGTACACTGGGCTGGGAGACTCAAAAGGCCGTACTTTTCCAGTACATTTGATAATCGCAGACATGATTAAAAAAGAATGTCTGGAATCAGAGAAGACATATTTTTCACAGGCCCACAAGAGAAGATTGCCGTTTGAGGAAAACCCTGACTGTATCTGGAACAAAATTCCAAAACGATTACGCTTTCTCGCAGGTTTCAATCAACTGACCTTGACGATATGGGCACGCTAAAGGAGCCCATGGATAAAAGGATGGACCTACTTCTTAAAAGGGTCTGTTAATCGGTGATTAACAATCTGAAGCTGGCAATGGCAACAACCTGTCTTGCACTGGATTAACCAGATGAAGGCCCACGTTACTGCGGATTCTCCAAAACAAGAGATTTTGGACTCCTTTATAACCTTATCTGCAGCAGTGTCATATATTGCAGATGCCCCGAAAGAATCCATACGCATGTCGGCTAGTCCGCAGCATTAACAAACTCTAATAGGAGGGCTTTATGGATACAAACCTGGCCCGGGGACGCAGCATCAAAAAAAAAGGCTGTGTAGTATTCCTTTTGCAGGGGATTTGCTGTTTGGTTCAGATCTGGAATCCATTCTTGGCAGAACGGCCGATAAAAAGAAATTATTTCTGGTCAAGAAGAAGCAGGTGCAAACCCGTAAGCATTTTTTCCTGGCCTCAGAAAAGAAAACGGCAGGAAGGTAAAACGCAGGGAAAAAGGAAACCATTATCTTTCCCGAAGCCCAAAGGTAGGAGTGGAGTGCTCTTCAATCCTCCTGCGACTTCCGGAAAGTCGCAGTGACTCCTTCCTCCCAGTTGGAGGAAGGCTGCAGGAGTTTTTTCCACAGTGGAGAGGCATTACACCAAACCAATTTATTCTAAACATTCTCTCCCAGGGATATGTGATTGAATTCACGGAGGAACCTCCAAAAAGATTCTTGGTGAAGAACGCACCAAGGGATCCAGCCAGGGCTCTCGCCATGGAGTCCCTAATCCAGGAACTGAGATCCCAGAGAGTCATTGTTCCAGCCCCTTCAAGGCAGTTCTTCCAAGGGTTCTACTCGCCTCCTCGTTCAGAAAGCCTCAGGAAAGTTCCGGCTCATCCTAAATCTCAAGATGGTAGATTACAGAAGATTTTGGATGGATTCATTTTTTTTCAGTCCAAAACCCCCTGAACTAAGGGTGCTACATGGCATCAATAGACCCACAGGATGCCTACCTCCACATACCTATTGCTGCCAGGTCCCAAAAATATCGGTTTGCAAAGGTTGGCACGGAAAGTAGGAAAAAAGGTGGTACACCTGCAGTTGAGAGCATTCCCATTTGGCCTGTAACCCCCCCCCCCCGAGTGTTCACAAAGGTAATGGCCGAAGCGTTTGCACCTTTGCGTCTAGAAGGAATCTCAGTGATTCCTTATCTGGGCGACCTATTTTTTGCTCCAACCAGAGAAAAGCTTCAGCAAAACTTGATCACAGCTCGTACCCACCTAGAGTCCATAGGTTGGATCTTAAACCTCCTGGAGTCTAATCGGATTCCCTCGCAGGAGGTGTTATTTTTAGGGTACTGGATCAACTCAGTGGCACAAAAGATCTTTCTTCCAGAAGAAAAGGAGAAAAAGCTGGAGGAAGTAGTGTTATGGGTTGCAGTCCAACTCCTGTCCATCAGGAAGGTCATGTCAGCATTGGGAACCCTGACCTCTTCCATACCTGCAATTCAGTGGGCAAGACTTCACTGCAGACCCCTGCACGGTTTCTTGTTAAGTCTGGAATCACCAGCAAGATTCGCTGGTGAGGATCCCCACCTCGGTGAAAAGGAGTCTTTGGTGGTAGAAGAACCAGACAAGGTTTTCATCAGGTCAATTATGGTCCTGTCCAGTTAAGGTCAACAAAGAAAGCCAGCTCCTGGGGTTGGGGGCCTCACTTGAGCGGTCAGTGGGCTCAAGGTCCACAGGAGAAGCAGTAAGATCCTCGAATTGGAGGGAACTAAAAGCAATAAAAATGACTCTGCTGACATTTGCCAGAGAAGTTCGGGGGGACTCCATATACTGGTCCTGTCAGACAACGCCACTGTGTGGCCTACATTAACAGACGGGGGGGCACCAGAAGCAGAGCTTCTCAGTGCTTACCAGGAAGTATTCCAAGATGGGCAGAGCTCCATATTCTATCCTTGTCTGCGGTCCATCTAAAAGGGACTCTACACAGGGTAGTGGGCTTAGCAGAAACCAGGTGTACGAGGCAAAGTCACGATTGAACCCGGAAATCTTCCATACGATTGTAAAGAAATGGGCGCAGCCAAAAGTGGATCTCTTTGCGACTCAGGAAAATGCACAGGGGTCTCTTTCTTTGGCACCTTCCGTTGAGATGAGATCTGCTGATGCAAGGTCCCTTACTTCACCAGGAAGTAGCAAAGCTAAAGGGAAGAAGGGGTTTTCGGATAGATTGGTTGCTACCCTCTTATCTAGCAGAAAACGTGTTACCAGAGCAATTTATTACAAAGTTTCGTAAGTTTTCAACTCCCGGTGCACTGCATCTACCAGATCCTTAAGATAAAACTAAAGTTATGACTCTTTAAAAGGAAAAAAAATCCCATTTTCCTTGAAAGAGTCATAACTTTCGTTTTATCTGTATACAATTAGGGATTGGGAGACTCGTCTGAACTAATTCCTGTTTGTGTCCAACCTTCTATCACTCGTCAGATCCTTAAGATATTTTTTCTATTTTGGAATTCCTGCGAGGAGGAGCGGATAAGGGCTTAGCAGTCAGTACCCTTAAAGTTCAACTTGCTGCGCTGGGGGTGTTTTTGGAAAAATACATCTCATCAGAACCCCTAGTGATCGGGTTCCTTAAGGCCCTCACCCCGGTCCAGACCGGTAGTGATCAGAAGCTGTCCAAAATGGGACTTATCGGTTGTTCTACAGGCCCTGACCAGGGAACCATTTGAACCTATTAATTTAGTCTCCCTGAGACTGATTACTTTGAAAACTTTTTTTTTTAGTCGCTATAATGATAGCTCGAAGAATTAGTGAGCTTCGAGCCTTGTCAATCGGGGAGCCATTTTTTTCTATCCTTTCAGACCGAATTGTTCTGAAGACAGATCCTAATTTCTTACCGAAGTTCGGTCTTACCGAGCAGTCTTGAGTTACATGGAAGCCTCTAACGACTTTAGGCGTTCAGATGCATCATTTGTTTAATGTGCTGGTAGTAAGAAAGATGGACAAGCTACAAGAGGAACCTTTGCCAGATGGTTGAGAATGGCGATCACGGAGGCCCATTCCCTTTCGGGCCAGGAGAGTCCAGTTGGTATTCGTGCTCATTCTACAAGAGCTGTGGCGTGAGTTGGGCAGAAAGAGCTGGTGCCACCCCCGAACAGATTTGTAAGGCATCTACATGAACGAGTCTGACGACCTTTGCACGTCATTATAGGTTGGACCTCCTGATGGCTGAGGACCAGGCTTTCGGAAGGAAAGCCTTGCAGGCTGTTGTCCCACCCTAAATGGGTAAGTCTCCATCATCCTCTCGGGTGCTGTCCTGAAAGACAGCAAATTCAAATTCAAGTTAGACTTACCGGTAACTTGGTTTCCAATAGTCTTTCAGGACAGCAATAACCCACCCTTTTTTTTTTTTTTTGCTGTAATACAATGATATAACTCACTTATATGTTGCAGCTGGGGCTAGAGGTTCTCTACAAACAACTAAAAGTAAGCTGCGTGGAGGCCTCCTTTTTTAAAGCTTGGAATGATGAGGTGTTTCCTGTTGGAGGAGAAGCCATGATCTCTCGGGTGCTGTCCTGAAATACTATTGGAAAACAAGTTACCGGTAAGTCTAACTTAAATTTTCAAATATATATTTGTATGACAATTTAATCACTTCCCGCCCGCTGTACGTCATATGACGTCCTGGACTTTGAGTGGGGATATCTGAATGATCCTTCTTTTCTGCCAGCGATTCCCTGCACCATAAAAACAATTATAGTGGCTGTTCAGCCGCTTGATTGTTTTTACAGGCGGCGGGAGGGGGACTCCCCCACCGGCTCCACGTCGGCGGAAGTTAACCATGGAGAATACCGCCGACCAGGTGGCTGAAAGGTGTGTGTGTTTTTTTTTTTTTTTTTTTTTTTTTTTTTTTTTTATCCCAAGTTGTCCAGGCTAGAGAAGAGATGTGGGGTTTTATAAACCCCACATCTCTCTGTAAAGAGGACCCCCATCATGCCCTATTCCTATTAAAGGGGATGTTTACATTGCTTGTAATAGGTATAAAAGTGATCAAAAAAATTGAAGTGAAAGTGTCAAAAAAAAAAAAAAAAAAATTTTTTTAAAGCACCTTCATCCCTGCATGCTCGCATGCAGAAGCTAAACCACAGGTACGTCACATCCACATATGTTAAAGGCGTTCAAACCACATGTGAGGTATTGCCGCGAACGTTGGAGCGAGAGCAACACTTCTAGCCCAAGACCTCCTCTGTAATTCTAAACAGGTAAACTGTAAAAATGTTTAAAGCATTGCCTATGGTGATTTTTAAGTACCGAAGTTTGGTGCCATTCCACAAGTGTGCACAATTTTAAAGTGACATGTTTGGTATCTATTTACTGGCTGTGTATATCGTGTAGTGAAGTAGCGCTAATATAACATATAAAAAAAAAAAATAAAAATTTATTTTATATTTAGTCCAAATTAAAGATGTAAGATGGTAAACATTTCTTTCTGCAATCCTCCCCCCAGTAGTGCTAGCCTCTCACCTTATAGATAGACCCCAACGGGTCTAATGGGGCAACAGTGAACGACCAGCCTGTTGAAGCTTTCCTCACAGCTTTCAAGGGATCACTGCAGCTTTTGTCTGGTCTCCACAGTCTTTTCCTAGAAGAAAGTTTTCTCCCAATCCTATAGGTGGGGGTAACAGGTGGGGCAACAGTAAACGACCAGCCTGTTGAAGCTTTCCTCACAAGGTCCAAGGGATCGCTGTAACTTTTTCTCCGGTCTCCACGGTCCTTTCCTAGAAAAGTTTCTCCCAATCCGCAAGAAGATCTATTTACTGGCTGTAACATCTTTCACATTATACAAAAAATTGGGCTAACTTTGTGTTTTGTGTCCCCCCCCCCCCCCCAAAAAAAAATTAGTTTGCAACGCAAATACTATGTGACATAAAAAGTTGCAATGGCCGCCATTTTATTCCCTAGGGTCTGGTAAAAAACATATATAATGTTTGGGGGTTCTGAGTAATTTTCTAACAAAAAAAATGATTTTTATGTGTATGAGTAGTGCCACAATTGGCTCGGTATGAAAGTTGTTAAAACAGTTTATTGATATTATTTTTACTCTGTATCCCAAAAGCTGTGGTGTTAAAAAAAAAAAAAAAAAAAATGTGGCCAGTGGCAGAGGACTAGAAGCTCCTACTGCCTATGTCTCCCTGCAGGCAGGCTTAGAAAGATCTGGGTCATGTGACAGCTGTATATCGATTAGGAAAAAAGTAGGCTCCTTTCACACTGGGGTGGGGTCGGCGTCGGCGGTGCTTTACCGGCGTATTTGCGGATGTATTAGGCTGCCAGCGAGGCGCTTTTAACCCCCGATAGTGTCCAAAAGAGGGATAAAACCACCCGCAAACTGCTGCTGCAGCAGCGCTTTGCCGGCGGTAAAGCCGCGCTGCCCCATTGATTTCAATAGGCAGGAGTGGTGGAGGAGCGGTATACACACTGCTCCTTCACTGCTCCAAAGATGCTGCTAGCAGTACTTTTTTTAGCATCCTGCCAGCGCACCACTCCACTGTGAAAGCCCCCGGGCTTTCACGCTGGCGAGACAGGAGCGGCTCTTTAAGGGTGCTTTGCAGGCGCTATTTTTTAGCACTGTAGTTCCTGCAAAGCGCCCCAGTGTGAAAGGGGTCTTACTAAGATGTGTTTTTTTTTTTTTTTTATTAAAATAATTAGAGCCATCATCCTCATACAGAAATAGAAGGGACAATGTAATTTAAACAGTGTATGTTTAGTATCACTTTAAGGTTGGTCCTACTTCTGTCTACTGTGAGTCTGAGCATCACAAAAGATCACTAAAGGGGTTTGGGAGGCAGCAAGGCCCAGCTCAACTGAGGCTTTTTATTCTTGCCTACCTAAAACACACTGACCCTGACAGTCACACTCACCCTTATACTGACCTAGATCAAACCCTGATCTAGATATTTTATCTTTATTTATTTTTTTAAAGGCTTTTTTGTTTTTTCTTTCATACTTGCATTTTTACAAAGTATCTTTCTTCAAGTACCCGAGCCACCCCCATCAAATCATCCCCTGCAGCTTATAACTTTTTGTACACCACCCCCTCCCTTTTAGAATGTAAGCGCTACAAGCAGGGGCCTCCTGTTTTTTAAGCTGTACTGTAATTGTGCTCTCCCCCCCTCTACCTTGTAAAGCGCTGTGTAAACTGTTGGCACTATATAAATCGTGTATAATAATTCAGGTGGTTGCATAGTTATTGATCACTGCGATAGCCAGTCACAGGTTATGAAAGAAATTGTGATTGAGAGCCAGTCCGCCTGGCTCCTAATCGTCAGCACAAGACCTGGAGCCACGGAAGATGGTCCACTCCAGTAAGGCTGCATATGTGCGTATGCTTGTCATCAAATTGTTAAAGTAAAAAAAAAAAAAAGGAATAACAGTCTACAAAATAGTTTTTTCTCTCAGCATCATGTTTTTTTTTTCCCCCAGATTGTGCAGAGAAATTGTTTGACCTTGTGGACAGTTTTGCTGAAAGCAACAAGAGAAAAGTAGCAGTTTGGCCCCTGCAAATAATTTTACTTGTTCTGTGCCCAGAAATTATCCAGGACATTTCTAAGGAATCGGTAGAAGAAAGCAAAATGAACAAGGTGAGAAAGTCTGGACAATATTTTGTATGATTTTATGTTCATTCCTTATAGATGGCCAACTCCTATGATATTGATCATTGGTTCCAAATAATTACTGCATTAGGGAACAGGCACAAAAAGATACACTCCTCGACCTCAAATCACTGTTCAGTTTATTTGGCAGAATTTAAAGTTTTATCTATTAATTTTTTTTATACACGTACTATAAAGTACAATTGTAATATTAATGTGATACCTACTTAAGATAGCAAGGGGTGCTACATAGGCAGGCTAATTTCTTATCAGTACTTGAAAGAATGCAAATACGTAATCAAAACCTTTAATGGTATGTGCACAATGAGTTTACTGTGCAATACATAGGCAAAGTATTACAAATACAGTTCTATACATACCGTATTTATCGGCGTATAACACGCACCCCAAGTTTAGGAGGGAATTTTAAGGAAAAAAAACTTACATTAAAATGCAGCCTTATCTGTCCATCTGCAGCCTTTTCAGTGTCAGTGCAGCCTTGCCCCAGTGCAGCTTTGTTAGTGCAGGTTTGCCCGTGCAGCTTTGCCCCAGTCCAGCAATGGGTAGATTGAAATATGGCGCCGAGACTGCAGGGCTTCATCGGAGCCGAGATACACATACCTGAGTGTTCTCGGCTTTTTTCGGCGCCGCCGTCACGCCCCGTCCCGCCCTTGGACCTGTTTTATGTCCATCATAGGGCGGGACTGGGCGTGACTGTGAGCGGCGCCGAGAACACTCGGGTATGTGTATCTCTGCTCCGACGAGAGCCGAGATACACATACCCGAGTGTTCTCGGCTTTTTTCGGCGCCGCTCACAGTCACGCCCAGTCCCGCCCTATGATGGACATAAAACAGGTCCAAGGGCGGGACTGGGCGTGACGGCGGCGCCGGAAAAAGCCGAGAACACTCGGGTATGTGTATCTCGGCTCCAAAGTATCCCTGCAGTCTCGGCGCCATATTTGAATCTACCCACGGCTGTGTATGTCGGCGGCGACCGCAGCAATTGCCGCGATCGCTCCGATGACACAAAATCGTCGGGGATTGGCCTATAACGCGCACCCACGATTTTCCCCTGATTTTCAGGGGAAAAAAGTGCGTGTTATATGCCGATAAATAGGGTAATTTTATAATTTCCTTTACAGACTACACTGATCAGCCACCAAATTCACTGGTCAGCTCTTGCAGAAGTGATGAAGTGATGTAATTCATGTCTTTCGTGTTCGCTCTAGCTAGGGGAGATTGGAGAACGCATGTTAACAGGTTTCCCTCCCCTCTACCTAGTGACACCTTCCAAACATGCCAAAGGGGAGGGTCGCCTTATCTGGGGTTCATGGCTCCCTTCCACCCAACAACCAACAGTTGACCTGTCCAATTTACACTCGCTTATGTAGCAGCCATTAATGTGTAAAACGCCCCACTGCTGTAGACATATGAGTCATGTTGATGGTGGTGAAAGGGGTAAAAGACTACTTGGCTTCAACTTCCCAGTGCGATGAAAGCCATGTACCTAAATCTGTACCTTCAGCCCTGCTCCAAAAATGTTCACTCTGCAAATCTGTCTAGTGCAAATACATTTCCAGCCGCATCCTATCTTCTACTACACGTGTGCCAGATGCTCAATTCATTCCTATGGTTCGGTTTGGTCCCAGCCATAGCGATTGATGCAGCAAAGAGATGCTATTGCACAATAGAAGCTAGATACGACCAGGACTTGTATAGACTGTGCATTGCTATGTGATTTCACTGAAAGGGGTACAAGATGATTCCCCTTTTAATGCCTATCCCAGCAGAACAGACTCACATTTTTGCTCCCTCACCCTGCTTTTCTACATAATGGGATGTGTTTTCCTGTTCCTTGGGATTCTAAGTCTTATCTCTCCTAGGTTTATACAAGTAAACTGCAAGTAGACAAATGTTAATGCATTGTTTTACCTGTAATAAGTTCTTTTGCAGTGAAAGCTAAATATTGCATGTCTGCTTGCCCTCAAATGAAAAGGAAGGAATAGAGTGGCTGCAATTAACTTTCTTTTTTGAAGAAACTTATTTATGATAACGAAAGATGACCCAATAAGTACAAAAAAAAGTCTATAAACAAAATAACTGGCTTTCTGTACTTATTTGAAAGTACATTATTGTACTGTCTTCCTGTATGAGTGGGGATGAACAGCCCAGATGTGCTTAGATAGCTTGGCTTTATTTTTTTTAAAACCTGCTATTTCTTTTAATGCCCGGTATTCTATTTACTTGAAATTTTCTGTATACAGTTTTGATTTTATGATTATAAGATACATTTGCCTTTTTAATAAACATTTAGTGAATAAATAAAAAAACACCTACCACAGGCTGATAATGTAAAGGTGTGTTGATTGTATGTAAAGGGTGGAAAAAACCCACAGTTATATAAAATATATTGCACAATAGTGTTGCCCAATGTAGTCACAATGGGTAAATTGGAAACAAGTGTGTGTGGTCTAGACCGACCTGTAACATGTGGATAAGTAAAATATCTTAAGACTCTGTGCATAATCAAGAAATATAAACAATGCAATTCAAACCCAACGTGTATATAATCTAAAAAGGGGAAAAAAAAAAAACTGACTGTATGTATGTGTGTATGTATATGTATGTATATATATATATATATATATATATATATATATATATATATATATATATATATATATATATATATATATATATATATATATTATATATATTGCAGTCTTTCTTAGGTTCCAAAAAGTCTGTGAAATCAAATTCAGCAGAGTGAATGGGCTGAATTGAAATCAGATCCATTTATCTTGTGAGCCCCAAATCGAACAGATGCCGATCCAAAGGTGTGTGGACACTTTAGTATGAAGACTCCACCGTGCTCAAAAGTAATCAAAAAAAAAAAAAAGTTGGCTGCTTACCAGACCCACATAGGTCACAAGCGTGTGTGCTGATCCACAGCTAAGGGATGCATTTCTCTACCAAATCTCAGAGATTCACGATGGACAACAGCTCTCAGCAGACTCGAATGGATGAGTAAGCATGGACGTTCATCTGCAGCTGATACAATGGATTACTCTATACCTTCCTCTAAGGCAGTGGTCCTCAACTCCTGTCCTCAGGACCCACTAACAGGCCAGGTTTGCAAGATAACTGAAATACATCACAGGTGATATAATTTGCTGCTCAGTTATTGCAGTATTCTAGTCTGCATCTCCCCAAGGTAATACTTAAAATCTGGCCTGTCAGTGGGTCCTGAGGACAGTAGTTGAGAACCACTGCTCTAAGGGCTCAAGTAGATCCCCGGTTACCATCTCATGATGAATAATAAAAAATTGGAGGAAGACTAATAGTGCATTATGCTTTGATAAAAAATATGTTTATTTAAAAGGCACTTAAAAAATGTTACAGCAAAAAAATAGTGGCAAAGCCGCCTGCAGATGCGGACCGTGCTCTCCGATGTTACAATTGGCTCCTTCCAACGCGTTTCCCCCTAAAGGAGGCGTCAACTGGGATTGGAGATTACCACAGACTCCCAATAGAAATGAACTACAAGATTAATTTGGTGAGGTTATGGTCATTGTCTTGTTTTAGGTTTGGCAAAAACAAAAATGATGCATCAAGACTAATGTAATTTTGTAAGAACCACTTACTTGTGTACAATTTTATGTTTTATCATACAAATCTTATTTGTTTTAGAAATTGTTTCTTGAAAGCCTCAGGAAAGCCCTAACTGGCCATGGAGTAGGGAAACCACTTACAGAGAGTGCTGCAATTGCTTGTGTCAAGTTGTGTAAAGCGTCCACATATGTCAACTGGGAAGATAATTCTGTCATATTCCATCTGGTTCAGTCATTAGTCATCGACTTAAAGGTGAGCACAGGCATATATTGGTGCTTTTTCTTTTAGCTTCTGCATTTTTGTAACAATCTTCAACTTATCTCAGTATAAACGTTTGAGCCCCGGTTCACACTGTCGACTTGTCATGTGACTTTAGTGTTCAAAGCCGAATGACAAGTCACACCCCATTAACGGCAATAGAACCGTTTTTTCAAGTCGCACCTACTTAGAAAAAGGTTCCTGCACTATTTTGGGTGGCTTGGACACGACTTGCATTAACTTCTGTTGAAGTCGTAGGCAGGCCGCTATGAAGTTGTGCAGGGGTGTCAGATTCAAAGTCGCAGCATTGTGCACAAGGGCTGACTGATTTTTGCATTCTGTTTCAGTTGCTTAGAAACGTCTTTGGGGTTTTGAGATAACTTACAAGTCCAGGGCTATTTTCTTATTGAATTCTATCCCCGGTGTCCTATTTCATTCACCTTGGCTATGGTATTGTGTTTGAAGCAAGGCACATTAGTAATGGCCCTGGAGGGGAGATGGTGTGCAAATTGTACCTGCCAAACTTGTGTGGTTGAATCTTTTATGACTATGGGAAATATGTTTGAATATGTGGCCGCACACTTGACAATACAGTATGCCATGTTACATGGAAAGTTGTAGTTGAGCATTTCTGATTTAGATTTTCTTCTTATCAGTAATTTTATTTAAAGTGGAAGAAAAACCTAACTATTCTTAAAAATGTTCCCTCCATCTACCTGTCCCACCTTCCCTTTATAGAAAAACAAAAAAAAAAATCGATTTACTTACCTATTATTAATCTATTCCCAGCACAGGATCCTGCAGCTCCAGCTCCCATGTCAATTTGTAGCTGCTACATGGGAGAGGAGGGAGTGCTCCCTTACACAAAGGAGCTGGATCTGCAGGATCAATTGACCAGACTGCAGCAGATAAAAGAATGGGCAAGCACACACATCTTATACAGTGTAGGTAGGAGGAGGTGGAAAGGAACATTTTTAAGAGTAGCTATAGTTGGGCTTTTTTCCACTTTGAAGTGGAACCTTACCCTTAATAACCTGATTAAAAATAATGCTGTTTAGCAAGGAACATTACATTCCACATTAACCACTTCCGGTGCGGGACAATTCTGACATTCCTTTCCTACGTGTAAAAAACAAACAAAAAAACAAAAATTTTATTTTTTTTGCTGGAACTACTTGGAACCCCCCAAACATTATATATTGTTAAGCAGAGGCCGTAGAGAATAAAATGTTGGACGTTGCATATTTTTATGTCACAGTATTTGCGCAGCAGTTTTTTCAAACTAATTATTTGGAAAAATACACTTTAATGAAAATGCACATAAACACAAAATAATACCCAATTGTTTGGTAAAATATGATGTTACGCCAAGTAAATGGATAACATATGAAGACAAGCTTTAAAACTGTGTCAGCCCTTTGGAACGGTGCCAGATTACGGTACCTAAATCTCCATAGGCAACGTTTTAAAAACCTTTACATCAGGGCTCGACAAACCCCGGGCGCCAGGTCGCATTTGCGACTAGAATTAGCGACCTGGCGCGGCACATCTGGGGTATCCTGTGTCCGTTCGACACCCCCCCCTCCCGCCGCGATCGCGCTGGGCCACGCCGGTAATTGAGGCCCCGGCTTTGCGGCCTACTGCAGTCCTATGGTTCCTGGTTCCTTCTGCAATCGGGCGCCCTCTGGTGGTGGCCGTTGGTATGACAGGACATCCATCAATGCTAATGGAGCTTTCCCTACCTGTTTTCACTGCCTGCTCATCTCCTTCCCTTTACTTAGAACCCCCAAACATTATATATATTTTTTATTCTAACACCCTAGAGAATAAAATGGCTGTCATTGCAATACTTTCTGTCACACCGTATTTGCGCAGCGGACTTACAAGCGCACTTTTTTGGGAAAAAATACTTTTTTTAATTAAAAAATAAGAAAACAGTAAAGTTAGCCCAATTTTTTTTATATTGTGAAAGATAATGTTACGCCGAGTAAATTGATTCCCAACATGTCACGCTTCAAAATTTCATCCGCTCGTGGAATGGCGACAAACTTTTACCCTTTAAAATCTCCATAGGCGTCGTTTAAAAAATTCTACAGGTTGCATGTTTTGAGTTACAGAGGAGGTCTAAGGCTAGAATTATTGCTCTCGCTCTATTGATCGTGGCGATACCTCACGTGTGGTTTGAACACCGCTTTCATATGCGGGCGCTACTCACATATGCGTTCGCTTCTGCAAGCGAGCTCGGCGGGACGGGGCGCATTTAAAAAAATTATTATTTTTTCTTTATATATTTTACTTTTTATTTTTTATTTTTACACTGTTTTTAAAAAAAAATAAAAATTGTGTCACTTTTATTTCTATTACAAGGGATGGGGCACATTTAAATTTTTTTTTTTTTCTTATTTATTTTAACTTATTTTTTCACTGTTCTTTTAAAAAAAAAAAAAAAAAAAAAGTCACTTTTATTCCTATTACAAGGAATGTAAAAATCCCTTGTAATAGAAAAAAAGCATGACAGGTCCTCTTAAATATGACATCTGGGGTCAAAAAGACCTCAGATCTCATATTTACACTAAAATGCATTAAAAAAAAAAAATTGTCATTTGAAAAAAAAAAATATATAAAATGTCCCTTCAAGAGCTATGGGTGGAAGTGACGATTTGACGTCGCTTCTGCCCTGCAATGACTTGGAGATGGGCGGGGGGGGGCCATCTTCCCCTCACTCGTCTCCATGTCAGGCCAGGGACAGAACCGGATCGCCTCCACCGTTACCGACGGCCACGGTAAGCGGTGAAGGGCACCGGAGGAGAGCGGCGGTAGGGGGGGCCCTCTCCTGCCGCCGATTAAAAGTGATCTTGCTGCGAATCTGCTGCAGAGACCACTTTTATCTGAAAGAGAACCGCCGGCTCTTGAAGAAGATACCGGGGTTATGGTAGCTAGCTGCTACCATAACAACGGTATTTCTCTTCAAAGACAGGACGTATATAGTCGTCCTGCGGGAAGGAAGTGCTTAATTAAAATGAATTTATTATTTGTCATCTCCCTGCTTGGCCCCTTTTACACGGGCTGTCTGATCAGGTTCCCCTGTCAGTTTTTCAGGCGGACCTGATTGGACCCTTAGCGGGAATATGGTGGTCTTGTGTCCCTGCATGGCAGGAAATAAAAGCAGTCACATTAGTTCTAGTCGTCTCTGTATAAATTTAAGATTGGTTAATTTTTATATTGAAAATAAAGCTTTGTCGGTCGTTTTTAAAAAAAAAAAAAAAAAAAAAAAACCTGGCTCCTAACTTTTTTAGCTGGCTCCTAGATTCCAAGAAAATTTGTCAAGCCCTGCTTTACATGTTACCAGTTTAGTGTTACACTGGGTCTGTTGATGAAATCATTTCTTACCCGGCAGTTTGCGGTGATACCTCACGTGTGGAACTTGCTTGCATGTTTGCATTTGCGCTTGAGCACAGGGTAATGGGGGCGCTTTAATTTTTTTTTTTTTTTATTTAAACACTGTACCTTTTTAGCTTTTTTTTTTTAATAAACTTTTATTGCAAGGGATAAACAACATCCCTTGTAATAGCATGGACAGTGACAGGTCCTCTTTTTTTGGAGAGATTTGCAGTCTTGTCAAACACCAGATCTCTCCCCTGGCCTCCAGTGCAGCTAAGACACAGATTGGTCTGATTGGCTGCTTTACTGGCCATTAATGGCCAGGTAAACAAAGGACAGTCACAGGAAGTGACAAAATCCTTGTTGCTTTCCGTTTCTGATGTCACACAATAGGAGGAACAACATTGTTCCTCCCACAGGGTGCCCAGAGCTGGATGCCACCAGTCGCATCCTTACTGCTCTCCCCCATCGCAACCTGTAAAAGTAATCCAGCGGCTTGTTAGCTGCTAGGAAAACTTTTATATTGTAGAAAATCACAGCCCAACAAAATATCTCAATTATTGTCGTAACAATGACTGAGATCACCCTTCCCATCCGCGGGCATTTAGAAATAGACAGACGGGAAGTGGTTAAAGTAATACTAAACGTGCTTTTTTTTTTTTTTTTTTTTTTTTTTTTTTTTACATAAAAAAAAAATGTTATACTTGTATTCTCTGTGCAGTGGTTTTGCACACAGCAGCCTGGATCCTCCTCTTCTCGGTTCCCTCTTAGGCTCTCCTGGCCTCTCCCTCCTGTTATGCTTGCTGTTAGGGTCACCTAAGCTGAGCTGCAGCTCCCTGTTACATCAAAACTTATGTTCCTTGTGCTGTGGACATCAATGTCTTCTACACAATGCTTTTATCTTCCCTTTTTTTTTTACTTGTATGTATAAATGTTTTTTTTTTTTATATAATTGCTCTTGTTTCTATGAATATGTACAAATGGCACCTGTAAAGTCCCCCATCTCTTCACTTTTCCTATTGTACACATTTAGGGATGTTGGTGCCATATACTTAGTGTTCTGGTCATGATCACATATTTACCATAGTTGCCAAAATTAGTATGTGCTGTAAATTGCCTACAACATTGTTCTTATTTTTGCTGAAGGCTGCCATTTTGCTGAAGCCCAGAGACCCTGAACAGTAGTAATTCTTTAGGCTTGTCAGCAGATCGGCCTCTACAAATTTGGCACAGTGCCTAAAAATAGAGAGCAACTGAGTGTGTGCAGAGCAGGGTGAGACCAGTTATTAATGGTTTTTAAAGGTATAAGCACTTATATTAAATTTTTTACATAGCAATACCTGTGAAAGGGACTGGCCTGAAGTGATCTAGCAGGACCTAATTTTCTGACTAAAGTTCCACTTTAAAATATTTATAAGCACTCTGTGTAAAATCTAAGCCTGTTGGATACATCATTAATCACTTCAGCCCCAGAAGGTTTTACCCTGTTAATGACCAGGAATTTTTACGGCGCTGCGTTACTTTAACTGACAATTGTGCACTCCTGTGACACTGTACCCAAATAATATTGATATCCTTTTTCCTACAAATAGAGCTTTCTTTTGGTGGTATTTGATCACCTCTGCTGTTTTTTTTTTTTTATTTTTTAAATTTTTTATTAACAAAACTAATTTAAAACAACTGTTCTAATACATACCCAATAAAAAAAAAGCTAAATTTCTTCATCAATTTAGGCCAATATGTATTCTGCTACATATTTTTGGTAAAAAAACCCCAATAAGCATATATTGATTGGTTTGTGAAAAAGTTATAGCATCTACAAAATAGGGGATAGATTTATGGCAATTTTTTTTTTTTTAACTAGTGATGGCCTAGCTGACACTTTTTTGGGAACCAGTGACATTATTACAGTGATCCGTGCTAAAAATATTCACTGACACAATATAAATGACGCTGGCATGGAAGGGGTTAACATCAAGGCGATCAATGGGTTAACAATGTTTCCTCAGTATGTTTGTGTGGGGGGATGGGCTCACTGCATGGACTCTCTGATCCGTGTTCCTGATTAGCAGGAACACTAGATCAGAGTGTCCGGGCCTGACAGCACGGCGGTCTGCTTGTTTACATCGACATTCTGCCTCTGCTGGAAGTGATCGAGGGTGGCTGGCGGACATAGCATACGCGGGGCCTGCTGATTGGCTCCCCCTGTGGCCAATCAGTGCGCTATCGCGGCTCCCAATGGCTGTTGACAAAATTGCGTACAGGTACATAATTTTCCGCAAAAGAGCTGCCTTACCACAGTATATGTACGGCAGGCGGTCGAGAAGTGGTTAAAAACTTTCAAGCTGGTAATTGGCACCTTTTTATAGCTCTTCTTCGTGTTTGCTTTTGTATGCATTACTGGGTACTGCACACTCTAGGGCAGGGGTCTTCAAACTACGGCCCTCCAGTTGTTCAGGAACTACAATTCCCATCATGCCTAGTCATGTCTGTGAATGTCAGAGTTTTGCAAATGCCTCATGGGACGTGTAGTTATGCAACAACTGGAGGGCCATAGTTTGAGTATCCCTGCTCTAGGGGCATGATGATGGTGTGTAAACCGATAGATCTTTTATCCTCATCCTTAAATGTGTTTTTTTTTTTCTCCTATTAACTGTGTATGTGTGTGTGTGTGTGTGTGTGTGTGTATATATATATATATATATATATAGGAAAAAACTGTTTGTGTTTTTTTGTTTTGTCTAATACATAGTTAATAAAAACCATATAAAACAAAAAGCAAACGTACAAACAAAAGTGTTAGACTGCCTTAGTGACCTAGAAGTTTTCTGTCCACAGAACTTGCTCTTCAATCCCAGCAAGCCTTTCTCAAGAGGAGCCACAAATCAGAATGCAGATGTAGACCTTATGATTGACTGCCTAGTTTCATGCTTTAGGATCAACCCTCAGAACAATCAGCATTTCAAAGTATGTTTACTCATCTTTTTGTGGGTGTTATTGATAATATATATATATATATAAAATTTACCTTCCCTGTTCCATTTTCTCTATGATGTCCCTTACTTTCTCAACAATTGAATTTTTCTTAACTGCACTGTGGCAAGCGCTCGTAGTTAGATTCTTTCTTCATAGTACCACACAAGCTGGGGGTGAAATAACTTGCTGATCGTTCCTCACACGGGGCACCAAAAAAAAATAAATAATTTGCTGATATTTCCTGTAATGTCCTTGGAATAGTTTGTTTTGAACATAAGTTGGAGAAAGCAGTGCAGTCAATCCTAATAAACCAAGTTATCTAATGTTGTTCACCCAAGGAGAACTGGGTTCATTTGAGATGCTTGCACAGTATACCAATATTAATGCACAGAAAAACAGCCACCACATTCATCAATGTCCCTTAGCATGATTTACAGCCCTGGTGCCCAGCCTGCAGTCCAAGGGTTTTATGCGACCCTTTGGTATATGATGTTCAGACCTCAGCAGTCTGTAGTGGGATCATCGATTAGGGTAATGGTATTGATCTCTACTACCCTTTTATGTAACATGTTCCCAGTTTTGTGTGGTCTCTAGCATATTCCCAGCCAAAATCATAGCATGTCCACACTCTCTGCCCCTTATTTCCTCTATTAGGTCTGCACTTTCTGACAGTCTTCTCAAGCATTTATATATTGAACATTATGTTAGCCCTTTGATGTCAGGGACTGCATTTTAGGCCCCCTTTAGCTGATAAGTTGACAACCACTGTCTTAAAGTACCCCAAAAGTTCTGCCACATGTGCATTTACCCTAAAATTCCTCTTCTGTGTAAGTCTCTGATGCTTAAAATTTCACGTCGTGCTACTCAGTGGGCACAGAGCCTGGCCTATTAAGTAGCTACCGTACAAGGAACTATAGTTTCCTGCTTACATTGCAACAGTGGCTGCTAGCAAAGCGGTAGCTGTTGTGATTGTCAGGCAGTTTTCCTCAGCTGGCAATGCTTAGCCCAGGAGAGTAGTCCCTACACCTGGAGGTTTTCAATGATCTGCTGGTGGGGAATGCTGGATATGTAGCTTCTAGCCTCTTTCAACAACATTCTGGACAGGTTTGCATCTATACAACCCCTGGCAAAAATTATGGAATCACCAGTCCCTGAGGATGTTCCTTCAGTTTATTGTTGTAGAAAAAACGGAGATCACAGACGTGGCCAAAAACTAAAGGCATTTTAAATGGCAACTTCCTGGCTCTAAGAAACACTAAAAGAAATCAAGAAAAATAATTGTGGTGGCCTATAACGGTTAGATTTATAGAACAAGCACAAGGAATAAATTATGGAATCGCCCTGTAAATTTTCATTACAAACACTAACACCTACATCAGATTAAATCTGCTTGTTAGTATGTAGGTAAAAAGGAGTGATCACACCTTGGAGAGCTGTTGCAACAAGTGGACTGACATGAAGCATGGCTCCAACACCAGAGATGTCAATTGAAAAAAAGGAGAGTATTATCAAACTCCTTAAAGAGGGTAAATCATCACGCAGTGTTGCACAAGATGTTGGTTGTTCAGTCGGCTGTGTCTAAAACATGGACCAAATACAAACAACATGGGAAGGTGGTTAAAGACAAGCATACTGGTAGACCAAGGAAGATATCAAAGCGTCAAGACAGAAAACTTAAAGCAATATGCCTTGAAAACAGAAAATGTACAACAAAACAAATGAGGAACAAATGAGAGGAAACTGGAGTCAACATCTGTGACCGAACTGTAAGAAACCGCCTAAAGGAAATGGGATTTACATACAGAAAAGCTAAAAGAAAGCCATCTCTAACACCTAAACACAAAAAAACAAGGTTACAATGGGCTAAGGAAAGGCAATCGTGGACTGTGGATGATTGGATGAAAGTCATATTCAGTGATGAATCTCGAATCTGCATTAGGCAAGGTGATGATGCTGGAACTTTTGTTTGGTTCCGTTCCAATGAGATTTATGCAGACGACTGTCTGAAGAAAACATGCAAATTTCCACAGTCAATTATGATATGGGGCTGCATGTCAGGTAAAGGCACTGGGGAGATGGCTGTCATTAAATCTTTAATAAATGCGCAGGTTTA
The DNA here is from genome assembly GCA_037952835.1 of Lithobates septentrionalis. Taxonomy (NCBI): domain Eukaryota; kingdom Metazoa; phylum Chordata; class Amphibia; order Anura; family Ranidae; genus Lithobates; species Lithobates septentrionalis. Next base: position 1,807,001 of record JBBDGP010003274.1, read on the forward strand.
CATTGAAATTTTGGATACTTTTCTTATCCCATCTATTGAAAGGATGTTTGGGGATGATTAAATCATTTATCAAGATGATAATGCATCTTGCCATAGAGCAAAAACTGTGAAAAAATTCCTTGAAGACACATAAGGTCAATGTCACATAAGATCGGATCTCAATCCAATTGAAAATCTGTGGTGGAAGGTAAAGAAAATGGTCCATGACAAGGCTCCAACCTGCAAAGATGATTTGGCAACAGCAATCAGAGAAAGCTGGAGCCAGATTGATGAAGAATACTGTTTATCACTCATTAAGTCAATGCCTCAGAGACTGCAAACAGTTATAAAAGCCAGAGGTGGTTCAACAAAGTACTAGTGATGTGTTGGAGTGTTATTTTGTTTGTTTTTCATGATTCCATAATTTATTCCCTGTGCTTGTTCTATAAATATAACTGTTACTGGTTACTGATTTCTTTTAGTGTTTCTTAAAGCCAGAAAGTTGCCATTTGAAATGCCTTTAGTTTTTGGCCATGTCTGTCTGATCTGCTTTTTTTCTACAACAATAAACAACTGAAGGAACATCCTCAGGGACTGGTGATTCCATAATTTTTGCCAGGGGTTGTAGGTGCAAGGATCCCCTGGCAGAAGCAGTGGATGTTCTGATGTTTTGTCAGGATCGCAATGGAGGGTTAATCTTGATTCACGCTGGCCCAGACGGATGTGGTATGCTGACCTAATATAACTTCTGGCAGATGCACCATGGGCCCAGCCTCCAGATTTACAGTGCTAAGGACTGATTTGCCATCCTGCTTCACGGTTACTGACTTTAAAGGCATGAGGGTGAAAAAAATAAATGTGCAGCGCTAATGGGATTGGTCACTAGATTAAATGGGACCATATAGTGTCCATGTGAATTTTTAACACATAAAACACACTTAAAATATCATGGTTAAATTAATCTACAAATGTGATAATGAAAAATATAAAAATAAATAAAATGAATTAAAAATGAACCTAGAGTCCACAAGTGAAGAAACTGAGCGTGTGATTAGTCCAGACAAATAGAATAATCATGGCATCGAAAGTTGAGACAGATGTAAGGATAATACAAGCAAAATATCCACCACCAACTGTATGGAGGCTTACCGGAATGTCAAAAGGACATATGCCTGATTCGACAAGGCTTGTGATGAAATTACACCAATGGATAAGGGCATCCACGTTGGCAACCTCTGGCTTGTAAGTAGGGTGATCCCACAATCCTTCAGATGGCTCACAATGACTGTCAACCCCAAGGGTTTCTATCTCAGAACGAAGTGGATCAAATTTTCTCCCATAGTCATAAGGAGGTCAAGAAGGAGAACAGAGTGCCACATAGTGTAATTCCGTTTAGTAAAAAGAGTATTTTAAAATAAGGAACACTCTCACAATTGAGAAGATATAAAAGCGCTTTTGGTAACAATGACTCAATGGCATCAGCGTGGCTCGTCCCGACACGCTTTGTCTAACAAGATATTATCTGGGGTGCCAGCCTGCTGCAGTCATTGCGTTCTAAATAGATGGTTTGACCCCAATAACGAGATGCAGACCCGTTATGTGTTCTTAATGCTGAATGTACATTGCAGCGATCACTTCCTGTGCAAGATGGTGCAGGGACGTGCGATTCAAGCCTTGCTCTGGAAAGCGAATCATTGCACGCGGCAAAGATGCCATATAACTGGCACCATATTGAAAATATAAACCAAGCCTCGTTGTCAGATGCTGAGTGTGAGTCGAGCCTCATTCTCAAACACTCGATATCCACTGAATGGGACAACGCTGACTTATTGCGGGTCTAACCACGCAAACCGTGTAGATGACCAGTAGTCTAGCCTTGCTTTGATATGATGGCAAGGGCAAACCTGTGTCTGCAACATCATTGGCTAAAGATTTGTTGACGGCTATTGAGGCAGTGACACCCTGCTGTCTTATGAGGGGAATAAAGAGGAAAAAAAATGGAATTGGAGGAAACAATCTGAATTAAAAATGTTTAAAATATTACATTTCTGACGGTCACAAGGAAGCTGACATCGAATGGGGTCAAAAAATGAGACACCTTATACAAAGTATGATGCATGATGATGTTGTAAAACCATACTTAATAAAATGGTATAAGTTAAAAATGTAAACCCAGACATTCCAAACGTATTGGTTGGTAATAAAAATTAAGCCCTATTAATGAAGGCGTTAATGTCCCACTCCACATTCATACTGAGTGGGGAGTGGGACTGTAATTCGTTGATCCTGAAGGTTTTGAGGCGTGAACACCCTAGTCGTAGCTCCAACCCTCCATTCAGAAATGTTTCTGTCAATGACTAAAAATTCCATACCCTTTTGGATCTAGATTGTGGCACTGTCGATAATGATTAGGCACACTGTTTAGTGTCGCCACTCTTGATTTTGGCTATGTGTTCATTAACTCTAGTGGTGAATGAACGGATCGTTTGGCCTACGTACTGTTTGCCGCAAGGGCAAGTTATTAGATGTACAACGTGTTTAGTGGCACATATGCAGAAATGCTTAATGGGATACATGCGGATGGTAGATTTAAACTCCGTAGTTTTACATCTACCCCGTGTGTTATATTAACAAACACTGCACTTTTTACATGGGTAATAGCCTATCAAGTTATGAAAAAAAGTGGCTTGAACTAGTGGATTGATATTAGGGGCTATCCCTGTAAATTACTTTAGCCTGAACGGGTAGCAGAGTGCCCAAAATCTAGTCACCTTTTATTTTATTCCAATGTTTTTTAATGGATTTAATTTGTTTGTGTTGGACAGAGAATGATGTTAACATTGACCACTGGACTTTACTTGGAGCACACCATATCGTGAGTGGCATTTATTTTGTCACTTCACGTATAGGTCGTTAAATCGATTTTTTTTTATTTTATTTTTTTATCTTCAACCATTTGTTAAGCAGACGCCCTTGTACCTCAGACACTACGGATACTATTAGACTGTTAGAGGGCCTAAATTTACAGGGAGACTACATTATGGCTATCGCCGATGTCGCCTCCCTGTATACCCCACCATTTGGGGAGGCAGTTTGACATTTAAGTTGTGACCATTCACTTTAGTGAACTTCAGTTACTTGAGTTCGCTACTAAGCATAACTATTTCTGGTTCGATAATCGTTTTTTTTTTCTCCTTTCGTCTTCCAGGACAGCCTCTGAGACATAGGGCTCCTCCCTCCGGGACAGGAAAACATGTACACCAATCGTCTTAAAAGTTGGTCCTCCAGGCCTCCCTCTTCAGTTATTGGGTTTACTGTGTCAGCAGTCTCGTCAAGGATTATTCCGTGGCAGCAGGTCACAAAATCCTGACTTTGGTTAAAGACGAGCTTGCGTCCACATTTCAGTCATTCAATGGAATGATGGATAGGATGCAGGGTCCCTCACCATCCCTACCCAGGGCAGCCAGTTTGCCTTCCCTATCTGAGCCCAGTCAGGAGGGGGATAGGGAGAGAGGGTACCTAGATCGCTAGCCTCCTCTCGTGGATTCAGCATCCGACTCGGAGGGGAAGGATGATTCTTCCAGAGGGTCTAGATATAAATTGTCTCTGGACGATGTGGGGGATTTATTGAAAGCGATTTATGACACATTAAAAATTCGTGAGGTGCAGGTTCAACTCTCCAAGCACGACCTGATGTACCAAGGGTCCAGTGCTCATAAAGCCAGGGTTTTTTCCGTGCATAAATCTCTGATAAAATTGATTTTGCTGGAGTGGGAACAGCCAGAATAGAGTGGTATCCTTTTGAAGCAGATGCTTCTCATCCTTGGAATAAAATTCCTAAGCGGGATGCGCCCTTAGCCAAAGTCTCAAAAAAGACAGACTTGGCCTTTGACGACTTCGGAACGCTCAAAGATCCCATGGATAAAAGGGACGCGTGCTGCTAAAGAGGGCTTGGGACGCCTCATCAATTGTGTTGAAGCCAGCTCTTGCAGCTACTTGCGTGGCCAGAAATCTGGAGTGCTGGCTATCACAATTAGTCCCACATTTCGGATGGAACGTCTAGGCAACAGCTTTTGAAATCTTTTCCCTTACTATTTAAGGCGGTTGGCTTTTTGGCAGATGCCTCCGTGGAGTCTGTAAAATTAGCCGGGGTCTGCCGCACTAGTAAATACAGCTAGAAGGGCTGTATGGCTAAAAGCCTGGACAGGCGACGCCGCCTCAAAGCTTAAGCTTTGTGGGTTACCCTTTTCGGATGACCACCTGTTTTGGCCCGGCCTCCAGGAGGTGCTGGAATGTACTCAGGACAGGAAGAAAGCGATTCCTGAGAGGAAGAAGATAAACAAGGGCAAGCAAATTTTTCGAGGCACCAAGCAACGGGGCCAACGAGGGTTGGCCGCCCCAAGAAACATTGGATGGGCCATAAAGGGCATGGAAGAGGAGGTATCTTATTTAATCCTCCTAAAACCACCGCAAAACCCCAGTGACTCCTGCGTCCCAGTGGGAGGGAGACTGGGGGAGTTTCTCACAATGGACCAGCTCAATTTCAAGTCCGTTCATTTTAGACATCATAAGGAACGGTTACAGATTGGAATTAAATTCGGTTCCCCCCTCAAGTTATCAGGTTACCCAGAGACTGGGAAAAGCGAAAGCTCTGGGCCTATTATTAAGGGACCTAGTGGATCAGAGAGTCCTTATACAGGTGCCCCAGAAGGAGCAGGGTCAGGGTGTATAATCCCATATGTTGTGAGAAAACCTTCAGGGAAGTTCAGGCTAATCCTGAACCTCGGTCCCCTGAACCAGTTTGTAAGGTACAAGCGATTCAGGGTGGAATAAATATTTACTGTAACCAACCTCCTTTTTCCAGGCTGCTATATGGCCACGGTAGATCTCGGGGATGCCTACCTGCATGTCCCTATACATTAGGAATTTCAAAAATTCCTCAGGCTAGTGGTCAGAATAAATTCGGAAGTTATGCACTTCCAGTTCCGGGTACTACCTTTCGGTCTGTCCTCTTCGCCGAGAATCTTCACGAAGGTTATAGCAGAGGCCTTAGCTCCACTAAGAGTCAAAGCCATTACAGTGATCCCCTACCTGGACGATCTCTTGTTTGTGGCTCCCTCTTTTCATCAACTAGAGAGATTTGCAGGAGGCCCAGAGTTTCCTGCTATCTCTCCGGTGGCCAATCAACCAGGAAAAGTCCCAGCTGACCCCGGAACAGTAGGTCCTGTATTTGGGGTACAAAATCTCTTCAGTGGAGATGAAAGCGTTTCTCCCCAGGGAAAAGATCCTGAAGGTGGATCAGCAGTAGCCCAGCTTCAAACCAATCGGGTAGCCCTGATCAGAGAGGTTATAAGAGTTCTGGGTCTGATGAAGTCCTTTTTCCCAGCCGTTCCCTGGGCAAGACTTCATAAGCGCCCTCTGCAGAATCTCATGCTGCGTTTCTGGGATGGCAGAAAACAAAGCCTAGATCAACATATGCTCCTACCAGCAAAAATCAAAAGGACTTTATGGTGGTGGCGAGCTCATCACAATCTGGAAGTAGGTTTGTCCTGGGCCCGTCCTGCAGCCATAGTGGTGACAACCGACGCCAGTGCATTGGGATGGGGCGCCCACCTGGCAATTCTGAGGGCTATAGAGGCTTTCCATTCCCAGATAGGTGGACAAGCACCTACAGGTACGGACAGACAATGCGGCGGCTGTCGCATATGTGAACAAGCAGGGAGGCACATAGAACCCCGCTCTACAGACCATAGCCAACAAGATTCTGTGCTGGGGTGAATCTGTCCTCATTGTCAGCCATTCACCTAAAAGGCTCTCAAAATTCGCTGGCAGATTTTCTCAGCTGCCAGCATGTGTGTCAGGACGAATGGTCCGGTCAGGGAGGACTTGATTTCCCAGGGCCCGATTCTACACCCTCGAATAGAGAGCCTCAGCATGGTATCTGAGGAACAGCTGTTGAGAGAGCAGGGGTTTTCAGAGAGTGATTGGAACTCTTTTCGAGTGCCGTAAACCTGCCTTGAGAATTTTCCTGTAGACCTCACTTCAGTAAAATCAGTTAGTTAGGAATTTCTTCAAGGCCCTGGCGAGGTCCAGGCCATTGAGGTTTACAGCCTGCCCCACTTGGGATCTGGCCTTGGTCCTCAGAGCACTTACTGGTAGTCACTTTGAACCCCCTGGAGAAATCAATGCTAAAATGAGTTGTACTCCTTTTTTTTTTTTTTTTTTAATAGCAATCACGTCAGCCAGAAGGGTGAGTGATTTGCAGGCTGATTTGCAGGCTCTCTATTCGGGAGCTATTTTTGTTGATTCGGGAGGCTAGGATCGTTAAGACAGATCCCAGTTTTCTCCCTAAGGTGGCATCTACATTCCATTGAACTCAGGATATTGTCCTGACATTCCCTCCCATCTCAGAGGCAGATGAGGAGGAATCTAAGTTTATTAGATGTTGAGAAGCCTTTTAGTTTATTTAGAAGTCACTAGAAGCTTTAGGAACCCAGATTCTCTTTTTGTTTTGCGGGGGCCCACAAGGGTTGTAGGGCATCTAAATCTTAGATAGATGGGTAAGAATGGCAATCATAGAAACTTATAAGTTGGAAGGTAGACAAGCACCATTAGTCGAGGCACATTCCACCACGGCAGTCTCGGTTTCATGGGCAGAGAGGGCCGGCGCCTCTCTGGAGGTCATTGCCGTCTGGGTTTATTGTCTGACAAAGAGCAGACATTTGGAGGAAAGGTCCTCAAGGCAGTGGTCCCGCCCTGACAAAGAAAGTTTCTTGCTGATCTCAGAGGCTGTCCTGGAAGACAAAAGGAGAAAACCGGAGTTAGACTTATCAGTAACTTTTTTTTCTAGGAGTCTTCCAGGACAGCTTGGTTTCCCACCTGGTGTTTTCTAATTAACTGGTGGAGTTATGTACTGACTTAGTGTTAGTGTGTTAGTGTGTTATATCTTTTCAGAGCTTTCCGGTAGTTCTTTGGTAAACTGAAGAGGGAGGCCTGGAGGACCACCTTTTAAGACGATTGGTGTACGTGTTTCCTGTCCCGGAGGGAGGAGCCCTATGTCTGAGGCTGTCCTGGAAGACTTCTAGAAAAAGAGTTACCGGTAAGTCCAACTCCATTTTTTTTTTCCCTTCAACAAAAAGGCGTGGCGATGGGCATTAAGTTTGCCCCAAGCCTCGCCAATTTATGGCCAAGTGGGAGGAGGATGTTGTCTTTGCCCAAGACAGGCCACAACTGGTCCTGTGGGCCAGGTATATAGAGGACATCCTCCTCCTATGAGATGGCAGTTCAGAGTCTTTAGACCAATTCTTCACCCTTCTGAATAGGAACGATAGGGGTATCTCTCTGTCTGATGAATCTTGTCAAAATAAAATCAATTTCCTAGATATTGAAATCGGTGCACATCAGTTTAAATTTAAAACCTTTTTTAAACCCACTGACCATCCCAAACGTCTTCCATTTAAGGATTATGGAGGCCACTGTGCTCTTAGGAACCTTAAGTGCAGCAGAATTGTTTTTGTAACCTTGGCCAGATCTGTGCCTTGCCACAATTCTGTCTGCGCTCTTCAGGCAGTTCCTTTGACCTCATAATTCTCATTTGCTCTAACATGCACTGTGAGCTGTAAGGTCTTGTATAGACAAGTGTATGGCTTTCCTAATCAAGTCCAATCAGTATAATCAAACACAGCTGGACTCGAAGGTGTAGAACCATCTCAACGATGATCAGAAGAAATGGACAGCACCTGAGTTAAATATGAGTGTCACAGCAAAGGGTCTGAATACTTAGGACCATGTGATATTTCAGTTTGTTTTTCTTTTTTAATAAATATGCAAAAAATGTCAACAATTCTGTGTTTTTCTGTCAATATGGGGTGCTATGTGTACATTAATGAGGAAAAAAAAAACTTAAATTATTTAAGCAAATGGCTGCAATATAACAGAGTGAAAAATTTAAGGTGGTCTGAATACTTTCCGTCCCCACTGTAGATCTACAATTACCAATCGCGTGTATCCCATTAAGCATTTCTGCACATGTGCCACTAAACATGTTGTATATCTAATAACTTGCCCTTGCGGCAAACAGTATGCAGGCCGAACGATCCGTTCATTCACCACTAGAGTTAATGAACACACAGCCAAAATCAAGAGTGGTGACACTAAACATTATCGACAGTGCCACAATCCAGATCCAAAGGGTACAGAATTTTTAGTCATTGACCGATGCATTCCTCCATGGAGGGGTGGAGCTACGACTAGAGGCGTTTCACGCCTCAAAACCTTCTGGATCTACGAATTACAGTCCCACTCCCCACTCGGTATGAATGTGGAGTGGGACATTAATGCCTTCATTAATGGGGACTAATTTTTATTACCAGCCAAAACATGTTTGGAATGTCTGGGTTTACATTTTTAACTGATACCATTTTTTTTATTGTGTGTTTTTTTTATAACGTGCATCATATTTTGTATAAGGTGTCTCATTATTTTTTGATCCCATTTGGGTGTCGGCCTCGTTGTGACTGCCAAACTTAATATTTTAAACATTTTTAATTTCGATTTTTTTTTTTTTTAATTCTTTTTTTCTTATTAAGACAACAGGGTGTCACTGCCTCAATATCCGTCAACGAACCTTTAGCCAATGATATTTTAGACACAGGTTTGCCCTTGCCATTGTATCAAAGCGAAGCTAGACCATTGGTTATCTACACCGTTTGTGATAGCGCAATGATGGGTTATCTGACACTCGCTGTTGGCAGTGAGGTTTGACCCGCATAAGTCAGCGCTGTCCCATTCAGTGCATACCGAGTGTTTGAGAATGAGGCTTGACTCGTGCTCTCGGCGCCTGACAACGAGGATTGGTTTATATTTTCAATATGGTGCCAGTTAGATGGCGCTGTTGCCGCGTGCAATGTTTCATTTTCCAGAGTGAGACTTGAATCGCACGCCCCTGCGCCTTCTTGCTGAGACAGGAAGTGATCGCGACAATGTGCATTCGGCTTTGAGGACACATCACGGGTCTGTATCTCGTTATTAGGGCCAAACTTCTATTTAAACGCAGTGACTGCATCGGGCTGGCACCCCAGATGTTGTCTTAGACAAAATGCATTGGGTCGAGCCCTGCTGATGCCATTGCATCATTTGTACCAAAACTGCTTTTATATCTTCTCAAATGTGAGTGCTCCTTATTTTAATAAAATACTCTTTTTACTAAATGGAATTACACTATGTGGCACTCTGTTCTCCTTGTTGACCTCCTTATATGACTCTATGGGAGAAATTTGAGCCACCTCGTTATGAGATTTTACACTCCGAGGGTTACTGTCATTGTGAACAATCTGAAGGATTGTGGGATCACCCTACTTACAAGCCAGAAGTTGCCTACGCGGATGCCCTTATCCATTAGTGTAATTTCATCAAAAGCCTTGTTGACTCCTCAGGCGTATGTCTTTTTGAGTCCAAGCATTCCGATAAGCCTCCATACAGTTGGTGGTGGATATTTTGCTTGTATTCTCTTTACATATGTCTCAGCTTTTGATGCCATGAGGATAATCTATTTGGACTAATCACACGTTCGTTTTCTTCACTTGTGGACTCTATGTTCATTTTTAATTCATTTTATTTATTTTTCATCACATTTGTAGATTCATTTAACCATGATATTGGGGCGCGCTCCTGCAAATGACAGAGCGATCACTTGTAAACAAACCGGCGCCGGTTCCTCCCTCCTCTCTCTGTACCGATCTGTACAGTGCCAGGGGAGAGGGGGAGAGATCGTTTTTAACAGCGCAGTGAGCTGGATCTGTAGTGCCCATAGCGCTGCTCTGTGCCTATACTCTGCAATAATGTGCAGTACTCTAAAATAATGTGCAATACTCTGCAATAAATTTTAACAAAGATTTGTTTTTGTTTTTTACCGAATTTTCAGTCTTTTTTGATTTATAGCACAAAAAATAAAAAACCCAGCAGTGATTAAATACCACCAAAAGAAAGCTCTATTTGTATGAAAAAAAGTACAAAAATTTCATATGGGTACAGTGTTGCATGACTGAGTAATTGTCATTCAAAATGTGAGCGCACCAAAAGCTGAAAATTGGTCTGGTTAGGAAGGGGGTTTAAGTGCCCAGTTGTCAAGTGGTTAAGATTCGCATGAACACCATATAGTCACATTCAATCTAGTGACTGTTCCTACAGTACCTGACCGCGAGATTGTGTTTCCAGCGCGATAGCATCGCGCTGGTTCTCGGCGACAGGGTAACTGTGCATGTCGCGCTGGCTCACTCATCGGGAAAGGAAAACCTTGTTTTCCTTCTGCGATGAGTGACAGGCAGTGCTGACAGCTGTCTGGTATTAATCCTGAGGCGGGAACACCGCGCCAAATTTTAAATGAAAAAACCGGCGTGGGTTCCCCCCCAGGGGCATACCAGGCCCTTAGGTCTGGCATAGATTGTAAGGGGAACCCCCTACGCCGAAAAATCAGCGTGGGGGTCTCCCCAATCCATACCAGACCCTTATCCGAGCATGCAGCCCGGCCGGCCAGGAGAGGGGGGGGACGAGCAAGCGCCCCCCCCCCTCCTGAGCCGTACCAGGCCGCATGCCCTCAACATGGGGGGGTGGGTGCTTTGGGGGAGGGGGCACCCTGCTGCCCCCCACCCCAAAGCACCTTGTCCCCATGTTGATGAGGACAAGGGCCTCTTCCCGACAACCCTGGCCGTTGGTTGTCGGGGTCTGCGGGCGGGGGGCTTATCGGAATCCGGGAGCCCCCTTTAATAAGGGGGCCCCCGGGATCCCGGCCCCCCACCCTGTGTGAATGAGTTTGGGGTACATGGTACCCCTACCCATTCAACTGGGGAAAAGTGTCAATATAAAAAAAAACACAGTACACAGGTTTTAAGTCATTTATTAGTCAGCTCCGGGATCTTCTTCCGACTTCGGGGGGTCTCCTTCCGACTTCTCCCGGTGTTCGGCCTCTTCTCCCGGGCCCCGCCGCTATCTTCTTCCAGCTCTATTGCCAGCGAGGGGCCCGGTCTGCTGCCGTCTTGTCGCCGCCGTCTCGTCGCCGCCGTCTCGCCGCCGCCGTCTCGCCGCCGCCGTCTCGCCGCTTCTCTTCTTCCCCGATGTTGACACGACGCTCTCTCCGGCTCGAATGCTGTGTGCGAGCTGCGGAGCCATTTATATAGGCGGTGACCCCGCCCCCTTACGACGTCATTGTCCCAGCATGCGCAGGGACTCTGGGGTCACGCCCCCTTATGACGCCAGAGTCCCTGCGCATGCTGGGACAATGACGTCGTAAGGGGGCAGGGTCACCGCCTATATAAATGGCTCCGCAGCTCGCACACAGCATTCGAGCCGGAGAGAGCGTCGTGTCAACATCGGGGAAGAAGAGAAGAAGAGAAGAAGCAGCGAGACAGCGGCGACAAGGCGGCGGCGGCGAGACAGCGGCAGCAGACCGGGCCCCTCACTGGCAATAGAGCTGGAAGAAGATAGCGGCGGGGCCCGGGAGAAGAGGCCGAACACCGGGAGAAGTCGGAAGGAGACCCCCCGAAGTCGGAAGAAGATCCCGGAGCTGACTAATAAATGACTCTTAAAACATGTGTACTGTGTTTTTTTTTTATATTGACACTTTTCCCCAGGTGAATGGGTAGGGGTACCATGTACCCCAAACTCATTCACACAGGGTGGGGGGCCGGGATCTGGGGGCCCCCTTATTAAAGGGGGCTCCCGGATTCCGATAAGCCCCCCGCCCGCAGACCCCGACAACCAACGGCCAGGGTTGTCGGGAAGAGGCCCTTGTCCTCATCAACATGGGGACAAGGTGCTTTGGGGTGGGGGGCCGCAGGGTGCCCCCCTCCCCCAAAGCACCCACCCCCCTATGTTGAGGGCATGCGGCCTGGTACGGCTCGCTCGTCCCTCCCCCCTCTCCTGGCCGGCCGGGCTGCATGCTCGGATAAGGGTCTGGTATGGATTGGGGGGGACCCCCACGCCGATTTTTCGGCGTAGGGGGTTCCCCTTACAATCTATGCCAGACCTAAGGGCCTGGTATGCCCCTGGGGGGGAACCCACGCCGGTTTTTTCATTTAAAATTTGGCGCGGTGTTCCCGCCTCAGGATTCATACCAGACAGCTGTCAGCACTGCCTGTCACTCATCGCGGAAGGAAAACAAAGTTTTCCTTTCCCGATGAGTGAGCCATCTCGGCGCTGGCTCCTGCGACGGGGCTCGCAGGTGTCAAATCTCGCCGAGAAATGTGGCGAGATTGACACAATATCGCGGTCACCTACTGTATTAATGCTGCACATTTATTTTTCACTTTCTGTTTGCAATTGTCTTTTGCTGTGCTGGCTGCTGTTCATTGTTTAAAAGGACAGCGTGGTATTTTTCGCGTTCCTTTTGAGTTTAAAGGCGTGACTGTTAAAGTCCAAGTTCCAAAGGACAAATGCATCTTGTAACATATTTGGTAATTGTCTATCCATCTGTACGCGCTACTCTGCTGAACTGACATTACTGTAACATATTTGGTAAATGTCTTCTGCTGTCATATCTTTAAACTTCTATATTTAATGCTAGCTATATAACAACCACATTACAATAGCAACATTACTGGTGATTTGATTCTCAACCCCATTTGGCTTGAGTGATCAAGAGAGGTAATTAGCTTTACGACCCTAGCCTGTGTCTAGTCTGGTATTGGCCATCTTCTCTCCCACATTCAGGTGTCTCAGATCAGACCCTATGATGACCAATAGAGAAATGCATGCCTGCTCAGTCTCCCTATAAATTTAAAGCAGCCTATGGGGTGGCTCTGTCCTCAGTGGCTCTGTCCTCAGTGGCGCGCAGTTTCACTGCCACAGTTTACCGAAAGCAGGATAACTAAAGCTAGATGGAGATACAACAAGAACTCTGCAACCACTCTGCAAGACGACAAGCAAACCAGCATTTGACATTTTATTTTTTATCAAGTCAGATTCCCACTCTATCCACTAACATGCTTTTCATTCTCTTCCTTCTCACATCCGTGTCTTTTATCCTCAAATTATCCTTACTCTACCCCTGCTCTGTATCCTGCAGCATGCACAAATCCCCCTCACTCCTACCCGCTCCCTACTACTGCACCCATCATCTCCTGCATTTGCTGCACCCGCATGCTGGCATAAACACCAGGGCTACTAGACATGTGCGCTTATGCACATCCCACTCCCATCTTGCCTTCCTCACACTCCTCCTTCTCCTAGTTTCAGGTGACATTTCTCCTAATCGTGGTCCGCCATTTTCAAACTGCAAGCCACATCTCCAATACACCTCCCTCTCTGGCAACCACCGCAATCCACTTATGTTAGTTTCTATCCCCCTGCTTCCTCAAAGCGGCCCACCTATCTCATGCACCCCTTGGAATGCCCGTTCCATCTGTAACAAGCTAACATCTATACATTACCTCTTCATCTCTCATGGCATTAACATACTCGCCATAACTGAAACCTGGTTTCAAAATTTGGACTTCTCCTGCTGCCCTCTCCCATGGTGGCCTCCATTGGACTCACTCCCCCAGACCCAACGGTCAGAAAGGAGGTGGAGTTGGATTTATTCTATCCCCACAAAGCACCTTCCAAGTCCTTCCTATCCCTCCCTCTCTTTCCCTCTCTATTTTTGAGATGCGCTGTATTCGTCTGTTTTCTCCTATTTCTCTGGGGATTGCAGCAATTTATTGGCCTCCTGGACCGGTGTCGCGCTTTCTTGATGACTTTGCTGCCTGGCTACCCTACTTTCTCTCCTCTGAACTACCCACGATCATTCTTAGTGACTTCAACATTCCTGTCAATGTTAACAGCCCAACTACAGCTAAACTTCTCAACTTAACCTCATCTTTTGGCCTAACACAATGGACACATACTTCCACTCACTCCAATGGTAATACCCTTGACCTTGTATTATCCCATCTCTGCAACCCTGGCAACCTCACAAACACCCCCTTTCCTCTCTCTGATCACAACCTCATTAGTTTCACTGTAGCCTTGTCTCCAACCACCCATCCCTCCAAGCAGCAAACAATTACTTGTAGGAACCTTCGCCACCTTAACCCTTCTCTTCTCTATTCTTCTACTGACCACCTATATGACATCTCTCCCCTGTCCTGACCTGGCCACCTCTGTCTACAACAGTTCGCTCTCATCATCACTAGATGCACTTGCTCCTCTAACCACACGCAGAGTCAGGCCCCGACCGTTACAACCCTGGCAAACTGACAACACTAGAAATTTCAAGAGACATTGTCGCGCTCTTGAACGACTGTGGCGTAAAACCAAATGCCTGCAAGACTTCACCCTATATTAATCTGCCCTTCTAAAGTACAATTCCTGCCTTCATGCTGCCAAACAAGCCTACTTTGTTTCGCTAATTTTAGGGTTGTCCCGTTACAGTGCTTTTTTTGGGGGGGGGGGGGGAGGGGGTGAACGGTGTGTGTGTGTGTGTGTGTGTGTGTGTTTGTTTGTTTTGTTTGTTTGTTTGTTTGTTTGTTTGTTTTTTTTTTTATTTACAATTTTTATTTTTTTACAATAATTTTTTTTTATTCTTTATTGCAATATATGTTTGTTTTTTTTTTTTTTTTAATCAGCCCTGTTGGGGGGCTTTGGTGAGATATCAGGGGTCTTAACAGACCCCTGATATCTCCCCTTTGAGACAGAGAAAGAGACAGAGGATAGAGATTCCCCAGTCCCTTTCTCTGCAGCCTCAGCTGCACTGAGAATGAATGGAGAGAAGACACACGGCTCCTCGCCATTCATAAACTGACACATAGTAATCACAGGAGATTACAATGTTTCAGTTATGTGAATGGACAGAGTCAGCTGACTCTGTCCATTCACAAAGGAAGGAGGAGGAGGACGGCGTAACGGAGGGGGACAGAAGAAGAGGGAAACGGAGGGGACAGCGGAGAGGCACAGACAAGGAGAGAGGAGCGGAGAGGCGCAGACAAGGAGAGAGGAACGGAGGGGACAGCGGAGGGGGACAGAGGAACGGAGGGGGCATGGAGGAGGATGCAGTGACAGTCAGCGGTTAGCGATCACCGCTGTATGTCACTAAGCAGCTGAAAGCCGCTGGGGGAGAATCTTGTAACTCCCCCACGCGCCGATCACAGCTGTCTTCCAGGTATCGGGAGAAGCATCGGGAGCATTTGCCCGAGTACAAGTACTTGGGCAAATGCTCGGTATCGGTACCGATACTAGTATCGGGACAACCCTAGCTAATTTATACTTTGTCATCCAGTCCCCGTCGGCTCTTCTCAACCTTTAACTCTCTGCTTCGTCCCCCACTCCCTCTACCCACTAACTCACTCACTGCCCAAGAGATTGCCAATCACTTCAAAGACGAGATTGATGCAATTCGTGAGGACACCTCCACTGTGCGTACATCTTCCCCACCCAACATAACTGGCCTAACAGCACATTCAACACTCTCCTCTTTTTTTGAATTGGCTACTACTGAAGAGATTACTAAACTTCTCTCAGATGCCCACCTAACCAATTGTCCCTTGGATCCTGTTCCCTCACAACTACTAAGGTCACCCTCTTATTCTATCCTATGCTCCCTCACTCACATCTTCAATCTCTCCCTCTCTAGTGGCACTTTCCCCTCCCCTCTAAAACATGTGCAGATCACTCCCATACTTAAAAAGCCCTCACTGGACTCCACCAATCTAAACAACTTAAGACCCATCTCATTGCTCCCATTCACCTCTAAGCTTCTAGAACGCTTAGTCTACAACCGTCTTAGCTCCTACCTCAGTGAAAATAACCTTCTTGACCCTTTATAGTCTGGCTTTTGCTCGCAGCACTCCACCGAAACTGCCTTACTAAAACTAACGATTTACTAACTGCTAAAACCAACAGCCAATACTCCAATCTCCTACTACTTGACCTCTCTGCGGCCTTCAATACTGTTGACCACCCGCTCCTTCTCAATAAACTACATTCCCTTGGCCTCTGAGATTCTGCTGTATCCTGGTTCTCTGCGCATCTATCACAGCGCTCCTTCAGTGTCAACTACAACTCTGTCTCCTCCTCTCCATTGCCCCTTTCTGTGGGGGTCCCCCAAGGCTCTGTTCTTGGACCCCTTCTCTTCTCTACACCTCCTCCCTTGGTCACTTGATAACCGCCCACGGCTTCCAATACCACTTATACGCTGATGACACCCAAATCTATCTGTCTACTCCTCACCTCACTCCTTCAGTCTCCTCTCGCATTACTAACTGACATTTCAAGCATGGATGTCGCACCACTTCCTTAAACTAAATCTCTCTAAAACTGGGCTATTAATAATCCCCCCTGCACATGCCCCCCTCCATGACTATTCCATCAACAATGCCACCATCAGGCCCTCCCCTCACGCCAGGGTACTAGGTGTAATCCTAGACTCTGACTTGTCATTTCAGCCCCAAGTCCAATCGTTGTCAAAAATTTGTAGAATTCACCTCCGTAAAATCTCTAAAATACGCCCCTTTTTAAAAAATCAAACCACCAAGCTCCTTATTCACTCCCTTGTTATCTCTCGCCTTGACTATTGCAACTCCCTTCTCATTGGCCTTCCTCTCCATAGGCTATCCCCTCTTCAGTCTATCATGAATGCTGCTGCTAGACTTATCCACCTTACCAACCACTCAGTGTCTGCCAACCCTCTCCTCCAATCCCTACACTGGCTTCCAATCACCCAGCGAATTAAATTCAAAATACTAACCACAACATACAAAGCCATTCACAACTCTGCCCTGAGCTACATCACAATCTTGTCCCCAAATATCACCCAAATCGTCCCCTCTGCTAATCTCAAGACCTACTCTCTCAAACTCTCCCGTCTCCGCTTCCCATGCTTGTCTCCAGGATTTCTCCAGAGCCTCTCCCATCCTCTGGAACTTGCTACCTCCACTGGTCCGGCTATCCCCTATTCTTGCTACCTTCAGGCGATCCCTGAAAACTCATCTCTTCAGGGAAACCTATCATGTCTCCAACTAATCTCCTACCACTTCCATCAGCTTATTCCCCACAGTTACAACCTTTTGTACCACCTGCCCCACCCTATTAGATTGTAAGCTCTTCTGAGCAGGGGCCTCTTAATCCTCTTGTATTGTATTGTAACTGTATTGTCTCCTTTTATATTGTAAAGTGCTGCGTAAACTGTTGGCACTATATAAATCCTGTATAATGATAATTTATTGGCCAAGGTGAATGGTACCCGGGTCTCGTCACCAAAGAAACAAGGTTTTGCCTGTAATGCCTCTCTGTGAGGGCTGGACCCTGGGACCCAGTTCTTTGGTTATTAAATGCCAAAGCTTTTCTGGCAGGGTACTATATGGGTCCATGGGAGTGGAAATCCTTTTAAGGAACCCGGTCCCTGAAGGTCTTTGACTTAGCCCGCTGTGATGGGTGAAAATTGGATTTGTTGGTTTCCAACAGAATCCTGCGGCGGTAATAAGGTAAGTGAAGGTCCTAAGAAAACTTGGTTTGCTTAGGATTCTTCTTTGAGCAAAAGTATTTTTCTCTTGTCATGCCTAAGATCACCACTAGATGGCGTAGGGAGCATGCTTATCTCCTCAATAGCCAGGTCTCCCTGTGTAAGCTGCTGTGTGTCTGCAAAAAAAAAAAAAAAAAGGAAGGGAGTTTTTTTGCATACCTTTTTTTAGAGTTTTCTCCCCTGAGCGGCCACAGCCTCTATGGGAGAGGGAAGGAGAGTTGCTGGGTCTTGAAGCAGCATCTTCTCTGTAAGGACCATGCCCGGCCAGTGGGCAGTCTGGCTTCCTTACTCCGCCCAGTGTCCCCCCGGGGGAATGCTTTTCATAAAACATCCCAGGGGGATCAGAAGCAGCACTCATCCCCCCCAGCGCTGCTGCCGAGATCCCGAGTGGCGCTATGCACGCCAGGCCGGAATCTCGTTTTGAATTTTTTGGCGGCGTTCCAGGGGTGGGATGAGGGGCGTGGCTTAGCGCGAGGCCAGTATGTGAGTTGAATGTCACTTGGCAGCATACGGCTGGCCAGGCCTTAAGAGACGTCAGACATCTAGCTGACAGAGGGACACAGCAGCAACTTGGGTGGATGGGTGATGTATACAGGCATTCTTATGACTCTTGTTTGCTCAAGCATCAGGCTGACCATTATTAGCACCTTTTATTGCTGGACTAAGGATCAGCAGTGGATGTGCTTGTCTTTGTAGTACCTCTATTTTTTTGATTTGCACTATGCCTCCTAAGAAGGTGGTTTCAACCCCCGCAAAAAGTAAAGGCATGCCCATCAGGCTCTGAGGACCCTGGTCATGCCTTTATATAGAGCTGCACAATTTTGGCCAAAATGAGAATTGCAATTTTTTTGCTTGAAATAAAAAGATCACGATTCCCGTAACGTAATTTTTTTTTTTTTTTTTTTTTTTTTAGGAAAAAGAGGGTTTAATAGCAAGGGTTTGATTAATTGAGAGAATTAGGATTAAAAAGCATTTGCTGATTCTAAAAAAAAAAAAAAAAAATAGCAGCTCGCATTTCGTCAGTGCTGCAGCCTGCAGTCACGCTTGTGCTGGTGTGCTGTCCCTGAGACCTCTGGGAAGAAGAAATTTACTTACCCTACCAATCACATTCTTTTTTTGCTGAGTGACGTCAGACGTTTCACGCTGGCTCCGGCGGCCTCCCCTCCGCTCTGAAACAGGGGAGCAGGCAGCATCCGAGGGACACAATCGATTGGCGCACGCTTTTCAGCTCACATTCTTACAACAAATTTGCTTGATGGTCAGAATCGCCTAAATCTGGAGTTGCGATCGTGTCGGGCGGAGAATTGCTATGTTTCTCCGCGATTAATCGTGCAGCTTTACCTCCATAGTACATTCCGCCCTGGACAGACCAGAGGTGGCTAGCCAGGATGAGCCGTTAGTTTTCTCTGGTGCAGCAGCTGTTTCCAATCCTCCAGCCCGTTTCATGTTACTGAGGATGCCTTAGCCTCAGCTCTGGTTGGGTTAGAACAGAGGTTAGCAGCTTTAATCGCATCCTCTTCCCAGATTGGGAGGAGGCGTAGTAGATCTCCCTCCCCTGCTCCGGACCCCCTGTCAAAAAACAGCAGTGGCCGGAGGAAGAGGAATTACCCTCAGGAGACTGGGGAGAGGGGCAATCTAATTCCTCTTCGGAAGAATCAACTGTAGAAGAACCTTTCTCAGCCTCGCAATCTGAGAAATTAATAGTACAATCCCTTATCGACATGGTCCGCTCTGCATTCAAGTTGCCCTTGACAGAGTCAGCCGAAAGACCCATTTCTTCACTAGGTTCGCTAAAGCCCCCGCAGGTTCTTCACGCCTTTCCTGTTCATCAATTGCTGGAACAGCTTATATATGCTTATTGGGTGCACCCAGATAAGCATTTTCTCCCTCCTAAAAAAATATCAACTCTCTATCCTATGCAAGAGAAATTTACCAGGAAATGGTGTTTTTCAGTAGTGGATGCTGCTATCTCCTCTGAATAAAAACTGGACTTGTCCTGTAGACAATGCTCAGTTGTTCAGGGATCCAACAGATAAAAGGCTAGAGTCTTTACTAAGGACTTCTTTTTCTATGGCAGGTGCGATAACTCAACCTGCTATTGCGGCGATAGGCATCTGTCAATCCCTAAAAGACCAGCTGAAACAGGTTCTTAGAGATATTCCAGTTCAGCAGACCCGAGATCTAGTTGAACTACCTAGGGCGTTTGTGTTTTGCAATTGATGCTATTAAAGATTCTATTCATCAGGCTTCTCACCTTACGCTCCTACTGGTGCATATGCGTAGGAACTTGTGGCTGAAAAACTGGTCAGCCGAGGCGCCATGCAAAAAACTCTTGGCTGGGTTTCCATTTCACGGTGAATGGCTATTTGGGGATGACTTGGATAAATACATCCAAAAGATTTCAAGTGGGAAAAGTACCTTATTACCAGTTAAACGAAAGAATAGGCGTCCCTCGTTTAAACGAGATTCCTCCCCAGGGCCAGGGCCAACTGCCTCCAGGCAGTCGCGATGGCCTCCACCTTCAGGTTCAAGAGGTAAAGCGGGCTGCTCACTCGGGTGGGGGGGGGGGGAGACTTTTGCAGTTTGCAAAGGAGTGGCAGCAAGAGATTCAGGACCACTGGGTCACCTCCCACAATAGCTCTAAGTTACAAACCTAGAGTTGCGAGAGTTTCCATCGCCTCGTTTTCTGAGGCCAAACGTTGCCAAAGATCCAGGGAAGAAGCAATCCCTGTTCCTGGCATTAGACCAGAGATGTCAGACCCATCTTAGACCTCAAAGGACTAAATCAGTTCCTGAATATCCGCTCATTTCGCATGGAGTCGATCCGATCAGTAGTTTACATCCTACAAGGAGGGGAACTTCTGGCATCAATCGACTTCAAGGATGCATATCTGCATGTGCCTATTTTTCCCGCTGACCAGAAAGTTCTGCGATTCGAGGTAGAAGGGCACCATTTTCAGTTTATAGCCTTGTCCTTCGGCCTAGCTACTGCACCCCAGGTTTTTACAAAGGTTCCGGCTCCACCTCTGGCCAGACTAAGAACTCAGGGCATAACTGTTATAGCATACCTGAATGACTTGTTGCTAATAGACCAGTCGGTAGCCCGCTTGGACCAAAGTGTGGTCAGCACAGTCAACTATATGGAATACCTAGGGTGGATCCTCAACCTAGAGAAATCATCCTTAAAGCCACTAAGAAGGCTAGAGTACTTAGGTTTGATCATAGACACAGCCCAGAGAAAAGTGTTTTTACCCCAGGAAAAAATCAGTGCTATAAGGGATCTGGTTCAGGTGGTCAGAACAAAGAAGAATCCCTCCATTCGCCTTTGCATGAGGTTTTTAGGGAAGATGGTGGCCTCATTCGAAGCTGTTGCCTATGCCCAGTTTAATTCGAGACAGTATACTAATTGCTTGGAACAAAAAGGTCCAAGCTCTAGATTTCCCAATGTATCTGACGCCGAAAGTACGTTAGAGCCTCAGTTGGTGTATGACCAAGAATCTGCAGAAGGGGAAATCCTTCATACCAGTTACCTGGAAGGTGGTAACAGATGCCAGCCTTTCCGGTTGGGGAGCAGTCCTGGAAGAAGCGTCTGTCCAAGGAAGATGGTCCACGACTGAGAAAACCTTGCCCATCAACATTCTAGAGATTCGGGCAGCACGTTTTGGCTCTGGAGGCCTGGACGTTCAGGTTGCGGAGTTGTCCTGTCAGGATCCAATCCGACAATGCCACAGCAGTGGCTTATATCAATCATCATGCACTTTTTCTTTGAATGTATATGAGAATTAGAACTGTTGAAATAATATGACAGTAAACTTTTATACTTATTGTAGAAATAAACATTACCTTCAAGTATTGGTTTTTTATGCTATGCCTGTGCAAGACAGGCAGTAACAGTGCCTGTGCAGTCACTGCAGTGTGCTGCTTTCTTTGTGTGCTGTACTTGGCTATGTACATGTACAGCTATGGCCAAAATGACACCAATATTAATTTTGACAATGTCTGCCAGTGCTGCTTCAAGGTTTTTAGATCTTTTTGTGTCCGATGTATCTAGTATACATGATCTGACATTTGTTTCAGATCATTGTATGCGGTAAAGCATTGCATAAGTGTCAAATGCTTTTATTGACAATTGCATTAAGTTTATGCAAAGGGTCAATATTTGCAGTGTTGAGTTGACCCTTCTTTTTCAAGACCTCTGCTGCAATTTGCCCTGGGCCTGACCTTCGTGGCATCACTGGCATGTTGTCATTGTCAACTTCTGTGCCAGTGCCACATCCTGATTCCTGACTGATCTGGCACCGGTCCGGCAGTGGCACTGCCCATTCTTGCATAATCGATGCTTGCAGCTTGTCAGAATTTGTGGAGTTTTTTTTGGTTCCCTCACCCGCCTCTTGAGGTCGGATTGACCATGACCACAAGTTCTCAAAGGGATTAAGGTCTGAGTAGTTTCCTGCTGGAAAAGGCATTGCTGTTCATCACCAAACTAGATGGTTAGGAGAAGTTGTTTTCACAGAGCCTAATGTTTTTGTACCATTTATTCATGGCTGTGGTGTTTTTAGGCAAAATTATGAGTGGGCCCACCACTCCCTTGGCTGAGAAGCAGCCAACCGCACACATGAATGGTCTCAGGATGCTTTACTGTTGGCATGAGTCACGCAAAGTGTTCCTATTTGGGGTGTTTTTTTGGTATTTTTTCGTTACCCTTTTGAGAAAACAGCAACATTCCTGACGAAATGGTTTTACTTAAAGACGTTATAACGACTAAATCTGTGTTTGTAGTGCATGTTCATCAAACCTAACCATTAAAAACAACATATTTGATTTTTCACTCCAGCAGCAGTATATGAGTTTGGAAATTGTAGAGAAATGGTTAAATAATGCATTACAATTTAACTCCACCCATTAGATTTTAGATAACTAAAATTAGTTTTTGACTAAAAGGAGTTTTAGTCGACTAAAAGTCGACTGAAATTAACTCCACTCCAAAGACATGCTGGTAGGTTAATTAGATCCTGTCGAAAAATTGGCCAAATATGTGTATGTGTATGTGTATGTGTATGTGTTTGTAAGCGTGTCAGGACCCCATGGGGCAAAGGACCGCGCTATACTGCAGATGGACACCGGCAGCAAAAAGCGCCCTGAGGCGATTCAGTTCGCATAGGTAGCGCTATACAAGTCACTCATTCATTCATTCATTCATTCATTCATTCGAACTGGAGATTTAGTTGACTAAATACAACTAAAACACTTGCAGAAGACTAAAATATGACTAAAACTAAAATGACATTTTAGTCCTAAGACTAAAACTAAATCAAAATTTGCTGCCAAAGTTAACACTAGTCTTCAGTCCATACGTTCACTAGATTTTATCAGGTGGATGTGAAAAGATGTGAGGATACTGCCTTTGGGCGCAGTGTGCTGCAGGCTGCAATATAGGTCCTCAAGTCTGGCGTGCTGCTTATATGTCTGTCTCCCCCTCAGTGGGCATTTGGGACATCCCATATAGTTATCACTATGGCTCTGTGTCCCGTGATGTACGATAAAGAAAATAGGATTTATTTTTTACAGCTTACCTGTAATATCCTTTTTTGAAATGCATCTTGGGACACACAGACCCCTCCCCTCTTGTGATATTTGTATATTGGCTACAAAACTGAGGTGCTCCCAGTGTGGGAGGGGTTTTATAGGGAGGCAACTTCCTGTTTTGGGCGTGCCAATGTCCAGCATCTGAAGGTGGCCTATATACCCATATAGTTATCACTATGGCTCTGTGTCCCGTGATGTACTTCAAGCAAAAGATTTTACAAGTAAGCTGTTATAAAAATCCTATTATACTGCATGTGTTTAAAAATGACATCTAGAGCAGGAGGATAGGATCAGGCTGCTGACAAGCAGGGAGGGAAGTGGGAGGACAGAGGGAAGACACAGAGAGCAGGGCTGTGCCTGAGGGAGGCACGTACGCTGACAACGGTGTCAGCCCTGATTATTGTGGTCAGCGTACAGAGGGGAGGGCAGAAACTGGCAGGATCAGCCAGGTATTTCAGGTGATACAAGGGGCCAAATTCCATAGCACAAGCACTGTGCTGTACAACATACTTTAAAGAAACAGGATCGATTATTATTTTTTTTTGGTTTAACAAACAGAGATGTGTGTTTGTAAACACAACACACACATTCTGGCTGGATTTCTCCTTGTTATCAGTTACTATTCAAAACTACAAGCAAGGAGAGACCCAGCCAGATCTGTAGGTAAAGCAGCACGCTTACACTTGTCGGGCAAACACAGTTAACCCCTTGACTGCCCTTCTAACCACTCCTGTCATCCAGCCAGTGTCCTTAGTACAGTAATATAACTGATCACTGTATTGGTGTTACTAGTGATGTCAGTTAGTGAACGCCCCAGCCAGTATCTGTTTATATAGTATCTGTTAATGCCAGATTGCCCACCACACTGTCAGTCACACTATAAGCCGCTGATCACCAACATGAATAGTAAAGTCTCTGTACTGATCAGTAGCTTCATCGTGATCAGAACTATACTAGTGTCCCCAGTACAGGGTGCATTGCTGCATGTCCGAGCAGTTGTCAGTTAAAATAGCTCAGTACTGAAAAAATGTCCTGGTCATGATGAGGGGGGTAAAACCTTCCGGAGGTTAAGTGATTAAGGTAATAAACCTTTCACTAAATATTTGCCTCCCTGAGTCTAGTATTGATCTAGACCTGTGCCTGCCTTTAGCAGCGCTGCTTCCTTTATCGTACATCATAGGACACAGAGCCTCAAGTAATTACTTGGTGGGTTATAGGCCTACCTTCAGGTGTTGACACTGGTATAACCAATACAGGAAGTTCACTCCCCTATATAACCCCTCCTCCTTCCAGGAGTCCTCATTTTTTTCACCAGTGTCTAAGGTGTTGGTCACGAGTGAATATGTGCTCTGAGGAGCTCCAGGGAGGGATCCATGCTGGATTTAAAAAACCTCCACAACCGGATCCATCCTCGCCACTGAGGCCGTAGGATGGTACCTGGGCCTCGCATTGAAGAATGAGGTTTTGCCTGTAAGCTTCTCTTTGAGAGCTGGACCCTAGGAACCAGGACTCTTTTGGTTTTTCATATTACCTAAAGTTGTTCCTGAGGGATGCTATACAGGTCCAAAGGAGCGGAACCCCTATTAAAAGGCCCCAGTCTTTGAAGGTTTAACTACGCTGCCCGCCATGATGGGTGAAAGTTGGATCTGTCTGTTAAATCAGCAGTATCCTGCAGCGAGGATAAGGTAAGGGGAGAAGCCTAGGAACTGTAAAAAGTCCACCTATGCCTTTTTTCCAAAAAATACACACACATACATGTATGTGTGTATATGTGTTTGTGTGTGTATATATGTATGTATATGTGTGTATATATGTATGTATATATATATATATATATATATATATATATATATATATATATATATATATATATATATATATATATATATATATATATATATGTGTGTATGTATGTGTGTGTATATATATATATATATATATATATATATATATATATATATATATGTGTGTGTGTGTGTGTGTGTGTGTGTGTGTGTGTGTGTGTGTGTGTGTGTATAACTGTATGCCTTAAAATGTCTCCTCTAGAGGGAGTATATTACACTTCCCTAGTACAATGCTTTTTCAGCAGCTCTGTGTCTGGCTATAGCGGCGGGTGTGGTCCCTGCAACCAGAGGGGAGTTCTTAATTGAACAGATGGTGTTCCTCTTCTGAGGGATCTAAAGGGGTTACAGCAGTAGTTTATGAACATACAAAACCAGCCATTTGCATTTTTTTTGTATAAAGTCTTCCTTTAAAACTAGGTGCTTAACAAACACTGCTGATAAAAATTCTCCTCCCCTCCCCTCTCCTCCTAGAGAGGTGCTGTAACAGCTGACATTTATGTGTAATCAAGTTCTCACCTGAGGCTTAACACAGACACACTCAGTTCATATGCTGAAGACAGAAGTCTGTCACACTAAGACACAGGAGCGCTGGGCATGTAAAGGTGTGTAAACAGGCATTTCCAGCACAGGAAATATTATGGTACTCGACATCAAAGGCTGATCCTTATGGTGACATTGTTTGTTGAACAATAGTTTTAGCAAAAGAAAACAAATACCATAATTTGTTAAAGTGCCTCTGCTGTGGTGCACAAAGGTACCAAGGATTCCACCCCCAGGCGCTGGGAACAGTCATGCCTCCACACTGTCATCCTCTCCGGAGATACCTGACATGGCAAGCCAGGGTGAGTCATTAGAAGCAATTGGTGGTGCAACTGCTTCTTACACTTCAGCCCCTGTATATGTGACTGAAGATGCATTCTCTGCCCTGTTGGGCTTAGAAGGAAGATTAGCGGCTTTAATCGCATTCTCCATCCAAGAGGATAGGAAGCATACTAGATCCCCCACCTCAAACCCCTTTTTCCAAGGGAACAGTGGGCACAGGATGAGGTGTTATCCTCAGGTGATCACAGGGAAAAACAAGCCAAGTTTTCCTCTGCGGGGGAAACAGTCGATGAACCTTATGCAACCTCACAATCTGACAGATTGATGGTGCAAACTCTTATGCCCCGTACACACGGTCGGATTTTCCGATGGAAAATGTCCGATCGGAGCGTGTTGTCGGAAATTCCGACCGTGTGTGGGCTCAATCGGACATTTTCCATCGGATTTTCCGACACACAAAGTTGGAGAGCAGGAGATAAAATTTTCCGACAACAAAATCCGTTGTCGGAAATTCCGATCGTGTGTACACAAATCCGACGGACAAAGTGCCACGCATGCTCAGAATAAATAAAGAGATGAAAGCTATTGGCCACTGCCCCGTTTATAGTCCCGACGTACGTGTTTTACGTCACCGCGTTCAGAATGATCGGATTTTCCGACAACTTTGTGCGACCGTGTGTAGACAAAACAAGTTTGAGCCAACATTCGTCGGAAAAAATCCGAGGATTTTGTTGTCGGAATGTCCGAACAAAGTCCGACCGTGTGTACGGGGCATTACAGAGATGGTTCATTCCACTTTTTATACTACTCCTAACAGAGTAACCTGAAAGTCCAGGTCCCTTCTTTGGTTTTTTTTTAAAAAAACAAACAAAAGAAACCTTTTTACAGCGCTTATTTATGCTGAATGGGATCATCTGGATAAGCATTTTTTCCCTCCAAAGAGTTTCTCAGTTCTCTATCATGGAGGAAAAATTCACAAAGGTTGGAAAGTACCGCTGCGATTTCCAGCATCCATAAAGATGCATAATTGCTTAAGCATTCAACAGATAAGGAATTGGAATATTTTTGTTAAAATCCTCCTACCAATGGCGCTATGTTTCGCCATAGATGCCATAAAAGACCCTATCCACCAGGCGTCTCACCTTGCGCTTGTGCTAAAACACATGCTTAGGACCCTGTGGTTAAAAGGGTTGGTCAGCCGAAGCATCTTGCAAAAAAGGGTGTCTGACTAGTTTCCCTTTTCATTGGGGAAGGTTTGGTGAAATACATCTAAATGATTTCTAGCAGTAAAGCTCTTTTGTCCAGTAGAAGGTATAAATGTCCTTTTATTTAAAGTGAAGCCACAACAGCTCACAGGTTAAGTACTCTGACGGCCAGTGGAGCCATGGGAGACTTCCTGACAGACATGGGTTCAGATCCACATGTCGGCGTTCACTAGTGAAGGAGCCACTCCTCACAGGTTAACTACTCTGACGGCCCGCGTAGCCATGGGAGGCTTCCTGAAAGACACGTGGGACCTCGTCCTCTTGTTGGCTCCTTGTGATCGTGGACAAGTCACTTAAACGGATTCCTTCCCCTGCGCAGGGGCAGCTGCCTCTAGGCAGCGGCTATGGCCTCCACCGTCAGACTCTAGGGCATGATTTCCAAGAAATACTGTTCAGATCTGTGCGACTTCAAGGTAGTCCTGCACTACTTTGGTACCACTTTGATGCGACTTGAGGTCCATAAACCTCTAGAATACACAGGCATTGTTTCCTGTCCATCAAAATCGCAACCCGACGTATTCCCGGCGGCAAAAGATCACGGTAAAATCCCGCAACTTTGGGGTTGCAATAGTGGAAACTGAGCCTAAGAGGAGAAAATTTTCAGCCCCTGTATAAATGATTAAAGATGCGTTTTTCCTCCGCCCTGCAGGGCCTAGAAGGAAAATTAGCGACTTTAATCGCATCCGCTATCCAAGGATGGGAAGCGTGTTAGATCCCTCACTTGAGATCCCTTATCAAGGGAACAGTGGGTAGAGGATAAGGGATTACCCTCAGGTAATCGGGAAGAAAGGCAAACGGAGTACTCCTCTGCAGAGGAGACAACTAGAGTTGAACTTTTTTTCAGCCTCGCAATCTGAGAAATTGCTGGTACAAACCTCTTGCAGAGATGATTTGTGCCTCTTTCAAGCTACCTCTAGTAGAGTCAGCTGATCTGTTTTTTCTTAGGTTCCTTGGAACCTTCACTGCCTTTTTCATGCGTTTCCTGTACATGTACAGAGCCACGCAGAAATTCAACAGATCCATTCTAGATCTAAATGAATCTAAATCTGTTCCTGAAGATCCGCTCCTTCTATGGAGTCGATCAAGTCAGTAGTTTCTATCCTGCAAGGAGGAAAACTTCTGGCGCCTATCGGCATCAGGGATGCATATCTGCATGTCCATATTTCCCGCTCACCAAAGGTTTCTGCGGTTCGAAGTAGAACAGCAGCATTTCAGTTTATAGCCTTGCCCTTCGGGCTAGCTACAGCACCTCGAGTGTTCACAAAGGTGCTAGCTCCACCTGTAGCCAGGTCAAGGGCACAGGGCTTAAACAGTCTTGGCATACCTAGACGATCTATTGCTAATGGACCAATCGCTGTTCGGAGTAAGGTGTACGCATTACAACCAGTTACCTGGAAAGGTCTGGGTTGCGGTCTCAACCTAGTAAAGTCTCCATTAAAATTGCTAAAAAAGGGCTGCAGTATTTGGGTCTGATCATAGATACAGCCCAGAAAAAGGGTCTTTTTGCCCAGAAAGAAGGAAAAAAAAAAACACTCCATAAAGAGTTGGTGCGGATGGTCAGGTCAAAAGGAGGTCCCTCCGTTCGCCTTTGCATGAGGTTGTTAGAAAGGATGGTAGCTTCATTCGAAGCAGTTCCCTTTGCCCAGTTCCATTCGGGAATGTTGCAAAACAGTATTCTATTTGCTTGGAACAAAACGATCCAAGCTTTGGACTTGCCAATGCGACTGTCCCCAAGGCTGCCCCAAAGCCTCAATTGGTGGTTACTAAAGAATGTCCTAAAGGGTAAATCCTTAAGACCACTTATCTGGTAAGTGGTAATGACAGAGATGACAACTGTCCAAGGACAGTGTTCAAGAACCGAAAGAGCCTTGCCCATCAACATCCTAGAGATTCGGGCAGTGCATCTGGCTCTAAAAGCCTGGACTTCCAGGTTAAGGGATTGTCCCAACAGGATCCAATCCGTCAATGCCACGGCTGTGGCCTATATCAATTGCCAAAAGGGGGCACCAAGAATCTCTCAGTGCAGAGAGAAGTGAACCATATTCTAATGCCGCGTACACACGAGCGGACTTTACGGCGGACTTTGCCCGGCGGATTTTTCGATGTACTTTACGACGGACTTTCTGAATGAACGGACTTGCCTACACACAATCCACCAAAGTCCGTCGAATTCGTACGTGATGACGTACGACCGGACTAAAACAAGGAAGTTCATAGCCAGTAGCTGCCCTAGCGTGGCTTTTTAGTCCGTTGAACTAGCATACAGACGGCAGACTTTTCGACCGGACTCGATTTCAACGGATAAATTTTAAACAAGTTTCAAATCTAAGTCCGTCCAACTTTTGAGAAAACAAAGTCCGCTGGAGACCACACACATCGAATTGTCCGACGAAATCCAGTCCGCTGGGCAAAGTCCGCCGTAAAGTCCGCTCGTGTGTACGCGGCATTACTTGGGCAGAAAGAAATATTCTGTGCCCATCGGCAGTCTTCATTCCGGGAATAGAGAATTGGCACTCGCACTACATGTGCTGCCAGCAGATTATTCCCAGGGGAATGGTCTATTCACCCCGACATGTTTTGGGCTGTTTGTCAAGGATGGGGGACTCCGGATGTAGATCTAGCATCCAGTGCAACATAAAGTTAGCCAACTTTGTGTCCACAACAAAGGATCCATTCGCATGCAGAACAGATGCGTTGGTGATACTGTGGGATCAGCTTTTACTGATCTATGCATTTCCCCCTATTCAGTTGCTGTCTCGACTTCTTTGCAGGATCAAGCTGGAAAGAAAACTGGTAATTCTGGCAGCACCAGCATGGCCCAGAAGTTCATGGTATGCAGAGGTTGTAAAGATGGCAGTGGAGGATCTGTGGTCCCTTCCACTAAGGCCAGACCTGCTCTCACAGGGGCCGATATTCCATCCTACTTTACGAATGCTAAATTTAACGGCCTGGCTATTGAGACCCACATTCTGAAGACGTGGGCTTTCCAGGGCAGTTATTTCTACTTTAATGGTAGGAAGCCAGCTTCTAGAGCTATATATTATAGAGTCTGGAAGGCTTATGTTTCCTGGTGTGAATCCAAGGGTTGGCACCCTCGGAGATATATTGGAGGCAGAATTCTTGCCTTTCTACAAGTAGACGTAGAGATGAAGTTGGCCCTGAGTACTATTAAGGGCCAAGTCTCAGCCCTATCAATTTTATTTCAAAGACCACTTGCAACGCATTCTTTAGTCCGGGGTTTCATGCAAGGAGTGATGCGGATTAATCCGCCAGTTAAATCACCCTTAAGCCCATGGGGCTTGAATTTAGTTTTGTCAGTGTTACAAAAACCGCCATTCGAACCATTACAGCATGTTCCCTTAGTCCTTCTGACTAGGAAGCTGATATTTTTGGTTGCTATATCCTCACAAAGGAGGGTTTCAGAATTGGCTGCTCTTTCCTGTAAAGAGCCTTATTTGATATTTGATGATTTGACAGAGTGGGGTTACGCCCTTGTCCAGGCTTTTTGCCAAAAGTGGTTTCAGGCTTTCATCTGAATGAAGATATTGTCCTGCCATCGTTTTTTTCAAAACCATGTTCCAAGGAAGAAAAGTCACTACATTGTCTTGATGTGGTGAGAGCAGTGAAGATCTATTTAAAGGAAACTGCTCAGATTCGTAAGACTGATGTCTTATTTATTTTGCCAGAGGGTCCTAAAAAAGGACAGGCAGTGTCAAAATCCACTGTGGCGAAGTGGATTTGGCAAATTATAATTCGAACTTATGATTTAAAGGGAAAGATTCCCCCTTTTCAAGTTAAGGCGTACTCTACCAGAGTGGTTGGTGCTTGTTGGGCAGTGTGTCACCAGGCCTCCATGTCTCAGATCTGCAAGGCAGCGACCTGGTCTTCAGTGCATACATTTACAAAATTTTATCAAGTAGATGTAAAATGGAATGAGGATATCTCCTTCTGGCGCAGTGTGCTGCAAGCAGCAGTATAATTCCTCAAGGTCTGGGGGTGCCCTACGGGTTGTGTCTCCCTCCCCTCAAGTAGCATTGCTATGGGACATCCCACCAAGTAATTACTTGAGGGTCTGTGTCCTATGATGTACGATAAAGAAAATAGGATTTTTAAAACAGTCTACCTGTAAAATCCTTTTCTTGGAGTACATCATAGGACACAGAGCTCCCGCCCCTCTGTTTTATGGGGTGAGAGTATATTGCTTATATTGCTTGGCTACAAAAACTGAGGACTCCTGGAAGGAGGAGGGGTTATATAGGGGAGTCAACTTCCTGTATTGGTTATATCAGTGTCGACACCTGAAGGTAGGCCCATAACCCACCAAGTAATTACTTGAGGCTCTGTGTCCTATGATGTACTCCAAGAAAAGGATTTTACAGGTAAGCTGTTTTAAAAATCCTATTTATTTCACTGGTCTCACAGAAGCAATTTGATAGCGGCGTGAGCTATTGGCTCCTGCTGCTGTCAATCATATCTGCTGAGGAAGGGGTGGGGCTGAGCCACAATCTGCGTATCTATGGATGCACACCGCGTGGCTTGAGACCAAACCCATACGTCTGCCCCCATAGCAAGTGGCTCCTTATGCTGGCACACAGAAGAGAAGGCAAGAGTGCCAGCGGGGGGACCCCCAGAATAGGTTTGTGGCCACTCTGCAATACCAGTGCACAAAGCAGGTAAGTGTAAACCTTTTTTTTTGTAAAATAGTACTTTGAGCTGCAGGCAGACCTCTATTATCTAGTGTTTTTCAGTTGATCGTCAGGGATTGTTTGCTGCGTTGCTAAACCCTCAGACTGCTTTTGGATGTTTCAATAGTATGAGACTTCCTGTCTCTCTCAATCAAAGAAAACAGGATTTTTGCACTGGCTGTGGAATTTTTTTCTTGAGTCTACTGTGGGACACTAGCCCCACCCCTCTGGGTTTGTGATCATTTTCTCTGCTAAACTTTGCTATATAACTGAGGTGTGCTGGTACAAGGATGGGTTATCATCCTGGACTGGCCTACAGTTTTTGTTTACCGGTGTCCACTCATCAGCTGAAGTTTAAAAACTAACCCATTCAGTCTCATTGAGCATATTGTAAACTAGAATTTCTCATTTGTTCATTGACAGACACAGCCTTCTATCTTCATAATGATAGGGTTATATCGCCTCCGCAGGAGTAGGACTAGGCAGGACAAAAAAACAAAACACTTGGCCACTCCCATGGGTGGTCCACAGTCAGTATATAACCCCCTCCCTGCTCTAGGTATTCAGTTTTTTTTTTTTTTTTTTGCCTAGCCAGGAGTAGGACCTGGTTCCCTGCTAGGATCTCTAGTCCTGGGAATTTTTGTTTATTTTCTCTTTTTCATGGATTTTTTTTCGGTGAGATCTACAATCAACTGCCGGGCTGGGCACGGACTGGACACTTGGTCCAGGGGTCACCCCAGTCTGGCCAGCGAGCGCGTGCAGACCTCAGCTACGCGCTAGGTTGGCCGCAACATAGCCCCACTGGACAGGGGCTGCCCTGTGAGTTAAACGTCTCGCGAGGGCGCATACGACTGGGTCTCTGCCTGTGTCACAGCGTTCCTCATTGCCGACATCCCCCCCATTTCGGTGGCGAGGAGGATCTGTCTGGGAGTGTTACCCGCGCACTTCGCTGGAGCTGTAAGGGGTCCCCCCCACATTCCCTGGAGGGCGCGGGTACTCCCTGGGGTGGTCGGTCCCTCCGGGGTTCTCTTCCATCCCCCCCCCCTCCTTTCCTTCCCGGGTGAGGCCCAGGCTTCTGGCCTAGGGGCTTTGTGGAGACACTGCCCCCCTTCCACCCTTGGGTTTGCTACTGGGGGGTATCCCATGGGCCCAGGAGGTAAGTAAACGGACCCCCACATTCGGGTGACTGGGCGCTGGGGGGGTGGCTCCAGAGTGGACGGCAGAGGCCGCCATTGTTCGCTTGGGGGCCGCATGGGTAGCTAAAAATTTATGCCGCGGTTACACAAGGCCCCGGAGCCGGCTGAGGAGGCCGCGTCACTCCCATAATCTAGGCCGCGGCTTGTGGCCTACAGGTAGATTGGTCTGGTCCTCCCGCTCGCGGTAAACGGCCCGAAAATTTTAGGCTGCGGCTCTTGTGGCTTGCTGGGCCGCGGCTCTTGTGGCTTGCTGGGCCGCGGCTCTTGTGGCTTGCTGGGCCGCGGCTCTTGTGGCTTGCTGGGCCGCGGCTCTTGTGGCTTGCTGGGCCGCGGCTCTTGTGGCTTGCTGGGCCGCGGCTCTTGTGGCTTGCTGGGCCGCGGCTCTTGTGGCTTGCTGGGCCGCGGCTCTTGTGGCTTGCTGGGCCGCGGCTCTTGTGGCTTGCTGGGCCGCGGCTCTTGTGGCTTGCTGGGCCGCGGCTCTTGTGGCTTGCTGGGCCGCGGCTCTTGTGGCTTGCTGGGCCGCGGCTCTTGTGGCTTGCTGGGCCGCGGCTCTTGTGGCTTGCTGGGCCGCGGCTCTTGTGGCTTGCTGGGCCGCGGCTCTTGTGGCTTGCTGGGCCGC